>OZ024828.1:64452284-65652284 GCA_964016985.1 Anodontia alba | reverse complement strand
AAACTGGTGATTATTGACTTAGAGAACCCGGATGAGGCTCTAATCAGTGAGGAACAAGTAGGCGATGCCACTGAGGACACTAAGACAGGAGGCGGGGCAGGAGATGCCAGAGTAGAGGATGCCGGGGCAGGGGATGCCGGGGTCGATGCAAGACAATAAGGTAAAAAACTCTTCCGTGTAGTAACGTATTTACTCTTAGTATTCGGACAGAAGGACAAACAATGTAGACCATAATCAGACGCCGCGTCTACACTGTTTGCTTCACTCATCCAGCAGTTTTAGACATTTCACTAAGTAATAAAACGGACTTGTTTAGGTTTTAGTAGTGTCCGGTATCCGAATGCTTTGGGTAATCTATAACGACAGTATTAAAGGCTCCATATTCCTCAAAAAAGAGACATTTTATTCTCAAAGAAAGGTTTAATAAACTGATACATGGTATTAATACAATCATAAAGTGTGGCACCTGACAGCCTGTAAAATTTAAGTTAGTCTCTCGTTCTTGAAATGAAATGATTTTTCTACTGTATCTGTGAATTAATGTAACATTTATTCGGTGATACGATAAAAAAAAAGTCATTTCATTTTTGATCCAGTTCAAAAACGAGAGACTAACTGATTTACAGGCTACCAGATGCCACATTTTGTGATAGTATTAATATTATATATCAATTTATCAAACATTTCTTGGATATAAAATGTCTATTTTTGAGGAATATGGAGTCTTTAAGTCGCGTTATGATTTAAGTCCTCGGTAATATTAGAACTGCACATGCCCACACGATACTCGTCAGAACCTGAGCTCGCACAGACTATATTTGGATATTGGTAGCTCGCACAGGCTATATTTGGACATTGGTGATTTTCAAAAATGGACTGCGCATGTCCAGAACAAACAACCAATGTCCGCAGCCTGACTTGAGCATTCTCAGAAAGGCATGTCACTACATTTCGCTGGGTGCACATCTCATGAGATTTTCTCATGTTGCTCTGATAACAAAGACTCTTGATACACGCACAAGGTGCTTTTTATCGCCCTCTGCAAAGGGTCTGTTCTATAAAGAAAGACTTAACTCCCAGACACAATTTTCATGAAACGTCAAAATCTATTGTCTGGGAAAGTTACAAGTATTTCAAAATACCACTCGCTGAAATTTTTACCCCGCATGCTAAACGTTATAACAAAGGCGTTACATTTACATGCTCCATTTTAGGAATGCTCCATTTTAGGAATTGAGCCGCGAGATCAGAAAACGCTTCTTCGGACATGTGCACCCAGCGAAGATTCAGATCTGCCTGCGCATTCGCGCAGTCTGATCAGAATCTTCCCTGGATGCATTTTGGATAGCCAAGGATGCAAAGTTTTTACATACAGATAACAAAGACTCTGATCAGACGGGTGCACATTCATGTCAGAAGGTACGTTTTCTAGTCGGGTGCACATGCCAGAAACGTTGCGGCGCATACAGATACTCATTAAGAACTTTTGGATACCCACAAATCAAGGTTTTGGATAACCAATATTCAATCGTGTTTATGCGTTATATAACTATCCATTTATAGATATTAATACACAGAACAGAATAGCTGATGCTAAAATTTATTTACTGATAGATAGATTTATTGATTAATAGATCTAAACTCTTTTGACTCATTTAATTTGAAAAAAGGGTGTAACACGGCATTAACCCTCAGCATTAACCAACATTATTTATATGAAATGATAATTCCAATTCAACAGGCTTACAATTACTTAACGCAATTTGACTGACCGAACGCAATTTGAAAAACGGGATTTCTACTGCGATAAATCTCGGAACTATTTTCTTCACGTAAATTTCTAAAATGAGCTATTTTGCCCACATTTCCGAAGTAAATATGACCTCGTTGGAATTAAATGAAATTAATTCTGAATTTATATTTTTGAATTTTATCGAAGTGTAAATGCAGTCGAATCAATCACAAACTTTAAATAAAGCCAGTCGGGTTTTATTCAGTTTTTGAGTGATTATCGATGTGTAAACGCGGAGGAAACACTCACAAAATTCGGGCTTTATGCACTTTGTGAGTGATTCACCGGCGTTTAGACATCGATAAAATCCACGAAAATGAAATTCTTTCGTATATGAAAAATGGACCGTTTAGATTAAATTTGTATATTTAAAGTGTTTCCTTTAATTTCAGGTGCCAGCTACACGAATATAAGGACCATACCATTTTCTTTTTTTGTTATTATTATATATTATTTATTTTTTTATTTTGTTTTTCGCAGTTTGTTTGCATTATGTCTCCATACTAAAAAAAAAAAAAAAAAGAAAATTTGCAGTGAATAAATCATTATATTGTTGTAACAGCAGTTAACAGTTACTTATATTTGTATAAACAAAGCAGTTAATATAAACAAAGTAGTGAATAATTCTATTATTACGAACCTAAATTATCATCTTTACCTATTAGTAAACAGAGAGAGAGAGAGAGAGAGAGAGAGAGAGAGATACAAATTACAGCGTATTTTGAAGTTTTTAACCAAATTCCTAAATTACAGCTTGCTATCTAGGGCTGCCTGGATACATTTAGTTTAGTTAAGTGACTTGACTGACCACATGTTATCTAACTGGCATGATAAGGTTGTCGACGTCCAGCCAGCCTAGGCCCAAGCAGATTGCTCTAACTTGAATACCAGTGATTAGAAAGCTAAGTCATGCAACATTTCAGCCGCTTTTGAAATATCTAAGGTCAGTTGCAAAACATGTCATACAAGTATTTACGGTATGAATTTTGTCAGAGAAATGGAGGCTAACTCTTCCTCTTGTACAGAAATGGAGGTGGTATCCGCTAGATGGCATTCATTAAATCTTGATGGATGTGCATGCTTTTGTGTCAGATGATGGCGTACATAATTATCAATCAGCGAGTAATTTACACCGGTCGCGTCTGATGCGCAGACGAAAGTTTGCCAGCGACCAAAGTAAATATGAGTTGAGGGGTAATGCGCGCGTCACCATCACGTCGCGGCTTCTTGGATGACACTGCGTTGGCTAACACTTCATCTAGCTCACTGAGAGATTTCTCATCGTAAGTATTTGGGTGGCAGGTCTCGCTTAATGTAAAAGCGGTAAGACCGGAGCGTGACTTCTCTTGTCAGCCATTGGAGGTGGGTTATTATCTGCTTTGCATTGTATAGTTGTTATCAGTTAATTTATTTATTTATAGTAAGTAAGTAAGTTAGTTAGTTAAATAGTTAGTTAGTTAGTTAATTAGTTAGTTAGTTGTAATGTGAATAATTTCTTTATTTATTTCAAAGACGTGTCCAGGCAGCCTTTTTTTTTTTTTTTTTTTTGGTTAAATTTGGCTAATAGTCTAGGATATCTCCGTTATTGAATTTTGACCTAAATGCTTACCTCCAATTAGAATAAAAATTCGTCAAAATCTAGAACTCTGTTTTCTTCTCTGTTTTCTTTTTTCCGACACCGGATATTAATCTCTCTCTCTCTCTCTCTCACTCTCTCTCTCTCTCTCTCTCTCTGCTGTCCGTCCGAAAACACAAGGCAAATCGGTATTCTGAAATTGCTAATGGAAACAGATGAGACAATGACCAGATTTCGCGGATGTACCAAATGTTCTGGGTCTTTGTTGTTCTCACACCGCTTATTGCAAAACTTACTTTGACCTCGCTCACACTATCTGTATATGACCATGTATTTTGTTATTTTCCAAATACAGTATAGCTCTTAATTTAATGCCGTTTTGTTTCTTTCTCATTATACCTTCCACTCGCAAACTGTGTTTGAGGGGGTATACTGTTTTCCTGTTTTCACGTTGTCCGTCCATTTGTGCGTCCGTCCGTTAGGTACTGGTTATTTTTGGGAGGGGGTATCTAAAGGCACTGCTTAATTGCATTTTCTTGTTGTGAGTTGTCTGAGTTGAGTTGGAATTTATTTCGACCCAGTCGAAACCGTTAATCCATATATTACTAGCGTCCCATAAAAGGGACATTGGCAAAAGTGTAGACACAGATCAGACGCCGCAGCAATTTTACGCTCGTTCATATGTAGTAAAATGGACTAGTAAAATGGACTATTTGAAGAGACCCAGCACACACAACGTCGCCACAACGTCGTTACAACGTCGCTGCAACGTCACGACGTTGCAGCGACGTTGTAACGACGTTGTGGTGACGTTGTGTGTTTGCTGTAGAAGTATAAGGAAAAGAGTACATGTGTGACTTATTAGATTAAATACAGTAACAGTCTACTGATTTTATCAAATTTATCCAAAATTCCCATGAAAATGAAAGTTTTAGTCAGCGGGGGTTCGACTGACACCCTCCACCACCCGTCCCTCTAAATCCGCCTCTATTTGTAAGAGTTTGTTGTGAGAGCCTAGTGTCTTTGTCATCACCAGAATGTATGTAGGCAATTCTAGTCGCTTCAGTCGTCCTTTTGCATCGTTTCACCACTGCAGGATTGCCTACGAATCTTACCCCAATCAGCTCGAATGTCTATATCAACTGGCATTACACTACGAGTTGATTGATAAATAAAATCTTCCTTTAAAACATTTCTTTGGCTAAGAATAGTGGAATTGTAGTTTTACTGTGATCTAGTTTATAAATTAGGACACATGCTAGGAAATATATTTTAGAAGAATTGAGAAAAGTATTACCAAGATATAACTTAATAGACAGTATGCGATAAAATGCATGCTTAGTTTTTAACTCAATCTTGGTTGATAGCTATGCTTTCCTCTCAGGCTCTATGAAGGTGTCGACCTAAACCTTTCATAAGAGGGTTAATGCTTGATGTTATGCCTTTGTTAGGTCCCTCCGTGTTTCAACTAGTGGTTTCCTTTAGCTCTGGCTACAGGTGTCTGAGATGATAGCCATGGACCCTCGTCATTGTATCACTATTTCTGTGATGGTTTAATTACTGATTGAATTACCATTTTGTATATTTACAGTACGTGAACCTAAGGTGAAGATTTGGTACCATTAAAACCGATTTTTCTGGTGCTATGTGCTATTTGTGTGGCCTTCCCAGCTAGCATTCTTTATAAATCTATAGCGGGCAGTTATCGGCCCGTCAGTTACCCTGACGGGCCGATAACAGCCCGCTATAGATTTACTAAGAATGTTTACTTGGTTATGGCTACCTGCTGTGGGACCTTTTTTGTGTTCGGTCCTGTTCGTTGTCTTACTGTTGTGTTTTGTAGATCCTGTCTAGCATTGTGGTCACCTTGTTGGGGAAGAAGGAGCCGGTTGCTTTGCTTTCCTTTGGTTTGAGGCTAGCGTATTGTCTGTCTTGGTTTGAGGCTAGTGTATTGTCTGTCTTGGTTTGAGGCTAGTGTATTGTCTGTCTTGGTTTGAGGCTAGTGTATTGTCTGTCTTGGTTTGAGGCTAGTGTATTGTCTGCCTTGGTTTGAGGCTAGTGTATTGTCTGTCTTGGTTTGAGGCTAGTGTATTGTCTGTCTTGGTTTGAGGCTCGTGTATTGTCTGCCTTGGTTTGAGGCTAGTGTATTGTCTGTCTTGATTTGAGGCTAGTGTATTGTCTGTCTTGGTTTGAGGCTAGTGTATTGTCTGTCTTGGTTTGAGGCTAGTGTATTGTCTGCCTTGAGTTGTTTGTTTCCTCTTGGTATCATTGGTAGGCTATGTTCTGTGATATTGGCTCTTCCAAGTCATCTTAAATACATTTTCCATACTACTTTGCAATCAATGATTGTGTTCAAACGTGCTTTAGTGCCAGAAATCCAGCATCATACTCATATTTGTCCTCTTTTCTGCTGAAGCCAATAAACCCGGTGTTCTTCTTCTGCAGTTGCTTCGCCAGAGTTTGTTCATCTCTACTCACAGAGGCCAGTGATGTTCCACCTCTACATGTATACCATGTACCAGATCTTGCAGTTTGTCTGCTATTCTGAACATCCTAACGTTTGAAATGCAAACGATGTTATTTCTTCCCCGAATCCTCGAGGCATACAGGGACGGATTCAGAGTGGGTTCGGGGAGAGTTTCATTTGAACCCCATTTTGACTCCAAATGTTTTCTTCATGGAATATTTTGGATAAATTTGATAAATTTGGAACACTTCTCTTCAACAAGTCCATTTTACTACCCGTGAATGTTGTAAACGTGCTGGATAAGTGGCGAACAGTGTAGACCCTGATCAGACGCCGCGTTCTGGTTGCTCAGGCCTGTCTGTGCGAATATGTGAAGTACGATAATATGATTGAATCGAACCCGCTCAGAAATCCTCCTGGATCCGCCCCTGGACATGGGGCGCATCAGCAGGGTATTTATCATTCCACGGAAGGCGCGGTTCTTGTTGACCCTTGCCATGCTGAATAAATTAAGATGCCACGCCCACTTCTAATTTGCCAATGAGATTACTTGATCCAAGTTGTTGATACAAATTCACATTCTAATTGACAAACAGTGCAGATCCAGATCAGTTGGCTTCTGGTCTTGATCTACACTGTTTGCAAAAGCAGGGTATATCCGGGTTCAGCAGGATTATGAGTAGTATAGGATATCCTATACTACTATTAGGGTTAACCCGAGCGATGACCGTTCCGGTATGGAGTCTTTTCTTTCATCAATGGGAGCGTCCTGGGCAACCTTTAAACCTAGCGGAACCCATTCCTCTCTAGGCTGCTTACCACAACGGATAGCCACTAAATACTGTGATTATTGGAGGTCCACTTTGTCTATCCACAGCGCCCGCTAAAGCGTAAGTCGTGGAATTCTTTCTGTGATGTTTCGGAGCCTTCAGAAGACAGTTAATGTCTGCTTTTTCAACAGACTACCTGCTGGAAATAAGTTCATATAAACATTAAGACTGAATATCAAACAGAGTAGATCCTGATGAGTCTGCTCATAATGTGCGTCTCACTTGCACCTACTCTGTTTGCAGAAGTGTCTTATTATCACACATGGCACCAAATTAGTTAAAAGAACCACAGAGGACGGTAAAAGCGTCCATCAAAAAGTGAAGACCCGGATCAGTTTGCTAGATACACGAGCTGATCTGGTTATTTCCTGTTTGCAAGTATACGTTCAGCACCTGTTTTGCTTGACGATGCTTATATGTGTTTGGAAGAAACATAGCTCTAGATAAGAGGATATCCAGAAAAAATATTTTTTTTTTTTTTTTTTTTTTTTCTGATTTCTCCATGAAAATCTTTTGTGTGTGTACTCATTAGAAGCGCTACTAATAATATACGTTTTCGTGGAGAATTAAGAAAACTTTCCGTGTCTGTATCAAACGGGGCGAAAATCGAGTTCAGTGCGTGCAATTTTTCGAAACGACATACTCGATTCCTGTTGCCTTTAATAGTTTTCTCTTGCAACGTTTCACCGCCAGAGACCCGCATCTAGGGCTAGTTATGACGCCATCAGGATATGGAACTGTATAATAGAAGTTAACGATTTAAAGGAGACTTTTCGCCTAAATAAGCGAAATGTTGACAAAAATACCGTACATCAGTAAGATTGGACTATTTTTTGCTTGAAAACTTAGATGTTTGTTTGTCAATTAGTCAGACGGCACGGAAAGAAATCTGAATGATTTTTTTTTTTTTCTTGCGTTTATGATTTTTTAATCGACAGCGGGCCTCCTTAGCCGTGGCAATTTAATTCTCCCATACTTTCTGTGTCCTCTTTCTGGACAAGGTGGCATATGACCTTGACATTTGCGTGAGAAACCTAACCAATCGAATTCTCACCTTTGTAATCTTCCAGCCAATCAAAAGCTACAACTTGTTTTGATTCTTAATTGGGTTGTAGAATATGGCGTCAGATAGAGTAAGTGATGTGTAATATTGCATTATATTGTTATTTTGTTGCATATCAAAACCTTACCGAAATTCGTACTATGTTCTGGTGTTTCCAGGCGAAGATACGTGATTGCTGAGTAGTTGTCATTGATCACAACTTGCTAGAGGTGGTTTTAAAGTTGACCCCAAAGTTGATCCCAATAATTTTTTTTTGTAGAATTCTCAAAGTCCTATCATTCATGCAGTGACCGTATTTATCTTTCTCCATTTACCACACACTATATATTGGAAGAGTCGAACTTCCAATTTTAGGTATGTCAGGCTGGGATTTAGATTTTCCTGGAGGAAATGGCTAATATATTTGTAAACACTTAACAGTGTAGACCCTGATTAGAGACCATAATCTGGATCTGCATTGTGTCAGTTACTCAGAAGCTGATTTTTTACTGGTGATAGGTCAAATGACATTCATTCACCAGGACCTGTGATATGGGAAATTAGTTCCTATACTTATAGTGGGCACATCCGGTTGGGGGAGGGGGGAGATGGGGATTAATACAATGTTGCATCAACATCAATGCAAGGTCATGTGATGTTGTATGAATGTCATGCCCCTGGGTAGTACTCACCAAAGAGGTAAACCTAGCCACACCATCCTCCACACTTTCAGCAGAGGCAATAATCAAGTCTGGAAGGGCATTCCAGTCTCTCTAATGGTTTGAATGAGCCCTTTTAAATGTCAGTTACTTGTAGTTGGAGTCTGAGAGGTCCTACAGCGCCTGATTAAGGGGGTGTGGGGGGATAAGGTCATCTATTGGAATGCTGGCTGTATCCTTTACACCTTTATACAAGAGTATATGTTTCTTTTCCTTTTCTTGAGAGACACCCATCTTAATTTTTCCTGAATTCCAGTCATTCTTTGAGTTCAAAGCAGTAATTGCTTGTTACAAACCTAGCAGCCCTATTCAGAACTTTTTCAATTCTTCTTGAAGTACCATACCCTGGGCATCCTAAACAAAACTGCCATATTCCAAAACTGGGCGAACAAGTCCTTTGATACTTGCTGCCTTGTTGACATCTTAAGGACATTGATAAAGTTTTAGTCTCGGGGAAACTATAAAGGTGGTTCTATTTGCCTTAGTACACATGTTGCTCATATTTGTATTCCATCTCAAATCGTGTGATTGTAAGTCCTAATTATTTAATGGAATCCACATTCTCAAGGACCATTCCCTCAAAAATGTAAGAGGCCTAAATTTTATTTGTTCTCTTCCTGCAATTATCTGCATTATATTGCATTTAGCAGGCTGAAATCTCATACCACATTTCCTTGTTCTGAAGTTTCAGTGAGTCCTGTGCATCTCTAATTTCATGATAGCAAAGGCAGTCATCTGCGAAAAGTCTTATAAATTTCTTAGTCAATGTTTGTGGAAATATCGTTAATAATCATGTACAGAGAGAACAAAATGGACCAAGAAGCCCAGCAAGCATTCTACGTAAATCTACATCGGGCTGTCAGCTACCCTGACGGCCCGATGACAGCCCGATATAGATTTACGTAGAATGCTGACTGGGAGGGTCCCTTGTAGGACACCAGACATAACTGGAGCCAGCTGAGTAGTTTCACCAATAACAACAACTCATTGATTTCTTTAACCCTTGTCCTGCTGAATAAATTAAGATGTCACGCCCACTTCTAATTTTCAGCCAATCAGATTACTTGATCCAGATTTTTGTTATAAATTTGCAGGCAAACAGTGCAGATCCAGATCAGTTGGCTTCTTCAGAAGCCAACTGATCTGGATCTCCACTGTTTGCAAAACAGGGTATATCCGGGTTCAGCAGGACAAGGGTTAACAAAGAAAGGAATCTATCTACCTGAGTGTCTTTCTGCCAGTGCCATAAGCAAATAATTAATATTTTTAAATACCATATTTGACCTAATTACCGCACATACCCCTATAAGCACACAGTCAAGCAATTTTGTCAGTGTGCCATTATCTATTTGTTTGTAACAACATATGTTGTTGGTACTCATTTGAATTGCCTAGACTCATCAAGGCAATTCAAATGAGTACCAACAATATGTGATTTTACAAATAAAATCATAAAATCTCAAAAGCATCATTACATATGTCCCTCATGTTGGTCTTTCTTTAAAGTATGCCCTTATTAGGTAGATATTTTACTACAAGTTTTTTCCAGTAATTTTGAAAAGCCTGAGGGCACAGTATAGTAATTAGTTAGAATACGGTAGTTAATGAGGGAGTGTGTCAAAAGTCTTCTCGAAGTCCAGAATAAAGATGTCAACCAGTTCTCCTTTGTCCAAGATTTTTACACAATCATTTATAACAGTGGTTAGCTGAGTGCCTTTACCTAAAATGGGTTAATCAAATCTTATGTCCCATGGGCAAATATGTTAGCTGTTAGGATAAAATCAGTGAGGTTCTGGAAAAAAAAATAGTGAGATCCTTATTTTTACATAAATAAAGAAGAAAATTCCTAATGATTTTCGCAACTGCATAATTAGTCTCTAACATAATTGTAACAAACTTTTAATTGGGTTCTGGTGAGATTGTGATAGACATCACCATAAGGTCATGGTTTGTTGGTTGAATCATGATTTAGAGAAGACTCCTTTGCAGGAAAGCAAACAGGTAGTAACAAAAGTTATCTCCCTTGTAAAACATGTTACCTTATTATTTGGTAGGTTTTCTTCCATGTTTTACAAGAGAGACCATAGGTCCAGAATCCAGATAGGTGAGTGGAAGTACATAATATTTTTTCTTATTTCTCCATGAAAACATGTTGTGGCTACTCATTAGAAGTGCCTCGATGACTTCTAATGACCACCACAACATATGTTTTTGTGGAGAAATAAGAAAAATATAAGTACTTTTTGATTGAAAAAAGTACATGTACCTTTATCTTGAGTTATGGGAGACATACTGTATCCAATTCCATGAAATGTTTTAACAGGAACCATCCCACTCCAAAAGGCCTCACGTGAAGACAGAACGTATGCAAGAATTCATAAAGGCTCAAGAGGAATCTGTCAGTCCTCACAAGAAACTGAAATGTCCGAAAGATTGGTGTAACAAGGTGTTTACAAGTGCTCCAGGTCTCAAATACCATATACAGACACATTGTTCTATAGAACGGCAATTCTCCTGCCACAAGTGCCATAAAGCCTTTAAAAGGTATGTGCAACAATTCAGAAATCTAAATAAGATGTTTGTTTTTTTTCCTCAACGTAAAAGTATTGATATTTTTCTTATACACTGGAACTGCTTTGTAAGATGGTTCATTATGTTCCCTCACCCCCTCACCGCCCAACCAGACCACCTACAGGGAGGGGGACATTGATTTTTGGTGCTGATTCCATGGGAGTGGGCATGACGCTTTCTTTGGCGGGCGTCTGCATGACACTTTCTTGTCTGCACAATATCTTGTGAACCAGTTGTTGGATTCTTATCAAATTTTGCATCGGGACCCAAGGTGAAGTTGATAGGCTGTAAAAGTGCTTTAACCGCATGCCCCCCCCCCCCCCCCCACACACACACACACACACACACACACACACACACACACCCACCACCACCTCCCCGGTGGTTTGCTCTTCCGACCATTCTGGAGCGGTGGTCCTGGTGTTAGTCTTACTCTTTGTTGCTTTGTGGTTTATTCTGTGGGGCGATTTGTTGTGTGTCTTTCTGTGTGTCGTTTTGTTCTTGTGTTTTTCTGTCCTTTTAGTATTGCGATTACCTCGCTTGGGGAAGAGAGAGCTGATCTTAGTGCTTTTTGTACGTTTGTTCAGTTTGTGCTTGTTTAGATTTGTCGGTTTCCTCTTCCTCTTGGGGTCTGGGAAGGGCTGCGGTTTGTGATTGTGGCACTCCCTGGACTTTTCTCTTACCATTTTTTCATGGATATTGGTCATAACAAAGAACTGATTAGATTTTAGTGACCTTGACCTATTTTTCAAGGTCACTGTTGTTGAAAAAAAAAAATTCATGGTGGCGGGGCATCTGTTTTCTCTGCTAGTTATAAGATGTTTTCAGATATAAGACAGTCTGAAATTGGGCCTCAAAGTGTTGTATTAAAACAAAAAATATATATAGGTTATATAGAAAACTGACCATTTACATTGTATATGCATTTTTTTCTATATGATTATACATTTTTGTTTGGATACAACACAGTTGTTTAGCTAATGCAGTTTTTTGCTTGGGATCCCTGCAATGGTATTATTAATAAAGTTGTGGTATATATGTTTCTTATACAATCACTGCAACCTCTTTATAACACTGTTCATTATAACATGGTTTTGGATATAACACAGTTCAAAGATGGATCCCAAAAATGTATAGATTGTATTGAAAATTTTCAATATGCTCTATACATTTTTCAATACATGTATGCTCTATACATTTTTGTTTGATATAACACGGTTGTTTAACTAACATGTTTTATGCTATGAACTCCAACAATAGTGTTTTAAGGAGGTTGTGGTGTATGTTGTTTTTACTCATTAGAAATGCCACAAGAGGACATATTGTGCATATGCATTAAAAGTAGAAGCACCTTGTGGTATGTTATGGGTACTCATTAAAAGTGCCTCAGTGAGAAGGCGTTTCTAATCAGTATCTGCAGCATACATTTTTGTGAACAAATAAGAAAAATATTTATCTTGATATTAGTGTTAGCTAGAGTTTTCCAACAATCATTACCATAATAACCTTAAATTTTGGGAAAGGCAGGTCTAAGCAAACAGTATATACCCAGATCAGACTGCAGAATGTGGCATCTGATCAGTGTCTACACTGTTTGCCACTTATTCAGCACCATTTTAGACACATCAAAAGGTAGTATTATATACATTTACAAATTTTATGACAAGTATGGTAAGGAGTTACAGTGTCTCAATTCTTAGGGTAAATTCGGTATATTGCTCTAAACATTTTCTTCTCCACAAAAAGGAATAACATGGTGCACCATACACAGTTGGGATATAGCACTGTTTAAAAAAGGAGCCTCAGAATGCAGCTGGGCTCCATTATCTCTTTAGCACAGCTGGTAGCGTGACTACAGATCCAAGGATCGCTAGTTCATAACTTTGATGGAGATTGGTCTTGAAATCATTTCTACATTCATTTTCTTCTTCACTGATTCAAGAAGGGCAGTTGTCATTTACTGGGGAAAATAATGTGCAAAGTACTGGTCAATCACTTGAGGGACTAAGCTTGCTCAAAAAACATAAGAGTATAGTCAACTGAATGGCTTGACATGACTTGACCTTTGCATGTTGACTGGGTTGTGAAACTCCAATTTAAACAGATCAAACCAAATGTTGTATCCAAATGAGAATGTATAGTCTATATATAGAAATGACCATTTATCCATTTATGGTTGTCTGAGGCTGTATTTTCTATGTTACTGTTGTAGTGCTAATGGTTTGAAGTACCACAAGGAAAAAACTAAATGTGAAGATTCTGACAGTTGGATGCTGGATCCTGATTTAAAAGAAGGTCAGTCTGTAAAAATTAAAATGATATCAGTTTCATCAAATATTTGAAGAGCAAAGAATCAGACCAGCCAGCCAGCTCATATCATATCTACCGCACATGCTCCTATAAGCGCACAGTCAAGCAATTTAGTAGTTTTTAGATTACAGCCAATGTACTTTTATCCACTTCTTTATAAAATTATGTTGTGGGTACTCGTTTGAATTGCTTCGACTAGTCGAGGCAATTCAAACGAATACCCACAACATATGCTTTTATACAGGAAATAAGATAATCATATCACATAAGCAGCTGGTTGTCATCTGCTGATCTTTCTTTAAAGTGTGTCCTTATCAGGTGGATGTTTTAATATGTTTTTTTCCAGTAATTTTGAAAATTTTAAACGCACAGTGTGGTAATTAGGTCAAATACGGTATAGCATATCATATATTTTTAACCCTTGTCCTGCTGAGCCCGGATATGCCCTGTCTTTGCAAACAGCGTAGATCCAGATCAGTGAAGAAGCCAACTGATCTGGATCTGCACTATTTGTCAGTCAGTATGTGAATTTATATCAACAATCTGGATTAAGTAATCTGATTGGCTGATAATTAGAAGTGGGCATGGCATCTGGATTTCTTCAGCATGACAAGGGTTAAGAAAGAAGAATAAAATAGCAATACTTTTGGATTGAAAAACAGTTCTTATCAAGAGCTATGGACTGTTATAAATAAGATTTTTGTCAGAGTTGCAATAACAGCATTTGTCGAACCAGTCTGCATATGCTTATGGGTTAGTTAGGGAACCCCTTTGCAGACTAAACATGGATGTGTAGCTGGAACTGTTTCAGGATTAAGGGCCGTAGTTGAACACTTGTAAAACCTGGCTTAAGCCGCCACCCCTCACTCACCAGTTTTCCTGTTGGCTGTTCTAAGGCAGTGTTTCTGTTGCAGTTTCTCTGCATTAATTTCGTTTTTTCTGTTTTTGTTAACCCTTATCCTGCTGAATAATTTAATTAGCCACACCCATTTCTGATTATCAGCCAATCAGATTACATCATATAATGTTTTTGTTCAAATTCACAAACTGAATGACAAACAGTGTAGATCCTGATCAGATGGCTTCTTCAGAAGCCATTTGATCTGGGTCTGCACTGTTTGCAAAGATAGGGGTTGTCGTGAGCAGCAGGTTAAGGGTTAAATTGCTATGATTACCCATGAAATATTCCATCCGCAGAATTAACCAATATTTGCTTGGTAGTAGCCACATTTTCAGTACGCTTTGTTCCAGATATAAATACACATCATAAAATGTGTTGTCTAGTTCAGAAAAGCTCATTTGGAATACAGTAAACAGGTTTACTTTACAGTGAACTGCATAGGAAAATGAAATAGGATTTTCTCTGTAATAAATAGGAAGTGGAAATAAACAGGGTTTGGAATGTACAGGTTTTACTATATGCACCATGTCAAGTGAAAAAGTGCCTTTGAGCCTGTGCAAAATGCACAGATTCACAGTGCTTGCATTAAGGGAAGTCTGGAAGTCAGAGACTCCCAAAAATTGCCCTGGGACTTCCAAAAATCAATGCCAGGAAGTCTGGGACTTCCAACTTTTAAAGATATTTAGTCATTTATAACAAAAATTTAGAATGAATTTATGTGTTATTTAGCTAAAGAATGGCAATTTTACTCCATAAATGAGAGTTTAAGAATATTGAAGTTGAATTTCTGAAAGTGAGTGAAAACAATTTGATCACCAGGACTTCCAGATATTGGAGCTAGGAAGTTCTGGGACTTCCTGATTTTGACAGTTAGTGCAAGCACTGGATTCAGATCATCCTGTGCATACACAAAGTATCATCTAGGCCTTTGCTCTCCTTTCAAACATTTTGTAGTATCCAATGATATTGTTTGAGGACAGTGAAGGCTCTGATCAGACTGTGTAGATGTGCTGGCCAATCTGGGCTTTTGCTGTTCGTATTGCCCAAAGACATGTTTTTATATGGCACAGCCCATATCTTTCATATATTTTTATGCCCCCGCCATTCGAGGAATGGAGGAAAGGGCATATTATAGTGTTACCCATATCTGTCTCCGTCCGCGTCTGGCGTTAGCATTTTTTCAGGCGGGGTAGCTGTGTCCTTTAGACACATTTCTAGATTTCATGTTTTATTTTTCTAGGTGCTGGGGATATGTCTCTAGAGATGAAGCCAGTTCCTCCTCCTCTCAGCCTAGCTGAGGCAACAAGTGGTATGGATAAGTTGACAGAACTGGCTATCATAGCTACTGGTCCACAGAGTCCTTTAATGCAGAAACCCCACCCACCCCCTTGGGATCCTAAACCAGGGTAAGTTCAAGGCTTAAGAACTTTTTTGTAAACCGAAACATAGTGATATTTTTTTTTATATATATTTTTTTTTTTCAAGAAAATGTATGTAGTGACATCTCCTTAGGTTTGTCAGTCCCTGAAGAGTAAAGGTTGATGTTTCATGCAATATGTAATGTGAATCGTTGTTGTTGTTGGTTTTTAGCTCACCTGAGCTCTGCTCAGGATGAGCTATTGTGATCACTTTTCGTCCGTCGTCCATCCGTGCGTCCGTCCGTGCGTCCGTCCGTTAACATTTTCAAACGACTTCTCCTCTGAAACCTCTGAGCCAATTTTGCTCAAATTTCATATGGAGCCTCCTTAGGGTGGGGGAACGAAAACTTGCTAAAATGGTTGCGGTCCATTGACCAAGATGGCCGCCATGCCCATATATGGTAAAAACTTTTAAAAATCTTCTCCTCCAGAACCGAGAATGCCTTGGAGCTGAACCTTTGCAGGAATCATCGGGGACGGGAGGTCTACCAAAATTGATAAAAGAATTGTTGTACGTTGATGTTTGACCTTTTTACAGCAAGGTCAAGGTGGCTGAATCTTTGCATATATCTTTGGGAACAGGAGAGCTACCAAAATTGCTAAAATAATGGTCGTACATTGACATTTGACCTTTTTACGTTAAGGTCAGTTTTGCTTCCTTATGCATTTGTATGGGAAAAATGTTCAGAATTTCAAACAACTTCTCCTCTGGAGCCTCTGGGCCAATTTTGCTCAAATTTCATATGGAGCCTCCTTAGGGTGGGGTAACGAAAAATTGCTAAAATGGTTGCGGTCTGTTGACCAAGATGGCCGCCACGCCCATATATGGTAAAAACCTTTAAAAATCTTCTGCTTCAGAACCGAGAATGCCTTGGGGCTGAACCTTTGTAGGAATCATCGGGGACGGGAGGTCTACCAACATTGCTAAAAGAATTGTCGTATGTTGACGTTTGACCTTTTTACGGCAAGGTCAAGTTTGCTTCCCTGTGCATTTGTATGGGAAAAAACCTTTAAAAATCTTCTTCTCCAAAACCTAGCATGCCTTATGGCTGAATCGTTATATTTATCTTCAGGAACAGGAGGGCTACCAAAATTGCTAAAATAATGGTCGTACATTGACATTTGACCTTTTTACGTTGAGGTCAATTTTGCTTCCTTATGCATTTGTATGGGAAAAATGTTCAGAATTTCAAACAACTCCTCTGGAGCCTCTGGGCCAATTTTGCTCAAATTTCGTATGGAGCCTCCTTAGGTAGGGGGAAAAAAAATTGCTAAAATGGTCACGGTTCGTTGACCAAGATGGGCGCTATGCCCATATATGGTAAAAACCTTTATAAATCTTATTCTCCAAAACCCAGGATGGCTTGTGGCTGAATCTTTGCATATATCATCAGGAACGGGCGGTCTACCAAAGTTGCTAAAATAAATTGTCATACATTGACATTTAACCTTTTTACGGCGAGGTCAAGTTTGCTTCTGTATGTATTTGTATGGGCCCCATACATTTGTATGGACAAAATGTTGATAATTTCAAATGGCTTTTCCTCTGAAGCCTCCGGGCCAGTGTTGCTCAAATTTTATGCGGAGCCTCCGTGGGCAGGAGAATGAAAGATTGCTAAAATGGGTATGGTCCATTGATCAAAATGGCTGCCATGCCCATATATGGTAAAAACCTTTAAAAATCTTCTTCTCCATAACCAAATAAGTCCTGGGTCCTAACCTTTGCACAAATTACGGGGGACAGGAGATTTACCAAAATTGCTAAAATGATGGTTCTATGTTGACATTTGACCTTTTTGCCTCCAAGGTCAAATTTGCTTCCCTATTTGTGTGGGCCATATACATTTATATTGAAAGTATCGAAGTGACTTGTAGATCAACAAGTTAAAATTCTTCTGATTGGAAATCTAAGATGGCCATCATCTGGTTTATATTTATAATATTTCCCTGCCACTGTGCTGTTTACATGTATAAAATCACGATTCTTCAGAAACCACTTAGCCAATTTCCACCAAATTTCACATTGATCCTTCTGTTGAAATGTGATTGATAGTTTATTCAAATGATCATGCTCCATTGACTGTCAGGCCCATATATTCTTCTTCAAAACTAAGAACTGTTCAAATGATGATATTTTCATTAGTTGTGATGATAGGATTGGAAAAATGTTGCATAACATCTGCATGTCTGCAGTGGCTATGTCACTCAGGTGAGCGAATCGTGGCCCGTGGGCCTCTTGTTTTTTTTTTGTTTTTTTTTTAGGAAAACAAGGAAAGTACATGATTCCAGATAAAGGGAGTGTCTTAAACATACTTTTTTTTTTTCAAAAAAACAAATTTTAACAGGTTCACATTAGAATCACCTTGCTTAGGAGATTCCCATTATATGTGTTTAGTGAGAATTTAACAAAAGGTATCCAGACTTTTTCTTCAGTTATCACCTGTATCACTAATTTCTTTTATGCTAGTTTTGCTGTCAGCTGACTGCTGATAATGGTTACTCAACTTTTGCTTCTCTCTGGGATGATTTCCAAGGAGAAAATTTGCACAAAATGTCTCAGCTTATTTTCTGGGAAGAATAAGGAAGAAAAAAAAACATCTCAAAATGTTGTCTGGTAAATTTTACCTAGCATGCAGAGTGTTGAATAAGTTACTGTCATGTAGGTCAAGATCAAAGGAAGTGTCTGAAAGATTTTTTTTTTTTTTTTTTTTATTTTTGCACCAAAACCAATTAGTGTAGTTAAAATTTGGTTTGCCTTGTTTCTGTTTTTCAGAGGGCCAGCTGTCAGGAGCCTCAATAAAATGTTGGAGTCATGTGATGAAAGTGGGATGGTTCGCCATCTGGAGCACAAGTTTGACAGAAATGGCAGTGTGAAAACAGAAAACCATTCTAGGACTTTTAGCAGGTCAGAAACAAAATTTTGTTAAATCTTTCTAACTTTGCAAAAAAAACACACACACACATGCAAGCAAGGCATGCACACACATACACCCAACATGTCTACAAGGAACAAAAATCAGCACAGAGATTTGACCTTTTGACCTGGGCACCATTAGCTCATGTGGAAGCTATACAGCAGAGAAGGTAGAATTAGGGACAAAACCCGGTGCTGAGATTAGAACTTTTCACCTGTGCCCCAGGGTCTGATAAAAGTCATTGTTATGTTGCATGGCACTACCAAAGCAAGTATAATTGCTCAGTTAAACCAAGAGCCACTTTTAAGAAAATATTGGTTTGACAGAACTCTTAACCCATGTATCTCTATCATTACCAAAAAGGGACATCAGCAAACAGTGTAGTCCCAGATCAGAGAGATGCCACAGAATGCAGTGTCTGATCATGGTATAAACTGTTCACATTCAATACAGGAATTCCTATAAAATATGGTATTAATAAAAACTAACCAGATATTCCTTCTACTTGAAATGGACCCATCCAAAGAGTTGAAGTAGAAAAGTTCCTGTGGTATAAATTGGTTAAACAATGCCAAATCATGAAAATGCTGATGAGATGAATTGTTACAAGCCTTCTCATCTGGATTTGCGTTCTTATATTGTGTATGTTTTAGTCTGTGGCAGAAAATCTGTGTATATCAGAAAGTACATGTGTACTAACCTTTACCACTCTGGGCAAATTCAGCAGACAACGAATTAGTGATATTTTCTTATTTTTCCCAGAAAGCAGGATTTGATATTTCATGCAAATTGTCTTCAATAATGACAATTTGCATGAATGGTCAAATCCTGTTTCCTGGGAAAAATATAAAAAATATTTCAAAATGTTGTCTGCTGAAGATTTTACCCAGAGTGCTGAGCGTTAACCAACTTTTTTTCACAGAGGTATATCACCAGATGGAAGTGACCCTCTGGTGTCTACAAGTTCTCCACTGCCATTATCACCAGAGGAGGAAGAAAGAATATCCAGTACCACTTGGTCTCACTCTTGGCCGACAGCAGTATGGCAGTGCTTTATACTAGGTGAGTTGTATTAGCATGGCTACCGTATTTACCCTAAGTATTCAGACGCCTCAACTCCTTACCATATATGTTCTAAAATTTGAACCAGTACAATTCACTACCAGATGTTGTGTCTAAAAATTGCTGGATGAGTGGCAAACAGTGTAGACCCTGATGAGACGCCGCGTTCTGCGGCGTCGCATCTGGGTCTATACCGTTTGCTCAGGCCTGTCTGTCCGAATACATATGGTAAATACGGTATATATACAATGACCTTTTCAACCAAAAATTATAATATTTTGTTTATTTCTTTACAAAACAGAGAGGAACTTCTAATGAGTTCAAATGTACCTGCAAGATACATTTTCATGATGAGGTAAGCTGACTCATGACTGACAGTGATGGCATTGCTTTATACTGAGTGAGAGCTGTCAGCATTGCTCTAGATAAGATGGCCTTTTCATCCCAAAAATTATGGATACTTTCTTGATTTCTACATGAATCATATCTGCTGTCCACTCATTAGACACACCTTAGAGAGGTACTTGTAATGAGTACCCACAATGTATGTTTTCATGACAAAAAAGGAAAAGGATAGTCACTTCTAATGAGTACCCTCAATTACCTTTTCAAAGAGAAATTAGAAAAAAAAAAAAAACCTTTGAATACCTCATTTTTGTACAGCTAGGTATCCGTTTTTGTATTATTGCATGACATTTACAGTGTACTGAAAGATTAACAGTTTTTGAAAACTACACTCTGATCTTTTATCTATAGGAAAAGTTTGATCAGCAAAACAATTTGGAGTACAAAAGCAGTCAGAATTGAAGAGTTAGCGAATTATCAAAGTACTTTCGACTCTCTTTATGTACATGTATCTCAACTTTGTGTATCTCGAATAACTGCTTTATCTCAAAGTGAAAATCTGGTCCCTATTTAAACATGAAAATCTAACAACAGGTAACAAATATTTTGGAAAAGAGGAGAAATTGCTCAATTTCTCCTCTTTTCTACAATATTTTCAGTATATTTTTAACTTAAAGAGTCATATTGCATAATCATATGTGAAATGTGGTTGTTTGATTTATTTTTTCCTTATATGTAATTCTGCAAATCGTATAAGTTGAGGTATGGATATCTGAAAGTATTTGAGAGAGTCCCTTGGACTTAAGATAATGAGAGTAGACTGTATAAATGTTTTTTGAATTTGTTCTCCACCAGTCAAATTGCACTATTATTAAAATTAGTGTAGGCCTGATGAGCTGGAATTATTTCCCTGTATTTAAACTTAAGGAGAGCTAATAAGTTAGGTGCCATTGATTTTTTTTGTCAAATGTTTAGAACATTTACATATGTATTGTTCATTTCAGGCACTAAAATAAAATTTCTTGGTGGCAGCAACTATGAATGGGAAAATGTTGACATTATTGCTCAGAAGGAACAGTTGTCTTTGAAAGCGTGTATCAGAGGAACAAGTGAGATGAAAAGGTAAGTAACAGAATATCCAGTTATTGCTTGTTCATACTTGTTCATACTTTCATACTAGATGTTTCTTTGTTTTTTCTTTTTTTTTTGTATTTTACAGAGAAAATAATGCTTGGTATTTCATGTGAATCTCCTGCCTAGCAGACTACTCACATGAATTGAAAAATAGTAGAAATATTAAATCTTGTCTGCTACAAATTCGCTCAGTATATTAAGGGTTGATACTATTTTTATATATATTTCTACATCAAAAATTGTGTTTCTGCACCAAGATTTATTGGAATCTTGTCAGTGTGGAAATTTAATAACTACTTATGTGTTTATAGAGACAGAAATGTGATTTATTTGTGGATTTTATCAGGAGGCGTGCTTGCCAGAAAAGTATGGTAACTAAGAAGGCTGATGAATGATGACCTGAAGAAACTGCATATTATCTGGAGTCATAAATGTTACACTTGTACATTCACTGATATCAATCTATAATTTACCATAATTACCTCAGTGATTTAGAACTTACCAGATATTGCCTGAAATTTATACAAATCTACTTTTCTTCCCTAGGATGTGTCCAAAATATGGTGGCAGAATGGTGGATAGAGCAGACCCTGATAAAACTGCTCCTGAAGGTGCTGTTTAATCTGGGTCTACACTGTTTGCCTAGACATATCTAAATCTGGATTGGTTATGGTGATGCATCAAATGACATTCATTCCTCAAGACATTACATCCAAATATTTAGGATAAATAGGTCATAGACAAAAAGTGTTTGCACCTTGGACTTAATATATGAAGATATTACTTGCTGAAAGTACATTTCTTTAAGTCACCATTCACATTTTTTTTTTCGTTTTAGTTATGCTCCAAATGGACTCAGTATTAGAAAAATTGGTGCTGTAGACAAATCTGACCAATCAGAAATCGAGATAAAATTCAGCCCAGACATTCCTTCACAGTTGAATCTTTTGGCAGTATGCCAGAGAGATCACCCATTCTTTGTCAAGGATAAAGGTAAGAAATTAATAAATCTTCATCCATGCGGTCTAGAAGTAGCCATGTGGCTAAAAAGCAGTTTATAATAGCATTCCTGACTTTAGATCACATTGTCCAAGATTGAAATTCCACTTGAGGCAAAATTCAGCTTATAAAAATACTAGAACCTCTTTATAAGACTGGGCCCAGTTGTTCAAAGCTAATGATGTCATAAGTTAACAATTTGTTAAAATTTACATCGAGTGATACGCAAATATGCTGAAATTTTTTGCTGAAAAAATGTGAGTAGCTTTTGCAGTGCAAAAGCTAGTCACATTTTTTCAGCAAAAAATATTAGAATATTGTATATTGAATCCACTAAAACAGTTAACGAAATGACCCTTAACGAGCTTGTTAAGCTAACGATGCTTTGAACAACTGGGCCCAGTACATTACAAGAGAGTTCTGGATATAAGATGGTTTAAAGGTGGACCCCAAAAGTGTTGCCTCTACACAAAAATGTATAGATTATATAGAAAAGTGACCATTTATGGTCATTTTCTATGTAATCTATACATTTTTGTTTGGATACAACTCAGTTGTTTAGCTTAAACACTGTTTTTGCACTGGATCCCAGCGATAAAGTTATAAAGAGGTTGTGGTGTATAGAACACTTCACCGCACTGCACAGAGGCTTTTATTATCACCTAGAAGCATCCAGGGGGCCAAGCAGTTAGCACTCCAGATTCAGATCATGAGGTCCTGTGGTTGATCCCACTAGAGCAAAATAAATCTTGTGTGTATGGCATTTCATTGCACAGTCTTTCATTATCATGCCTTTATCATCTTGAAATGACTTAAAAAAAAACGTTGAAAGAGACGTAAACCATTATCATCATCATCATCATCATCATCATCATCATCACCATCATTTATTAGCAACCTATCATCACCTTACTATAACTAAAATACTGTTAAAAGACATCCAGCTTCTTCATCATCAGTGACATATTTTCTCTGTTAGAATCCAGTATATGTATATTTTCATGATATCATATTAACAAGGGAAATTTATATATTTATTTCTTATTTTATACTTTTCTCTCTTCTTAAGTTAAATGTTAGCTGTGTTAGAGTGGAATATTTTTTTCTCAATTAAAAGTGCATTTGCCATGAAAAGGCCCCAGAATGTATTTCCACAATTTCCTATATTCAAATTTCTGGGCAAATTATTATTTTTGTACATGTCTAGCACAAATTTTCTCTTGTTTGTCCCATGCTGCCAGGCACAGAATTTGTTCAAACATGCCTTGTTTTAAATTAAAAAAATAAAATAAAATTCTCCTTTTGGGCCACAAAGGGAAAAATGTACCTTCTGACATGTGGGTCCAACGAAAACTCAAATCAGCCTGTGTATCTATGCAGTCTGATTAGAGTCTTTGTTGTCCACATGATGAACATGCATCCTTGGTTATCCCTGCTGCATCTAGTGAAGATTCTGATCAGACTGCATGAATGTGCAGGCTGTTCTGAATCTTTGCTGGGGGCACATCCCAAGGTATTTTTCTGAAATGATGGCTCCTTTATTTTTTGCCAGGGTGGTCTTCTATTTGTCCAGAAGAGACAGTGAAGCATTATGGGATACCCTGTACTGAGTTGTGTGTGAATGACGTCTGCTTGCCACCATCACACCCAGAGGCAACATTCTCCAAAGAAGTGTTCAAAAGTTTTGAAGAGTATGTATTTGTCTCTTTGTAGGCTTGGTAAAAATGTCAGCAGATGACATTTTGAAATAGTTTTCTTATTTTTTATAGAAAATAGGATCTGACACATCATGCAAGTTGAATTTGATATTTTCACTGTTTCAAACAATGAAAATTTGATTTTCGAATATTCACTTTTTGAGACTGCATTTTTTTTTTCTTGAAATTGAGTTCCTCATGATTCTGGGTCAAAACAATAGTGGTTTTAAGTCAGTAGAATTAGTGTGTCAGTTTGGCATAATAACATGATGGCGGGAAAATTGATGTGATGTCACATCATGTTGTTTGGCAGCTATCTACAAGATTGATCAGTGAAAAGCAGAAGTATTTTAAGAAATCTAATCTTTAAAGTAATTTTAATTTGTATTTAAATACTTTATTTCAAATGTAGATAAACTGAATTTTTCATTTTGAGAAAGGCCACTTGATGGCCAAAACTTCGTGTTCCTTGGCAAATATAGTGTCAGATTTAAAAAATTCTATTTGGATTCCTTACTCATTTGGATCACCAGTGTCATGGAAATAATAAAATGTCAGCATTTTTGTGGGGTTGAAAAAATGTTCCAATTTAGACCTCTGGGTTTGTTGATAAACTTGATTTTGAAAGCTGCATATATATATATATATATATATATATATATATATATATATATATATATATATATATAATTTAAGATTTAAACAAACTTCAACAAAGAATTCCGGCCCAGGATCAATACTGATGCAAGTACTTCAGAAAAAAGTGTATAAGAGAAATATGAAATACCACTGGACTGAGTGAGGCTCGAACCCACGCCTGCTTCAACGGCAGGGCCTAGCTCTTCAGTGTCACGAGACATAACCACTGCACCACTACGCTTGTTAAAAAACAAGTTTCATGGAACAGTATTATGCTTGATTGCTCTGAATGACCAGTTGGATAGGGTATATTTTTGGTGCACTAGCGCACTCATTATATACAAGGAACTCTCTGGATCCATAGGATACTGAAGCTTGAAAATATTATTATAATTTAAGATTTAAACAGATTTCAACAAAGAATTCCGGCCAAGGAATGGGTCTGGATCAATACTGATGCAAGCACTTCAGAAAAACGTGTATAGGGAGAAATATGAAATACCACTGGACGGAGTGAGGCTCGAATCCACGCCGGCTACATATATATATAATTGTCATTTTTCTATATTATCTATACATTTTTGTTTGAATAGAACACATTTGGGGTCAACCTTAAAGTGTTTTATATCTGAAACCATCTTATAATGGACTTTCTTATAAAGACATTACAATGTATGCTCATTTTCCACCTTAGTTTTAGGTACATGTGCTTGTTTACCTGGGCCCAGTTGTTCAAAGCTAATGACGTCGTTAGTTAACGATTCGTTAAAATTTCCATCAAGCGATATGCAAATATGCTGAAATTTTTTGCTGAAAAAACGTGAGTAGCTTTTGCAGTGCAAAAGCTACTCACATTTTTTCAGCAAAAAATATCAGAATATTGTGTATTGAATACGCTAAAACAGTTAGCGAAATGACCCTTAACGAGCTCGTTAAGCTAACGACGCTTTGAACAACTGGGCCCTGTTTGGTTTAATATATAATCATTATATACCTCTGTTTTAGGTACTTGTTTACATATTTGGTTTAATATATACTCATTTAATACCTCTGTTTTAGGTACTTGGTTACCTGTTTGGTTCAGTATACAGTCATTTTGCACCTCAATTTTAGGTACATTGTACTTGTTTACCTGTTTGGTTCAGTATACAGTCATTTTGCACTTCAGTTTTAGGTACTTGTTTACCTGAACGGTTCAATATACAGACATTTTATACCTCTGTTTTGGTACTTGGTTACCTGTTTTGTTCAATATATGGTCATTTTGTACCTCTGTTATAGGTATGACTTTACCCCAGAAGATACTTCTGCTGTGTTTGCTCTAAGTAGTATGAAGGTAAGAATCAGTATCTAGGCTTTCACTAGCATAGCTAATTTACATAGCTCTAGATAAAATGCTTTTATCTTTTCAACCAAAAAGTTTTGACATTTTTCTAATTTCTCCATGAAAATGTGTGTTGTGATACTCATTAGAAGAGCCTCATTTAGGCACTTCTAATGGGTACCCACAACATATGATTTCATGGAGAAATAAGAAAAAAATGTTTACATAATATCCCCTCTTATCTGGAGCTATGATAATCCCCATGGGGATATTGCGAATGCTTCAGTCTATCCCATGCTATCTCCTCCTAAACCACTGAGCGGAATTTAACCAAACTTGCTACATGACTTCCCCTCATGGTAAGGGTGTGCTAAAGCAACTTTATTTTTCTGTCTGTCTGGCATTTGTCCATCACACTAATATCCTCCCAAACCACTGGACAGAATTTAATCAAACTTGTTACATGGCTTCCCCTCATGGTAAGGGTGTGCAAGAGCGAGTCCATCTGTCCATTTGTTCACCTATCATGCTATTAGCAACAGGAGCACGGAGCATGGGGATTTCGGATGGCATTCTAGTTTATTTTGCTGAGGTTTTGTTGAACTAATAATGAATAGAAAAGAACCTTTTGATATGTGACTAGCATAGAATAAAATCAGTCTTTGTATTTGTGAAGTCTGATCTGTGTCTACACTGGTCGCAGACATAATGTATGGGCTTTAAATATTACTGTACAGTATAGACTCTAATCAGACTGTATGGATATACAGGCTGATCTGGGTCTGCGCTAGTCACACATTCATATGGTTGATGTCTATTTGGAGAGGCTCAAATTTATATTTCTCCACAAAAACATATCTTATGGGTACTCATCAGTAGTGAGGCGCTTCTAATGAGTACCCACAGCATATGTATTACAGAGAAATAAGAAAAAATATCAGGGCCCAGTTTTTCAAAGCATCGTTTGCTTAATGAGCTCGTTAGTGGTCTAAATGATAACTGTTCTAGTAAACACAATATCTAAGTCACAGTTATTTTTGCTGAAAAAATGTGAGTAGCTTTTGCAAATTTTTCAGCAAAAATATTAGCGTTTATACCATATTTGATGATCAAAGATTTAACGATACATTAAGTAACGACATTGTTAGTTTTGAACAACTGGGCCCAGTACTTTTTGGCTGTAAAAAGCATTTTATATGGAGCTAGCACACTATATGGAGCTATGTCAAACCCCCAGAAAATGTTGTTTTTTTTTATACCAGCTGCATTATCCCCACCTAAAACGTTGTTTAAGACATTGCATCAACATAGAGGCAACTTTGTAGAAATGTCATTCTGTTGATATGCTTAAACATGTAAGAAAGTCCATAGTTCTCTTGAGATGTTTAACATACATTTTTGTGGAGAAATAGGATTAATGTTTATCCAGATACCCCTCTTATGGCTATGCCATATAAGCATATGTATCTCCTGTCATTGTCTACTGTTTGTTTATAGAATCTAGCAAAATTGTTATGAAGAGTGCAGACCCTGATCAGATTGTCTGTAGGCACACCCAAGCAGGCTCTGTGCTAATCTCATATCCTGTTCCTTGTCAATACAAGGCTTAGCATGTTGGGTAGAACTTCAAACACTGGACATTTTGAAATATTTGGGCTGTTTCAAGCCAAAAAAAATGTCTTTGAACATGCACAGAATGTGCAGATTCAGATCATCCTGCACATGAGAATAGTATCCTTTGCTCTCCATTCATACATTCTGTAGTATGCAATTATTCTGTTAAGGGACATTGAAGGCCCTGATCAGACTGTGGATGCACAGACCAATCTGGGCCGTCACTGTCCGCATATACCCAAAGACACGTTTTTGCATTTTGTGGCCCATTTTTATTCCAGAAAATAGGGTTTGACATTTCATGCTATTTGAACAGGAAGGCTTGAGCAAATAGTGTAAACCAGATCTGATGCTGCAGATGGTAACATTTGATAAGGTTCTACTCTGTTTGCCATTCAGATATTTCAGATACATCACCAAGTAGCAAAATGGACGTTCAAATTGTATGGTGAAGAGAACAGATGTCTAAATATTTGGGATAATTATGGTATTTTCTTTCAGCAAAGAAAGGATTCAGACTTGAGCCCAAAAGCTGGATCTGTACCTAAAAAGAAGTCCACAAAGTCAGAGAGTCCTTTGAAAGCTAAACGTCCAATGAATGCTTTTTTCCTCTTTGCCAAAGAGTTTCGTCTCTGGTACACACAAAAGTATCCAAAAAGAGATAATAGGTAAGTCATATTGCTGTATTATTTATTAAGAATATCAAAAGCATTCCTTTTATGATAATGGATCTTTGTTTAACACTTTGCATGCTGGGCAAATATTTCAGCAGACCACATTTTGATTTTTTTTTCTTATTTTTCCTGGAAAATAGGATTTGACTTTTCATGCAAATTGTCTCCTAAAGAGACAATTTGCATGAAGTGTTAGATCGTATTTTCTAGGAAAAATAAGAAAAATATCATCAGTTTGTTGTCTGCTGAATTTACCGGTAAGATTGATTGTGACAGGCTTTATGCAGGAACGTTAGATGAGAGACATATTCTGGACATGTTATAGTAGTCTAATTTGTCCCCAAACTCACGAAAAAGCTGTATGTTTTCATTAGAAGCACCACACATATGCTTGCTACCTGATGTTTTGATGCCTTTCTTATTTCTTCACAAAAAAATACAATTTAGGAACTCTAGCCTAGGTACTCCTAGCATTTAACCTAGGTTCTTCTGGCATCCATTAATTAACCCTTGTCCTAATGAATAAATTAAGATGCCATGCCCACTTCTAATTTTAAGCCAATCAGATTACTTGATCCAGGTTATTAATACAAATTCATATGCTTAATGGCAAATACCGTAATGCAGAGCCAGATTAGCCTGTACATTCGTGCAGTCTGAACAGAATCTTCACTGGGCACATTTTGTATAGCCAAGGATGCAAAGTTTCTTCATGCAGACAATGAAGACTCTGATCATACTGTGTAGATGTGCAGGCTAATTTGAGTCAGCACTGGGTGCACATGTCAAAAGCTGCATTTTTCTCATGTTTTGGCTCAAATGTATTTCTTCATCAAATTTGAAAGGACAAAGGAATGACTAAATGCTAATACGAGGGTTGTGCAAAATGTTCTGTCACTAATAGGCTTCCTTAGATTTAGCCTAGGTATATTTTAAAATGCTTCACTGCACTTGAATGGTGTGTTGAATAGCTAACTATACCCGTTTATTTCGTGCAAATTGCTTTCCAACTGACCGAGTTATTTCAAAGTGAAATAGATGCAGTCATATACACTGACCAGTTTACTTGTTACATTGGAACATGGACCAGAAGACTGAAATTCGTAGCTATATTAAATCCACATTAGGCTTAATATAGATTCAAAGCAGATATTTAATGAATTGTGTGGTATATATGGATCTCAGACCATTTCATTGTGCACAGTTTTTAGGTGGGTTAAAGCTTTTAAAGCCTGAAAATTTTCTGTTGAAGATGATACCCGTCCTGGAAGGCCTAAAACCTCTGTTACCAAGGCTAACATCGCTGCTGTTGTGGTCGAACAGGATGCGCAATTGCTGGTCAGAGATACAGCTAGTTGTACTGGCATATCAGAAGGCAGTGTGCAAACAATTCTGAAAAAGTGTTTGGACCTGAGAAAGGTTTGCGCTAGGTGGGTACCTCATTTGCTCACTGAGGAGCAAAAGACACAGCGCCTTAAATGTGCCTGGGAACTTTTGAAAATATACAAAGACTGTAATAGTTGGGTTATTTCTAACTTGCTAACAGGTGATGAAAGCTGGGTGCACATGTTTGAGCCACAAAGAAGGGCTGATAATAAGCAATGGAAGCGAAAAGATCAAAAACGCCCATGTAATGCCAAGAGGACCATAAGTTCAAAAAAGTACACAATTTTCTTTAATTCAACTGAGCCAGTTGTTCAAGTGCCTTGTCCATTTGGTCATACAGTCACTGGCCGATTCTACAAGAATTCTGTACTGAAGAAAGTGAAAGAGTTTTACAGTAAGAGATGACCAAGCAAAGGATGGTCAGGAGTCCACCTTTTACATGACAATGCCTCCTCTCATAAGTGTGAGGCTGTTAAGTCTTTTTTGGCTTCTGAAAAGGTGAAAGTTTTAAACCATCCACCTTATTCACCTGACCCGAGTCCCTGTGACTTCTTTTTATTTCCAAGGCTTAAAATGCTTTCTGGAAATAAGTATACATCTAGAAGTTCTCTTGACAGCGCTGTTTATCAGTGTCTCCAACAGATACCAAAAGAAGACTATTTATCTGCTTTTCGCGACTGGGTAAAAAGGTTACAAAAATGTGTTTCAGTAAAGGGGGAATACTTCGAAGGTTTGTAATAAAAATATATTTGATAAAACGTAGCACTGAAGTAATCCGAACCCAGTGACAAAACTTTTTGCAGGAATCTCGTATTAAGACTGGTATTTGAGAGATTACCAGGATCTCCAGCTATATAAAATTTCAGAACTAATTATTAAGGGCATGATACCTATTCTTGTAAGGAAATCTTTCCTTATACATGTTTATTACATTTCTAACAATGAATTACCTATTTTTCTCCGTAAAAGAAAACTGGTAATCCCTCACCAGTGAATTATTTCATTTCTTCAAATGGATTGTTTTCATGCGCTAATTAGTGATGTAATTCTGTGACGTAATTAATTCATTTATTTTAAGGATTATGCGATCTTTTGCTTCAACACTTTAAACACGTTCAATACAAAGAAAAATGTTTGAAAATATGATTATAATTTAATCATTATTCATTATCTCAATTAGAACTGAAACTCGATGGCAGTAAGTTTATTTGTTCAGCAGTTGAAAGCTGGGCATCTCTCATTAACATATGAAATTCCCATGCGTCACAAACGTACAACATCTAACTAAAACACATTGTGTGTGGGGTGGGAGTGGGGGTAAGAAATGTAATAAACAGTTTATTTGTTTGTTTTTTAATCGATTACAGAGAAGTAATCATGTTCTGAGGCTTTCTTGTTAAAACTTGTTCACTCTCACTTACTTGATTTTTACACAGACGCCTTAAAATGCTAGTGAACTATTTCTCCGTAATCGGTCAAAACAAACAAATAAACTCTATACAACTGAGCTTTAAAGATTACAGATTTTAAAACTATACTCCCCCTGGGAGAAAAGAGAAGCTCCTTGGGAGCTAATTCTTTCCATCTAGAATAGAACTCTGTTCAGAAGGGAGACAGGACAAGTTTGAGAGTTGCCCTCCCCACCCCCCCCACCCCCCCACCCCCCCTGAATACGTATCAATTCCCCTTAATTCTGTCAGTGGACTACTGTTGGACACAAAAGTGGTAGATCATGATGAAGAGGAATAATTCAGAAGAGATGTAGACTACATTGTACTCAAATCTACTCTAAATCTGTTAGGGCATATAACTGTCTGTTCTCCCAAAGTAAATTCAACAGATGATAAATTGTAAATATTTTTTCTTTCTTTTTTTTTTTTTTTTTTCATCACAAGATAATGTTTGACATGTTATGCAAATTGTCTCCTTAAGAGACAATTTTCATGCAATGTCAAACCTTATCTCCAGGGATGATAAATAAGAAAAAAAATCTCAGTGTCTTCTGATGAAATTTTTACCCAGCATGCTAAGCATTAAGCTTAACCATGTAATGCTTAGCACTCTGGGTAAAGTTTTCAGCAGACAGCTTATTGAAATATTTTTGTTATTTTTCCCAGAAAACAGATTCGACATTTTATGCAAATTGTCTCCATGGGAGACAATTTGCATGAAATGTCAAACCTGTTTTCTGGGGAAAATAACAAAAATACTATCAATTTGTTGCTTGCTGAATATGCCCAGTGGTAAATCTAAGCATTCAGCATGCTGCAGATGGCAGTTAGCAGACATTGTAATTTTGTTCTTGGAATAGGCTTGATATTTCATTTCAGTAAATATTTGATCCTGTTTTATTGGAAGAAAATATGGAAAATATTGCTCATTTATTGTATGGTTGTTTACTGTAGACTAATAATGATTTCAAATTCAGGGGTATTTGATGATAATTCTGTGATATTTTTCAGATATACAAAAAAACAAAAAAAAAAAAAAAAAAAAAAAAAAGAAAACAGGTTGTGGGTACTTATTGGAAGTGCCCCATCAATGTGTTTTTAATGAGTACAACAATATAATATGATTTTATAGAGAAATAAGAAAAAAATATCAAAGAATTTTCATAAAATTCTCCATCAAGTTCTCTGGGTATAAGTGGAAACCACAATGCTATGCATAAATACACGAGATGGGAGAAAGTAAATTATTTTTTAAGGTTCCTTAAATAATAATTTACTTTCTCCCAACTCATGTAAGGTACAATAGGTGGGAAAATGTAAATTATGATTTAAGGAACCATCTTACATGAGGTGGGAGAAAATAAATTATTATTTAAAGAACCACCTTACATGAGGTGGGAGAAAGTAAATTATTACTTAAAACCTTACATGAGAGAGGAGAAAGTAAATTATTATTTAAAGAACCACCTTACATGAGAGGGGAGAAATAAATTATTATTTAAAGAACCACCTTACATGAGGTGGGAGAAAGTAAATTATTACTTAAAACCTTACATGAGAGGGGAGAAAGTAAATTATTATTTAAAGAACCACCTTACATGAGGTGGGAGAAAGTAAATTGTTATTTAAAGAACCACCTTACATGAGGTGTGAGAAAGTAAATTGTTATTTAAAGAACCACCTTACATGAGGTTGGAGAAAGTAAATTATTACTTAAAACCTTACATGAGAGGGGAGAAAGTAAATTATTATTTAAAGAACCACCTTACATGAGGTGTGAGAAAGTAAATTGTTATTTAAAGAACCACCTTACATGAGGTGGGAGAAAGTAAATTATTACTTAAAACCTTACATGAGAGGGGAGAAAGTAAATTATTATTTAAAGAACCACCTTACATGGGGTGGGAGAAAGTAAATTATTATTTAAAGAACCACCTTACATGAGGTGGGAGAAAATAAATTATTATTTAAGGAACCACCTTACATGAGGTGGGAAAATGTAAATTATTATTTAAAGAAACACCTTACATGAGGTGGGATATGAGATAAAGTAATTTTTTATTATTTAAGGAACCACCTTACCTTTATTTCAGATTTACCTTGATAAATACATAGGTAGGATTTAATATTGTGACAAAATAGATGTGTATTGAGAACTGGTGCTTTATTGTGCACTTTTAGAACACTTAGTTATTATATTTGTCTTTCAATATTATTAGCCATTCATTCAACTTCCTGGGTCCAGTTGTTCAAAACTAACGATGTCGTCAGTTAACGTATCATTAAAACTTTGATTATTAAATATGGCAGATATGCTAATATTTTTGCTGAAAAAATGTGAGTAGCTTTTGCAAAACTACTCACATTTTTTTCAGCAAAAATAACTGTGAATTAGATATTGTAACTTACTAGAACAGTTAACATTTTGATCACTAATGAGCTCGTTAAGCTAACGATGCTTTAAACAACTGGGCCCTGTTGTTTTTGTTTTTTTTTCCTGTTGATATGTTTACACTTAATTTTTGAAGTCATACATAGCTCTAGATAAGAAGGGGTATCAGGAAAATAGTTTTCATATTTCTCCATGAAAACATATTTCATGGGTGCTCATTAGAAGTACCTCATTGAGGCGCTTCTAATGATTATGTTTTTAAGGAGAAATAAGAAAAATATCAACAGTTTTTGGTAGGAAAAAGTACCTTATCTTGAGCCATGGTAATATGATATAATTTCTATGTTATAGCAGCTGAGTATAGTTGAAAATCCTCTATTTTATCCGAAGGTACTTCTGAACAAAAAGCAAGGCTTAAATTAAGTGGTATTCAATACTCAAAAGATTTTTTTTGTAATTTTGATAAAAGGAAAAAACATACATTGTGAGAATATGTTAGAATTATCTCATGAAGGCAGTTTTAATAAGTAACCATAACATACATCTTTATATGAAAAAAAAAAATGGCTCCTGGGAAAAAAAGGTCTTGATTAAATTGATGTTGTGGTTTTTGTTGTGTGTATGTTGCTGTTGTGGTTTTAACACATGTAGATTGTTTGAGACAAGCTTGGGAAAAATCAACACACTCCCATTTGTGAGCACAGAACATGTAGATCTGTGAGTGCTTCACAGCAGTCTGGTCAGGATCTTTATTGTTTGTTATATACATTGTATCATAGCTCCAGATAAAAGTGGGTATCCACATACAGTCGACTCTCGTTATCTGGACTTGGCTTTTCTAGAATAACCGCTTATCTCGAAGTGAAAATCTGGCCCCTATTAAAACATGGAAATCTAAGAACAGGTAACAAAATATTGTGGAAAAGAGAAGCTATTGCTCCTAAGGAGCAATTTCTCTTCTTTTCCACAATATTTTCAATATATCTCAAATTTCAGGAGTCAAATTACATATGCATTTGTGAAATGTGGTTGTTCGATTTATTTTTTTTCTCAATTCAGCAAATCCGATATGTCGAGGTACGGATATTTCGGAGTATTTCAGAGAGTCCCTTGGACTCGAGATAACGAGTTGACTAATATTTTTTTTTGCATGAAAACATATATTGTGGTACTCATTAGAAGCACCTCGGCAAAAAAAAATTCAGTCCTTTTTGGTTGCAAAAAAAGAGCCCTGTCTGGAGTTATGCATTGTATGTATGTCTTACAAATCCAGAGATTTCATAGGAATAATATTTAGCACTCAAAACCAGCGCATGACAAAGTGATGACATTTTTCTCTCTTTTTTTTCCAGAAAATAGGATTTGACATACCATGTAGATGTCTTCTTTGAAGACAATTACATGAAATATCAATCCTGAGTTTGTGAGAAAATTAACCTTAGTCCTGCTGAAGCTGGATATGCCCTGCCATTGCAAACAGTGTAGATCCAGATCAGTTGGCTTCTGAGGAAGCCAACTGATCTTGATCTACACTGTTTGCCATTTAGTATGTGAATTATTATCAATAATGCGGATCAAATAATCCGATTGGCTAAAAATTAGAAAAGGGGCGTGGCAGCTTAATTTATTCAGCATGACAAGGGTTAAAAAAGAAAATAATTAGACTGTTACTGTTGCTGCTGCTGTTTTAATCCAACAGGATAAAGCTTAACACATGGAACACCGGATAAAATTTTTAGCAGACATTTTTTTTTGTTTTTTCTTTTTTCCCAGAAATAAGGATTTTACATTTCATGCAAATTGTCTCCACTGGTGACAGTTGGCATGAAATATGAAATCCTGTTTTCTTGGAAAAATAAGAAAAAATATCATCACTTTGTCATCTGCTGAATTAGCCCAGAGAGTGGTGAAGGTTTAAGCAGATTGAATGACTGTGCTGAAAACACATCAGCTGCCTGGGCAGTATTATAATAAGAAATATTCTGAATTATCATTGAAATGATCACTTTTTGTGGCCATGAATTTCCAGTGATGTTGAAAATGAACAGTGAAGAACTGTTTGTGTGCCCCTGAACAGATCATAGCTCCATATATTTTTCCTCTGAAAAGCAAACCATATTTACCCTGAGTATGGGGACACCTTACCTTCTTACCATAGTTGTCCAAAAAATTGAATGTCCATTTTGCTATCTGTCGATGTGTGTACATACTGCTGGATGAGCAGCAAGCAGTGTAGATCCTGATCAGATGCCACATACTCTGGCATCTGATCTGGGTCTACAGTTTGCTCAGGCCTGTCTGTCTGTAAACTTAGGGTTATTACAGTAAGTATTAATATTTTTCTGATTTCTCCTCAAAAACACTTAATAAATACCTTCAGTATATGTTTTTGTGGAAAATTAAAGAAAAAATAAAGTTTTATCTGGATACCCCTCTGATCTGCCAGCCTCGGTGGCTCAGTTGGATGTACGTCCAACTGGTGATCAGGAGGTTGCTGGTTCGACCTCTGCTGAGTCGTTAACATTCTTTCATGGAAATTGATCATAAAATATTTTCAATGGTAGTTCTCTCCCTTCAGCTGATTCAAGAAGTGCAGTTGTCAGTTTCTGGCAAAAAAATGTGCACAATACTGGTTAACCGTTTAGGTACTAAGCCTGCCCAGTAAAAGTGTTGTTAGGTAAACTGGCCGCACTCGACAGGGGACTAAGCCTGCCCAGTAAAAGTGTGGATAGATAAACTGGCCACACTCGACATGACCCCATTTGGTTGACTGGGCCGAAAAACCTCAACACAAATAAAACAAACCCCTCTGATCTGGAGCTATGTGTATGATACCACTCAGACAGCAAATTTATGCAACCTATTCATGGCATCTGCTGTTTGTATACACATCACGAAAACATAGCTATATAAGTTTGACCCCCTTATACCCCACTTTTATATAGTAAAACTGGGGTTTACAGGGGTATACATTATTTTTAGCTCACCTGAGCTCTGCTCAGGATGAGCTATTGTGATCACTTTTCGTCCGTCATCCGTCCGTCCATCCGTGCGTCCGTCCGTCCGTGCGTGCGTCCGTCCGTTAACATTTTCAAACGACTTCTCCTCTGAAACCGCTGAGCCAATTTTGCTCAAATTTCATTTGGAGCCTCCTTAGGATGGGGGAACGAAAAATTGCTAAAATGGTTGCGGTCCGTTGACCAAGATGGCCGCCACGCCCATATATGGTAAAAACCTTTAAAAATCTTCTCCTCCAGAACCGAGAATGCCTTGGGGCTGAACTTTTGCAGGAATCATCGGGGACGGGAGGTCTACCAAAATTGCTAAAAGAATTGTCGTACGTTGACGTTTGACCTTTTTACGGCAAGGTCAAGTTTGCTTCCCTATGCATTTGTATGGGAAAAACCTTTAAAAATCTTCTTTTCCAAAACCCAGCATGCCTTATGGCTGAATCTTTGCATATATCTGTGGGAACAGGAGAGCAACCAAAATTGCTAAAATAATGGTGGTACATTGACATTTGACCTTTTTACGGTAAGGTCAATTTTGCTTCCTTATGCATTTGTATGGGAAAAATGTTCAGAATTTCAAACAACTTCTCCTCTGGAGCCTCTGGGCCAATTTTGCTCAAATTTCATATGGAGCCTCCTTAGGGTGGGGGAACAGAAAATTGCTAAAATGGTCACGGTCCGTTGACCAAGATGGCCGCCACGCCCATATATGGTAAAAATCTTTAAAAATCTTCTTCTTCAGAGCCGAGAATGCCTTGGGGCTGAACCTTTGCAGGAATCATTGGGGACAGGAGGTCTACCAACATTGCTAAAAGAATTGTCGTACGTTGACATTTGACCTTTTTACAGCAAGGTCAAGTTTGCTTCCCTGTGCATTTGTATGGGAAAAACCTTTAAAAATCTTATTTTCCAAAACCGAGCAGCCTTATGGCTGAATCTTTGCATATATCTTCGGGAACAGGAGGGCTACCAAAATTGCTAAAATAATGGTCATACATTGACATTTGACCTTTTTACGTTAAGGTCAATTTTGCTTCCTTATGCATTTGTATGGAAAAATGTTCTGAATTTCAAACAACTTCTCCTCTGGAGCCTCTGGGCCAATTTTGCTCAAATTTCATATGGAGCCTCCTTAGGTAGGGGGAACAAAAGATAGCTAAAATGGTCACGGTTCGTTGACCAAGATGGGCGCCATGCCCATATATGGTAAAAACCTTTATAAATCTTCTTCTCTAGAACCGAGGATGCTTTGGGGCTGAATGTTTGCATAAATCATCGGGGACAGGGGGTCTACCAAAGTTGCTAAAATAATGGTCATACATTGACATTTAACCTTTTTACGGCAAGGTCAAGTTGCTTCCTTATGCATTTGCATGGGAAAAAACATTTAAAATCCTTAATCTCCAAAACCGAGGATGGCTTGTGGCTGAATCTTTGCATATATCATCTGGAACAGGCAATCTACCGAAGTTGCTAAAATAATTGTCATACATTGACATTTAACCTTTTTAGGGCGAGGTCAAGTTTGCTTCTGTATGCATTTGTATGGGCCCCATACATTTATATGGAAAAAATGTTGATAATTTCAAATGGCTTTTCCTCAGACGCCTCCGGGCCAGTGTTGCTCAAATTTCATGCGGAGCCTCCGTGGGCAGGAGAATGAAAGATTGCTAAAATGGGTATGGTCCATTGATCAAAATGGCTGCCATACCCATATATGGTAAAAACCTTTAAAAATCGTCTTCTCCATAACCAAATATGCCCTGGGTCCTAATCTTTGCACAAATTATGGGAGACAGGAGACCTACCAAAATTGCTCAAATGATGGTTCTATGTTGACATTTGACCTTTTTGCCTCCAAGGTCAAATTTGCTTCCCTATTTGTGTGGGCCCTATACATTTATATTGAAAGTATCGAAGTGACTTGTAGATCAACAGTAGTTAAAATTGTTCTGATTGGAAATCTGAGATGGCCATCATCGGGTTTATATTTATAATATTTCCCTGCCACTGTGCTGTTTACATGTATAAAATCACGATTCTTCAGAAACCACTTAGCCAATTTCCACCAAATTTCACATTGATCCTTCTGTTAAAATTCAGAAACCACTTAGCCGAATTCCACCAAATTTCACATTGATCCTTCTGCTGAAATGTGTTTGATAGTTTATTCAAATGATCATGCTCCATTGACTGTCAGGCTCATATATTCTTCTTCAAAACTAAGAACTGTTCAAATGATGATATTTTCATTAGTTGCGATGATAGGACTGGCAAAATGTTGCATAACATCTGCATGTCTGCAGTGGCTATGTCACTCAGGTGAGCGAATTGTGGCCCGTGGGCCTCTTGTTCTTATTTCCTATATCTGACATTTCGTGCAAATTTTCTCCTAGGATGCAGTTTGTATGAAGTGTCAGATCCTATTTTCTAGGAGCAGTAAGAAAAATATCATCAGTTTGTCATCTGTTGAAATTGCCCATAGCATGGTAAGCATAGAAGATACTGTTTCTAAATATGGCAGGTGTTACAGTAGTAGGTGGGGACAGGAAAAACGAAGATGTGTAAGATGGGGGATAATTATAACATGAAAAAAAAGTGTAAGGTTGTCAATAATGATAACATGAACCGGCCTCGGTGGCTCAGTTGGATGCGCCGTCCGACTGGAGACCAGGAGGTCGCGGGTTCAACCCCCGCGGAGGTCGGCAACATTCTTTCGTGGAGATTGATCATGAAATATTTTCTACGGCCATTCTCTCCCTTCCGCTGATTCAAGAAAGGCAGTTGTCAATTTCTGGCGAAAGAATGTGCACAATACTGGTTAACCTCTTAGAGGACTAAGCCTGCCCAGTAAACGTGTGGTTAGGTAAACTGACCACGCTCGACATGACCCCATTGGGTTGACTGGGCCGTAAAACCTCAACACAAACAATAACATGAAAAAAGACCTGCAGTAAAAACTGATCAGTTTTCTTTTTTCAAGTCTTGGTGGGTTATTGTATTTACCTTATCAATCATAGCTCCCGATAAGAGTTAGACACTTGCTTCAACAAAAACAGTATTTATATTTTTCTTATTTCTCTGTGACAACCATCTAGTGTACCAGTCTTCATTGGATGGAAAATGGCGGTGCCCGCACCAGAAAAGCAGCGAGTTTATGCATGCGCGTAGTGAAATAAACCACTACAGAAATACAGAAACAGCTACAGAAATACAGGGACAAATATTTACAGCTGTGGCCAGTTTTGTCTTGATGCAAGACCAATAGTTATAAATATAAGGCACATTGCAGCATATGCAATGTAGTTTTCAGTGTTGCCAAGAGTGGGAGAGATGACTGACCATCTTAGATATAGTTTAGTCCGTTACAGAAAATGACTACAAAAATTACTGAAAATTAGCAGCCGGATTCCTGAAAGATACATTTTGAGGTTGGCATGTGGGTTAACCTTAAAATGCTGAATTTAAGTATAGGTATTAGCAGATGACATTAGAGCTGTTACTTTGGGTTAGATTTCCTCCTGTGAATGGGTTGACCTTAAAATGTTGAATTTAAGTACAGGTATTTGTGGATGACATTTGAGCTGTTACTTGAGACAACATACCTTTGGTTATATGTCCCCATTGAAGACTTGGATCAGCCTACACAGCCATGCAGTCTGATAAGACTGCTGTTGGCTATCCAAAGAATTGCAGCAAAGGCTCTGATCAGCCTGCATTATCATCCTGAGTCACACAATAGAGCACTGCCTTCAAATGAGGAGGTTGTATACTCATCATTAGAGAGAAGAGCTGGGACTGGTAGCACCCATGCTAGTATAATATGACTGGTGGGATCATGTTGGTGTGTCTGAGGCTGGCTACTGCATTGAGATGGCACTTTAAAAAGTCAGCAGTTCTCACTGTCACATCAAGATACCATCACAACACAACTGAAAGATTGTTGACAGTGATGTTAAAGTTCAACTGATAACCTCTTTACAGTCTGACCAGCTGACAACCATCCTTGGCTATCCAGAGAGATCCCAGCAAAGACTGAACAGACCGGAATCTTTGCTGATGGCACGTGTCTGCCCTCAAAGTAATCTCCCTTGGATTGAATGGCAGAATTCCATCTCCTTGGCAACGCTTCAGTGCCGGTTACTAGACAACTTAAGTTGATCTGTTGGACCTCCTCGTTCATGACACACTCTAGTTCATCCAAATTGTTGTAGCCTATTCCCTGTAGTGATGGTTCCTTCAGTTTTGGGAACAAAGCAAAATCAGGGGGGCTCAGATCGGGAGAGTACGGGGGATGGGGGGCCTTCGCTTTTTCAGCGTAATGCTGGACAAAGTATTGTTTTTAGCTCACCTGAGCTGAAGGCTCAAGGTGAGGTATTGTGATCACTCACCGTCCGTCATCGTCGTCATCCGTCTGTCCTTCCGTCGGTCCGTCCGCCCGTTCACAATCTTTAAACAACATCTCCTCCTGAACCAGTGATTGGATTTTGACCAAACTTCACAGGAATGATCCTTGGTTGGTCCTCTTTCAAAGTTGTTCAAATGGTTCTGGTCCATTGCATATCTAGGTCACAGGAGCTAAAAATAGATTTTTTAATCTAAAACTGATTTCAATATAATTTTGCAGAAATGTTCCTTTGGTGATCCTCTACCAAGATTGTTCAAGCCATTTGGATTCTTCAAAAAACATGGCCGCCAGGGGGCGGGGCTTATTTTCCCTATATATCTATATAGAAAACTTTAAAAATCTTCTTGTCAGAAACCACTGGACCGATTTCAGTATAATTTTGCAGGAATGTTTCTTTGATGATCTTCTACCAAGATTGTTCAAGCCATTTGGATTTGTCAAAAAAACATGGCCGCCAGGGGGCGGGGCTTATTTTCCCTATATATCTATATAGAAAACTTTAAAAATCTTCTTGTCAGAAACCACTGGACCGATTTCAATATAATTATGCAGAAATGTTCCTTTTGTGATCCTCTACCAAGATTGTTCAAGCCATTTGGATTCGTCAAATAACATGGCCGCCAGGGGGCGAGGCTTATTTTCCCTATGTATCTATATAGAAAACTTTAAAAATCTTCTTGTCAGAAACCACTGGACCGATTTCAATATAATTTTGCAGAAATGTTCCTTTGGTAATCCTCTACCAAGATTGTTCAAGCCATTTGGATTCGTCAAATAACATGGCCGCCAGGGGGCGGGGCTTATTTTCCCTATATATCTATATAGAAAACTTTAAAAATCTTCTTGTCAGAAACCACTTGACTGATTACAATATAATTTTGCAGAAATGTTCCTTTGATGATCCTCTACCAAGATTGTTCAAGCCATTTGGATTCGTCAAAAAACGTGGCCGCCAGGGGGTGGGGCTTTTCTCCTATATATCTATATATCTATATAGAAAACTTTAAAAATCTTCTTGTCAGAAACCACTGGACTGATTACAATATAATTTTGCAGAAATGTTCCTTTGATGATCCTCTACCAAGATTGTTCAAGCCATTTGGATTCGTCAAAAAACGTGGCCGCTAGGGGGCGGGGCATATTTTCCCTATACGAGGGATGTTCGAAATGAATCGCTTTTTGTCCTCTAGCTCGATATCCACGTGGGGCATGATAAAAACCAATACATACTTGTATAGGGCTATTCAATATCTACACAATGGTGTATAAATGTACATGTTAGACTAAGTGTAAAACATAAAATTTGCCATTTGAATACACGCAGTCATTGACCACTGCAGTAAAAATGGTTGGTAGAAGCGTTGACAAAAAAGATGAAATACGGGCTTACATCAAAGCTCGCTCAAAACTTGGTTGTTCTTTGAAGAAGCTGATGACTGAAATTTCTACTGCTTTTGGACCTTCTTGTGTGTCTTATGACACAGTTCCGCGTTGGAAAAAGAAATTTGAGTCTGTTGTAGAGTCCATCAAAAATGCACCGAAATCAGGTAGGCCAAAATCTGCATCTCGTAAAGAAATCGTTTCCAAAATAAAGGAAATCATTGAAGGAGATGCCAGATTTACAGTTTGTGATATTACACGAAAGGTAGGCATATCACTATCAACGGTTCACCTTATTTTGCAGAAGCATTTGAAAGTCTGAAAGATTTCTGCTAGATGGGTGCCACATCTGTTGACTGACGAGCAAAAGAGGCAACGGGTTAAAGTGGCCAAAAAGCTGCTTCAAATGTTTCCAAAATATGACAAAAAGCAGTTTGCCAATGTTGTCACAGGTAATGAGACCTGGGTCCATTATTTTGAGCCCGTCAGAAAGGTTAGCAATAAGATCTGGGCCACTAAACACAGCAAACGCCCAATAATTGCCAAATGTTCTTTGAGTACAAAGAAGGTTTTGTATGCAATCTTCTTCTCTGGTGAAGGAGTCGCAATAAAAGTGCCAGTGAAAAAGGGCAAAAGCATCACCGGAAAGTACTACAAAGACGTAGTACTGAAGAAACTGAAAAAGTATTATCAAACGACGCCCTGCCACTAGTTTTAAACATGTCCGTCTTCTACATGACAATGCCCCAGCTCATACCTCCGCAGTAGTTACGGCGTTTTTGAAGAAAGAAAAAGTAACTGTTTTGCCTCACCCCCCCGTATTCCCCAGACCTTGCCCCATGTGATTTCTTTTTGTTTCCGAAATTGAAAGCATTCCTTGCTGGACGGTAATACCAGTCCCGACAGGCACTTGGATCTGCCATTCATCAGTACCTTATTACTGTGCCCAAATCAGCGTACCGTGACGCCTTCAAGAAGTGGATACATCGGCTGAAACTTTGCATTTCTAGCCACGGGGAATACTTCGAGGGCATGAAATGAGTACTTTTGGGCTAACTTGAAATTTGAAGTCTCCAGATAGAAATAAGCAATTCATTTCGAACATCCCTCGTATATCTATATAGAAAACTTTAAAAATCTTCTCGTAAGAAACCGTTGGGTCGAGTTCATTGTAACTTGGCAGGAATGTTGCTTTGGTGACCCTGTACCAAGATTGTTCAAGCCCTCATGATACGTCAAAAAACATGGCCGCCAGGGGGCGGGGCTTATTTTCAGAAACCACCTGACCGATTTCAATATTACTTGGCAGGAATGTTGCTTTGGTGACCCTGTGCCAAGATTGTTCATGCAATCATGATTCGGCAAAAAACATGGCTGCTAGGGGTGGGGCTTATTTTCCCTATATATCTAAATAGAAAACTTTAGAAATCTTCTTGTCAGAAACCACTGAACCGATTTCAGTATAACTTGCAGGAATGTTCGTTTGGTGGCACTCTACCAAGTTTATTCAAGTTGTCATGATTCGTCAAAAAATATGGCCGTTAGGGGGTGGGGCTTATTTTCCCTTTATAGCTATATAAAACACTTCGAAAATCTTTTTGTCAGAAACCACTGGACCAATTTCAATATAACTTGGCAGAATTGTTCCTTTGGTGACCTTCTTTCAAGATTTAGTTCCAGCAGTCATGATGCATGAAAAAAACATAGCCGCTCGGGAGTAGGGCTATAAAATTTATACAAAAATCTTAGAGCAGTGAACTTGGCTGAAACTTCAACAGTAAGTTTGCAAAGCTGTTTGCTCAGGTGAGCAATATAGGACCATCATGGTCCTCTTGTAATATACATACTTCTTATAGTACTCATTATTCACAGCCTCACTAAATGGTACCCTGTGTGTTGTCAGTACTCTAGAAACATCGTACACAAAAATCATTAACATTTTGGCACAGTTTTGACTTTGGCAGAATTTTACCGGTCTTGGAGAGTTTTTCGTATAACATTCACTACTTTGCCATTTCAGTTCGGATTCAAATGACCGTATCCATGCCTCTTCTATTGCAAAAATGTGTTGTAATATTTCATCGCCTTCCTCACTATACCTTTGCAGGAGTTTATGGGCAATTTTCACATGTTGGGTTTTTAGCTCACCTGAGCTATGCTCAGTAAACTGACCATGCTCGACATGACCCCATTGGGTTGACTGGGCCGTAAAACCTCAATACAAACAAATCAGGATGAGCTATTGTGATCACTTTTGTCCGTCATTCGTCTGTCCGTGCAACCATCCATTAACATTTTCAAAGGACCTCCTCAGAAGCCGCTGAGCCAATTTTGCTCAAATTTCATATGGAGCCTCCTTAGGTTGGGGGAACGAAAGATTGCTAAAATGGTTGCGGTCCATTGACCAAGATGGTGGCCATGCCCATATATGGTAAAAACCTTTAAAAATCTTTTTCTCCAGAACAGAGGATGCCTTGGGGCTGAATCTTTGCACAAATCATCGGCGATGGGAGGTCTACCAAAATTGCTAAAATAATTGTTGTACATTGACGTTTGACCATTTTGCGGCAAGGTCAAATTTGCTTCCCTATGCATTTGTATGGGCACCATATATTTGTATGGGAAAAATGTTGAGAATTTCAAACGACTTCTCCTCTGAAGCCTCTGGGCTAATGTTGTTCAAATTCCATGTGGAGCTTCCTTAGGTTGGGGGGACGAAAGATTGCTAAAATGGTCGCGGTCCATTGACCAAGATGGTCGCCATGCCCATATATGGTAAAAACCTTTAAAAATCTTCTTCTCCAGAACAGAGGATGCCTTGGGGCTAAATCTTTGCACAAATCATTAGGGACGGGAGGTCTACCAAAGTTGCTAAAATGATGGTTGTACATTGACCTTTGACCTTTTTACGGCAAGGACAAGTTTGCTTCCCTATGCATTTGTATGGGAAAAATGTTGAGAATTTCAAACGACTTCTCCTCTGAAGCCTCTGGGCCAGTTTTGCATAAAATTTTATATGGAGCCTCCCTAGGTTGGGGGAATGAAAGATTGCTATAATGGCTGCGGTCTATCGGCCAAGATGGCTGCCATGCCCATATATGGTAAATTCCTTTAAAAATCTTTTTTCTCCAGAACAAGGATGCCTTGGGGCTGAATCTTTGCACAAATCATTTGGGATGGGAGGTCTACCAAAGTTGCTAAAATGATGGTAGTACATTGACATTTGACCTTTTTACGGCGAGGTCAAGTCTGCTTCCCTATGCATTTGTATGGGCACCATACATTTGTATGGGAAAACTGTTGATAGTTTCAAATAACTTCTCCTCTGAAGCCTCTGAGCCAGTGTTGCTCAAATTTTATGTGGAGCCTCCTTAGGTTGGGGGACTAAAGATTGCTAAAATGGTCGCGGTCCATTGACTAAGATGGCTGCCATGCCCATGTATGGTAAAAACATTTGAAAATCTTCTTCTCCAGTATAAAATAATCCCTGGGGCCTTATCTTTGCACAAATCCTCGGGGACAGGAGATCTACCAAAATTGCTAAAATGATGGTCCTACGTTGACTGACCTTTTTACGGCAAGGTCAGTTTTGCTTCCCCATGCATTTGTATGGGCCCTATACATTTATATGGGAAAAAATGTTGAGAATTCATATTTTGGACATCGCCTCCAAGTCCATTGATGATGAGCATTAGGGTGCTTATGAGACACAAAATAGCTATATGAGCTGATAGAAAATCCAAGATGGCCACCACAGCCACCATCTTGAAAATCAATTTTCGACATCTCTTCTCAAACCTTAGATCGCGTTGAGCCGAAACTTGCTCTTTAGCAAAAGGATGACTTCTGGATCGAAACAAGCTAAAATTGTGTAGATTGAAAATCCGAGATGGCCACAATGGTTCTGCTTCATAACCAGAGCTAAAAAATAGAAAATCGTCAAGTGACATCTCGTCCTTGGCCAATGGCCTGATTTCAAAATATTTGCACAGAAGTGTTCCACCAATGGCCTTCCACTTGGCTGAACAAAATGGCAGCCAGAGCTAAAAATAGAAAAACCTTTAAAAGACATCTCCTCTGCAGCCATTGTCCTGATTTCAAAGTAATTTCACAGAAGTATTCCTCTTATGGCCCTTTACCAAAATTGCTAAAAAAGTTCTGCTCGTCGAACAAACTGGCCGTCAGAGCTAAAAATAGAAAAAAAACAAACCTTTCAACATCTCCGCCTGATTTCAAAATGATTTCACCAGAAATGTTCCTCTTATCCCCCTTTAATCAAAATTGCCAAATGGTTCTGCTCTGCTGAACAAAATGGTCACCAGAGCTAAAAATAGAAAAAACCTTTAAAAGACATCTCAGTGGCCAGTGGCAAGATTTCAAAATAATTTCACATCAATGTTCCTCTTATGCCCCTTTACCAAAATTGCTAAAATGGTTCTGCTCTGCTGAACACAATGGTTGCCAGAGCTAAAAATAGAAAAAAAAACCTTTAAAGGACAGGATAAGTAGATGAAACAAATGACTTCTGAAAATATCTGAACTTTTTTTTTTTTACTTATGGCATTTTGAAGATTTCAGCATTTTAACCTTGTAAGCAAGATATCTCAAAAACTGTTTAAGCCATTGCCTTGTCATAAGTTTCAATATTTGACAGTATTGGAAAAATGTTGCATGCCATCTGCATATCTGCAGTGGTGGTTTCACTCAGGTGAGCGAGTTGTGGCCCATGGGCCTCTTGTTCTTATTTCTGCTCAAAAACATAGATTGTGTACTCGTTAGAACTGCCTCGGCGAGGCGGTTCTAATGAGTATCCACAATCTATGTTTTGAGCAGTAATATGAAAAATATCAAAAGTTTTTATCGGAACATTTTCAGTTTTTGGTGATGAAATTTTCAATATATTTGAATAGGCGTGTTTTCGTAATGTACTTAGGATTTTTGTACAGCATTACTGTCATCTCTGAATTCCACCCCACTAGCCCGTTTCAGTTACCGTATTTACACTAAATATTGGGATAACTAAATGCCATGCCATGCTTGTCTCAAAATTGAAACAAGTCCATTTAAAACTGCCAGATGAGAGGTAAAACATGATTGTAGACCCTGATCAGCTGTTATGTTTTATGGCATCTGATCTAAGTCTGCACTGTTTGCTCAGGTTTATCTGTCCAAATACTAGGGTTAATATGGTATTGTTTGAGATCACTGGGTGAAAGCAGTTTCTTCACAAAGTGTTATAGGTGTTATAGTTAAAACTGGGGGTTCCATCACAAAATAGTTAGGTTGAAAATGAGAAAGGAGACATTGGGACGCAAGAGACTAGCAGTGGCCAGTCAAGCATGAGCATCTATGCTTTTGCAGTTTAAATCACTCTGTTATCATTGACATTTGGTGGGCAGTTTCTTGCTTCACTTGAAGCAAGTTCAGAGTTAGGGGTGTTTTCTCATATGTCCTAATCTCCCTCTTTCTGGGAGACATATCAAGATGACTGCAATTTTGACAGGACTTTTAAACCTCATCTCAGACTACCCTCCTTTGGACATCTTTCAGAAAACTGTTTTTTGCCTGGTGTTTTACACATAAGAAGTAAATTTGCAAAATTCTCTCATAGATTAATAGAAAAGCTTTTCTCGTAACAACCTGTGCAGCCAGCCTCAGTGGCTCAGTCGGATGTGCATTAGACTGGTGATCAGGAGGTTTCAGGTTCCATTCCCACTAGGTGCTACATTCTTTCATGGAGATTGATCATGAAATATTTTCTGTGGTCATTCTCTCACTTCCGCTGATTCAAGAAGGCCAGTTGTCAGTTTCTAGTGAAAGAATGTGCACAAGTACTGGTTAACCACTTAGAGGACTAAGCCTGCCCAGGAAAATGTGTGGTTAGGTAAACTGACCATGCTCGACATGACCCTAATAGGTTGACTGGGCTGTAGAACCTCAACACAACAAACAAAATTTTTTTATTCTGTTCTCTTGTTTTAAAATTCCAGTGTTTTCAGTTTTTCTCATAGTAGAATGGCCACAAACTATGCGGAAATCTGTAGGGCAAGTAAATTGAAATTAACCCTTGTCATGCTGAATAATTGTAGATACCACACCCATTTCTAAATTTTAGCCAATCAGATTACTTGATCCAGGTTCTTCATTTAAATTCATATACTGAATGACAAACAGTGCAGATCCAGATCAGTTGGCTTCTTCAGAAGCCAACTGATCTGGATCTACACTATTTGGAAAAGCCATGCATATCCGGGTTCAGCAGGACAAGGGATAAGTTTTCAGCAAGTTTCACTTGTATAAATTTGCAGAAGGTTTCACAGGAAACACCAGTAATTAAAAACCAGCAAAGATAAGCAAAAAATATTTTCTTAGATACAAATTCCAAAAAGATCTATTGACTTTACAAATTGCATAGATTAGACCAACTTTGGCCATAAATTTGATTTTAGGGTAAATATTTGTAAATAAAACACAAAAACAGAAAAGATAAATGGTTTCTGGCAAGATATGGTCAATCAGAACAAATTATTTTCATTTAGCATAAACATGTAAACTCCAAGCAAAAAATATCTTTCCATGTGACGTTGAAATGACTAATGGTCCATTTTGTAAGCGGACATTGAAGACCCTGATCAAATTTCTGCTTGGAAGATGATTCCCATGAAATATCAAGACTTGTTTGTTGTTTGCTGCAGTTGTGATTGGCTTTTTAAGGGTTAAGTGAAGAGTTCTATATATTGAAATCTTGATATAGGGTACATGACCAAATTGACCTGTCGCGTTGACCTTTACATTTAATACTCATGAGGATATGTCCACTATACTCTTTAGGCATAGCAGGTAGAATAACCTGCATCCCATGTGAAACAGTGAGTTGCTCACCTGTACAGGTAATACCTGCGTATGCAGTAAAAGTTTACTTGTAAATATTATAATTAACCCTTAAAACGCCAAGAAAATCTGCATCTGAAAATGTTGTCTGTTTATGTCGTCTGCTGAATATTCTTGCAAACTTTTCAAACCTATTTTTGCATACCGGAAACAGTGTGGACCCAGATCAGACTGCTCAGAGAGGAGCATTCTGATCTGGGTCCACACTGTTTGCAAAAATGACTTTTAAAATCACAAGTAGATGAGAAAGCTGATGACAGTTGTTGTGATTGGCAGTTTAAGGGTTAAAAGGTCAAAGTGACAGGTCAGTTTGGTCAGTCTACATGTATATGTAAAAAGAAAGTATGTACACTAACAATGGATATTTTTCTGAATACCAAATATACCCTAAATTATTGGGCAGAGAAGCCAAAGCAATCAATGTAGACCCAGAGTAAACAGCTCCTGAAGGAGCTGAGGAGCTGTTTGATCAGGATCTACACTGTCTTCCATTCCAGCACAACAATTTAGACACCTCACTAGGACTTCAAATTTAAGGGAAATGTCAGGGTGGTTAAGTGATTAGAACTCCCAACTTTGGAGCTATCTATTCAATTTGGGCCATTATCCTATAGAATAGTTGATTTGGGCCATTTTAACATGCATGTCTGACCGAACTTCAAGCTCCTGTGGTTCCACACCTCCAGATAAGAGGGGGTATCTGCATTATATTTTTCTTATTTCTTAACAAAAATATATGTTGTGGGTACTCATTAGAGCCCTTTGCAGAGTAATTTTTCAGTTGAAAAAAGTGCCCTATCTGGAACTATGTGTTCTTTTGTCACATTTTAACGTGTGTACAAAATATCTCACAAAATATTTGAGCTAGGGCATTTAAGGGCTGAGGAGTAGATCACCTGATTAACTTTTGAAAAAAAAGATTAATTTCGTCTTGGTTATACCATGGCTCATGCACATGCATGATGCAATAATAGACAAATGTAAGCGTGTGCATTATCTCACATACATGCGCATAACCATGATATAAATAATTTATCACAGTTTCATGCATGCAGACCAACAACATCCAAAATATGCTGAATTTTGGGAATTTTTGCTACTACAGTATACCCTCAATGGCTCGAACATGGATGGCTTGTTTACCGTGGATGATTCGAACTCTTTTTTCAGTCCCTACAAAATTCTTCCAATAGCTCAAGAAAACAAATATTTAGGGATTTTTTTCTTATTTTATCATGGAATTGTATGTTGTGTGTATTCATTAGAATTGCCTCATTGAGGCAATTCTAATGAGTACACTCAACATACAATCATTGTGTAGAAAATGGAAAAGATTTCCTGAAATTATCACTATTTGCTTACTGAACTGGTGCTATGATTAACCCTCAGTGGCTCGAAACTACCCATGTCTCAAACGAATTGCCATGGTCCATGGTTCAAGCCACTGAGGTTCGACTGTGTGTGATAAATGAGTTATGTCCCTTTTCAGGTTTGGCATTTTGTGGGGACAAGCATACAGTTGGGAGCATAGCATTTTACAAACACACATGTCTAGATCTTTGTTAGCCTTATCATTGTACAGATAATTATATTGAAGTTGTTCTTTGCATTGAACAGAGCTATCAGCGTCATGTTGGGTGATACTTGGAAATCATTATCAGCTGAGAAGAGACAGGTATATGAGAACAGAGCCAAGGTTTTAGCTGATCAGCAGAAGAAGCTAAATCCAGATTGCTGGAAGCGTAAAAAGTGATGTAACAATGCACATAGAAATGCAGGTTTGTATATTTGCTTAGATTTAACCCTAAACTCTAAGCACTGTGTGTAAAATTTTCAGCAAAGGACATTTTGAAATATTTTTCCAGGAAACAGGATTTTGACATTTCATGCAAATTGTCTCCACTGGAGACAATTTGCATGAAATTTCAGATCCTGTTTTTCAAGGAAAATTAGAAAAATATCATTTATTTGTTATCTGGTGAATTCACCTAGAAAGCGTTAAAGCACCATTCAAAATTGTAGCAGACTGCATTTTAAAATATGTTGTTTTTATTTTTCCAAGAAAATACGGCATGATATTTCATGTGAATCATCTACCTGGCACATGAAAGGCAAGCCTTACTTTCTTCAAAAAGTAGAAAAAACAATTTGATACGGTCTGCTACATTAGTCGTTATTTACATTTTGATTTATAGTTATTATTTTTATCACACTTGCTTTAGCATGGGTGACTTAGACGTGCATGTTTCCGTCCATTCGTCTGTCCGCTCGTCTGTTTGTCTTTCTGTCAACATTTACCCTGGGTGTCTTGTGAGGGCAGCTCCTCTTACAGTTTTGTACCGATCATTTTGAAATTTTGCATGTGTTTTCTTTATGGTATGAAGATATGCATGTGGTTTAGATATAATTGTTAGATTATTTTTTGTCACTTTTTCCAAATTGTGAAATTAGTCATTTTTCACCTCAATATATAGACAGTGCGTACCTCTTGTGAGCACAACTCCTCTTACAGTTTTATACTGATTGTTTTGAAACTTTGTATGTGTTTTCATCATGGTATGAGGATATGCATGAGGTTTGGGTATAATTGTTAGAACATTTTTGTCACTTTTTCCACATTGTGAACTTAAATCATTTTTCACCCTTGCTATATAAACAGTTGGTACCTCTTGTGAGCGCAACTCCTCTTACAGTTTTGTACCGATTATTATGAAACTTTGCACACGTTTTCTTCATGGTATGAGGATGTGCATGTGGTTTGGATATAATTGTTGGATCATTTTTTGTCACTTTCCACATTGTGAACTTAGTCATTTTTCACCCTTTATATACAGTTGGTACCTCTTATGAGCGCAACTCCTCTTACAGTTTTGTACCGATTATTATGAAACTTTGCATGCGTTTTCTTCATGGTATGAGGATGTGCATGTGGTTTGGATGGAATTGTTAGATTATTTTTTTCCTTTTTTTCCACATTGCAAACTTAGTCATTTTTCACCCTCAATATATAGACAGAAGGTATCTCATGAGCACAGTTCCTCATACAATTTTATACTGATCTTTTTGGAACTTTGCACATGTTTTCTCCATAATCTGAAGATGTGCATGTGTTTTTCATATAATCCTTGCCTTATTTTTTGTCTCTTTTTTTGTACTTTTTGAATTTTGTCATTTACTGACCTCAGATGTACAGACAGTGGGTACCTTGTGATTGCAATTTCTCATACAATTTTAAACTGGTCATTTTGAAACTTTGCACATGTTGTCTCCCAGGTCTGCAGAAGTGCGCATGGTTTGGATATGATTTTTAAATTTATTTTTGTCACTTTTCCTCTTTAACTTTGTCATTTTCTTAACCTAAGATTTTATGAAAGTGTACAGACTGTGGGTACTTTTTGAGCCCTTTCCACATTGTGAATTCCACATTGTGAACTTAGTCATTTTTCACCCTCAAAAAATAGACAGTGGGTACCTCGTGAGCACAACTCCTCATACAATTTTATACCAATCTTTTTGAAACTTTGCATGTTTTCTCCATAGTCTGAAGATATGCATCTGCTTTTCATTTTTCATATAATCCTTGTCTTAATTTTTGTCACTTTTCCAACTAAGCACTATTTAATAACCTGCTCCGGCTCCTGTGACTTTTGCCCCAGAATTCTGGTTTATTAAATACATGTATGGCCTCTTGAACCTTTAGTACACTGATGCCAAATTAAACACTACACTGCTTGCAAAGGCAGGGTATATCCAGGTTCAGCAGGACTAGGGTTAATATGATTATTGATGCAGTATCACTTTCACTTTACAGACAAAAACTTACCTGAAATGATGTTTTGAAGATACAAAGCTTTGGAGAATTTATTTTGCATTCACATATTACAGAATTTTTCTCTTCTTTTTGTTTTTTATAATGACTGAAAGATCTTTGAGGAAGCATCTTGTTTGTTCATTGTATATCTTTATCTGCAACTGCAGGTACTGGCAAAATCTAGTATTGTGAAAATATTTTACCTTTGAGAAAAGTTCTGATTTATTTACCATATTAATATAAATAGATGAAAAATACAATTATGGCTTTTTTTTTTACTTTCATATATATCATGCCAGTTTCACTGGACCTTTGTTTGATACCTTTTTCCTTTGAGTTTGTATGGGGCTTGATATGAAAGTGACCATGCAATATAATATTTGTACATTTTCTTGATTTTGCAGGTGGCGTTATTATCAAAACAGATAAACCAGAAAAGGCAGCAGAATTGCCGGGAGTTGCCATGGCAATAAGTATATTTTGAGTTGTGGTAGAATTGCCAGTCCTTTGATCTCAAATCAGCATTCCAAACAGCTCAGATTCATCATCATTTTGTACAGAAGTTTGTGAGATGAGCTGGGGCACAAGAAAATATGTCTTGTACCATATGTGAACAGTTAAGACCCAAACCAGCCTTTGCATCTGCATAGTCCAGTATATTTCTTGAAAAGTTTTGAATCTGGGCCCAGTTGTTCAAAACTAACAATGTCGTTAGTTAACGATTCGTTAAAATTTACATCAAGTGATATGCAAATATGCTGAAATTTTTTGCAAAAGCTACTCACATTTTTTCAGCAAAAAATATCAGAAAATTGTGTATTAAATCTGCTAAAAGAGTTAACCAAATGACCCTTAACGAGCTTGTTAAGCTAACGACGCTTTGAACAACTGGGCCCAGAATACATTTATTAATCAAAATAAGGTATTTCATTTAAATGTCTAGTGGTGCCTAAAACTACTTTCTGATTGGCAAACAATGTAGACCCTGCTCATTAGGAGCAGTTTGATCAGGGTGTTCACAGTTTGCACAAGCTTGTCTGTCTAAATACTCTTGGATACCGCTGTAAACAGTAAAAACCTTCAGCGGATTGTGTGGATGACAGTATCTACACCTGTAGGTCTGGTTCTTCACTGTTTGTGTATAGCATTAGGCAGGTGCTTTTTATGTTCTGCCTCGGTTGTTTTGTCATTTATATGTGCTTATAAAGCTCACTAATCCATAATAGTTCATACTGGAGTATTTTCATCTATAGAGTGAATGAAAGGTAAAGATGAGATCACTTGATTGTAACAGTGACTGTACCAGTTTGCTAGCTAAAGTGATTATTAACAACCATATTTCGAGGGTTGAGCGCAAGACTGGCGTAAGTCAGATGGTTGTTTTTCCCCAAACCTAATCTCCTCACCATGAAGGCGTTATGAAGATTACAACACTTCTTTCTGTAAACAATGAAAATTTAGGTGCCATTGCTCGTATGAGCAATGGCACCTAAATTTGCATTGTTTACAAAAGGGTCCAAGTTGCCCCTAAACAAGGGTTTCAAAAATATGTTTGAGTTACCATAGTCTTGCGCTCAACCCTCGATTTATTCTATTAAATGCCCACCCATTAATAAATTAATAGCACTTTTTGAGGATGAAAAGGATTTTGCTTTTTTATGCCTTTTTCAGAGATATTGCTTGACACTTTCAAGTTGCTGATTTATGGCCCTTTACCAGAGGGGAATGGGATACATAGTGATTTTGGTGTAGATCCTGTTAGTGGCAGCATGACATTTTATTTGTCAGCACATTTTGAAAAGTGGGCAGATTCGTACCAAATCTGCATGGATATGTCATTGGAAAATGCCTAAAAGCTGATCAGGTTTTGGTGGCCAACACTTCATTTTCAAGGTCTGCATGGTTTTGGGTGCAGGTACATCAATTTGTTTTTAATTTTAATTCATTTGTCCTTTGTACCACAAATGTCACAATATTGCAAAAATCAGATCATACGTTTAAGGATGTGTTTCACAGTTTCAGATATATGCTGTTTACAGTCCCATTTCGGCACTGCATAGACATGACATATGTACCAAACATTATCTTTCCAATATATCAGGGCATTATATAGACTCTTTATTTCCCTTAAATATATATATATATATATATATATATATACAGAAGACTGCTGCCATATGGGAATGTTGATTTCTCTGCAGTAGAAATCACATGTGTAAGTTCATTGGCATACATCTATTACCTATGTTATGTGCCAAAATAAGCTTGTTATGACACTTTATGAGGGGAGTGGGGGTGGGGGGAGTGGGGATGGGGAAGGGAGAGCTGTTAATGAGTGAAGGTGATGCATAGAAATACTGATTCAAGTAAAACCACTAAATAGCATTTTAAGGAGACCAGATACACCTGGAGATGTTGTTACTTTTTTTTTACTTTTTTCTTTTGTTCATTTTTTTAGCTCACCTGAGCATAAGCTCAGGGTGAGCTATTGTCATCACCCTATGTCCGTCGTCCGTCGTTCGTCATCAACAATTAGTTTGTTAACACTCTAGAGGTCACAGTTTTGACCCAGTCTTGATGAAACATGGTCAGAATGTTTGCCTCTATGAAATCTAGGTCAAGTTCGATACTGGGTTACTTGGGGTCTAAAACTAGGTCACCAGGTCAAATCAAAGGAAAAACTTGTTAACACTCTAGAGGTCATAGTTTTGACCCAATCTTGATGAAACTTGCTCAAAATGTTTGCCTCTATTAAATCTAGGTCAAGTTCGAAACTGGGTCACTTGGGGTCAAAAACTAGGTCACCGAATCAGATCAGCAGAAAATCTTGTTAACACTCTAGCGGTCACATTTTTGAAGCAATCATCATGAATCTTGCTCAATATGTTTGTCTTGATGATTTCTAGCTCAAGTTAGAAACTGGGTCACTTAGGGTCAAAAACTAGGTCACCGGGCCAAATCAGCAGCAAACCTTGTTAACATTCTAGCAGTCACATTTTTCAAACAATCATCATGAATCTTGCTCAAAATGTTTGTCTTGATGATTTCTAGGTCAAGTTCGAAATTGGGTCACTTGGAGCCAAAAACTAGGTCACCGGGCCAAATCAGCAGAAAACCTTGTTAACACTCTAGCAGTCACATTTTTGAAGCAATCATCATGAATCTTGCTCAAAATGTTTCTTGATTTCTAGGTCAAGTTTGAAACTGGGTCACTTAGGGTCAAAAACTAGGTCACCGGGCCAAATCAGCAGAAAACCTTGTTAACACTCTAGCAGGCACATTTTTCAAGCAATCATCATGAATCCTGCTCAAAATGTTTGTCTTGATGATTTCTAGGTCAAGTTTGAAACTGGGTCATGTGGGGTCAAAAACTAGGTCACCAGACCAAACCAGCAGAAAACCTTGTTAACACTGTAGTGGTCACATTTTTTAAGCAGTATTCATGAATCTTGCTCAAAATGTTTGTCTTGATGAGTTCTAGGATATATTTGAAACTGGGTCATGTGGGGTCAAAAACTAGGTCACCTGGCCAAATCATCAGAAAACCTTGTTAACACTCTAGCGGTCACATTTTTCAAGCAATCATCATGAATCCTGCTCAAAATGTTTGTCTTGATGATTTCTAGGTCAAGTTTGAAACTGGGTCATGTGGGGTCAAAAACTAGGTCACCAGACCAAACCAGCAGAAAACCTTGTTAACACTCTAGCGGTCATATTTTTTAAGCAATATTCATGAATCTTGCTCAAAATGTTTGTCTTGATGAGTTCTAGGATATATTTGAAACTGGGTCATGTGGGGTCAAAAACTAGGTCACTGGGCCAAATCAGCAGAAAACCTTGTTAACACTCTAGCGGTCACATTTTTTGAAGCAATCATCATGAATCTGGCTCAAAATGTTTGTCTTGATGATTTCTAGGTCAAGTTCGAAACTGGAACACCTGGGGTCAAAAACTAGGTCACCTGGCCAAATCAGCGTAAAATCTTGTTATCACTCTAGCGGTCACATCATCATGAATCTTGCTCAAAATGTTTGTCTTGATGAGTTATAGGTCAGTTTTGAAACTGGGTCACTTTGATTCAAAAACTAGGTCACCGGGCCAAATCAGCAGAAAACTTTGTTAACACTCTAGCGGTCACATTTTTTAAGCAATCATCATGAATCTTGCTCAAAATGTTTGTTTTGATGATATTTAGGTCAGGTTTGAAACTGGGTCACCTGGGATAAAAAACTAGGTCACCTGGCCAGATTAGCAGAAAACCTTGTTAACACTCTAGTGGTCACATTTTTCAAGTAATCATCATGAATCTTGCTCAACATGTTTGTCTTGATGATTTTTAGGTCAGGTTTGAAACTGGGTCACTTGGGGTCAAAAACTAGGTCACCTGGCCAAATCAGCAGAAAACCTTGTTAACACTCTAGCGGTCACATTTTTGAAGCAATCCTCATGAATCTTGCTCCAAATGTTTATCTTGATGATTTCTAGGTCAAGTTTGAAACTGGGTCACATGGGGTCAAAAACTAGGTGACCTGGCCAAATCAGCAGAAAACTGTTAACACTCCAGAGGTCACATTTTTGAAATAATCATCATAAATATTGCTCAAAATGTTTGTCTTGATGATTTCTAGGTCTAGTTTAAAAGTGGGTCACTTGATATCAAAAACTAGTTCATCTGGCCATATCAAAGGAAAACCTTGTTGATGCTCTAGAGGCCACATTTTTGAAGTGATTATCATGAATCTTGCTCAAAATGTTTGTCTTGATGATTCTAAGGTGATGTATAGTTTTCTGTCCAGCGTCTCTCTTAAGTTTTTCCTTTTAGATCAGTTTCTCAGTAATTTTTGGTCCTACAGGGTGATATTTGGTACTTGTGAAGTGTTTGTGTTTAGGTCAGTTTCTCAGTAACTATTGCTCCTACAGCCAGTGATTCTTAGTACATGCATACATCTTAGCATGGCCTCTTGAGTGCAGTCATCCATATTTGACCTTGACCTTTATTTCACAGTCCATTAGACATGCTACATTGTCTTACTTGTTAATATAATCATTTTGAACTTTGATCAGAATGTTTGCCTTGATCAGTTCTAGATCAGGCTCTCAAAGTGCTATGTTGCTCAGGTGAGCGTTACAGGGCCATCATGGCTCTCTTGTTTACAGTAAATGTCCTAAAATTTTGAACATTTTATTCCATACTTCTTGGCCTAAATTTTGCTTTTTATTCAGTTGTTTCTTAAAATACTTAGTGGAATGGCAAACAGTGTAGACCCTGATCAGACTGCTTCTTCAGAAGCAGTCTGATCAGGGTCTGCACTGTTTGCATATGTCATTTTGTCAGAAATGTTGGTGTACAAAATTTTACCATATTATTATTTTTTTTTTTAATCTGGGCTCCATTTAAGCTTTGTTTGGCATACAAAATGATTTCCTTATTTTATCACAAAAAATAACATGGTATCTTAATTGAATCTTCTCAGAGGTGATTCTTATGAGATGCCAAAGCTCAAGAAAATTTGCCATTTTAAACCCAGATATTGTTATTGCTTGTTTCTTCACAAAATAAAGATGCAAATACTCCTTAAAATTGTCTCAATGAGACAGTTCTAATGGATATGTACTGCATTTGTTTTTGTAGAGAAGTAAGAAAAAAAATTATCTGAATAACCATCTCTTCCAGATTCCCAGAATATGCATTTACAGCACTTTAAGGCACTTTTCTTATATTTTTCTTATTTTTCTAAGAAAACATAAGTTGTGGTACTCATTAGAAATGCCTCAGTGAGACACTTCCAATGAGTACACACAACATATGCTTTCATGGAGAAAAATGTTATGTGGATACTCCCTCTTATCTGGAGCTGTGACATTTGTGAAAAAAAAAAAGTCCTGGAGTGCTGTAGATCCCAGCTGTAGAAGTGCTTTTACTAGAAGTCATACCTACCAATCAGTTGCATACATAACAATTTGGTCATGTTGAAAATTCATTTTTCTCTGGATCCATAAGGTCCAATGGTCTTATGATTCAGTGCTCCCAACTTGTGAACCAGATATTGGAAATTCTGTTCTTACTCAGGTCATTTGAGTTTTGACAAGTAATTTTCTTGAATAATTCATGAAATTATGACAATTCACAAAAGCAAAGCTTTATAAGTTTTATTAGCTGTTGTTAGTCCAATACAATTAAAATATCATTGAATAGGCCATAAAAAAAAGCAAAGAGCACAAACTGATCAGGATTCATATGGGATATTGGAAAAATGTAAACATTTCTCATCTGATAAAACTTCTTTAGACTCTAGACAAAACAAAAACCAAATCTACATGTATATACCATATTCACCCTAAGTATGTGGACTGACAGGCCTGAGCAAACAGTATAGACCTAGATCAGAATGCAACAGAATGCCTTGTCTTATCAGGGTCTACACTGTTTACCACTCATCCATCAGTTTTGAGACACATTAGGAGGTAGTAAGATATGACACAAATATACCAGCTTTTCTGGTGTAAAGAAGACAACTGTAGAAAAGGTAAAATAGCATTATTTTTCACTAACAAATCTGGATCATCATCTCGGGGTATTTTTAGCCTGAACTGGAAGATGTACATATGGTTGGTAGGCATGATTACAATTCAGATGAATATCCTAAAATTTTGTACACGAATGTTCCTGACAAAACGGCATGCGCAAACAGGTCAGACCCATATCAGACTGCTTCTGATCAGAGTCTACACTGTTTGTCATTCCATAAACTATTTTGTGAAGCAAATGCAAAAGAAACAAAAAAGTATGCAAAAAAGTTTTCAAAATTTTAGACCATTTTAACATAGATTTGATATACCATAATACATATAGGTTAAAATATATAGTGTTAAAACCCTAAATATCTGGGCCCAGTTGTTCAAAGCTAACGATGTCATTAGTTAACGTATCGTTAAAACTTTGATCATTTAGTATGGCATATACGCCAATATTTTTGCTGAAAAAAATGTGAGTAGCTTTTGCATTTCTAAAAAAGTGCTAGCTGAATAGCAAATAGTGCAGACTGATCAAACTATGCCTTGTGTGAATGCAGCCATAGTGCTTAAGAATGACTTTTGACAATGGCTTTCTGTTTGAATATGTGCCTCCCTACCCAAAGGAGTTACTCTTAAAGGAAAGAATTTGCCTTTCCCCGTGCCCCCACCCCCACCCCCATCAGGAGTATATTATTTTGAAATGATTGCACCCAAAAGGTGTTAAAAGACATTCCTGTTTGAATATCTGCCTCCCATCCCAAAGGAGTTACTCTAAAAGGAAAGAATTTGCAGTTTATACAATCAGTATTTATTTTATAGGTACATTCCATCTTTTTTAACCTTTTTAATACTCCCTGGCAAATTCAGCAGACAAGGAATTACCCTGTTTTATGGGATTGTTTATAATGGGCCAATATACTTGAGAGGAGTGAATTGAGGAAGAAGCCATTTAGTGATTCATTAATGGTTAGAAGTTTTGAATGAATTTTGGTGCTTATTTGTCTGTATGTGTTGGTCATTATTCTGTTCATGAAAAGTATATTTATTTGATACACTAATGAGTAAATAATTAAGTCTAGACAGCTTTCATAAACTATATTCTGCTTGTAAATATTTCCTTTTCTTAGTGTTAGCTGGGTCAGTTGATAAGCAAGTATTCAGATCAGATAAGATTTTCCATACCATAATGACTCTAAGTATTGGGACAGGTAGGCCGTTGCAAACAGTATAGACCCAGATCATGCTGTAGTATGCAGTATCTGATCAGGGTCTACATGTTTGCCATATATTGGCAATATTTTAGACACATCAAGAGGTATTAGAATGGACAATTTCAAATTCTAGGACAAGTATGGTAAGTAAATAAGGTGTCCCATTACTTAAGGTAAATATGGTATTTCTCCATTGAAACATGAGTCTTGCACAAATGTGTCCTGCTGGTATGTTATAGCTCCAGGTAAGAGGAATATCAACAGTTTTGGTAAGTAGGAAAAAAAGCATAACAAGATATTATGGTAACTATCACAATGAGATTGTTCAAATGAACTGCCAGAATTTAAACTTCTGTAAAGAAATAGGAAAAATAAGTGTTTTAGATAAGAGGGATATTGAGAAAAATATTTTTCTTATTTCTTCTTAAAAACATTTGTTGTGGGTACTCGTTTGATTTGTCTCACTGGATTTGTTTCTGATTTCTCTACAAAAAACTTGTGGTACTCACTGGAATAACCTTGGTGAGGCATTTCAAAAACAAAAACACTCACAGCAAATATTTTTTTGTGGATAAATACGAAAAATATCAGTAGATTTAGTTTGGTTAAAAAAGACCACAATGATGCTGAAGAATCTTATCTGGAATTGTCAAGGCATTTTTTCCTGAATACCCTGCTTATTCAGACCCTATTGACATATTGTTCTAGTCTAATATATATTCCTCCGTTTATGATTTTTTTTTTTTTTTATAAAATCCAGAGTGTTATGATAATTTGTGTATTCAGTCGATCTCAGTTTATGTTGTATTTATCCAGCCTTTATTATTGTTGTGGTAAATGTCCATACTTTTTCACCTAAATTTTGCTTTTAATGCAGTTGTTTCTTAAAATACTTATTGAAATGGCAAACAGTGTAGACACTGATCAGACTGGGTTGGTACTGTTTGCATATGTCATCTTGTCAGAAACATTGGTGTACGAAATTTTAGGACATTTACCGCACGTTTTTTTAGTTGTACATGGCAATACATGCAAAAAATCCTCTGTTAATGGAAATAGGGGGTAACTCTGTCAGAATTGTTTTTGTCTCCTTTCCTAAAGGGGTTCTGTTCTCAAAGTAAAGAATTTAGTTCCATTGGGAGCAAGTTCTTTCCATTTAGAATAGGCTTCTTTTCAGAAGGGGCTTGGTATGCTGGGAAGCAAACAGGAAGACATGAAAGTTGTCTCCCTTGTAATAATAGGCAGAAAATCTACCAAGTGTGTCCAGTCCCATGAGGTGGAAGGGATAAACCTCCAAGGGAGATCATTCTTACCTGAAAATATTTGCCTCTTTTCTCAAAGGGAGGCTAATCCTAAAGGGAAGAATTTATTCCATTGGGAGAAAAGTCTTGAGAAAGGATTAATATTTCAGGAAAGTACCATATTAGACCTAATTACTGCACTGTGCGCTTAGGTTTTTCAAAATTACTGCAAAATCTTGTAGTAAAATATGTATCCACTTGCTAAAAGTATGTTTTAAAAACAAGATCAGCAAATGTCATATTTAATGGTGTGTATGCAATGTTTTTATGTTTTTTGTTGGTCTTTTTCTGATTTTCTTAATAAAAAAGCATATGTTGTGGGTACTCATTTAAATTGCATCAACAAGTAGATGCATCTCAGATGATTTCCCATAACATATGCCTTTATCAAGACAAAAAGTACACTGGCTGTAATCTGAAGACTATGGTATTGCTTTACTGTGCGCTTGTAGGTGTATGCGCGGTAATTAGATCGAAAACAGTAGATTCTTTTCTGCTGGAATGGTCTTCCCTTGTAAAGAAAGGCAAAAACTTGCTGCCTCGAGTGCTCTTTTTAACCAATTTTAATCAAGAAACCCCCAAAAGGGCAATTGGCAAATAATGCAGACCCAGATCAGACAGGACATAATGCAGCATCTGATCAGGGTCTCTACTGTTTTCAAATAGTTCAGCCATGTTTTCTAAGAATATCTAAATCACATAGAGTGGTGTACCTAAAATTGAAATTGGATTCATCCAATATATAGTGTGGGGCAGTTTATTCAGTCTAAAATGGGTTATGGTACATTCATTTACTATAGTATTGTTTGAATGTTGCTGTTTTAACCCTTAAACTGCCAATCACAACAATTGTCACCTGCTTTGTCATCTGCTTGTGATTTTAAAAGTCATTTTGTGCAAACAGTGTGGACCCAGGTCAGACTGCTCCTCTACGAGCAGTCTGATCAGGGTCCACACTGTTTGCCTGTATGCAAAGATAGGTTTGAAAAGTTTGCAAGAATATTCAGCAGACGACATAAACAGAGGGCATTTTCAGATGCAGGTTTTCTTGGCATTTTAAAGGTTAAAGAGTCAATAAATAAAGGAGGGATTAGCAGAATCAGTGCAAAAAATAGTAAGCACTTTAAAAATGAGTGTAAATACAACTGACACTTAAAAAAATTAATGTTGCTTTAAATGAATGAGAGTGCTAATACAGTAGGCACTTAAAAGACTGGGGCCTTGAATATAATTGACCCCTTCAAAGAAAGAAAGTGTAAATACAATCAGCACTTTAAAAACTAATAGTGCAAATACAGCAGGCACTTTAAAAGAATAATGCACTAAATGTACATATAGTTGAGTCTTTCAAAGAATGGAAGTGCAAAAAAAGCTAGCACTTTAAAAAAAAATAACAGTGCAAATATATCTGGCACTTTAAAAGAATGAGGCAGTAAATATAGTTGACTCTTTCATAGGATGAAAGTGCAACTACAAGTAGCACTTGAAAATACAGCTGACACTTTAAAAGAATAGACATTAAATACAGCTAACTTTCTCAAAGAATGTTAGTGCAATTACAACTTGTACTTAAAATAACAGTGCAAATACAGTTGGTACTTTAAAAAAATGGTGGAGTGTTTCAAAGAATAAAAGTGCAAATACAACTTACACATTGAAAAATAACAGTGCAAATACAGCTGGCACTTTAAAAGACTGAGACAGTAAATATAGTTGACCCTGTCAGAGAATGAAGTGCAAATACAATATCTTTGAAGAAGCAGGCACTTAAATAAATTTGGAATGCAAAAACAGAGATCAAAAGAATGAGAGTGCAAGTACAGTACACATTTTCTTTAACCCTTGTCCTGCTGAATAAATTAAGATGCCACGCCTACTTCTAATTTTCAGCCAATCAGATTACTTGATCCAGATTGTTGCTATAAATTCACATACCTAATGGCAAACAGTGCAGATCCAGATCAGTTGGCTTCTTCAGAAGCCAACTGATCTGGATCTACACTGTTAGCAAAGGCAGGTTATATCCGGGTTCAGCAGGATATGGGTTAAATGCAAAAAAGTAAAAACATGTAACAAGCAGCATAATCATGCTGCTAGGCCAATCACACAATATTTGGACATTAGAATTTATGCACCAAGCAACAGAGTTTATGGCCAGCTGGTGCAGATAAGAAACTGATCTCTATCTTTGCAGTTTACTTTGGGAAAGTATTGATTTTCCTGTGTTGAGATCAAGTTATGATTGGAAAAAACACCTCTGAGTACAGGTGTGTAGTATAAACGCAGAACAGCCTGCATTTGGTTTGTACTGAATCAGATTGTGTTCTTTTCTTTGCCAGGTCTGATCAGTCTGTGTTGTTGTTCATTTTGGTCTGATCAGGGACAGTACTGATTCCACAGATAAAAATATATTGATTGTCAGAAAGAAAAGTTTTGCAGCACCTGGTCAGATAGCAAACTTTGCAGGCTTGTTTAAGGTTTGTACTGTTTAAGAATGTAAAATCTGATAAATGTTCCTCTTTGCATGATTGGGCCCATATTATGTCACTGTTGAGAATGCTGTTTTTTTCAGCATGGGCATTTGCCTATGCTTTAAAATGCTTTTTTCTTGCACAAGGTTTGTAAATACACAGTTTTTGTCATGTACTTCTAGATTATTGCGTTATGTGTTTCTTATTGTTTCTCAAAAAATTGAGCTGAGTCAAGTCATATCCACAGTCTGATCAGGGCCTTTTCTGTCCACCTTCAGGGTCGCTGGAGCCTATACTGGATACTGTAGCATATAATATTGGACAGGGGCCTTGATAAAACTGTATCTGAGCCACGTAAAGTGAAAAAATGCTTCAAACATGCACAAAATGCAGAGATTTAGATCATCTTGTACATGCACAAAGTATCATCCAGGCCTTTTCTCTCCAGTCATACAGTCTGTAGTATGCAACAATTCTGTTAGCAGACAGTGAAGGCACTGATCAGACTGCACTGATAAGCAGGCTGATCTGGCCTTCACTGTCTGCATATGCCCAGACATGTTTGTGCATGTTGGAGGGTCTGACCCTTTGCATATCCATGATTTACACTCATATGTTATGGCATCATATTAGAATCATTCAGCCGAGATGACTTAAAGATGCCTCAGTCTACATTGTGGAAAGAAAAAGAAAAAAAATCAGCTGAAGTGCGAGAGAATGTACCTTTCTGATTTGCTCCTTGTAAAGACTCAGGTCAACTATACATCCATGCAGTCTCAGAAGAATTGTCATGGTGTATTTGTTGATAATTCTGGGATATTTTTTTCTTATTTCTCCATAAAACATATGTTGTGGGTACTCATTAGAAGTGCCTCACAGAGGTGCTTCTAATGAGTACCATAACGTATGTATTCATGGAGAACTGGAGAAAATTATTCGGAATTATCACTAAATACTCCTTCTTAACAAATCCTCTGAATCTGATTGGTATTTTCTGCGCACTCTGTGGATATCAAACCCAGCTAACTTTCCACATAAATCTATATTAGACCCTTATCACCCGACAGGGATAACAGTCCAATATAGATTTTAGTGGAATGCATGCTGGGAAAGAACCTAAGACTTCTTCAGGTTGACAGCGAAGACTGATCAGACTGTGCAGTTGGACAGGATGAACTTTTCTTGCAGATGTGCAGGTTGATTTTTTTGTGGGCCTACATGTCATATAAGATATGTTTTCTCTTTGCGGCTCAGTTATGTGAACTCTGTTTATCTGGAGCATTATACTTTGTTTTAACAGTACTATACAGTGTTATTACTGTATTTATTCTAAATATTTGGAGACTGCTACCATATGTTTCCCAAACATTGGAACAGGTCCATTTTCCTGCCTGTTAATTTGTCTTAAAACTGCTGGATGAGTGACAAACAGTGTAGACCCAGATCAGCTGCCGCAGAATGCGGCAGCTGATCACTGGATCTACACTGTTTGCTCGGGCCTGTCTGTCCGAATACTTAGGGTAAATACGGAAATTATTATTTTATTTATAAAGTTTAACTTGTAAACTGATCTCAATTTAGAGAGTAGAATGCAAACTAATCACACATTATAACTCTAGTGAGCTAGTTTTAACATTTTTTTTTTTTTTTGTTTGATAGAAGATTTTAATTATTAGAATGGAACAGTTAGAAAGTGACTAAACCAATATTGACTCAGATAGTTCTGTACACCTATACAATCTAGACATAGTTTACATACTGTGGTATATCTACACCAGCACTTTTGGGTTTCGTTCTTCCGCCGTTGTCACCATAAACAAATCAAATCTTAGAAGTTTTTGAAAATATGAACTATTCTGTGATTGGTTTTATATTTTAGCTGACTGTGAATGAGAAATATTACCCTTCTATCTAGAAAACATGCAGTCTTGATATATTAATGCTCTTAAATATTTTAAAATTAAAAGCATTAATTGTATGGTTTCGTGAAAAATGGCCGTTTCGCCATAAAATAAAGTCCGTCATTGACGAAACTGGACATTTTTGACAAAACCGCACAAGTAATTTTTCATTTTTATAAGACTTGAGAGATTAAAACTATCAAAGTTTCATGGTTTCTGCAAATAACAATGAGTTTTTGTTCTTAACTTATTAAGAAAGTACAAAAGAAATCACAACAGTAACTGTATTTCCCAAATATTCGAAGATAACGTTTTTTTACTTAACTCCGGTGGAAGGATGAAACAAAAATTGCCGATGCAGATAGACCACAGTGTTACAGTTTCTTTTATTGTGGTGTCTATATTCTGATTTAGTGGTTGTTGGCTGGAACTTAATGTGTCTCAGACTATACGGGGTCCTTTAGGTGAGGCCTTTATTTGTTATCACCTATAATGAATATTAACAAAACCTACTGAAAAACCATATAGCAATATTCAGCATTAAATTTTGTTTGAGGCATTTATCAAAAAGGGGTATCTACATCTATTATATGCAATTCTGAACAGTTATATGCAGAATACAGGGCCGCTAGGGGAACCTTTAATTTTGTTGTAATCCTTTAAAACCTTTAATTTGGCTGAAAAACCTATAAAAACCTTTATTTTGATGAGAAAACCTTTATATTTGTCAATTTGTAAATGCAAGACAAGGACGGAGTATATATGTAGCATTTGGTAGCAACAAATTATAGTTCTGTTTCTTAGATTCATATGTTCTAAAGAGAAATACAAGTTAATATTGTCATTACTGTTTAAAGAGGAAAATATCTGATTTTCTCTGCAATTTTTCTCCCGATTTTGCTTGAGAGGTGATGACACGGAGAAATTTAACCATACATGCTCTTTATTTTGTACAAAATTTATCCTGAAAAACCTTTATTTGGCCAAAAATAGCCTTTATAAAAAGCCTTTAAGAGAGACTGCTAGGGGGCCTGAGAATATGAAGAATTAGTTTACTAGTGGCACCTTATATCATATAAATCATGTAGAGACACTGATGATAGAAGAAACATTTGACATTTTGGCACTAATCACAACTGCAGCAGATGACATTTTGATTTTTATTTGTATTTTTTCAGAGAAAATAAGACTTGACATTTCATGTTAAGTGTCTGCCTAGCAGATGATTCACACAAAATGCCAAGTCTTATCAGAGAAAATAATAAAAAAGATAGACCACCGTCATCTGATACAATTTTACCTAGCCATTTATGGTTTAATTGTACAGGTGTGCAGACAGATCTCTGATCAGAGTGGGCATGAAAGGTGTTCATTTTCATTGATATAGGTTATACATAAAGCACGAGACAAAACCTGCTTTGTGCCATCTGCATAGCTCCAGACAAGGTCTTTTTTTTTTGAAAACTAAAAATATTTCACATTTTTTTATATTTCCCCCAAGAAAACATGTTGTGGGTACTTATTAGAAGCACCTCACAGAGGGGCTACTAATAAATGCCAACATGTTTTTATGGAAAAATATTTTATATCTGGATACCCCTCTTATCTTGAGTTATACACATGGGTAGATCCAGTTCAGGGTCCAGTTGTTCAAAACTAATGATGTCATTAGTTAATGTATCGTTAAAACTTTGATCATTTAATATGGCATATACGCTAATATTTTTGCTGAAAACATGTGAGTAGCTTTTGCATTTGCAAAAGCTACTCACATTTTTTTCAGCAAAAATAGCTGTGAATTAGATATTGTACTTACTAGAGCAGTTAACATTTTGACCACTAACAAGCTCGTTAAGCTAATGACACTTTGAACAACTGGGCCCAGAACAATAGGGATATTTGTGCCGTCTTTTGACGTTTATAAATTTGAGGTGCCATATTTGTCTGAAATTTTCAGACACCTTACCTTACCAAATTTATCCTCAAATTTGAACAGGTCCATTTGATTGTCTGTTGAGGGGTCTAGAATTTGTGTCAGAGTGGAAAAGTAGACCCTGATCAGATGGCTCCTAATGCATTTAATCAGGGTCTGCTCTGCTTGCTTGGGCATGTCTGTCCAAGTATTTTGGATAAATGTGGTGGTCCTTACCTTACTCATAGCTCCAGATAAGATGGAGTAGGCATATAATATTTTTCTTATTTCTTCACAAAAACGTATGTTGTGGGTACTCATTAGAAGTGCTTCATCGAGGCGCTTCTAATGAGTACCCACAACATATGTTTTAATGGAGAAATAAGATAAATATCAGTACTTTTCGATTAAAAAAAAGTGCCTCATCTGGGGCTATGCATACTGCATGCATGTGTAGGTTGTTGGGTGTGCACGGGGCAGATTTTCTTAGGAAGGGGCTCACGGCTCCATTCCCAAAGCTTTAGAAAAGATTTTTTTTAGCCCAAAAGTATCGATATTTTTCTTCTCTATGAAAATATACATGGTGGGTAATTAGAATTGCCTCAGTGGAGAAAAAAAAAAGGGGGAAAAAGTATCAATACATTTTAAGGCCAGAATTGTTTTATTTTTAGGTGTACGGGAGAGCCTACCCTATGGTTTTAGCCACTCTGGAAAAAAAAATAATTTGCATTTAGAATTTTATTTTTATATTTGATGTATTATGCTACGGGATCTGGCATCCATCCGTCCGTCTGTAAACTTTTTTGTTTCCGGCTAACTTTTCCTACAGTTTACATCCGATCAAGCTGAAACTTGGTATATAGTTAGACAATGATGTGGAGCAGTGCATATTGTTTCGAGCTTAGTCCACCAAATTTTAGCAGAGTTATGCCCCTTTGAAAATTTCTGTAAACTTTTCGTTTCAGGCCTAACTCCTACACTTTACATCCGATCAAGCTGAAACCTGATTTATAGTTAGACCATGGAGTAGCGCATATTGTTTTGAGGTTACAGTCCACCAAATATTAGCAGAGTTATACCCCTTTGAAAATTTCTGTGAATTTTTTGTTTCTGACTAACTCCTCCTATTACTTGCCATGGGTGTATAATGCCTCCGCTTGCGGAACTCTTGCTATTTTTTTGTCCCTACCCTTCGAATCTGTACCGTAATATTACATTTTTACATGTGTTTGTGTTTGAAAATTATTTTTATTTGATTGACCCAATCTTTCTCATATTTTTAGTTTTTTCCACCCTCCCAACAGTAACTTTTTAAGAAATCTCCTGTAAACCTATAGATAAAAAAAACTATGGCCTTCTGTTGAAAAAAAAAAGCACCTTATATAGAGCTATGCTGTTATTTCTTATCATTCCAGTTTGTTATATTCTAGAACTGATATTAGTTTCAGAAGGCAGCAAAATCATTGGCATTTCAAAACCATTTGAGCCTTGAAGGGAATGGATACATTCTCAGGGGATGGGAGGCAACATTGCTTTGCCTCCCTTCTGAAAAATGGTCTATTTTAAAAAAAAAAATTGCTCCTAAATTCTTTCCTTTTAGAATAGACCCCGTTTCATGGGAGCAAATTCTTTCCTTTAGAATAGACTCATTTTCAGAAGGGCCTTGGTGTGCAGGGAAGCGAACTCCGCCCAGTTGTTCAAAACTAACGATGTCGTTAGTTAATGTATCATTAAAATTTTGATCATTAAATATGGCATATACGCTAATATTTTTGCTGAAAAAATGTGAGTAGCTTTTGCAAAAGCTACTCACATTTTTTCAGCAAAAGTACCAGTGAATTAGATATTGTACTTACTAGAACAGTTAATATTTTGACTACTAATGAGCTAGTTAAGCTAACAATGCTTTGAACAACCTGGGCCCAGAATGTCATTTCTGAGACTTTCCCTGTATCTGGGCTCATTTCATATTTTACTTGAGGCATTTTAGATACTTTTACCAGCAGTTGTTAATAGTTTCAGATAAAAGGAGGTATCAGGTAAAATATTTTTCATATTTCTCTACAAAAACATATGTTGTGGTACTCATTAGAAGCTCCTTGTCAAGGTGCTTCTAATGAGTACCACAACACTTGTTTTTGTGAAGAAATAAGAAAAATATACTTTTTGGTTGAAAAAAGTGCCTTATCTGGAGCTATGAGTTGATTTCTTTTAGATATTTTAGAAATTCATACTCAAATTGATCTCAATGAAGAGTTGTGTATTTTGTATGGTTAAGGTTTTATAATCACATTTTCATATGATAGCCACAAAGTTTCACATGTGATGTGGTATCCGCATATCCATTCTACATACTTAGCAGACATTCAAGTACACCAGAACCTCTTTATAACACGGTTGTTGGGGTCCATAGCATAAACCGTGTTAGTTAAACAACCCCTGTTATATCCAAACAAAAATGTATAGATTATATTGAAAAATGACCATTCATGGTCATTTTTCAATATAATCAATACATTTTTTGGGATCCATCTTTGAACCGTGTTATATACAAAACCGTGTTATAACGAACCATGTTATAAAGAGGTCGTAGTGTACTGATTTTGAAAGTCAGTGAAGATTTAAAAAATAAAATAGTGGATGAGACTCAAGTTTTACTCTGAAGCATCTGGGTGGCTAGCGCTCCTGAATTCAGATCATGAGGCCCTGAATCCTGCTGGGGGCGGAATTTAGCTCATGATTGTGTGGCATTCCATTGCACAGAGATTTTCATTATCACTGTACCATCATCTCGATAAGGCTTATCCCGTAAAATGCCAGGAAAACCGCATCTGAAAATGTTGTCTCTTTATGTCGTCTGCTGAATATTCTTGCAAACTATTCAAACCTATTTTTGCATACAGGCAAACAGTGTGGACCCTGATCAGACTGCTCCTTATCAGAATCCACAGTTTGCAAAAATGACTTTTAAAATCACAAGCAGATGACAATTGATGTGATTGGCAGTTTAATGGTTAAGTAAAGTTGAAAGGGATCAAAACAACAAATGATGTTTTGCTTTAAGGTGAATGGATACAACTTGTCCTGCCATTTTTAACAAGGGAGATAACTTTTGTTACTTCCTGTTTGCTTTCCTGCCCTGCACATCTAGCTGCTCTGAAAAAGGGGTCTACTCTAAAGGAAAGAATCTGCTCTACCTAGGAGCAAATTCTTTCCTGAGAAGGGTAGACCCCTTCTCAGAAGGGAGGTAAACCAGTATTGACAAAGATGCCTCCCCTGAAAGTGTATCAATTCTCCTTAAATCAGGAAAGTTTTATTCATTATTAGTGAGATTGTAGTAAAACTAGCAGGTTAAAGTTAGTATATCTACACATGCCTATGTTTGTTAACCTTTACCACTCAAGTGCAAATTCAGCAGACAAATTGATGTAGCTTTTCTCATTTTTCCCAGAAAACAGGATTTGATATTTCATGCAAATTGTCTCCATTAAAGACAATTTGTATGAAATGTCAAATCCTGTTCCTGGGAAAAATAAGAAAAGTATTTTCAAATGTTTGCCGCTGAAAATTTTACCCAGAGCGCTAAACATTAAAAAATGAAAGCTGCATTTTGTTTTATTAACGGCTGTGTACAAAGTATTGTACACGAGTTTGTTTGATGTTTGTATGTTTCCATATATAGTCTATTCCAATTATTTATTCAATTAATGTTTTTTAATTAACAGGAGAGACACTACATCATTTTAATATCGATGAAGGCAGCGTTTTAGGATAATAATGTGTTCAGTTTATGTGCTATTTTATAATGTATTTTATCATGTATTTTGAAAGGCATTTTGGTGTACTTGTTGCTTGAAATTTTTTATATTGGCTGTGGCCAGATTACTTGCATGTTTCTTATTTCATGTGAACAGGTAAGTGCTTTTTGATATGTGACTGAAATCTGAAGGCTCAGATCAGTCTTTGCATCAGCAGTCTTATCAGTGTCTTCCATAGCTACAGATAAGATGTTTTTTTCCAATCAAAGAGTACCAATATTTTCTCTTATTTCTCTGCGAAAACATTCATTGCGGGTACTCATTAGAAGCATCTTACTGAGGTGCTTCTAATGAGTTAATGAAGCACCTTACTGAGGTGCTTCTAATGAGTAGCCACAATATATATGTTTTTGTGGAGAAATAAGAAAAATAATATGTGGATACCCCATCTTATCTGGAGCTATGTTCTTCCCTATCACCTGTAACATACAGAATAAATGATGCTCAGAGTGAGAAAAGGCCCTTATGCCATATACAAATATCTTTGCAGTCTTGCTAGAGTCTTCAGTTAGATAAAACATTCTTTAGTAGCAATTGGATCAAAAAGCAGGCAATAAATGCCCTGATCAAACTGCTAGAATGCAAAGACTGATCTGGACCTTCATTTCCTGCATATGGAACTGGAAATCTAGATAAAGACCTTTTTCCAACCAAGTATTGATACTTTCCTAAACACTTTGCATGCTAGGTAAAAATTTCAGCAGACAACTTTTTGAAAAATTTTTTTTCTTATTATATCCCACCACACGATAGTGGTGAGGTATTATGGTTTCTCGTTGGACGTCTGTGTGTCTGTCCGTCCCGTCTGTCGGTCATCCGTCCGTCCGTATTTGGTTTCCGGATGATATCTTGAGTAACTCAACATCAATGGATTTTCACCAAACTTGGTATGTGCATTGATATTGTGGAGATCTGGTTTGGGATTGCTAAAGAGCAAATTCTGTCAAACTGTGATGGAGTTATCTGCCCGAGACACGCCCATATTTTCATTTCCGGACAACAACTTGAGTATATATCAAGGAATTTTAACCAAACTTGGTACATGCATTGATATAAGGGGGATCTGGTTTGGGATTGCTAATGGGCAAATTTCGTCAATGTTTGACAGATTTATCTGCCCGCAACACGATAATGGTGGGATATTATAGTTTAACGTTTTTATTTTTCCTAGAAAATAGGATTTGACACTTCATGCAAACTGTCACCAAATGAGACAATTTGCATGAAGTATCAGATCCTATTTTCTAGGAAAAAAATAAGAAAAATATCATTGGTTTGTCATCTGCTGAATTTGCCATAGCACAGTACGTGTTAGTACTCTAGGAAAACGTATGTTGTGGGTATTCATTAGCTGTGCCTCTGCAAGACGATTCGAAGCGCCTCTGCAAAGTGCTTCTAATGTGTACCCACAACATATGTTTTAATGTAGAAATTCGAAAAACTATCTGAATACCCCCACATGTAGGGCTTTTTGAAAAGGGGCCTTTTTCCACATTGTGCATCAGCTGAATGTTATTTGCTGTACTGGTCAACAGGGAAGGATTAGCTTGGACCTTATTTTCTAGGAATAACATTTGTTGTTGGCTAAGTTCACATGCCAGCATGCAAAGTGTTATTAAAAGCTAGCCTCATAGTGCTGAATTTCTACTTACAACATTGGAGATTTTTGTTCCTTATACTTTCTGGTAATTGTTATCCCATATGGCGCCAATCACAACACCAGCGGACGACATTCTTTGATATTTTATCATTATATTTCCAAAAAAATAAGGCCTTACATTTCATGTGAATCATCCACTTAGCAGATGACTCACATGAAAAAATCAAATCTTATTTTCTTGAAAATGTAAACAAAAATGTTTAAGAATGTCTGCTAGAATTTTGAATGGTGTTTAAGGGTATAGAGATTTGATTTAATCAGAAAGATTCACTGAAATAAAAAAAGAAAAGCAGTGATATCTAGCCTTTGTGTCTTCTTGTATATTCAAACCTGTCCATCTACCTAACACTCAGCACTCTGGGTAAAAATTTCAGCAGACAATATTATAAAAACAAGAGGCCCACGGGCCACGGGTCGCTCACCTGAGTGACATAGCCACTGCAGATATGCAGATGTTATGCAACATTTTTCCAACCCTGTCATTGCAACTAATGAAAAGATCATCATTTAAGCAGTTCTTTATTTTGAAGAAGAAGATATATGGCATGCCAGTCAATTGAGCGTGATCATTTGAACAAACTCTAAATGGCAGCCAGCTTGGATTTACGATCGGCACGATTTTAGCTATTTTTGATCTACGAGTTGCCCCAATGCTTCCTACCAAGTTTCGAGTCAACTGGCCTTTCAGTTCAGGAGAAGAGGTGAAAAATAGATTTTCAAGATGGCTGCCATGGCGGCCATCCTGGATATCCGACTGGCACGATTTTAGCTATTTTTGATCTACAAGTCACCCCAATGTCTCCTACGAAGTTTGGAGTCAATTGGCCTTTCGGTGCAGGAGAAGAAGCTAAATATAGATTTTCAAGATGGTGGCCATGGTGGCCATCTGGGATTTCTGATCGGAACGATTTTAGCTATATTTGATCTACAAGTCGCCCTGATGCTTCCCACTAAGTTTTGAGGCAAGTGACTTTTGGGTTTAGGAGAAGAAGCAAAAAATAGATTTTCAAGATAGCCGCCATGGCGGCCATCTTGGATTTATGATCGGCATGATTTTAGCTATTTTTGATCTACAAGTCACCCAAATGCTTCCTACCAAGTTTCGAGTCGACTGGCCTTTCTGTTCAGGAGAAGCGAAAAATAGATTTTCAAGATGGCTGCCATGGCGGCCACCTTGGATTTCCGATAGGCACGATTTTAGCTATTTTTGATCTATAAGTCGCCCCAATGCCTCCTACCAAGTTTGGAGTCAATTGGCTTTTGGGTTTAGGAGTAGAAGCGAAAAATAGATTTTCAAGATGGCGGCCATCTTGGATTTCCGATCGGCATGATTTTAGCTACTTTTGATCTACAAGTCAACCTGATGCTTCCTAGCAAGTTTGGAGTCAATTGGCCTTTCGGTTCAGGAGAAGAAGCGAAAAATAGATTTTCAAGATGGCGGCCATGGCGGCATCTTGGATTTCCGATCGGCACGATTTTAGCTATTTTTGATCTACAAGTCACCCTGATGGTTCCTAGCAAGTTTGGAGTCAATTGGCCTTTCGGTTCAGGAGAAGAAGCGAAAAATAGATTTTCAAGATGGCGGCCATGGCGGCTATCTTGGATTTCCGATCTGCACGATTTTAGCTATTTTTGATCTACAAGTCACCCTGATGGTTCCTAGCAAGTTTGGAGTCAATTGGCCTTTCGGTTCAGGAGAAGAAGCGAAAAATAGATTTTCAAGATGGCGGCCATCTTGGATTTCCGATCGGAACGATTTTAGCTATTTTTGATGTACAAGTCTACCCGATGCTTCCTACCAAGTATCAAGTCAATTGGCCCAGGGGTGTAGGAGGAGTAGGCTTTTAAAGCAATTGTTGATGCCGCACGACGCACGACGGACATTGACTGACCACAATAGCTCACCATGAGCACTTCATGCTCAGGTGAGCTAATAAAAAGAAAAACAGGATTTGATATTTCATGCAAATTGTCTCCAATGAAGACAATTTGCATGAAATGTCAAATCCTGTTTTCTGGGGAAAATAAGATGAATATCATCAATTAAGAGTTTGTCATCTGCTGAATTAGCCCAGAGGGTGGTAAAGGCTAAGTCCTTTGGAGAGGACTCTTACATATTCAAGGGCATTAGCCAGCCTCCATAGCGAAGTCAGTAGCATGTCTGACTGCAGATCCAGGGGTCCAAAGTTCAAATCACTCGGCCACATAACTTCAGTGCAGGTTATTCATAAAATCATTTCTATGGCAAACAGTTTAAAATCAGCTGAAACCTCATAAAATGAGCAGCTGGTTAAGGGTCTGCACTGTTTGCTCTTCAGTCCACTTTTCAGACATGACCAGGTGGTCATTAAAACCTTGTTTAAATTTTACAGTCAGTATAGTAATGATATCATATTTGCCCCATGTGAGACAGGCATGTGTCCTGAGCAAATTGTGTAGACCCAGAGCAGATTCTGCATAACGAGTCATCTGATCAGGGTCTACACAATTTACCATTCATCAAGCAATTTATAAAGGTTCCGTATTCCTCAAAAACAGACATTTTATTATCCAAGAAAGGTTTAATAAATTGATATATGGTATTAATACAATCATTAGTATTAATACAATCATAAAATGTGGCACTTGACAGCCTGTAAAATTTCAGCTTCTCGTAGAAATGAAATGATTTTTTATGGTATCTCTGAATTAATGTTGCCAACAATTAGTCAGAGATATGATAAAAAATCATTTCATTTTTAATCCTGTTCAAAAACGAGAGACTAACTGAAATTTTACAGGCTGGCAGATGGCACACTTTATGATTGTATTAATACAATATATCAATTTATTAAACCTCTCTTAGATAAAAAAATGTCTATTTTTGAGGAATATGGAGCCTTTAACCCTTAAAATGCCAAAACATGCATCTGAAAATGTTGTCTGTTTATATTATCTGCTGAATATTCTTGCAAACTTTTCAAACCTCTTTTTGCATACAGGCAAACAGTGTGGACCCTGATCAGACTGCAGTCTGATCTGGGTCCACACTGTTTGCAAAAATGACTTAAAATTACAAGCAGATGACAAAGCAGACTACAACTGTTGTGATTGGCAGTTTAAGGGTTAAGGTGCATCAACAGGTAATGAATGGGATCAAACTCTAGGACAAATATGATAAAGAGGGAGTAAATTCTTTCCTTTCTCATGCTGATTAAATTAAGATGCCACACCCTCGTCTAATTTTCAGCCAATCAGATTACTTGATCCAGGTTGTTGATGCAAATTCACATACTTAATGGTAAACCATGCAGATCCAGATCAGGAGCCAACTGATCTGGATCTACACTGTTTGCAAGGGCAGGGCATATCCAGGTTCAGCAGGACCTGGATTAAGAGTAGCCTCCAGTGCAAAGGGAGCAAATATTGCCATGTCAAGAATTACAGTATAACCAGTGGAATCCTCATTCTCCTGTTCCAGTATTGCAGAGATCCAGGGGGGTGAATCCAGAAGGTGCACCACACTGCAGACCTAAGTTACGCTTTTATCCTGGTCCTGCTGAACCCTGATATACAGGACCTTGCCTTTGCAAACAGTGTAGATCCAGATCAGTTGGCTTCTTCAGAAGCCACAACTGATCTGGATCTGCATTATTTGTCATTAAGTAAGTGAATTTATATCAACTATCATGATCAAGTAATCTGATTGGCTGAAAATTAGAAGTGGGCATGGCATTTTAATTCATTCAGCATGGCAAGGGTCAATAAGGATTTGACAGTGTAGCCTCTGGCTTATCTGGGCGGGGCCATGTGTGATTCCACAGTTAACCCTTGTCCTGCTGAACCCGGATATACCCTGCCTTTGCAAACAGTGTAGATCCAGCTCAGTTGGCTTCTGAAGAAGCCAACTGATCTAGATCTACACTGTTTCACTATATGAATTTATATCAACAATCTGGATCAAGATATCTGGTTGGCTCACAATTTGAAGTGGGCATGGCATCTTAATTTATTCAGCATGACAAGGGTTAACTTATTCCTGTGCCTGTACTGGTCATTTTATGCAGAAACCGACCAGGATGGACACACTCCCACTGCCTTAACAAATTTTTACTGTTTCAAACCTGGCTGAGCCACTGAAGTTCTATAATTGTATTTCCCCTAAAGGTATATTAAGGGGAAATACATACTTTTTGGCATGCAGTACTCTAAAGGTTAAAAACAGTTCAAGTTGCAAGAAGTTTGGAAGTTAAGTTACACAAAACAAAGTAAAATGTTCAAAAATATATTATTGAGAATTTCGACTTGGATATGTAGAAGAGATAGAGTTAGGATATGATAAACTGGTTACGGAACACCGTATTTACCCTAAGTGTTGGAACACCTCACTACTTACCAGCTGGCCTCAGTGGCTCAGCTGGATGCAAGTCCAATTGGTGATTAGGAGGTTGTGGGTTTCACCCTCGCCGGTTAAGCAACATTCGTTTGTGGAGATTGATCATGAAATATTTTCTACTGACATTCTCTCTTTTCCATTGATTCAAGAAGGGCAGTTGTCAGTTTCTGGCAAAAGAATGTGCACAATACTTAGAGGACTAAGCCTGCCCAGTAAATGTGTGGTTAGACAGAGTGACCATGCTTGACATGACCTTACCTGGTTGACTGGGCCATAAACCCTCAACACAAACAAACAACTTACTTAAGACACCTGTCTTTAACTTGAAAGAATCCATTTTATTATGTATTGATGTGTCTAAAATATTGTTGAAAGAGTGGCAAACAGTGCAGACCCTGATCATATGCCACTCTGTGGCTTCTAAACTACGTCTGCACTGTTTGCACATTTGACTTATCTGTCCTAATAAATACAGTATACTGTACTTACCCAGGCCCATCTCAAAGCATTGTTAGCTTAACAATTCGTTAGTGGTCAAAATGTTAACTGTTCTAGTAAGTACAATGTCAAATTCACAGATATTTTTGCTGAAAAAATGTGAGTAGCTTTTGCAAATGCAAAAGCTACTCACATTATTTCAGCAAAAATATGAGCATGTATGCCATATTTTATAATCAAAGTTTTAACGATATGTTAACTAAGGACATCATTAGTTTTGAACAACTGGGCCCTGAAGTGTTTGGACACCTCAACTACTTACCATACTTGTCTTAAAATTTGGAAGAATCCATTCTATTACGTATTGATGTGTTTTAAATACAGTATACCCTCAATGGCTCGAACACGGGATGGCTCGTTTACCGTAGATGATTCAAACTCTTTTTTCAGTCCCTACAAAATTCTTCCAATTATTATGGCATGTACTAAAATTCTGAACACTGTATTACCTACAATTTTTTAACTAAATTTTGCTTTTAGGCAGCTGTTACTTAAAATATTCTTAGTGGAGTGGCAAACAGTGTAGTCCCAGATCAGACTGCTTCCTTCTGGAACAGTCTGATCTGGGTCTGCACTGTTCGCATATGCCTATTTGTCAGAAACTTTCCATAAAATATTTCAAAATGTCGTCTGCTCAAAATTTTACCCAACAAGCTAAGCATTACTGGGACTGGATACCAAACAGAAATCCATGGTCCTCCCCCTTTCTTTCTTTCTTTTCTTTTCTTTATTCCGATACTGTGTTCGGTCAATTCTGACCATGATAACAGGGTTGGAGTGTGGCACATAAGTTTCAAAACCAAAAAAAAAAAAAAAAAAAAGTATTGTGACACAGCCGCCAGCAGATTAAAACTATTTAGGGGAAGGAATCCATACCTATCCCCTGCCCAACCCTAGGATATTATATTTTGGCCATAAACCCATCAACTGTCTCAGCAGAGACAGCTTCGATTGTAAGTCCATTCCAAGTTGCAATTGTCCTGGGGAAAAAAGAGTTCTTCAGACCATTTGCGTATGCATTAAGACGGTGATACTGAAAGGGGTGGGACCTAGTTCTCCAAAACTTGTTTTCTGAGGAAAAATAAATAAAATATTTCAAAATGTCATCTCCTCAAAAGTTTACCTAGCATGCTATTAGCGTTAATGGGACTGGATACACTTGCTATCTTCTCCACCATTTTTGCAAGGAAGACAACTTTTGTGACTTCCCTTTTGCTTTTCTGCATAAAGCCCTTTCTGGGAACAGGTCTACTCTAAAAGGAAAGAATTTGCTCCCAAATGGAGCAAATTCTTTCCGTTTAGTGTAGACCTCTTTTCAGAAGGAGACCAAATTATTTGACAGTTGCCTCCCTTGCAAGAGTACCAATACCCCATATATTAAAACTAAAAGCAATAGATGTATAAACTAAGACAATAGGTGTATTATCACAATGCTGAAATAGAACAGAAATTTCAAGTGTGTGTATAAAAGTGAACACATATATGCAGCACCAAGACGCTGATATGAACTAACAAGATGGTTAAAACCTGGTACATATAAAATGGATAGTTGAACTAACTCTACTTTAAATTTTGAGCACATTATTAAAATAATTCAAAAGTTAAAAACAAAGACAAATTTTCATGTGTATGCCACAAAACCAATCCTAACACTCAAATGCATAGCTGTAGGAGGCAGACACCTTATCTGAGATTCCATGTGTGAAGCCCATTTTGTTTTTTTCTTTCTCTGCATATTTTGTGCATGATATAAGAAAAAGGATTCTTACAGATTTTTATAGAATATATCAATATACTATCACAAAAACGCGCCTATATAATTTTGACCCCCTTTAACCCCATTTTTATATGATAAAACTGGGGTTTACAGGGGTATACATTATTTTTCTTATTTTGCTAGAAAACATAGATTGTAGGTACTCATTAGAACTGCTTCGCTAAGACGGTTCTAACGAGTACCCACAATCTATGTTTTGAGCAGAAAAATGAAAAAATATCAGTTCTTTATTTGAAAATGTTCAGTTTTTGGAGGTGAAATTTTTTATATATTTGAATAGGTGTTTTTTCATAATGCAGAAAAGGTTGTTTAGACTTTGAAGTTTGTCAATGTGCCTGCTGATCTGGGCTTTCACTGTCCACTATTTTAACCCTTGTCATGCTGAATAAATTAAGATGCCACGCCAACTTCTAATTTCTAGCCAGTCAGATTACTTGATCTGGGTTTTTGATAGAAATTCACATATTTAATGACAAACAGTGCAGATCCAATCAGTTGGCTTCTTTAGAAGCCAACTGATCTGGATCTACACTGTTTGCTAAGACAAGACATGTCGTGTTTAGCAGGAGAAGGGTTAAACTCTAGTTTCTCTGGGACAATTTGCATGAAATATAAAAAACCCTAGTTTTTGCAAAAAACAAAACAAAACAAAAACAAATTGTTATCATCATTTAGATGCCTCAGCTGATGAACTGGCATTAATCCCGAGTCTTTTTGTTATTTTAGATTTTATATTATGACATCATATCTACCATTTACATCCTGACACTCTATTTGCCATTGTAATGGCACATAGGATGGTCGATAGTAAGTTATAATATACAATAAAAAGTTACTGCAATAACATTACAGTTTATCACAAAAAACCTACTTTGCGGCTGTAACAATCAACATGGTCCTATGTGACTTTTTTTGTCACTGTTTATTCTTTTGCCAAAAAGTGCTATTTTCTCTTTCTCCAAACACTGTGCGTACCTACTGGAATTACCTGAGTAATGCTTTTGCAGAAAAATAAGAAAAATACTTGTCATGAGAAGCGTCCAGTTGGCAGAGTGGTTAGCACTCCCAACTTTGGATCATGAGGTCCCAAATTCGAATCCAGCAGGAAGTGGAAATCAGCTTTTGACTGTAAGGTGTTTCATTGCACAGAGCCTTTCATTATCATCCCTCCATCTTCTTGATATGACTAAAATAATGTTGAAAGAGACATAAAACACCAAATCATCATCATCATCATCATCATCATCATCATCATCATCAACAGCTATGATTCAAGAAAAAAATAATCTGAGGCTCTGAGCCAGAGAGAGTACTTACCGGTACCCAGTAGCTACCTACACAACAACCTCTTTATAACATGCTGGGATCGAAAGCAAAAACCATGTTAGCTAAGCAGCCATGTTGAATGCAAACAGACATAACATTTGTTTACATTACATAGAAAAATGACCATAATTGGTCATTTTTCTATGTAATCTAAACATTTTTGTTTAGATAAAACAATTTTGGGGTCCACCTTTAAATCGTCTATTATATCCAAAACTGTCTTATAATGAACCATGTTATAAAGATACTCCAGAGTATTTATATTGTATTAAAAAGGATACCTTCAGTTGAGTACTTAGCAACCTATTTGTATTAAATATAGGGATCAAACATGGTTTTTCATGCATTAATATTCGCCAGGTCCTGAGGGAGGTTTTCAACACCTTCTGAGGGACCTGGCAAATGTTAATGCATTTAAAAGCTACAACTGATCACTATTACTGCATAAAAACTGATAGCATGTGTTACATTTTGCATTATTTCTGGCACTTTTTTGTTTCGCCTTTTCACTGGCGTCTTGCGAACACAGTTTTTCCCTGACTATGCTCATTCCAGGGTGAGGCAATGAACATCTTGTAATGGCAACTGATCATTTTCAAATATCATTGCGTAGCGGATGAATTCAGGGGCTCCGATACAAGCATATTGAAAGTTGTGTAGTCATGCATTAACAGCATGTCAATTTCCTTGTTAATACATGTACAGTCGAACCTCGATAGCTCGAACACCTCGTGGCTCGTTTACCATGGCTAATTCGAACTCATTTTTGAGTCCCTACGAAGTTCTTCCGACAGCTCAAGAAAACAAATATTAAGGGGAATTTTCTTATTTTATCGTGAAATTGTATGTTGTGTGTACTCATTAGAATTGCCTCATTGAGTGATTCTAATGAGTACACTCAACATACAATTATTGTGTAGAAAAAAAAAAAAAAAAAAAAATCCCTAAATTATCGCTATTTGCTTCCTGACCTGGCACCATAATTAACCCTCAGTGGCTCGAACCACCCATATCTCAAACAATTTTCTATGGTCCCAAAGATGTTCAAGCCATCGACTGTATATGGCTTTTTGCCAGTTAATGCATAGCTGTTAATAGCATACTGCACTACTTTTTATAGTATAATATAAGATTAAAATATGCTTAACAGATTAATACCAGAAACTATTTTATCACAGATACAATTAAATTAAACATAAACAAGGTTATATACATTAAAGTAATACAAATAAATATTCTGAAACTATGCACAAATTTGGAAGATGCATTTAACCCCTATAAGCACTAATCACTAGTGCACCAGACAACATTTTTATTTATATTTATTTTTCATAGGAAATAAAGCGACAATCAAGCAGACAATTCACCAGAAATGTCAAGTCTTATTTTCTCAGAAAAATAATAATCAAAGCACTGACAGCATTGGTGGGTAGACTGTCTCTGAGTGTTGGCTGGGAAAATGGTCCTGAACAGGGACTTAAGATTGTTTCGTTTAACCCTTAACTTCCTGGGCCCAGTTGTTCAAAGCCTCGTTAGCTTCACGAGCTCATTAAGGGTCATTTCGTTAACTGTTTTAGTGGATTCAATATACAATATTCTGATATTTTTTGCTGAAAAAATATGAGTAGCTTTTGCATTGCAAAAGCTACTCACATTTTTTCAGCGAAAAATTTCAGCATATTTGCGTATCACTCCATGTAAATTTTAACGAATCGTTAACTAACGACATCCTTAGCTTTGAACAACTGGGCCCAGAACGTTACATATATTATCAATATAAAGTACAAAATTTTCCAATAAGCCGCAGTATCATCAATACTACCATATTTCTTTAAGTACTGGGACACCTTATCTACTTATTATACTTGTCCTAAAACTTGAAATACATGTCCATTCTACTACCTTTTGATGCGTCTAAAATATTGCTGTGGCATCTGATCTGGGTCTACACTTTTTGCAATGGCCTATCTGACCCAATACTTAGGATTATTATGGTACCCTAGGTATTGAGACAGACAGGCCTGAGTAAGCATTGAGTAAGGAGTTAAGGTGTCCCAGTATTGAGGCTATATTTGGGCCACGTCATACTAAAAATTGTCTTTGAGCATATGCGGACAGCGTAGGCCAAGATCAACCTGCTCATCCATGCAGTGTGATCAGGGCCTTTGCTTGTCCAGTACTAGAATCATTGGACACTATAGAATATATCAATGGAGAGCAAATGCCTGGAAGGCACTTTGCCCATGCATGGGATGAATCTGAATCAGTGCATTTTACACCTGCTCTAACACACACTTTCGCTTGGCGCAACCCATATGGCAAATTAACCCTTGTCCTGCTGAACCCGGATATGTCCTGCATTTGCAAACAGTGCAGATCCAGATCAGTTGGCTTCTGAAGAAGCCAACTGATCTGGATCTGCACTGTTTGCCATTAAGTATTTGAATTTGTATCAACAACCTGGATTAAGAAATCTGATTGGCTGAAAATTAGAAGTGGGTGTGGCATCTTAATTTATTCGGCATGACAAGGGTTAAGATGCTACACCCACTTCATATTTTCAGCAAATTAGATTACTTGATTCAGATTGTTGATAAAAATCCAGATAATGAATGGCAAACAGTGCAGATCCAGATCAGCTGGCTTCTTAGAAGCCAGCTGATCTGGATCTACACTGTTTGCAAAGGCAGGGTATATCCAGGCTCAGCAGGACCAGGGTTAACAGTATTCTCATTACAGTTACTGTAAAAGAATCTAAAAATATAATCAACTTTGATAATCTAAAATTTCAAGGGACCAGAACTTTTGGTTTGAAGTGATAGTAGTAGGAGATAAAAGCAGCCGACATGTAAGAAACATATAGCAAAAAACAAACAAATAAACATTGCCTTTTATTTATTTTTACTTAACCACTAGTTTGAGTTATCAGTGTTTGAGATAATAAGTGTCTACTGGATATTAAATAACTACTGAACATTTTTTAATCACAGAAAGCTTAGCACTATTTACAAGTATTCATTAACAAAAATTATTTATAAAATACAAAACATGGATTTCCCTAAAAATTTAATCACAAAATATAAAATATATGGATTTCTATATAAGTCAATCACAAAATACAAACAAACTTTGTGTATTTGGATTTCTCTAAAATTTAAATCACAAAATATAAAATATATGGACTTCCCTAAAAGTTTAATCACAAGTTAAATCATTGGTGATAAATAATTGTTTATGTTGAGGTTTTACGGCCCATTCAACCCAATGGAGTCATGTCGAGCGTGGTCAGTTTACCTCGCCACACATTTACTGGGCAGGTTTAGTCCTATAAACAGTTAACCAGTAATGTGCACATTCTTTCGCCAGAAATGGTGATAAATAAATATTCCAGTACACTGAAAATGATAGAAAATCCACATCTCTAGTTAAGATACCTTTTTCAACTAAGAAGTATTGTTATTTTATTTAACATATGTTGTGGTACTCATTTGAAGTGTCTCTGTGAGGCACTTCTAATAAGTACCCACAACATATGTTTTCTTGGAGAAATCAGAAAGAAAAATTTATCTGATACCCACTCTTATTTGTAGCTATGAAAATCGCCTGTCTCGATGCTGGAATAACTACTGTTTTTATCCAAAATATTTGGAACACCTTAACTCTTTAGAGATCATACTTGTTCTCAAATTCCAACGTCCATTTCGCTACTTGCTGATGTGTCTAAGAACTGTTGAATGAGTGGCAGACAGTGTAGACTAGACTGTACTGAGATGAATTGTTGTGTGACATCTGATCTGGGTCTACATTGCTTGCTTTGGCTTGCCTGTCAAAATATTCCTGGTAAATAAGATAGTCAATTCCAGTGCAAATCCAATTTCTAATGAGTTTTACTCTACAAACTGAGGACAAAGAATCAGTGACCAGTTGTTTAAAGAAAGATTGTTTAGCAAACTTGTTACGCCAACTTCCAACATTTAATATTTTATGTAATTTTTAATTCCACTGATACCTTTTATGAAAAATATTTAAGTGCAAAATGTACTCATATTTTTTCATAAAACATCAGTATATTTAATCATTTTTGTACGTCATTACAGTAAAACCTTGATGACTCGAACACCAATGGCTTGTTTACCTTGGATGATTCAAACTCCTTTTTGAGTCCCTAAGAAATTCTTTGGACAGCTCAAGAAAACTAATATTTAGGAATATTTTAGGAATTTTTCCTATTTTATTATGAAAATGTACATTGTGTGTACTCATTAGAATCACCTCATTGAGGAAATTCTTTTGTTTGTTTGTGTTGAGGTTTTACGGCCTAGTCAACCCAATGGGGTCATGTCGAGCGCAGTCAGTTTACCTAACCACCGTTTACTGGGCAGGCTTAGTCCTCTAAGCGGTTAACCAGTATTGTGCACATTCTTTCGCCAGAAACTGACAACTGCCCTTCTTGAATCAGCTGAAGGGACAGAATGACCGTAGAAAATATTTCACGATCAATCTCCACGAAAGAATGTTGCCGACCTTGGTGGGGGTTGAACCCGCGACCTCCTGGTCTCCAGTCGGACGAAGCATCCAAATGAGCCACCGAGGCCGGCTTGAGGCAATTCTAATGAGTACACTCAACATACCATTATTGTAAAGAAGATCAAAAAGACATCCCTAAATTATCACCATTTGCTACCTGACCTTCATGATTAACCCTCAGTGATTCGAAACTACCAATGTCTCGAATAAATTTCCATGGTCCCAAAGATGTTCAAGCCATTGAGCCATTCAAGCTATTTAATGTTGTGTTAATCCTTAAAATGCCAAGAAAACCTGCATCTGAAAATGTCGTCTGTTTATGTCATCTGCTGAATATTCTTGCAAACTTTACAAACCTTATTTTTGCATACAAACAAACAGTGTGGACCCTGATAAGACTGCTCCTAGAGGAGTAGTCTGATCTTGGTCCACACTGTTTGCAAAAAAGACTTTTAAAATCACAAGCAGATGACAAAGCAGATGACAAAATTGTTGTGATTGGCAGTTTAAGGGTTAATTTAAAGGACTGGCTACAACTGGTAAATTTTCTTAATTCTTTGCATGCTGGGTAATTTTGCATGTTTTTTTAACATCTGTGGATTTTTTTTTTAAAATGAACTTTTTCAAGAAAAATCTTTCATGAATACCATCAGAGTGTCAAACAGTTTGGATTCAGATAAGGCTGGACGTTTTCTCGGGCCTAACCTGGGTCCAAACTGTTTGCAAAGGTTGTCAGCACACAACAGTCGCCACTATAGGAGAAAGAGTTAAATGGAAAACAACAATTGTAACATCCTGTTTGTTTTCCTGCATACAAAGTACCTTCTGAAATGGGGTCTACTTTAATAGGAAAGAATTTGCTCCCAAGAAATTCTGTCCATTTCAAGCAGACCCCTTTTCTGAAAAGGGGTTACCTAATGGGAGCAAATTCTTTCCCTTTCTGGAGCTGCACTGTTTTCCACTTTGAAGCAAATTCTTCCTTTTAACCCTTACCCTGCTATGTGCAGATTCTGTAGATGACAAATTGATGATACTTTCCTTATTTTTCCCAGAAAACAGACTTTGACATTTCATGTAGATTGTCTCAAATCAGTAAATTTGCATGACATGTCAAAGTGTATTTTCTGAGAAAAATATTTCAAAATGCTGTCTGCTGAATTATTTACCCAACATGCTAAGCATAAAAAATAGGTCCCTTTTCAGAATAGGCAAACACAATTTTGGGACTAATGCATGTCCTGTAAATGTATCCATTCCCTTTTACTATCTGGAAGGGATGATTTCAATGAACAAAATAGTCTTGAATGTTTTCTGCTAATTTCTGATTGCAGCATGCTAAAGTCAAAATTTACCGCTACACTACGAAACTAGGGTTTGACAATTGAGCTCGTATTTCCTCAATACTATGTGACGTTTGCAGCCTTTGTGTGGCATTACTGAAGCAGACCTTGAATTCCTGGACAAACTTTTTCTCTGTAATATAAAAAGAAATGTCTTCAGTGTTATAATGTCCCATCAAATGTATTACAGCCATTCAGGGGTAACAATGTGTAATTGTGGTTATAATACAAATAGAATTGTCTTCATTGTTTTAAACCTTACCATTCTACTGGCAAAGTCAGCAGAATAAATTGATGATATTTTCCTTATTTTTTCCAGAAAATATACTTTGACAGTTTGTGCAAATTGTCTCCTAAGGAGACTATTTGCATGAAATATGAAACCTATTTTCTGAGAAAAATGAGAAAAAAAATTCAAATTGTCATCTCCTGAAATTTTTACCCAGCATTCTAAGCATTAATATCCCATCACAGTTTTCCATGATTTTGGGATAAGGTGACAACAGACTGTAAAGAGATGCTATGATCAATAATAAAAATATCTGACAAAGCAACCCTTTCATAGTTTGAGATATAATGCTTTTTTTTTCTGTAAAAATTATGGGTATTTTTCTATTTCTTCATGAAAATATATGTTGTGTGTACTCAATGGAATTGCATTGGTGAGGTGATTTGAATAAATACCACATACATGCATATATTTTCAAGGAGAAATGAAAACAAAATATCTGGGCCCAGTTGTTCAAAGCTAACAATGTCGTTAGTTAACGATTCGTTAAAATTTAAATCGAGTGATATGCAAATATGCTGAAATTTTTTGCTGAAAAAATGTGAGTAGCTTTTGCAGTGCAAAAGCTACTCACATTTTTTCAGCAAAAAATATCAGAATATTGTACATTGAATCCGCTAAAACAGTTAACGAAATGACCCTTAATGAGCTCGTTAAGCTAACGACGCACTGAACAACTGGGCCCTGTATATCATATCTAAAGTTCTTATCCTACATGAGTATCCAGCAGAATTACAGTCAAACCTGTCCTAAAGGCCACCTGTATTAAGCAATCACCTGCCTTTAAAGGCCACTATTTCAGATCCAATTAAAGGTAAAGAAGTGGAAATCTACCTGTATTAAGCAAGCACCTGTCTTAAGCAACCAATTTTTGGCTTTCTAATAGGTGCTTGCTTAACACAGGTTTGACTGTACTAGTCTATGCTGGAACTGAAGGCCCATCTAAACTGCACAACTGGGCAGCCTTATCTGGGTCTTCATTTAAAATATCAATTCAGTTTACCTGTGACCTTGAAAATATAACCTTTACCATTCTCTGAGCTAATTCAGCACACAACAAACTGTTATCTTTCTTATTTTTCCCCAAGAAAATGGGCTTTGACATTTCATGCAAAGTGTCTCCTGAGGTGACAATTTGCATGAAATGCAAGTCTACTTTCTGGAAAAAACAATAATAAAAAATATATCAAACTGTCATGTGCTGGATTTTTTTGTAATGCATGCTAAGTTTTAATTTAATCATCAGTCATCTTGAATAAACTATCCTGAAACATGAAAGTCTCTGTTGTCAATGGGTTCTTGATGAATCACTATAAAACAGGAACCAAATCATGCACAAATGAGCTTTAGTCTCAGGCCTGAGCATACAGTGCAGACCAAGATCATGTGCCAAAGAAATATCAACTCTTTATCTTCTCAGAGAGAGAAAAAATGTACCTTCTTAGAATGTTTTGTTTATGATGAGCTTTTATGGCCCAGTCAACCCAATGGGATCATGTCGAGCGTGGTCAGTTTACTTAGCCACACGTTTACTGGGCAGGCTTAGTCCTCTAAGCGCTTAACCAGTATTGTGCACATTCTTTCGCCAGAAACTGACAACTGCCCTTCTTGAATCAGCGGAAGGGAGAGAATGACCGTAGAAGATATTTCATGATCAATCTCCATGAAAGAATGTTGCCGACCTCGGTGTGGGTTGAACCCCCGACCACCTGGTCTTCAGTCAGATGGCGAACCAACTGAGCCACTGAGGCCGGCACATTCTTAGAATGCCATCAGCTGCAGTTGTGATAGTGATTTTAAAGGTTAAAACTGAGCAGCATTTAATAACCAGGGTCCAGTTGTTCAAAGCATCGTTAGCTAAATGAGCTTGTTAGTGGTCATTATGTTAACTGTTCTAGCAAGTAAAATAGCTAATTCACAGGTATTTTTGCTGAAAAAAGGGAGTAGCTTTTGCAAATGCAAAAGCTACTCACATTTTTTTTCCGCAAAAATATTTGCATATATGCCATATTTAATGATCAAAGTTTTAACGATACGTTAACTAACAACATCGTTAGTTTTGAACAACTGGACCCAGAGAACCAATGGTGCTGCAGCTCACCTGAGACTATTTGTTCTGAGCAAGCTTATGGTAACATTTTTAAAGAATGAAACATATAGGTATGGTAGCCAGTACAGTTTGAAAAACCTTTGATCTCTGTATCCTACAATAACTTGGTATGGAATTTAGCTTTACTTAATTTGGCAAAACAGAATTTTCACATAAAATATGGCTTTGATAACATGACATACCAAATATCAAAGGCCTGTGCCTTCTACTTTCACACAAGAAGATTTTTAATTTTTTTCCCCATATGAGTCTATGTAAAACAAGTGACTGCTGGGGTGGGGCCATTTTTTCCCAAGGGCTATAATGTGAACAACCTTGGTAAAGATCCACTAGATAAAACTAAATACCAAATGTCAGAGGCCTAGGCCTTCTAGTTTCATACATGATTTTTAATGCTTTTCCCCCGTACGAGTCTATATAAGACAAGTGACCTCTGGAATGGAACCATTTTGACCCCAGGGCCATAATTTAAACAACCATGGTAAAGGCCTTCTAGCTAAAGCTACATGCCAATTTTCAATGGCCTGGGCCTTCTAGTATCTGACAATACAATTTTTTAAAGTGTTTCCCTATATGTGTATATGTAAAATAAATGAACCCTGGGGCCAGGCCATTTTGGATCCCAGAGCTATAATTTGTATAATCTTGACAAAGGCCTACTAGATGAAGCTACATGCCAAATATCACAGGCCTGGGCCTTCTAGTATCAGACCAGGATTTCTAAATGCTTTCCTATATTAGTCTATGTAAAACAAATGAGCCCCAGGGCAGGGCCATTTTTGACCCCTGGGCTATAATTTGAACAATCTTGGTAGAAGCCCATTAGATGAAGTTACATACCAATTATCAATGGCCTAGACCATCTAGTTTCAGAGAATATCTTTAAAGTTTTTCCCAATACAAGTCTATGTAAAACATGTGGCCCCTGGTGTGGGACTATTTTTTACCCCAGGGCTATAGTTTGAATAATCTTGATAGAGGTCCACAAGATAAAGTTACATTCCAAATATCAAAGGCCTGGGCCTTCAAGTTTCAGACAAGAAGATTTTTAAAGTTTTGCTTATAAAAGTCTATGTAAAAAAAATTGACCTTTCCATAAAAAAAGGTCAAGGTCAACCAAAGGTTATATTTTTTTCAAACTTTATTGGGCCCATATCCCAAATGCTGCATATTAAGCCCCAGGGCCATTGGTCCTATGGTTCCCAAGAAAAAGATTTTTAAAGGGTTTTTAAAAAACAATATATGGGCAGGGCAGCCATTTGGGTCATGTGACTCAGATGTGGCGAATAAGCTTCTGTTCCCCCCTAGCCATTGAGGATCCGTATGAAATTTGGCTTTGATTGGCCCAGTGGTTTCTGAAGAGAAGAAATTTGAAGGGTTTTCCCTATATGAGTCTGTGTAAAATAAGTGACCCCTACAGTGGGGCCATTTTATTTAACCCAAGGGCTATAATTTGAAGAATCTTCATAAAGGTCCACAAGATAAAGCTACATACCAAATATAAAAGACCTGGGCCTTTTCGTTTCAGACAAGAAGATTTTTAAAATTTTGCCTATAGGAGTCTACGTAAAAAAATTTGACCTTTCCGTAAAAAAAAAAGTGAAGAAGATTTTTAAAGGGTTTCTACCATATATGGGTGTGGCGGCCATATAAGTCATGTGACCAAGATGGGGCGAACAATCTTTCATTCCCTTTAACTATTGACGTGAAATTGGCTTTGATTGGTCCAGTGGTTTCTGAGAAGAAGACGGTTGAAGAGTTATCCCTATATGAGTCTATGTAAAACAAGTGACCTCTGGGGTGGGGCCATTTTTTACCCCAGGGCTATAATTTTAACAAACTTCATAGAGGTCCACAAGATAAAGCTACATCCCAAATATCAAAGACCTGGGCCTTCAAGTTTCAGACAAGAAGATTTTTAAAGTTTTGTCTATAGGAGTCTATGTAAAAAAATTTGACCTTACCAAAAAAAAAAGGTCAAGGTCAACCAAAGGTCATCATTTTTTCAAACATCATTGGGCCCATGTCCCCAATACTGCATACCAAGCTCCAGGGCCATTGGCCCCTTGGGTTCCGGAGAAGAAGATTTTAAAGGGTTTTTACCATATATGGGCGTAGCAGCCATCTTGGTCATTTGACCCAGATACGGCCAACAAATTTTATTGGGCCCATGTCCCAAATGCTGCATATTAAGCCCCAGGACCATTGGCCCTTTGGTTCCAGAGAAGAAGATTTTTAAAGGCTTTTTACCATATATGGGCATGGCAGCCATCTTGGTCATGTGTCCCAGATGTGGGGAATAAACTTCCATTCCCCGTACCTTCTGAGGCTCTATATGAAATCTGGCTTTGCTTGGACCAGTGGTTTCTGAGGAGAAGATGTTTGAAGAGTGTGGACGACGGATGGACGACGGACGGACTATAAGGTCACCTATAAGCCTAAAGCTCAGGCGAGCTAAAAATAGGTGCTTCAGCATTATGTGAAGTGATCAGCCTGTGCATTGACATAGTCTCATAAGCCTGCATAACTACAAAGTCTCATCAGGGTCTCTCCATTCTGTTTTATTCTATTCAATAATTCTGTTAGCAGACACACGAAGCCCCTGATCAGATGCACAGGCTAATCTGGGCCTTCACTGTCTGCATACTTCTTCTTGCATTATGAAACGATATAGAGTTTTACCACATCTATCCTACTTGGACAGACAGGCCTGAGTAAACAGCACAGACCTGGCCCTTAGGTTATTAAACTTTTTTCATGCTCAACTCAGTTGAGCATGAATTTTGGCCTGCTAATTAATCTCAAATTACTAACAAATATAGCAGATAGTGAGCAAAGCTCACATACCCCTGGCCATAGCTATCAGAGTATGTTGAACCAATTTTGTAGATACAAATGTCCCTTAGTATTGCATGGGAGAGATGGGCAAAAGAAAAAATATCAGCATCCTGGGTACCTCTTACACAACATACTTCACCCTTGTCAGGGTGTATACAAAATTTGAAGACTCTGGCTCTCCTAGGAGTTGAGAAATCTGTGACTGATTCTTATAAGAAAGAAAGAAAAATGGACAAGTAAAGAGAATGATAAGCATGATGATGCTCATTCTCTCTTACAGAATACATCTATTTCCCCAATGTTTGTACCAAATTTCAAAATCCTTGGTGCAGTAGTTCCTGAAGAATCTGTGACTAAAACTTTTATTGGAGAAGAAGAAAATGGAGAAACAAAGGGAATGATAAGCATAAGAATGCTGAATCCATCTTACACAATACAAATGTCATACCCAATGTTCTACAAAATTCCAAAATCCTAGGTGCAGTAGTTCCTGAGAACACTTTGACACAAATTTTCCTATGCATTATACTGGAGTGAGAGATGGAAAAAAGGAAAAAGGTTTAAGGAAGGCAAAATATTTCAGCATTGTGTGTTTTTTTTTTACTCAAACTTCAACCCTCAGTAGGTGTATACAAAAATTTGAAGACTGGCTCTCATAGGAGCTGAGAAACCTGTGATGAAAAACTTTATAGGATTTGATTGATTGTGCTGAGGTTTTACGGCCCAGTCAACCCAATGGGGTCATGTCGAGTGCGGTCAGTTTACCTTACCACACATTTACTGGGCAGGCTTAGTCCTCTAAGCGGTTAACCAGTAGTGTGCACATTCTTTCGCCAGAAACTGACAACTGCCCTTCTTGAAATAGCGGAAGGGAGAGAATGACTGTAGAAAATATTTCATGATCAATCTCCACAGAAGAATGTTGCCGACCTCGGCGGGGATTGAACCCGCAACCTCCTGGTCTCCAGTCGGACAGCGCATCCAACTGAGCCACCAAGGCTGGCAAACTTTATAGGAGAAAAATTAAAATGGACAAGGATGAGGATGCTGATTCTCTCTTACAAAATATGACATGTCATACCCAATGTTTGTACAAAATTTTAAAATCCTAGGTGCAGTAGTTTTTAAGAATCTTTTGATGAAAAATGTTATTGGAGACAAAGAAAAACTGGACAAATAAAGGGAATGATAAGCATGAGGATGCTGATTCTCTCTTACACAATACAACAAGTCATACTCAATGTCTGTACCAAATTTCAAAATCCTAGGTAGAGTAGTTCCTGAAAAATCTTTGACGGAAAAAAAGTTTACACACAGACAAAACAGACAGACAGACATACAGAAAAGACAAAAACTATATTCCCTTATATACTTCATATGCCAGGGGTACAATTACAAATTTTTACTTGCTAAACATAGCAAAGCATGAAAATTTCTCTGCTAATAAATATGAAAATGCCAACTAACGGGTATTGTTGGCATTTTCATATTTATAAGCAGAGAAAATTTCATGCTCAGATGAGTTGAGCATGAAGAAAGTTTTATAACCTTGGGGCCTGGTTTCTCATTAGGATTTTGAACAATGCTGTCCCAAAGCTGCTTTCTACCAAAAAAAAAAAGAGTCCCATAATGTAATTTTGCTAAAGTCCTCTGAAAAACAAGAAGTCCCAAGCACCATATTAGGAGTCCAGGATTCCATATTTGAAGTTAATGAGAACCCAGAATAGACACCACAGAAAGCAACATCTGATCAGGGTCTACACTGTTTGCCAGTCATCCAGCAGTTTTTTCAAGTCATCAACATGTAGTTAATTTAATTTAGGACAAGTATGGTAAGGAGTTAATTTAGGGTAAATATGCTCATAGCTCAAGATAAGAGTGGGTATCAGGTAAATAGTTTTATTATTTCTCCACAAAAACACATGTTGTGGGTAATCACAGAAGCACCTCAGTGAGGTGCTTCAAATGAGTACCCACAACATGTGTTTTTGTGGTGAAATTGGAAAAATATCAACACTTTTTTGGTTAAAAAAGCAATGTATCAAACACTATGTATGGTATTTAAAACTTACCTGTGATAATGGACTTAATATTTGAATCTGTAAATAGAGCCTTATAGAAGAGCATGGTGATGTTAACTGTAGACGAGTGGAGGGTATGGGTAATGGCACGGGTTAAACTCAGGACCGCATTCTGAACTAGTTCGGCGGTAACACTCCTGTAAAACATCACAAATGAACAGTCAAACAAAGAGACCATCACAGGGCCAGGGGGTAGGTGGGTGGATGGGTGTGGTGGGGAGGTGGGGATGCAAACAATCTGGTCTGATGGTGCAGATGCTCAAGCCAATCAGAAGCTTTCTTTGTTTGCATATCCCATTAAGCCTCTTTTTTGTGTGATGTAATCCTTCTGTGATGTAATCCATACACCGGAACTTCTTTATAGCTCTGTTCATTATAGCATGATGTTGAATATAACACAGTGAAAAGATGGATCACAAAAGTGTTGTATCCAAATAAAAATGAATAGAATGTATAGAAAATGACCAATTATAGTACTAATTTTTCTATATAATTTCTTCATTTTTATTTTTTTTTTTTTTTTTACCGTAAATGGTCGTATATCTATGTAATCTACACATTTTTTTTTTTATGGATTCAACACTGACGCTTCACTAACATGGTTTTTGCTTTGGATCCCAGCAATAGTGTTATAAAAAGGTTGACTCTTTTTATCTCAAACACTGATATCTCAAACTATTGTTTATGTCAAACTGAATTGAAGGACAATACACTACAACTGCTTTATAACATGGTTCTTTACAACACAGTTCAAAGATGGATCTGAAAAATGTATAGATTATATTGAAAAATGACCATAAATGGTCCATTTTTCAATATAATCTATACATTTTTTGTTTGGATATAACATGGTTGTTTAACTAACATGCTATGGACCACAACAATAGTATTATAAAGAAGTTGTGGTGTATCTGTTTTGTTTACTTTATGTTCCTTATGTTTCAACTCCTTTTACCTAAAACCATTCTATCTCAAACCAAAAGCTTTGGTCCTTGGATTTTGAGATAAAAAGAGTTGACTGTATATGCTCCAAAGGCATATTTTCACAACATCCCTCAAATATTCTGGCTTTACATGTTACTTCACAACATAATTACCCTAAATATTCAGACACTTAAACTCCTGGGCCCAGCTGTTCAAAACGTAGTTTGCTAAACAAGCTCGTTAGTGGTCAAAATGTTAACTGCTCTAGCAAGTACAATATCTAATTCACAGCTATTTTTGCTGAAAAAAATGTGAGTAGCTTGTGCCAATGCAAAAGCTACTCACATTTTTTCAGCAAAAATATTAGCATTTATGCAATATTTAATGATCAAAGTTTTAATGATATGTTAACTAACAACATCATTAGTTTTGAACAACTGGGCCCAGGGCCCAGTTGATCAAAGCATTGTTAGCTTAACAAACTTGTTAGTGGTCAAAATGTTAACTGTTCTAGTAAGTAAAATATCTCATTCACAGGTACTTTTGCTGAAAAAATGAGAGTAGCTTTTGCAAAGCTACTAACATTTTTTCAGCAAAAATATTAGCATATATGCCATATATAATGATCAAAGTTTTAACAAACTGTTAACTAACAACATCTTTAGTTTTGAACAAATGGGCCCTGCTATACTTATCCTAAAATTTGAGCAAGATCATTTGACTACTTGTTGATGTGTCTACAAAGTGCTGGTGTACTGGCAAATAATTCAGACTGAGCAAACTGTTCCTTTAGGAGCTGGGTCTATCCTGTTTGCTGAGGCAATTCTTTTTAAATGTTTAGGGTAACTGCAGCAGTTTTAGAAAATAACCCATTTTAGCTGAGAAATCCCAAAAAGAAAACCTGGCAAACAGTGCAGACCAGATAAGATGACACAGAATGTAGCATCTGATCAGAGTCTACACTGTTTGCATTAAATACAGGAATTTCAGTAAAACTAACCAGACATTCTGCTGTTGGAAACAGACTAGTCCAAAGTTGTGGTAGAAGAATCCATTCAACATAAAATGGCTAAAATTAATAATCTGACGGCAAGAACTACGGGTTAATTACCTTATTTTTTATACTAGTCCTGGAAAGGCACATATTGCCCCATTTAGTACCAATCATTCACATATGGCATTAGGGCTCTTTTCTTGCACTGTACATCCACCCATTATTTGTCCAATTACTTTTCAGTGTCAGAACTGTTAGGCTATTTATAGCACTAACCTGTACCTAACAGCATCTATTGCACTTATAACAATGGACGGTTCTAGGTCCATTAAGATCATATCTTTACCATACTGGTTCCTGGCAAACAGAACAAAGTTTCACTGTCTGAACTTTTAGACTAATTACAGCACTAACCTGTATCTAACAGCATCTATTGCACTTATAACAATGGATGGTTCCAGGTCCATTAAGGTCATATCTTTACCATACTGGTTCCTGGCAAATTCTACCAGTCCCACTGGGGCAGCTGCATGCTCTAGAAGTTCTGTGATTGGCTGATCAATGACCAATAGCACTTTAGAATCATCGCCTTGAAAAACCAGGGACCCAACATGTGTTACGATCTAGAAAATATAAAACACACATAGGAAGATAAAAACTCAGACAAAATACTGAGATAGCAATAACAATAATGTCACTGCATTTATGAATAGACTGAGCTATTTTGACAGTGATAGGTAATGTCATTTGCTCATATTTAGACCATGCCCGGTCAGGTCATTCAAACCAGACTATACATTGTATTCACAGCTTACTTTTAAACCAGAAGAGCAATGCTTACCTGAATTCTGAGGATACATTGAAATAAGCCTGTGAAAACATTACAATAACAATCATATTCTGATATCAAAAAGAACCTTTTGTCACTATGACCAATTGGTGCTAGATTTTAAAAAAATCTCAATGAATTGCAACTTTATGCATTTGTTTTTCATTTCAAACATGTATAGATCTGGGGCAGACCTTACGGAAAGAATTTTTTTGCTATTAAATGAAACCTTGTGATTACTGCCCCCACCCCCCCCCCTCCCCCTGCCGACCCATCCCCCCCACACCCCTGCAAAATTAAAACAAAATCTCTTCAAACTGTGATTTTACTCATTGTTTTAGATTTTATGCTTGCATATAGTCCCAGGGCAAGGGCAGATAATAGTTCATTACTGACTATGACCAATCTTAATCACATGCCAGAAGGACAGATGGAGAGATAACTCCTTGGAGTCAAAGTTTTATGTCAAAAGAAACCTTTTGTCACTATGATCAAATGGTGCAAGTTTCAAAAATATCTATTTGAAGTGTGATTCATAAATTTTCTTTTCTATATATACATGTACTGTGATACCCTAATTTCTGAGTATTACTCGCAGGTATTCCTGGGTAGAAACCAGTACAAAGCAATGTCAATAAAGTGTCTTGCTCAAGGACACAACACTTGGTGCTTGTTGGGGTTAACCTTGCTAACTAGCTTATTCATGATCTTGAATCTTAAGCTTTACACACCACCATAGTTTTTGTTATTTTATAGATGTATATAGCCCCAAGATAGGGGCACATAACTCCTGGGGGAGCACAATTTTGATGTAAACAGATACCTTTTGTCATTAAAGTCAGTTGATACATGTCTCAAACCCAAGTCTAAAATAGTCTCTGAAAAATCCGTACTCACTATTTCCCATAAAAAGCATAAGTGACCAAATTTGACCTTACTGTAAATTAGGTCAAGGTCTACCGCCAGTCATCATGTGAATTAACTATGATAGGCCCATGTCCCAATGCTGCACAGCAAGCTCCAGAACCATTGGCCTATTGGTTCCAGAGAGAAATACATGTAAATTAAAGTTTTGGTTGTGTGACCCAGATCCCATGAACATTAGTTCCCCAACCTATGGAGGCTTCATGTGCAATTTGGCTTCAATCAGCCTATTGGCTTTGGAGAAGATGCTTGAAAATGTTGAAGGAGAGATGACAGATGGACAAATGATGGAAGATGGATCCTTGGCCATATGATAAGCTCACCTTTTGAACCTAAAGGCTCTGATGGGCTAAAAAGGAAGATTTTATTCTAAGACAACCACCACCTGCTTCAGTTTCTGCAAGAAATTCAAACAGGTATTGTTCTCAAAATATTTTGGCTTCCACAAATAATTGGACTAAAAACTAAAAACTTGTCACATAGCTCAGAAGAATGGTATCAAGATAAATATTGTCTCTAATTTCTCCACCAAAATGTCTGTTGTGGGTATTCATTAGAAGGATCTCACTGTAGCACTTCTAATGAGTACTCATGACATATGTTTGCATGGAAAATTAAGAAAAATATTAATATTTTTTGGATAAAAGAAAAAAAAAAACCTTATCTTGAGCTATGCTGGCATTGATTGTGTTGGGGTTTAATGACATGTCAGCCCTTGTGGGTAATTTTGTGTCATCTCCCAGGGAAAGGGAGAAGAGAGATAGAAGAGATAGTAGAGGATAAAGGGGAGGGACAGGGGAGAATGAGGAAAATGAATGAAAGTGAAGAAAAAAAAGAAATGAAAACATTCCCCCTCTACCCTTACCTGCTGCAAGGATAGCAGGCCTTGCCAAACTGTGAGCCAATCTCAGTTTTACGCCCTGGTGACGTAAGATACACAACACCTTTGCCTCACCCAACCACCCCAGCTATGCTAGGATTGTGCATATTGTAAATGTGCTAAAAGTTTGAACACTTGATTCCATACTATTTTGGCCTAAATTTTGCTTTTTAAACAGCTGTTTCTTAAAATATTTAGAGGAATGGCAAACAGTGTAGACCCTGATCAGACTGCTCCTTCAGTAGTCATTTTGTCAGATACTTTGGTGTTCGAAATGTTAGGATATTTACCGTATGTCCAGCATTTTGCTTAACTTGAAAAAAAAAATGTACAAAAATTAGTTTTCACAAAAAACTTGGGATGCTATCAAGCTTTTTCGTAAACACTAATACTAGGTTATAAATAACACTGAGCAGTTCCTGTAAAATAGCATTTGAGACCAGTCTATGACCTTTCATAAAGTGCTTCAAGATCAATTGCAAACTCTGACTTGTCTACGTCCATGTGCTAGATATATACCAAGCTTTTTGTAAAAGCTAATATTTGGTTATAATAACGTTGAGCAATGGACCAGTCCATGAAGCCCATAGGCACAGACAATTAGTAAATACTACATGTATTACTAGTACCTGTGTTCGGACCAACTTTCCTAAGAAAGGAACATCCACAACACTACAATCCTTAGTCCTGTCAGTATGAGGCATTAACTTATTTCTACCTTTAACTTCTTTCACAACCTCAGAACCTGCCTTTTGATCAGGAGTATCATTTATGTGAAATTCTGACTGACTCGTATCATCCAAAGCTGAGACACTGCTTGTCACATCTGAATTGATCTCATCCTTATTATGAGTTAATGGCTCTGTATTTCCATCAGTCATATCCCTTAACTCAGCATTTCCTACTATGTCCCAGCTACTATCAGTACTATTTTCTTCATCATGACTGACAGATAGTTTATCACTAATGCTAATAATATCAGCTGAATTCATATTGTTTAAAAAATTGGATTCCAGTGCAGTTTCAGACCCACTACTGGGTTCCTGAAGTCTATCAAATGTTGGGGTTTCAATATCACAATTATCTTGATGTTTGTCTACTATCAAATTACTGTTTGTTATTGAGACTGGTTCTGTGACTGTTTCATTTTCAATAATGTTTTCTGTCTGACACTCTTTCACTCTGTTTTCTGTATCTTCAACATAAATCTGATCATTCTGAATGGTGGAATTATCATTTTGTGCAATGCTATTATAAGCATTAGTTAAAGAGACATCACTGATTTCTTCCTTAACATTGTTCCTACCTGGTGCATTAGTATATTCACTACTTTTGTTATCTAATTCAAATCTGGAAGGCTTCAAATTTTCTACAGATTTTCTGATTGTCAAGTTTTCATCATCTGAACTGTCAGAAAGGTCAGATTTGTACTTCTTTTTTCCAAAAGTCCTTTTAATAAATGTTTTCATTATATGTTGCGAGAAATCTTCTTCTAATTCAATCTCTGTGGGAATTTTGTACTCAAAGGGTGGTTTGAAAGATTCATCATCACTAGAGCTTGAGTCACTTTCAGAGCCACCAACAGTGTTGTCAGCAAAAACAATTCTCTTATTAGGATCTCGTAGATCTTCAAAGGAACCAGCTTTCTTAAGAATACTACGTGGTTCATTCTCTTCTTCTTTGTATGCCTTTAAGTCTTGAATGGCCAAAGCTGATGCATCATTTGCATTTACTATTCTCACTTCTGTTTCTTCAAGACTTGCTTCTATCCATATTTTCTTCTTTTGCCTGTAAAATGCCAAAATTAATTTACTCACAAATTGTTCTTTAACTTTTACCACTCTCTGGGCATTTTCAGCAGACGACAGATTGATGATATTTTTCTTATTTTTCCCAGAAAACAGGATTTGACATTTCATGCAAATTGTCTCCTTAGGAGACAATTTGCATGAAATGTCATATCCTGTTTTCTGAGAAAAATAAGAAAAATATTTCAAAATGTCGTCTGCTGAAAATTTTACCCAGAGTGCTAAGCGTTAACAAATGTCAAACAGACTATTCAAAAGCCCAAAACTCAAACTTTATGTTCATATGAACCTTGTCTGGTATCTGGGAACCAATGCTTTTTATGAAGGAACCAAAACTGATGAAACAAACCTAAATAGAAACCTTCACAAGACTCATGAAATACAGTCGACTCTCGTTATCTCGAATTCCAAGGGACTCTCTGAAACACTTCGAGATATCCGTAGTTCGACATATCAGGTTTGCAGAATTGAGGAAAAAATAATTTGATTAACCACATTTAACAAACTGATAGGTAAGTGGACTTTTGAAGTTAGAGATCTATTGAAAATATTGTGGAAAAGAGGAGAAATTGCTCCTTAGGAGCAATTTCTCCTCTTTTCTACAATATTTTCCATCTGTTGTTAGGTTTTCATGTATAGGCAGGGACCAGATTTTCACTTCGAGATAAGCGGTTATTCGAGATAAGCGAGGTCGAGATAACGAGAGTCAACTGTATACTTAAAACTGCCCGAAGGAAAAACTACCTGTAATGCTTTGCATGCTTGGTAAAAATTTCAGCAGACAACATTTTGATACATTTTTCTTATTTTTCCCAGAAAATAGGCATAGAAATTTGTGCAAATTGTCTCCACTGGTGACAATTTGCATGAAATGAAAAATACTATTTTCTGGGAAAAATAAAAGATAATACCTTCAATTAGCCAAGAGTTAGTTTGCTGAATTAGCCAAGAGTGTGGTAATGTTAAAATAAAATATTTGATTCAAATTCTGACACAAAATTGTAATTCTGTAGCTCCAACAATCTGACATAATTCAAGGTCACTAAGTCCTCTTATGTTGCTTTAACCTATTTTAGACTGAATAAACTCCCCATACTATAGGGATCAAACATGGTTTTTCATGCATTAACATTCACCAGGTCACGTGGGAGGTGTGAAAACAGAGGCCGAAGGCATTCTGCAGCATCTGGTCTGGGTCTGCACTGTTTACTAACTCCCTTTTTGAAGGTCTCCATACTAAAATGGGTTAAAACCTTAGCCTGCCCAAGAGCAACAAAAGTATTCAGTAAGAGTTTATCTTCATCAAAAATTAGCAACAGACACAAGAAGCAAATATTTTTATTTCATATTTTAACTCAAAATTCCAGGACTGGTCTTCATCCCAATGTCATAAATCAATCCTAGGATGTTCTATCCTACAATATACAGATCTTGCATAAAACAGTGTTGTTATACATTAAATTCATTACAAGCTTATTTATTGTTTTGTTCACAAAAGGAAGTTAAAAAAGAAATAAATTTCAACCTTTGGCAATCTGCAAACAAAATCAGTGGAGAAATTATATTTTATTTTCATGTTTCACAGAAAAGAAGACTTGAAATTTCATTCAAAGAGGACTTGAATAAATGTCAATAAATGTCAAGCCTTATTTTTTTTTGTGAAAGATAAGTAAAATATCTACTACTGTTTCTTGCTGCAGGAAAAATTCAACAAGTTAAAGCAAATTTATATGCATAATGCTATCTTGAGATTTTCGGGTGACATTTCTCTTATTTTTGCAATAGTGCTTTTAATTTCATTCAAATAAACCCTAAAGGGTAAATATTAAAAAAAAAAAAAAATTATATAATTATATTTACCCTTAGTATTCAGACCCTTAACTCCTTACGAAACATCCTAAAAATCTGTCGTCCATTTTATTACATACTTGTACTGAAGTCTCTAAGTGGCAAAGAGTGCAGACCCACATCAGATGCCACATTCTGCAATTCTGCAGCATCTGATCTAGGTGTACACTGTTTGCTCAAGCCTGTAGCTTCATCAAATCCATTTTACTACCCACTGATATCTTGGTGTGTGGCAAACGGTGCAGATCCTGATCAGATGCCGCAGATATGGCATCATCTTAGGCCTGTTGTTTGGTCAAGTCCATTTTACTGCTCAATAATGTCCCTAAATATGGTGTGCTAAAAATCAAATAATAAAAAATCTTTTAACCCTAGTCCTGCTGAACCCAGATATACCCTACCTTTCCAAACAGTGTAGATCCAGATCAGTTGGCTTCTGAAGAAGCCAACTGATCTGGATCTGCACAGTTTGCCATTAAGTATGTGAATTTATAGCAACAATCCGGATCAAGTAATCTGATTGGCTGAAAATTAGAAGTGGGCATGGCATTTTAATTTATTCAGCAGGACAAGGGTTAATTAATAACTTACTGTAGTTGTGGTAGTTTAGCATAGTAAAACACAAATTTCCTTCCCTCTGTGCGTACGCCAAGATCTGCCCCATGATCATCTAGAATGGTCTGTACTACCGGTAAGGCACGTTTGTACATAAACAAAAGCACACCTTCATAGTTCTCCACAGCTTCTGTCACAGCTGAATTAGTGGCTACTTCTGAAAGCATCAGACCCACATCAAGTGCAAATCATAGCTCCAGATAACGTTTTCTTAATTGAATATTATTATTATTTTTCTTTCTTACTTGTCCATGAACAGGTTAATGTTACATCTATAGCATGCTAATAATAGACATATAGCTACAGGTAGGGCATTTTTTTTCACTAAAATCTGTTCACATTTGTCTTACTTCTCCATAAAAACATACGTTATTGGTACTCATTAGAAGCGCCTTGCCAAGGAGCCTCTAATGAGTACCAACAACATATGTTTTCATGAAGAAATAAGGGAGATTCTATCTGGATACTCCTTTTATCAGGAGCTTTTGGTTGTTTGTGTTGAGGTTTTACCGCCCAGTCAACCCAATGGGATCATGTCGAGCATGGTCAGTTTACCTAACCACATGTTTACTGGGCGGACTTAGTCCTCTAAGCGGTTACCCAGTATTGTGCACAGTCTTTCGCCAGAAACTGACAATTGCCCTTTTTGAATCAGCAGAAGGAAGAGAATGATCAATCTCCACGAAAGAATGTTGCCAACATAGGCAGGGGTTGAACCAGCGACCTCCTGTTCTCCAGCTGGACAGTGCATCCAACTGAGCCACCGAGGCTGGCTTTTATCAGGAGCTATGGAAATGTTTGGCAAATTATAAATTATTTCCAAAGATAATCAAGTGAACTGCCGCTATTTCAAAAAATACAGGAAATTCTGTTTCTTCAAACTTGTGCTCGTGAAACTTGGCCCCGAGGTTATAAAACTTTTTTCATGCTCAACTTGGGTGAGCATGAAATTTGTCCTGCTAGTAAATCTCAAATTATTAACAAGTGCAAATTCTTTCTTGTTAAACATAACTGAACATGAAAATTTCTCTGCTGATAAATATGAAAATGCCAACTATTATATTATAAATTTAGCAAGTTCAGAAGCAGAAACCAACCAAAACAGAATGAACAGATGGACTGGATGATAAACATGAATACAGTATATCACCCACAAACACAGCTTGCCTAGGATACAATAAGGAAAATGGAATTTATTTGTTGTCTACAGCATAATAAAAGGTTAAATTTTTTTCAACAAACCTGTGTCGACAATCGAGTTTATGATGTCAGTGAAGCTTGCAGCAAGATTAGCAAGAACTCTACACACAGATCGACAGATGGCAAGGTCTTTGTGATGCTGATGTTCACTTTTTAGGACAATCTGGACAGCTCCTTCACGAAGTGGTGCCTGAATAATAAGATCAACCAGTTCAGAAAAAGCAGACTATCAAACAAATGTGACACAAACAAGAAACACATAGACCAGTCTGGGCATCCATGCAATTCAGTCAGTGTCTTTGGCAGCAGAGTTGTATCACTTTGCATGCTGGGTAAAAATTTCAGCAGATGACATTTTGAAACATTTTTCTTATTATTTTTCCTAGAAAATATTTTTATTCATGCAAATTGTCTCCTAAGGAGATAATTTGCATGAAGTGTCAGGTCCTATTGTTTAAGAAAAGTAAGAAAAATATCAATAGTTTGTCATCTGCTGAATTTGCCCATAGCATGTTAAGTGCTAAGAAGAGAGTATTTGATGATAATTTTGGGATAATTTTCTCTAATTTGCCATAAAAACATATGTTGTGGGTACTCATTAGAAGCATCTCATTGTGGCACTTCTAATGAGCACCCATAACATATGTTTTTATGAAGAAAGAAGAAAAATTATCCCAGAATTAACACCAAATATGCCTCCTTAATAACTTCTCTGTATTTGGCATTTGATGTATATTACTAAACTAAATTCATTGTGGAATTTTGTGCAAAATCTTTAAAACCCAGCCAGACTGCAAGGGCACCCTGCCACTGGCCCAAACATTGGATCATATTAAGCTACTAACCCTAAAAGCACTGTTTAAAATTGTGGCAGTTGATATTTGAAAATATTGTCTACTATTCTGTGAAAATAGGGCTTCATATTTCATGTGCAATAACAAGCTTTTTTTCTCTGAAAACTAATAAAAAAGATAATTTAAGAATGTTTTCTGCTGCTGATGTACAGTTGCTTTATGCGTTAACCATTATCACACTCTGGGCTAATTCTGCAGATGACAAACTGATGATATTTTTTCATACTCTTCCCAGAAAATAGGCGTTAACATTTCATGCAAATTGTTTCCTGTAGAAAATATTTTAAAATGTTGTCTGCTGAAATTTTTACCAAGCATGCAAAGCATTAAGGAAAACATTTAGTCACAAACATCTGAATCAACATAAGAAACAAGGGTCATTATTCTTACGACATGAAAGCCGTAACAAAGGAATGAAGCATAGCTGAAAAAAATTCTCATGTCTGCCGTGGGAATCGAACCCGGTCCTCCCGGTTAAAAATCCAATGCTCTAACCACTTAGCCAAAGAGTCGACTACCTGACGCAGTTGTCAGAGATTGAATATATACTTAGAAGCTGTGCGTAATCTGCCAAGGCAGATAATCGAAGGCAGGAGTGCTCGGTCGTAACACTCCCCCTCTTCAAGGAAGTCATCATTTATGATGACGTGAAGCCATTTTCGGCGTATAAAGTACAATCCCGGACAAGCCCCCATCTTACGACATGAAAGTCGTAACAAAGGAATGAAGGATAGCTGAAAACATTTCCACGCCTGACGTGGGAATCTAACCCGGTCCTCCCGGTTAAAAATCCAATGCTCTAACCACTGAGCCAAAGAGTCGACTCCCTGACGCAGTTGTCAGAGATTGAATATATACTTAGAAGCTGTGCGTAATCTGCCAAGGCAGATAATCGAAGGCAGGAGTGCTCGGTCGTAACATTACATTAAAAGCTCCAGCCTGCTTATCCAAATCCGAACAATCTGATCTAGGCCCAGTTGTTCAAAACTAACGATGTTGTTAGTTAACCTATCGTTAAAAGCTTGTTAAGCTAACAATGTTTTGAACAACTGGGCTCAGGTTTTTTGCTCCTCACTGATGTATTCTACAGTACCCAATGGCCCTGTTAGCAGACAAAGAATGCCCTGAACAGACTGTGCAGATGTACAGCTTATCTGAGTCTTGGTTGTCTAAATATGCAAAAGTATCCCTTTTTTCATGATATGCCTATTTTATACATATAGTTGATATAAAAACATATAAAACAAGAAATGAATTTGTTTGTGTTGAGGTTTTACAGCCCAGTCAACCCAATGGGGGTCATGACAAGCATGGTCAGTTTACCTAACCACACGTTTACTGAGCAGGCTTAGTTCTCTGAGCGGTTAACCAGTATTGTGCACATTCTTTTGCTAGAAACTGACAACTGCCCTTCTTGAATCAGCAGAAGGGAGAGAATGACCATAGAAAATATTTCACGATCAATCTCCACTAAAGAATGTTGCTGACCTCGGCGGGGGCTGAACCCGCGACCTCCTAGTCTCCAGTCAGACGGCCCATCCAACTGAGCCACCGAGGCCAGCACAAGAAATGTGTCTGCAGTACACAGATGTCCCGACTTTTGGGACCTCCATTAAACTGGGCAAAGGGATTGCAGTATGAATCAATAATATGTTAAAATGTACTTCTTATGAAAATCCTAACCATGCAAAATAAGCCAAAGTCAAAAGTTGGTGAACCATGACATGTGGGTAAATTTGACTTGATGCTTGTATATTTGTTTTGTACTTAAAGACATAAGTCCTCATACAAAATTTCAAGTTGCTAATATAATTGGAACCCTTAAATCTACCTCTTAAATCATTTCAAAATCCATCGAGGAATGGCGAAGACTGGAAACAAAAAAAAAGACCCCATTTTTGACCTCTAAGTATCACCTTGACCTTGGAGCTACAGATCTGGGTCTTGTAGGTGACACATTGTCTCATGATGGTCAACATTTCTGCTAAGTAATTTCAAAATCCATCAAGGAATGGCAAAGTTATGGACTGGACATGAAAAAAGACTCTATTTTTGACCTTTGACCTCTAAGTGTGACCTTGACCTTGGAGCTACAGACCTGGGTCTTGCCTGCAACACATCGTCTCATGATGGTCAACATTTCCGCCATCATTTCGAAATCCATCAAGGAATGGCAAAGTTATGGACCAGACACGAAAAAACACCTATTTTTGAGGTTTTACCCCTAACTGTGACCTTGACCTTGGAGCTACAGACCTGGGTCTTGCGCACAACACATTGCTCATGATGGTCAACATTTCTGCCCATTCATTTCAAAATCCATCTAATTGCAAAGTTATGGACTGGACATGAAAAAAAAAAAAAGGACCCTATTTTTGACCTTTTGACCTCTGTGATCTTCACCATGGAGCTACAGACCTGGGTCTTGCATGCGACTCATCATCTTATGAAGGTCAACATTTCTGCCAGATTTCAAAATCCATCGAGGAATGGCAAATTTATGCACTAGACACGAAAAACAAATACCCTATTTTTGATCTTTGATCTCTAAGTGTGACCTTGATGCTATAGACCTGGGTCTTGTGCATGACACATCTTCTCATGAAGGTCAACATTTCTGCCAAGTCTTTTCAAAATCCATTGAGAAATGGCAAAATTATGGACTTGAACGAAAAAAAAATATCCTATTTTTTACCTTTGACCTCTATGTGTGTCCTTGACACACACACACACACACACACACACACACACACACACACACACACCACACCACACACACACACACACACACACACACACACACACACACACACACACACACACACACACACAAAAACACACACACACATACATACATACATACAAGGTAAACACTACATGCCCTTCCACCATTCTTCGAATGGCCGGAGCATAATAAAGACATTTGAAAATTTCATAAGATATATGAAAAATCATACATAAAGGAAATAATCAATACTTTATTATGTTCCCTGTAAAAAAAATATCATTCCTTGCTGACCTAGAAACTCAACAGAATAAATCCAACAATATATATAACACCAATACAGTTAATAGAGCATATGACTGATGATACACATTGTTCATGCTAATCTAAAAAATACAGGGCTATTGTACTGATATTAGTGATTATTGTCCCAAGCTGGGATATCAAAGGACACATGCACTATCTGATCTGGATCGTTAACCTTTACCACTCTCTGGGCTAATTCAGCAGACAACACATTGATGATATTCTTATTTTTCCAAGAAAACAGGATTAGACATTTCATGCAAATTGTCTCCATTGGAGACAACATGCATGAAATGTCAAACCCTGTTTTCTGGGAAAAATAAGGAAAATATTTCAATATGTCATCTGCTGAAAATTTTACCAGGAGTGCTAAGTGTTACTGTTGTAACATACCCTGAAAACAAATTTTCTTAAGACCGTATACTGAACTGACCTTATTGTCTATGACTAGCTTAAACTTTGCTATTCTTGCCAAAGCATCCAAGCCATATGACTGCACTTCCACAACATCATAATGCACTGTCATACAGCCAAGTATCGTAGCTGGAACCTGGTGTCTTATCATGGTAGGCATGTTGGAATCAAAATGACTGAAGGTACGCAATAAATCCAGCAACAGAATCACTCTGGACAAGGGTTCCTGAAGAAGAATTGTGGCTTGCTTAACTCTTTGAGCACACAGAAAATTGTAGCAAATGATATTTTCATTTTTCATAGAAAACAGGTCTTGACTTTTCATGTGAATCATCTGCCAAGCAGATGATTCATATGAATGTCCAGACTTATTTTCTCTGAAAAAAAAAAACAAAGTTCAAATGTTGTCAGCTGCTGTTGCAATTGGTGCTTTAAGGGTTGAAGCAAATTAAAAATTATCCCTTGGCCATATGGTGTGTCTTGCTGTTTGACACCTACAAGGTCATGTATTGATTGGAGTGTTCAGACCAACAGGCTCTTCCAAGTCTGTACATCTCAAATAAACTATCAAAACATTTTTATCTGAAAGCATCAAAATTACAATTGAATCATTTCAGCACTATGTACCATACCAGTCAGAAAAGAGTTCCTTTTTAATTATGCTTAGCATGGTGGATAAAAATTTCAGCAGTCCTTTTTAAGGCTTAATATCCTTGGTAGAATTTTCAGCAGACAACATTTTAATTTTTTTTTTATTTTCCCAGAAAATAAGGTTTGACATTTCCTCCAATTGTAACCTTAAGAGAAAATTTGCATGAAATGTCCATCCTACTTAATTGGAAAAATAAGAAAACTATTAGGACATAATTTGCAGAAAATGTCAAATCTGATATTCGGGGGGAAAAAAAAAAATATTCCCTCAAAAAAAATATCATTCAATTTGTCATCTGCTGATGCTTTAAGGTTAAGCATGGAATGCTGGATTCAGCCACCATGTCTACACAATCTTAACTGTTCCCTCTGTGTATGTTTTTAATATTCAAAGTATAACAAGAGCGCTGCAAGCAGGGCATTAATTTATAGGCTGGTGGCAAAAAATAAGATGTAGCACATAAACTGACTCCTGTTTAATTCAGTGCTGCGGATGTAAACTGTAAGTGGAATTAATTGGAAACAAAAAAAATTAAAAAAAAAATTCAATGGGGCATAACTCTGCTGATATTTGTGAACTGTAACCTAAGGGTCCAAGCTGGCCCAGAAATTTAGGGAGAAGTGACTTCTCCTGGGAAAATAGGGAGAAGTTTGCTGTGTCCAGGGAGAAGTGCTTTCGGACAGAGGATATATAACAGAAGCATGGCTATACTATAAGCTCATATGAGCCTTTGGCTGATTTGTTTTTTCTATACTTCAAAATCTGACCAAACAATAACAACAACCAAAAAAAAAAAAAAAAAAAAAAATGCTGCAAGAAAAATTTTTGTAAAGCTTTAACTTGTTTTATACTGATTTTATTTTTTTTTTTTTTTTTTGTTCTTCAAGGGAGGCAACTCAGAAGAGTATTAAAAAAAAAAATCCAAAAAGAATTATGTTTATAAGTTTTGATATTAGTCAAGCTTCTTAATTCTTTATCGTTTAATAAACTTATTTATAAAGCCTTAATAACAGCATCATTTCCGTACAAATCTAATAAAAGAAGTTGAAAAAAAAAAAAAGAAATAATAATAATAACTTGCCCATATGGCCATAACTTTAGTTATTTGCAAAAAATATACCTACTACAAAATAAAATTTGCAGAATATTTGATCTAAACAATATGCTGCAAACAGTTTATGAAAATTTTCAAAGGGGCATAACTCTGCCAATATTTGGTGCACTGTAACCTTGAAATAATATGCGCTGCTCCAAATCATTGTGTAGCTATTTACGAAGTTTCAGCTTAATCTGACGTAAACTGTAGGAGGAGTTAGCCGGAAATGAAAAGTTTACAGAAATTTTCAAAGGAGCATAACTCTGCTAATATTTGGTGGGCAGTAACCTTGAAACAATATGTGCTGCGCCACATCATGGTCTAACTATAAATGAAGTTTAAGCTTGATTGGATGTAAAATGTAGGAGGAGTTAACCGGAAAAAAAAAGCTTACAGAAATTTTCAAAGGGGCATAACTCTGCGAATACTTGGTGGACTGTAACCCCGAAACAATATGCGCTGCTCCACATCATGATCTAACTATATACCAAGTTTCAGCTTGATCGGATGTAAACTGTAGGAGGAGTTAGCCGGAAATGAAAAAGTTTACGGACAAACTGAGGGAGGGACAGATAGATGCCAGGCCCCATAACATAATATGTCCTGTTTTTCTAACAGGCGTATAAAAAGCAAAACTTTGTCAAAAATTAATTATTAAAACCTTTTGTACCTATATAATGCAAGATATATTTTATCATCATTTTAACCCATTTAAGACTGAATAAACTCCCCCACACTATCAGGGGTCATCCTGGAGCTTTCAGAGAGGGAGAAGTTTGCGACAATTTCAGGATTTCAGGGAGAAGTTTTGGTCTAAATTTTGGATTTCCCTATACATTCTATACATTTTCATTTCTCCCTCAGCTCAAGATAGGAAGAAGTCAGCCAGCTTAGGGAGACTTTTTCTCCCAAATCGCCCCCCTAGGATGACCCCTGACACTGTATGTTGGAAGTCAATTTCCATTTTAGGTATGCCAGGCTGTGTGATTTAGACATTCCTAGAGAAAAATGGCTAAACTTTCCAAACTCTGGAGACCCTAATCAGATGCTGCAGAATGCAGCATCTGATCTGGGTCTGCACTGTTCGCCAGTTACCCTTTTGTGGGTTTCCAGACTAAAATGGGTTAAAAATATTCATTTTCTTTGGTTTGTTTTGCCTCAGTAAAAAAAAGGCTGTACACAGAAAATTATCAAGTAGGTACATGTAATTTGGAGTCAAGATTTCAACATGTTCTGCTTGTTCAAAATTTGTGAAAGCTGATCAGCGTCTATACTATCTGCTCAAGTCTATCTGGCAAAATACTTAATGTAAATACTGTATGTTTCTGTATCCAAATATTTGAGTGGTAACCTGAACAAAATATACCTTGTGCACCCAGCAAAGACTCAAAACAGTCTGTATATCCATGTAATCTGATCAGTCTTTGCTAAGTGGCAGGAATCTAAGGCTTCTTTGTACATTGAAGATGCTGATCCATAACAAAAACACACCTATATAATTTTGACCCCATTAAACTCCACTTTCATATAGTAAAACTGGGGTTTACAGGGGTATACATTATTTTTCTTATTTTTCCTCAAAAACATAGATTGTGGGTACTCATTAGAACTGCCTCAGTGAGGCAGTTCTAACAAGTACCCACAATCTATGTTTTGAGCAGAAATATAAAAATTTAAGAATTTTTATCTGAAAACTTTCAGTTTTTGGTGGTGTTTTCAGTATATTTAAATAGGCATGTTTTTGTAATGAGACTGCCCAGATGCACAGGTTAATCTGACTGCTGGACACACATAAGGTACTTTTTCTACCTTTGTGGCCTATCTTGATACCACTTTTATCTGAAGTACTGTCATTTACTGATCCGATGGCCCTTTGAAATGTAATTACATTTATTGCAATTGATTTTATTGCTGTACATTGCTTAAACTGTACCACTCTCTGGACAAATTCAGCAGACAACAAATTGATGATAGTTTTCTTATTTTTCCCAGAAAATAAGATTTGACATTTCATGCAAATTGTCCATTTTCTGGGAAAAATATTTCAAAATGGGGTCTTCTGAATTTTTTACCCAGCAAGCTATGCATTAAATAAAATGGAAAACCATTTAACTTAGGTGCTTGACTTAGAAAGAAGATGTTACAACACCATCTAACCTTACTCTGACCTTAACCCTATTCAATGTCTGTCTGCTTCTGTCACCAATAGACTGTGCCATGAGAAAAAGGCTCTTCAGACCTTCCGTCAAATCAATCTTTCAGTGCGTATGCCCTGCCCCTTAGCAAGGGAAAATGTTAAGTTGTTTGGCTAAAGTTTACCCTTGCACTACCACTTCAGTATTTGTTTGTGTTGAGGTTTTACGGCCCAGTCAACCCAATGGTGTCATGTTGAGCACGGTCAGTTTACCTAACCGCACGTTTACTGGACAGGCTTAGTCCTCTAAGCGGTTAACCAGTATTGTGCACATTCTTTCGCCAGAAACTGACAACTGCCCTTCTTGAATCAGCGGAAAGGAGAGAATGACCATAGAAAATATTTCATGATCAATCTCCACGAAAGAATGTTGCCGACCTCGGTGGGGGTTGAACCCGCGACCACTTCAGTAAGAGAACAGCCTAGACTCTGGCTAGACTGTGCATATGCACAGGCTCACCTAACCACTGCTGGTCATAGATGTTATAACATCTCTTTTCCCATGACAAGGCTTCAATAGGCCTATACACAGCTTTAAAATAAGAAAACAAATGGGCGAAATATTTTCCTCTCTGAAAATAAGGCTTATCATCTTTCTTTTTGTAATTTCCAACGGACAACCCTTTCTGATTATGTTGTATTTCATTTGAAGTGCTTAAAGAATATTTCTTAAAAGGAAATGGATACACCTCCAAGAGAAATAACACTGACATGGAAACATTTGCTATCCTTCTTTATGGAGGCTACGCTTAAAGTAAAGAATCTGGGAGCAAATTCTTTACTTTAAGAGTAGCCCCCCCTTTTCTTTTTTTTTTGAAAGGTTTCAAGTCCTTGATTGAAAGATGTGACACCTTTTCTGTTGTTGTTTTTTTTTTTTTTTTTCAAACTTTTTTCTGCAGTCTAATAAACCAAAGATCATATGTATCACCCAGTACGCTTACAGCACTGATAATTTTCTGACTCAGAAATGCCTTTTCAGTTGAATAAGTAGTCTTTATGATAAAGGTAAACAGAAAAAAAAAAAAAAATCTGGTGTCTAACCATACCCTGTGTATATACACACTGGTCTGTGTCTTTGCTAGTCACAAACAGAAATGGGATAATGCTGGTTTTGCTACTGTGTGCCTTAAATAATTAAAACTAGTCTAAATAATGGAGAGATACAAACCAGAGCCTGCTTCAGTAAATCGTTTAGCAGTTTGATAGCTGGACCATGCATGGGTCTTGTCTGAGTACATTGGGGGCTCTTCCTTATTTTCTCAGAGATTTCACACAGGTAATTCAGGAAAACATCTTTGGAGATCATCACTGAATCCTGCCATAAAAAAAAATGTTAATTGTTAAACTTAATGCACAAAAAATCAGCAGATGACGTTTTAAAATACATTGTTCTAAGTTAATGCTAAAAATTTCGACAAAATTTTAAAATATTTTTCTTATTTTTCCCAGAAAATAGGTTTTCACATTTCATGCAAATTGTCTCCTCCAAGCCAATTTTCTATGAAAAATAAAAAAAAAATATCATCAGCTTGTTTCTACTACTGAATTTGCACATAGTTTGGTAAGTGTTAATGTCACATTCATCCGGCTACCCACAACATCTTCAAAGAGTATTTTTTTAATAAAAATAAATTACACTATTAATTAATCTTTTCAGAATAAAACCAAGACATAACTGAAACTGAAAATCTAAACTTTCACTTGAATTTGCTATCATAATCAGTCTCCAAAATAACAAGGCATCTTTTCAGATTGTACTATGCAAATATTACCCATATATGAAACCTCCACTCACCTTGAAGAGTTTAAAGATATCATCAAGTAGGTGCATTGTTGGGTTGGCATCTGTGAACAATCTCACCTGCTTACAGACGTAACTTGCCGCAACTATACTAATCTGAAAGAAAATAATCAAATTCAGGGTTTTATGCATAAGCGTAGTACTCATTATTCATATTGTGCATGTGAGCAAGAAGGATTACTTGTATTAAAGAGAGATCACCTACATAAAATATTTTCTCCTTTAAGAGTAGTCCTCCTTTCCGCTGGAAGTGACACAATTTTCTAGAATTTTTCTGCGTGTGTGTATAAAAATAATTTCATTCTGGCTATGCCACTGCTATATAAAACTGCCTAACTACCACTATCACCATCTTTATTATCCCACTGAACACTTCCACCCTATTCCCCCAACTATTCCCCAATCACCAACATGCTCCCCACCATATACACACATTCTAAGTTGTTATCACCACCCACCACCCCCACTCCCCTCGCCCTCTCTACCTCATCTCCTCACTCACACTCTTAGTCTCAATCACAACAAACATTTTAATGATCAACATCATCACATTCTCATCACCTGTAGTATCAATATCATTACAATGGTACCTCTTTTTAAGATGGTTCATTATAAGATGGACTGTAAAAGTGATGTATCTAAACAAAAAAATGTATAGATTATATAGGGAAAATGATAATTTATGGTCCTTTTTTATTATATAGGAAAAATGACCATTTATGGTCATTTTTTCTATATAATCTTTGATTTCTTTTTGCTCAAAATATATAGATTATACAGAAAAATAACCATTTATTGTCATTTTTCTATGCAATCTACACATTTGTTTGGATACAAAATGGCTGTTAAGCTAACATGGTTGAAGCTTTGGATCCCAGAAATAGTGTTATAAAGAAGTTATGATGTATCATATTTTCCCCTAAAATATCATTCATCATCTGCAAAATTCAGCCCCAGTATGCAGAGTTGAATAAACTGCCATGTGCTATTATTAAAGCTGAATAAATACACCTACAAGGGAGATTACTGACCTGAATATATTTGCCTCTCTTCTTGAAGGGGGCTACACTTAAAGCATATGCATCCCCTAATTTCACTTTTGGTTGTATATATGCTAAAAAGAAAGACATGAGGCTGGCGAGTCCAGCGGTGAAAACCCTATTGAAATATTCCAAATACTTACAAAGTCATTGAGATTTTTATGTTTTTGCTCATTTGCATCTCATTAATATTCATGAGGAACCAATGACATCACTGATTCTTATGAATAATTTTAAAAATGTTTTAAAAACTTCAATTTGAAAATATTCAAGGTATGTATGTAGAGAGAAACAAATCTCTTCCATATTTATATGAAGGGCTGCAGTGCTTACACACTTTCATAATCAGTTTGACTTTTAAATGAAATTTAATGTTACATAATAAGATTTAATTAACTTTTAAAATTAATTTAAATTACATTTTTGGAATAATTTTATTGAAATTATAAAATAAATTTTGTAACAGGCTTTTAGAATCTAATTTTCAACAAATTCTTTTATTCTTGGTAAGCTTTTTTCCAACATAGGGATCTGTATTTTGCATTTTTGATACTTTAAAAAATGTTGTTGAAATTTAAATCAGTTTTCATCATTAAAAAAAATGCTAGCTTGAATTATAAAGTCTAACTATTCAATATTAATAGAATATTTACTATTTTTACCAAAATTAGTAGTCTGGAATAAAATTATGGAGATTTAACAAAATAAATTTTGAAGTAAAATTTAAAAAGAACCACTGACATCACAAAATAGTGGATTGTGGGATAGCTTTTTTAGTAAACTATATAAATAGCAACACAAGTTACTACGACTTTGAATGCATGTAACTTTTAGTTTAAACGTTTATTTCATGTATAATATTAACATATTTGAATATATACAAGACATGTGTTTACTACATTACAATATTATACAATGGGATTCAGAAGAAAGTCAACTGACTTATGAAGTCCGTCTCCCATAGCTGTAACTTTTGAACCAATAGGAATTCTTAAAAGCAGTTTTCAACATTATTTTCATCACAACACTATCTGTAATTTGAAATGTTCTGAAATTAGGGGATGTGCGACCATGAGGGGCAATTTCAGGGCTCTAGATAAGGTTTTGGTACAAAGAGTATTTAATCCCCTGCTTTAAATCTTAATATTTAAATGCCCATTTGCAATGCTTAACACTTAAAGTGTCAAGTATAGCATAGAAAATTCTAACATTTTAAGAGAAAATAAAGCTTGGAATTTCATGAGAATTATCTGCTACAATTCACATGAAATGCCAAGTTTTATTTTATCTGAAAAAAAAAAGGAGAAAAAAAAAACAAAAAAAAAAAAACACCTAGTAATGCATTTATCTTTGAAGCTTAAGGGTTAAGCCCTTTCTGATCTAGTAGACTGCTCCTGCTCACAACAGATTCAATGTAAGGGAAGGGAAATTGCTTCGTATTAAAAGATGTAAAGTGCACTGAAAATACCCTCTAAATTTGATTTCAATGCTGAAATCGAATAGGGAATCAAAAGATTTCAGCTTTTTAGAGTCATCTCCCTTTAAGGTATATCTATTCAGCTTGTTCTGAATACAAGGGTGAAGACTGCATGTACCTGTAGCAGTACCATATCTCGAGTTGTAGATCAGGAGCTTAGTCAGATGGATATTTTCCGTATTTCTCCTTCAAAACATACATTGTAGGTACCCATTAGAAGCATCTCAGGGAGGTACTTTCAATGCATATGCAGAAGCAAATCAAGATAGATATTTTCTTATGTCTCCATCAAAACATACATTGTGGGTACTCATTAGAAGTATCTGAGCATGGAGCATCTAATGAGTACCACAATATATGTTACATCACAACCTCTTTAAAACACTATTGTTGGAGTCCATAGCATGAACCGTGTTAGTTAAACAACCGTGTTATATCCAAACAAAAATGTATAAATTATATTGAAAAATGACCATTTATGGTCATTTTTCAATATCTATACATTTTTGGGACCCATCTTTGAACTGTGTTATATCCAAAACAATATTATAACGAACTGTGTTATAAAGAGGTTGTAGTGTATTATGGATAAATGAGAAAAATATCAATATTTTTTGCGGGTGAAAAAAAGTATCTTATCAAGAGCCCTGATACCTGTTCAGGTGTGTTCAAATCAGCAAATAAATATTGCTCAGCTGTCGGCAAATCTAATTTACACCAGCTGGTTTCTAGCCATCGCCTGTCCTCGTCTTTTTCACTATCATTGTTATCATCACTATGTTCTTCATTGGATCCAGGTGGCAGACTGCAGGAAGTTGAGTTCTCTCCGTAATATTCTGGATCTATTTCCAAAGTTAGGTCCTGGATAATAATTTATATTGTATGGCTTCAGATAAAGCACATTTTTTAACCAAAAAGTGTTGATATTTTTCTGTTTTTCTCCACAAAAATATATGTTACGGGTACTCTCTGGATACCCCTCGCCATGTGAAAATGTATCTTCAGGCATATGCGGACAGCAAAGGCCCAGATCAGCCTATGCATCCATGCAGTCTGATCAGGGCCTTCACTGTCCACTATCAGAATCATTGGATACTACAGAATGTATGAATAGAGAGCAAAGGTTTGCATGATACTTTAAAATTGCACAGGTGCAGGATGATCTGAATATGTGCATTTTGCTGGTTTAAAGGAATGTTTTCACTTGATGCTGCCAAAATGCTAACAGAGCTGGCCTGAAAAGGTGAACTGAAATTTGCCATAGATTTGTGTGCATATCATTATCAGAGTAAATGCTGCAAACATATACTGTAATAACCCTAAGTATTGGGGCAGATAGGCCTTTGCAAACAGTGTAGACCATGATCAGATGCAAGAGAATGGGGTGTCTGATCAGGGTCTACACTGTTTGCCATACAAACAGCAACATTTTAGACACATCAAGAGGTATTAGGACGGACTATTTCAAATTTTATGATGTGCATGGTAAGTAGAAAAGGTGTCCCAATACTTAGATTTATTAAGAAAATCCAGTTTTGTTATACATTTCATGAAGAAAAGTGAAATTGATTGATTGTGTTGGGGTTTAACAACATGTCAACCCTTGTGGGTCATTTTGTCTCCCAGAGAAAGGGACAAAAGAGATAGAAGAGATAGTTGTGGAGATGAAAGAGAGGGACAGGGGAGAAAGAGGAACAGGAATGAAAGTGAAGAAACAGAAGAAATAAAAACATTCCCCCTCTACCCTTACCTGCTATAAGGACAGCAGGCCTTGGCTAACTGTTGGCCAATATCTGTTGGACACCCCGGTGACGTAAGATACACGACACCTTCGCCACACCCAACCACCCGCCGAAGAAAAGTGAAAACGACACCCAGGAAGCGCCACAATCACAGAATACTGTCTTCCAAGAGGAAGATTAAACAAATTATGACGAATAGTGAATACAACAAATAACAAAAAGCAAAGCAACCAGGGCCCACTTGTTCAAAGCATCATTAGCTTAACAAGCTCATTAGTGGTCAAAATATTAACCGTTCTAGTAATTACAATATCTAATAATTAACAGGTATTTTTGCTGAAAAAAATGTGAGTAGCTTTTGCAAAAGCTACTCACATTTTCTCAGCAAAAATATTAGGGTAAATACCATAATTAAAGATCAAAGTTTTAACGGTACGTTAACTAACAACATCGATAGTTTTGAACAACTGGGCCCTTCTCTCTTTTCCATAGCGAAAAGATCACAATGCCAGATGGGACCCACCAAACACAAGAAAATGAAATCATACAGAACCAGACACACATGCACAAAACCCCATCACGAAAACATACCTATTATAAAACATCCCTTAAATCCCACTGTTATATAGTAAAACTAGGGTTTACAGGGGTATACATTATTTTTCTTATTTCTGCTCAAAAACATAGATTGTGGGTACTCGTCAGAACCACCTCACTATTTCTGTTCAAAAACATAGACTGTGTGGTACTCAATAGAACTGCCTCACTGAGGCAGTTCTAATGAGTACCACAATCTATGTTTTTGAGCGAGGTGGCTCTAACAAGTACCCACAATCTATGTTTTTGAGCAGAAATATGAAAAACATCAGAATTTTTATCTGAAAACTTTCTGTATTTGGTGGTGAAATTTTCAAAATATTTGAATAAGCGTGTTTTCGTAATATGCAATGAGCAGCCACAAAGCCCAAACAAGGCAAACACTACTAGTCTACAGACTTGGAATGAAACAAGAAAAAATAAAATGTACCTTTGCTCATATTAGCATCTTTATCTGACCTTGTAAACTGAAAAGTAACATTGTGTGCATTTCAAGGTCAAAGTATTCTGGCCAATTATTACCATAATCCCCTAAAAGGACTTTCGTCCCCCGCTCCCTTAACTCCACTCAAGCATCCATCTGTCAGCTGGTGTGTGTCATGTGTATGTCTGTCAATGTGAAAAATCAAGTGATAACTCAAAAAGTACTATTGATAGCCTTATGAACTCTGAAAAGGACAAAACCAGAGGAGGTTTTGGGGGTTCAGTCAAACTCCAGTTTAACTCAAAATTTTATTTTCAGAAATTTTGAATTTGATAAAAAGATACCATGATTTTTTGATACCCAATAAATATTTGCTCACCCTACTCCTTAACTTTCACTTCCTAAAATTCAGTCCATTTTAAAATCTGTGAATGTGCCTAAATTGCATGATGAATGGAAAACAGTATAGGCTCTGATCAGACCCATATTCTTTAGCCTCTGATCTGGGTCTAAACTGTTCGCTCAGGCCTTCCCCTTCAGAAGTTTTGACCCCCCATTAAGCCTGGATCCAGCCTGGCATAATCAAACAATGCAGTCTGATAAGGGTCTATACTGTTTGCTATTCCACCAAGTATTTTCAGAAATAACTGCATAAAAATGCAAAATTTAAGCCAAAAAAAAGTATGTAAAAAAAGTGTTCAAAATTTTAGGAAATTTACCATACCCAAAAATCTGAACAAGCCCTTTAGACTACCTAATAATCATAAAAGTATTATAAAATACTGACAGAATGGCATTGCAAACCAAAGACCCTGATCAAAATCCTCCCTTAGGAGCATTTTGATCTGGGTCTACACTGTTTGCTCAAGCCCCTCCGTCCAAATACTTAGGGTAAATACAGTACCTTTTCAACATTCTGTACCCTAACAGGTTTGCTAGGTGGTCCGTCTTCTAGTGGCATTCCAGGAGTACGTGGCAGTTTTCGGCGTCTCACTGGTATTGGCCCATCAAAAAATACCAAGGTCTTATTGGCTACCTCCAATCTTGTTCCTGGAAAATAAATGTTCTTGCACTGTGAAAAAAAAGCAATACCATCCCAACATGTCTAGACCTAAACCAATCTATATGCTAAGGCTGGCTAATCAGAGCTGAAAAGTTAGTCAGTTATCAGTCCTGCCATTATGATCGATAATAGATTAATAATCACTAAAGAATTGGTCATAATTTTACTGGTCTGAGCATGATTCTTGCCATATGTTATACTTTATCATATGTATTCAAACAGACAGGCCTGAGCAAACAATGCAGACCCAGATGAGATGCCGCAAATGCGGCATCTCATCAAGGTCTACACTGGTTGCCTCTAACTCAGCTATTTTAGACACAACAGTGAGTAGTAAATTGTATTTGTTCAAAGTATGGTAAGGAGTTGAGGTGTCTGAATACTAAGGGTAAATACGGTAAAGTAACAGACACAGAAATCAAATGACTGATTATTAGCAAATCCGTAATGATAATCATTTTTGTGGAATTTATCGATCAATTAATCGATTTTCCGATTATTTGTGCCACCCTTAATACATGCAGCCTTTATTAATTCACAGATCCAGAAAAAAAAGCATATTAAGAAGACAATTTTGTTGTTTCTGCACCATAACATATCTTAACACTTATCATCATGCTTTCAGCAATTTCAGCAGCTGACAATCTGATAATATTTTCTCATTTTTTCCTCAGGAGACAATTTGCATGAAGTGCCAGATCCTATTCTCTAAGAAAAATAAGAAAACTATTTCAAAATGTAGTGTGCTGAAATTCTCACCCAGCATGCAAAGTGCTAGGGATACTAACCCTGAATCACCTCACTTTACTATTATTCACTCTAGACTTATTTTTTAAAGAGTTGGAGTTGCTTCCCTTAGGAAGTTTGTCCACCATTCTGGAGTACAGGTTTACATTATAACAATACGGGAATGTGCCATTTATGTTTTCAACAATGTTGCTCATATCGCCTGCATGGCTGGATGATAATAAGACTACCATATATCATATGGCTCTTCAAGTATTTTGTTTAACCAAATTCAGAATTACTGCTTCTTTCTGTGATTTTCTTCATATAGTGTAATATATGCCTGTCCTCCAGAATGGAGGAAAAAATTTTTAAGGGAGATAACAGCAAGCTGTACAAAAATGGGTTATTATTCAACCTCCCTACAACAGCCAGTTTTATTCCGTTCAAAGGGTGAGTGTTATAGAGAGGATGTGCTACCCTAACAGCAAACTTCACTCTGCAGCAAAGTATACCTGTACAGAAGACCATGTTTCAAACACATCTCAGAATTATTTTCAAGCCTTTATTTGACTACAGACCCCTGGCCTTGTGTAAGTCACATGACTGAATCTTTGCTTACCATCTATGAGATTGATCTCCCCTGTCAACTCTTCAGATTCATTTATAAAACATGGTAAATCCCAGTTGGCTGGTGCCAAGATATAACCTCCAGAAGGATCTGCAGTAAGTTCTAGCAGAACAACGCATACTGCATCTGAGTATTTGGTCTCCACTACAATGTTTCCATCTGCAGACAGACCTGCAAAACAGATTACTTAACATTTACTAAGGCTGGCTAATCGTAGCTGAAAAGATAATCGATTGTCAGTCCTGCCATTGTGATCAATAATCGATTAGTAATCACTGAAGATTTGGTCATAATTTTACCTGTCTGAGCATGTCTCTTACTATAACTTATACTTTATTGCATATATTCGGTCAGACAGGCCTGAGCAAACAGTGTAGACCCTGATGAGACGCCGCAAATGTGGCATCTCATCAGGGTCTACACTGTTTGCCACCCATTTACTGGCATTTAGTTATTTTTACACACAATAATGGGTAGTAAATTGTACTTGTTCAAAATTTAGATTATGTATGGTAAAGAGTTGAGGTGTCTGAATATTAAGGGTAAATATGGTAAAGTAACAAACACAGAAATCAAATGATCGATTATTAGCAAATCAGTAATGATTATCATATTTGTGGAATTTATCAATCAATTAATTGATTATCCGATTAATCGTGTCAGCCTTAACATTTACCACTTTTCTTTGCTTGTTTGATTTGGTTTTACAGTCCAGTCAACAATGTTCGGGTCACGTCGGGCCCGTCAGGTAATCTACTCATCATACCATATAAGCACATCACCTTTGAAGGCCCTACAGTAGCTCAAATACTTTTCAAGATATCTTGCTGACAAGATTTCTTTATCATTATATTACAAGAGGCATAACAGCACTGAGTATTATAAAAAACAACTGCATAAAAAGCAAAACTTAGCCCAAAAAAGTATGGAATAAAGTGTTTGAAATTTTAGGATATTTTCTGTAGTCGACTATAAAAATTCTTTCTGATCATCAGACACAAGAGGCAAAAGTGACTGATGATCGATTATAATCAATCATCAGTTGCAAGACTAATGATAAGGGGTTAACCTTTACCACTCTCTGGGCATTTTCAGCAGACGACAAATTGATGATATTTTTCTTATTTTTCCCAGAAAACAGGATTTGACATTTCATGCAAATTGTCTCCTTGGGAAAAATAAGAAAAAATATTTCAAAATATCGTCTGCTGAAAATTTTACCCAGAGTGCTAAGCATTAAGGGGTCCAAATACTTATAGTAAATATGGTATGCTGGCTAAGCATACCCAACACAGACTGTGGACTTTGCAATGAGGTATGGGCATTTACAATTCAGCTTGTAAAATCTACAACAATCAAATATAATCTAGACAAATTACACATGCATACTTTGATTATACTGCACAACTATACACATTTGCAAGCCAAACACACTATCTAATTTTTCTGGTGAAAGCTTAGACATAGGTCTAGATAAGAGTGGGTATCAGGTAAATAGTTTTCTTATTTCTCAATGAAAACATATGTTGTGGGTACTCATTAGAAGTGCCTCGGCAAGGTGCTTCTAATGAGTACCCACAACATATGTTTTCGTCGAGAAATAAGAAAAATATAGATACTTTTTGGTTGAAAAAAGTGCCTTATCAAGAGCTATGAGCTAGCATTTTTTTTTTTCAAACAAATAGTTATGCTACCATATTTAACCTAAATAATTGGACAAAAAGATGTAAATCCAGATCAAACTGGTTCTAATGCAGTTTGATCAGGGTTTAAACTGTTTGCCATTCCATCAGTAGTCTTTAGATACATCACTAGGTAAAATGTTATTTTTTTAAGCATGATGCAAGTCCAAATACATTGGGTAATTATGGTATATTTCTGTATAAAAAACAACAAAAAGTTTTCAAAAAAGCCTGCCATCTTTTCAGCCTTTTTTTTTTTCAAATTAGTGAATTTTGGGGGCTTGGAACACTTTGAGTTGTCAAGCCCAGCCCAGCCCCATCCATCAAATTTAGTACAATGGTATCTGATTTTCAGTTCTGTCTCCGTGAGAGTGATTTGAGGCTCAACACTGCCATTCAAGGGTTTTAGACAGCCTTAGTCAATATTGTCTAATCATGGGTCATTCTTTCCATAGTAATTGGTGCTAAAATGAAAATAAATAGAAAATAAATACTATGATGTAAATGAACCTTTTTATTAATAAAATATCGAACAAACAAAAAAAAAAAAAAACAACAAAAATAAATAAACAAAATACCAAATTAAACAGGGTTTTTACTTGGATTCGTTTCTTTCACTACCAATTTTCCCTGGTTCAGTAATTTGACAGCCAAGAGGTGTGGTCTAGTCAAGTCAAAACTAAGACACTGCACACGTTTTCTCCAAGGTAAAAACACAGCTAATGGTTGACAATAAGTGGTCCAGATTAATGGTACTTGAGCATAGGTGCATAAATATAGGTAACTTGTGTCGGCTCAATTGTGAATATTTATCTGTGATTTTTTTTTGCCACTTGTTTTCACCAAATTCAGATAATTTGCACCAAAATTTATTTATTTTCGCCGTGGGGATAATGGTGACAGCTAGCAAAAACCCTTACTAAAATTTTGTGAAAAAAAATCTGGATCTTGTTTCCTTGCTAAAGTTTCAATCTTCTGTTTAAACCAGCTATGCAGCAATGCATAGTCTAATATCACACTCACACGTGGATGCGCATGTCAACGTCGATGCACATGAATAGTATCACAAAAGAGGTGTACTGGGATGTCCTCCAGTGTCCAGGGGTAATTAGACTGACCAGTCACGGTATTGCTAACTAATAAAGAACTGAGAAGTTTTTTTGCAACCTTGACTCACAAAAAAGCCAGCATAGAACCCAGTTTAGATATAAACCACTCACCAAAGTGCAACTTACTGAAACAACAATAAAGTAATTTGCTTCTGTTTTTAACCCTTAAAGTGCCAAGAAAATCTGCATCTGAAAATGTCGTCTGCTTATGTCGTCTTCTTGCAAACTTTTCAAACTTACATTTTGCATATAGGCAAACAGTGTGGGCCCAGATCAGACTGCTCCTCCTAAAGGAACAGTCTGATCTGGGTCCACACTGTTTGCAACAATGACTTTTAAAGTAACCGGCAGAAAACAAAGCAGACAACAATTGTTGTGATTGGCGCTTTAAGGGTATACACACCTGTTTCGAATGAATTTTTGAAAAGAGAAGGCACTGCAATTTAACCTGGTAACAAGTTCGGTTTTCCCACAACATGGTTTTCACCATGAGTTTGCATGAGGTCACCATATATGTATGCAGTAACATGTACTTCATGCGGGTGTGAGTAAAAAAAGTAACTTTTTAGCTTACAATGGAAAGACGTACCGTCACATAGAGCGCATCTGAGCAGTTCCATGAGAATCTACACCATGTTTACTGGGCAGCTTTTGCAGCTTTTGCAGGCTTAGAAATTGCTTTTGGCCAAAAGAAATGCATGTACCTGTAAATGCATAGACACTAGACAAGTCTCGCATAAGTGACAAGGTACTATTTTGCTTGTCACTACCTATCTTTTGAAAGAAAAGGTAAACATTAACGCTTAGCACTGGGTAAAATTTTCAGCAGATGACATTTTGATTTTTTTCTCTCTCTTTTTTTTTTCCAGAAAACAGGATTTGACATTTTAATGCCAAATTGCCTCCATTGGAGACAATCTGCATGAAATGTTGCCCATTTTCTGGCATATGAATTTATTCAGCATGACAAGGGTTAACACCTGCATGGGTTTTTTGGAACAGAAGGCTATAGAAGGTTTTGGAAATAACTTGCTACTGGCTTTCACTTGCACAGCAAGTCAAATACTGTACCAGGTACCAGTAGAAAACAGAGCTGGCCGTTCTTAGGTACATGTTTCGAATCCAATCAACTATATAATGCCACCTTTCACGGAAGATGGCAAAAAAAATCCTGGCCTGCTTTCTCTACCTTATTTTCTGACAGGTTACTCTACACAAACATCCTTTTTATTTGGACTCCTGGACCCAGTTGTTCAAAGCTAATGATGTCGTTAATTAACGATTCGTTAAAATTTTCATCGAGTGATACGCAAATATGCTGAAATTTTTTTGCTGAAAAAATGTGAGCGCAAAAGCTACTCACATTTTTTCAGCAAAAAATATCAGAATATTGTACATTGAATCTGCTAAAACAGTTAATGAAATGACCTTTAACGAGCTCATTAAGCTAAGGACGCTTTGAACAACTGGGCCCTGAATGTATGTATAGTTTAATATGCCTGATCAGGTTTTGACGTGAAATGTTATGTTAGAATTTAAGTTTATAACAATTTTGGGTTTTTGCGGCATTTAATCAGGGTCTGAACTGTTTGCTTAAATTACAGGAAAGGTTATAGGAAACGATTTTAAATCCTCATTCAGAGCCATTTTCCACGGACACTCAGAGACAATCAACCCATCAGTGCAGTCAGTGCCTTGATTGAAACATATTACACCACAACCTCTTTATAACACTATTTTGGGGTCCTTAACATAGACTGTGTTAGGTAAACAACCATATTATATCCAAACAAAAATGTATAGTATATTGAAAAATGACCATTTTTATGGTCATTTTTCAATATACATGTAATCTATACGTTTTTGGGATCCATCTTTGAACCATGTTATATCCAAAACTGTGTTATAACGAACCATGTTATAAAGAGGTTGTAGTGTATTGTTTTCCTGAAAAGAGACTTTTTCATTTGCAGTGTCTCTTATTTAGGCATGTCTCAATATGGGACATGTACATGAGACATCAAACCCTATCATTTGCTGTCTGCTAATTTTAACATAACTTCACTAAGGGATTTCAAACAAATATGAAGATAAAACAGCATTGCTAGGCATGATCTTTCATTAAATTTTCTGGCTAACCTTCAAACAAACATGACAAATACTGAAATGTTACTAAGTAATGGGCTTGCATAACTATAGCCGTGACAAAAACAAGATACATGTATTAACAAGTGTGCCTACATAATTGGCTGTTAGAACCCAGGATTCATATGAACAGAATGTACATGCCAAACATAATTCCTGTTTTCCATAGTTTCTGTGGCAAAAAAAAAAAAAAAAAAAAAAAATCACATTGTTTGTTTAAATGCATGACAAAGCAACAACCAGATTGTAATTTGAACCCATTTAACATTTTATTAACACTTTATTTGTTTGTGTTGAGGTTTTACGGCCCAGTCAACCCAGTGGGGTTATGTCAGTTTACCAAACTACACATTTACTGGGCAGGCTGAGTCCTCTAAGCGGTTAACCAGTATTGTGCACATTCTTTTGCCAGAAACAGACAACTGCTCTTCTTGAATCAGCGGAAGGGAGAGAATGACCACAGAAAATATTTCATGATCAATCTCCACAAAAGAATGTTGCTGACCTCGGCAGGGGTTGAACCCGCGACCTCCTGTCTCCAGTCAGACGGCGCATCCAACTGAGCCACTGAAGCTGGCATTATTAACACTTTAACTTATACAATGCTATGGGCTAATTCAGCAGACGACAAATTGATGGTATTTTTCATATTTTTCTCTTTGGAGACAATTTGCATGAAATGTCAAATCTGTTTTCTGAGAAAAAATAAGAAAAAATTTCAAAATGTCATCTGCTGAAAATTTTACTCAGAGTGCTAAGTGTTAATGTTATTTCAGGAAAATCAAATAAAAAATGAAGCCTCTCTCCAGGCGCTATCATAAGGTGAAATATAAACTTTTTCCACATTTAGGGGCTTGTAACTCTGGCATTAACCCTTGTCCTGCTGAATAAATTAAGATGCCATGCCCATTTCTAATTTTCAGCCAATCAGATTACTAGATCCAGATTGTTGATATAAATTCACATACTTAATGGCAAACAGTGCAGATCCAGATCAGTTGGCTTCTTCAGACGCCAGGGGGTGGTCGGGTGGTGCGAAGGTGCTGTGTATCTTAGATCACCGGGGCGTCCAACTGATATTGGCTTACAGTTGGGCAAGGCCTGCTATCCTTGTAGTGGGTAAGGGTAGAGGGGGAATGTTTTTATTTCTTCTGTTTCTTCACTTTCATTCCTGTTCCTCTTTCTTCCCTGTCCCTCTCTTTGATCTCCTCTACTCTCTCTTCTATCTCTTTTCTCCCTTTCTCTGGGAGACGACACAAAATGACCCTCAAGGGTTGACGTGTCGTTAAACCCCAACATAATCAATCAAAAATCTTCAGACGCCAACTGATCTGGATCTACACAGTTTGCAAAGGCAGTGTATATCCAAGTTCAGCAGGACAAGAGTTAATATTAGACAAGGCCAGACAGCAAACATATCCTAGAGGTTATGCCTCTAATTATTGTGTGTAAGTTTCAGAAACCTAGATAAACAAGAGCTGTGTAGAGTGTAGACTGGCTGCAGTCCCTAGTGACAAAATAATTTTTCTTATAATCTGTTCAATAATCGACTAAAATAAAACCAAAGTATCATGACTATAAAGGCTGGTCTAGTGACCAGCCTTTATAGTCATGATATTTTTTGGTTTTATCTTAGTGGATTATCAAACAGGATTATGAGAAAAATATTGAGTCACTGGAGACTGGAGCCAGTCTATGTAGTGCTGCCTTGAGTAGTTATGATATGGCTTATATTCCAAATATGGAACAGTTCTAGCAAATGTTTCCTGAGCTGAGATATGAATGGGGGTTACTTGAAAACTAAGGCAATGAGAGTTAAAACCAGAAAAGGTTTATTTAGAAAAAAAAAATGCTCCCTCCCCCAAACCTTCCGTACCCCACAATCTCGCCAGAGGTGTCATTCTTGAATGCAACACGTCATCTCATCCTGTTCTACATTTGTACCAAGCATCATCAAAATATTCCGTAGGGTATTCATGTTACAGAGCAGAGACAAGAAATCAAATGCAAACACAAGAAGGGGAGATAACTCCAAAAGTAAACAAGAGTTGTCAGAGGACAACGCAGCTCGCAGGAAAGGGCTGGTCGGATTAGAAAACAATCTTTAAATATTAAAGATTAAATGCAGAACTTAAACATAGCTGTGAATGACAGAGTATGACCTGACTTTGATGTCGGACAAATGTCAAACTGAGGGATGGGGTACAGGGTTCTCAGGGACGCAGAATCCTGCATCCCGCCGGCCGGCACGCATAAATCATGGTCCGGACTCCTAAAAATTCCCAAAGCCGAGTCCGCCAGACGCATGTGTTTTTCCCGTGGGACTACTACTAATTATGATCGGATTATTTGACTGAAGTCTGAAGTCCGCCACGTGTTATTCGTACCGTCGGTAGCATCTTAAAAGAACAGTAGTAATCCGCCATGTGCTTTTCACACCTGCGACAGTACCGTTATTTGTTAAGCAAGCGGTAGTTAAGTTAAACAGGTGTTGGCAGTTCACACTTCAGCGACCGAGTAATTAAAGCAGGCAACTGACACCGGTATGCGACCCTTTCCCTCACTGTGTAGTGCTTGCACCGACAACTGATTCATCGAAAACGCACATGCAGGTGTCATGCTTTCATCCCTTGAGGCTGGCGTTTTTTTTGTTGTTTTTTTGTTATTAACAGTTTTTTTTTTCCATTTCAAAATTTTCTGACGCTGAATTTTCGTCACTTATATCAAAAAAGCCCGCTTACTGTTTTCTGTTAAAAGCCGACAAGTGTACCTTATCCCTTGGCGAGATAACAGTCTGCGCATCTAAACGGTTATTCCTGCTTATCACACACAAAAAAAAAAAAAAAAAAAATAGTTTCCAAGTCCCATCGAATCTATCCCGTAAACCCTTTGAAGAGTCTAATAGGATTGCTTAGATGCATCCCGGACGACGGTATACAATTCGGGACTGTTCTAGTATAAGTTACATTTTCCATTGCTCCAGCATGAAGAAAGCGCGTGCTCGTAAAGGTAACGTCATTTGACAGCGTGGCGGGAAACCGTTTTGGGAGAAAAACAAACTATTTCCATGTTGCACTGTAGAGCATTTTGTTGTAAGAAATGCATATGAATCAGACACATATTTAGAAACAGAACTAAATTACCAAGACTTTTACAGCAAATCAAAGCAGTATATCGAAATTTCAGCTAGTGAAGAAGTCCCAGACATTTTTTTTTGTAGCGTGTATTGATCACAGCACGCTGCAAATGTAAACATTGAAATGACGTTTTGCGGGAAGCTCAAAAGAGGTGTCCATGATCAGAATGTGTGGTTAGATTGCATATATAAGTTTGCGATAGCATATAACAGAGCTTTCATTGGTTTTGATTAAAATATTTTTCACTTAGTATCCAGAACACTCGAGATCACTTAACAGACAGCAACGAACGGTGGGGTATTGAATTTAAGTGTGACGATCTTTACCATGCAAGTGAAATAGGTTAGCTACAGGATTGTCATGTCTCCATGACCTGCAAAGATGTCTCTATTTCCCCATGAGGGAGATATGACGTCATCCTAATTTCTGGGCCAACTCCATTGAATTAACAACATCAGGATGTGTGATAATGACTACCAGTTGGTTACATGCGTTGCTCGAAATAATACATAATGTAAAGCACCATACAAAAGTAAGAGAAAATAAGGAAACTGATTCTCCATCAGGTATTTATAGAATGAAGTTACTAGGGACAAGCTCACTATCAAAGGAGAGTCATGAAAAAAAAAAAAAAAAATGGGACTCCTATTTTGGGGGAGTGGGACTCCTACTTTTTGGCTGGGACTCCTACTTTTTACAAAAAGGGATTCCCGGACTCCTACTTTTAAAATCCTAGTGAAAACCCTGGGGTATATGCCATTGAAACATCTTTCCTTAGGTTGGTATGGACAAAATATGAAAGCTATTTTACATGCTGAATCCCTTAGGTTGGTATGGATGAACTATGAAAGCTATATCTTACATACTTCAGCAGTCATGCACACTTTTCAAAACTTAAACACAGCTGTAAATGAGGAAGTATGACGTGACCTTGACCTAGTCAGAAGGTCAAACTGAGGAAGGGGAGTGTTCTATTGAAAGGTCTTACCCGAAGGTAGGTATGGGCCAAATATTAAAGCAGCATCCTGAGTACTTCAGCAGTTATGAGCACTTTTCAAAACTTAAACACAGAACTCAAACATGGGTTTAAATGATAAAGTACGACCTGACCTTGACCTAAGCAAAAGGTCAAACTGAGAAAAGGGTGTGCTAATGAACAGTCTGACCCTAACATTGGTGTGGGCCAAATATTAAAGTGGTATCTTGAATACTTCAGCAGTTACAAACACTTTTCAAAACTTAAACACAGCTGTAAATGACAAAGTATGACCTGACCTTGACCTAGGCAGAAGGTCAAACTGAGGAAGGGGTGTGTACTATTGAAAGGTTTTACCCTAAGGTAGGTGTGGGCCAAATATTAAAGCGACATCTTGAATACTTTAGCAGCTACAAACACTTTTCAAAACTTAAACTCAGAACTCAAACATGGGTTTAAATGACAAAGTATGACCTGACCTTGACCTAGGCAAAAGGTCAAACTGAGGAAAGGGTGTGTGCTATTGAAAGGTTTTACCCTAACGTTGGTGTGGGCCAAATATCAAAGCTCTACCTTGAATACTTCAGCAGTTATGTACCCTTTTCAAAACTTAAACACAAAATTTAAACATGGGTGTAAACGACAAAGTAAGAACTGACCTTGACCTACATAAAGGGTCTAACTTGGAGATGGGGGTGTATGTTATTGAAAGGTCTTACCATAAGGTAGGTGTAGGCCAAATATGAAAGCAGTACCTTAAACAGTTAAAAAACTATGCACACTTTTGAAAACTTAAACATTGTGCTAACGCACCGACGCAGATGCCGACGCTAATGACTGGGTGACAACATAAGCTCTCCAGGGACATAGTCCCGGCAAGCTAAAAATGCTGAATTTGTCATTCTTTTATGTCGTCTGCTCCTGTGTTCTTCATTACTACCAAGTATTATCAAAATATTCCAAAGAGTGTTCGACTTACATTGCAGATACTAAATCAATGCGTAATCAGTGTCAAATGTAACAAAGGGAGATAACAGCAAAAGTAAGGAAGGCAGAGTTGTCATTCTTGTAAGGAACATATCGTCTTGTCCTATTCTACACTTCTACAACGTACCATCAAAATATTCTGAAGGGTAGTCCAGTTACAGAGCAGATGAGAAATCTATTTCAAACAAAACAAAGGGAGACAACTCTAAAAGTAAGAAAACCAGAGTTGTCATTTTTGTACACGACACGTCGTCTGGTCCTGTTCTACATTTCTACCAAGTATCATAATAATATTCCAAAGGGTTTTTGACTTACAGAGGGGACATGAAATCAATGGAGAATCACTGTCAGACATAAGAAAAGGATATAATGCCAAAAGTAAGAAAGGCAGAGTTGTCATTTTGTACACGATATGTCATCTGGTCCTGTTCTACATTTCTAACAAGTATCATGAAAATATTCCAAAGGGTCTCTGACTTACAGAGTGGACACAAAATCAATGGATAATCACTGTCAGACATTACAAAGGGAGATAATGCCAAAAGTAAGAAAGGCAGAGTTGTCATTCTTGTATGTGACATAAAAATATTCCAAAGGGTCTTTGACTTACAGAGTGGACACAAAATCATTGGATTATCACTGTCAAATATAACAAAGGGAGATTATCATTATCAGTCACAGGTCATTTCACTAAAGTGTCGGGGAACTGTCTCCAAAAACCTTGTCGGGGAACTGTCTTGCCGGGGAACTGTCTTGATTCCCCCTGAAAACTTTGTAAAAACCAAAAGATGATCGCTACAAAACTACCTACCATCTACCGAAACAACAACTACCATACTCTGCCAAGGTTAAAAATTGTCCCTTGTGGGACTGAAAAAGATACAGGACAAGGAAGAAGTTTCAAAATGACTGAAAATGGATAAGGAATTTAAAGACTAAAACATTTTCTGAAAGCTAATAATTGTATAATTCATATTTTACCAACCTCAAAAGACCTGTCATCGTTTCGAACTCAGTGAAATGGTGTTGACAGGGAATTAGAAATCTATAAGACTAAAAAAAAAAAAAAAATCTGAAAGCCAGTACTGTAATTCATATTTTACCAATCTGAAAACTTCCTGGTCCGTGAAAAACAACATCTTTTTTATCTGTCAAGTCTCTGAACGCTGCCTCGTGTTTCTTAGACATCCCTTTACTCCAAAACCTTCGGAATAATAACTGACATCTTGAAAATTTATCTAAAACCTAAACCAAAAGTAGGACAACTTGTCAACCCCACGTGAGTAAACACAACATTCGGAGATCATCGACTGACTCCGTGAAATTGCCGAATATATCACTCGAACGGTCTCCCTACTTGCCGACAAGAGCCGGTAAGAGGCGAGGACAAGAAGTGGCAGGTACCCCATTTTTATATATCAGAGAGCAGTAAACTGATAATTAGAGTCCAAATGTATATCCCGACCAAACAGCAAATGTTGTGCAATTAGATCAGTGTCTACGGCATTTGTCAAAATTCTTCTCACATGGGCTATCATGAATATACACATACATACATACATACACACACTCACATATATATTAAAATAGATAAATATCAGCACACACACACACACACACACACACACACACACACACACACACACACACACACACACACACATATATATATATATATATATATATATATATATATATATATATATATATATATATATATATATATATATATATATATATATATATATATATATACACACACACTCACATATATATTAAAATAGATAAATATCAGCACTGTGCTCATGCAAAGCATTGAACGTAAATGGGATTGGGTCCTGATCCGACCTCACATATTGTGGGGTCGGATCCGCGCGTACGCCAATCGCCTATTCAATTATATATTTCTTCATTTATTTTTGATTATCATTATCGTGATTTATGTTTAAATCCGCAGATCAAATTACTTGGTTCAATGTAAGGAATCATTGATACAGGTATCACTGATAATTACATGTAATTTATATTCACATACCTTAAGAGTTTTCATTCTGAACCTCTTTTATAAACTACAGACCAAATATATGATCAGTGGATAATTTAAAGTGTGTGACATCTACTAAAATCGACCCGTTTACAAGGCATAAGCCAGCAATACTTATACGGAAGTAAGACTTTTCCAGATATCAAATGCTTTTTCTAAAAAGTGTATTAGATTTTTACAATGTTGTCTAGTTTTTGGATTGAGAATATGATTAACTAAATCTATGTCTGTTCTGAAATTTTGTTCACTTTCTGTTATGTATTTGTTTTGTCTACGTATATGATCATATTTTGTGCACTTTAATATAAAGTGAATTTCTGACTCCACACTGCTTGGACAAAAAGGGCAAAATCTTTTATTTCTTTGGACTTTTGGTCTGCAGTAACGGAGTGTTTCTATATTCAAAGCATGGCAGCTTAATCTAAGCTTGGATATTAAAGATCTTTTTGCTTTGCTCATACCTGCATTCAGGTAATTAATACGGCACAATAAAATCATTATATAAATGACTAAAAAGTTGAAGTTTACTATCAGAAGAAGTCTTAATGTTTACCATACTTTTGTCTAGCCTACTCTTGTAGCACGTTTTCAATTTGTTAATAAAAGCATCTTTACTGAACTTTTCTAAGTTCTGTATACCCAATATTTTTGTCAGTTTCATTGATACAAGAAATTCATGATTTACTTCCTTTATAGAAGAGCTTTTTATCTGTTACAAATATTTGATGTAACAGTCTGTCAGATGGAAGCTGGTTAAGTCTGCTATAATAGCCGTGCATAAGTTTTAGAATTGAGAGTAATATTGGGAATCTACTTAGCTCACATTTAACTGCCAGGTTTGATGTTTTATTATGGACTCCCAGTGACAATTTACAGGATTTTAAGTGAACTTACTTGAAAGGATATTTGTCATTGAGAAGATCAAGTTTGAAATCCGAGATCCATATTTCACTTGCATATGTCAGGATCGGCTAAATGAGAGTATCAAATAATTTCAACAGAGTATCCATATTTAAGGTACTATATTCCTTAACTCTGGCATTAAGGCCAAATAAAGCCTTTGTAGCCTTTCCTGATAAATCAATTGAAGCCTGTTTAAGGTTTCCAGTATAGGAAATGTTAATTCCTAAATACTGGTACGAGTACACTTGTTCAATTGGTGAGTTGGCATATTTGACATCAGCCTTGAGTGTTTCCTTTCTTTTGCTGAATAGCTGCTATCGAGCTGCGCAAGGAACTGGACTAGCGGTCCATCGAATTACCCCAAACCACCCCAAACTACCACAAACCACCCCAAACTACCCCAAACCACCATTAATATATTAAAATATACAATATAGGTCTATTTATACATACATTTTATATGTATATACATACAATATACATATAGTGGCGCATTTTAATGCATATATAGGTCTATTTGCTCACTTATATTGATGTAGTTTGTTTCTAAATTTATGACTTGCAACTCTGTCTGCCATACTCGGCTCAGGCTGTATGAATGCTTGATCCATTCGGAGGACATTCTCATATGTGACCCTCATCTTAAAAAAAAAACAGAACTAATATTTTATGGGAGCAAGTCCTAGACAAACCTCCGTGAGCCATAATTAAGAGGCTGCATAGGCCAAAGTTTGCCAAGTTTGAGACACCTTACAAGGTTCTGTACACACTTTTAACCATTTTAATGTCATTATTCCTTGATGATGAAAGTCTAAGAGACTGGAAATTTCACTGTGATTATTTTTTAGGAATATAAGACTCAAATAACTATGGTTCGATCAGAATTTGCCAAGGAAGAAATGATTGATGCTCAAAGTACATTAAAATTCTGTCGAAAATATTCCTGAATGTCTCCAGAAAGCAAGATAACTCTTGGTCTGTGGTGTCATCAGCAACCTTTCAATTGTGCGGTGCCAGCTGGAAACTAAAGATAAAATTTTATCCTTGGGCTAACGTGACAGGGCGAACACATACTATCATTATACAGTTATGCAGATTAAGTCATAAATTTAGAAATAAAGTACATCAATATAAGCGAGCGAAGAGACCTATATATGCACCAAAAAACGTCAATATATGTATATTGTATGTATATACATATACAATATATGTATAAATAGACGTATTGTATATATTTTGAAATATAAATGGTGGTTTGGGGTAGTTTGGGGTGGTTTGGGGTAATTCGATGGACCCGTTTGCTAGGGTCGGGTATGAAACCCACAGACCGGAATCCCGTGACCGAGATCCGGCATCGTGACCAAAATTTCTATTCTCTGGATTGCAAGACTAATATGTTTTTAACTTTGTTCATTTTAGGTTTATATTATAAGCTCGGACCCATCAATACCCGGTATTGATGGGTCCGAGTTATAAGGTAATATGAAATAGGTGCAACCTAGTGAGCAACCAACCAATTTGTGACTTTCCAAAAAAAAATAATAAATAAATGGGGGGAGGGGTACATCTTATTCGTGACATGTATTCTTCAGTAGGTTTTATAAATTCAATAATGCATAAGCATGCATGTAAGATTTTATTCATCCTGTATACTCCAAATAACCTGTACATGGGGTTGACATAATACTAAACCTTAATTTCTTCTTCTTCTTCTTTCTGGAGGTGAAATGAGACCCGCTTTATAACTGTAACTTTTGTTATTATTTATATAGATCTTATGCGTAACCAGCCATTTTCGACCTTTCCCGTGCCGATTTTTCGACAATGCTGCATTAACAACCAAAATATCCATGACACAAATAACCACATGTGTCTATCGTGTGTGCGTGATGATATGTTGAACTTCTAGCAAAGCGCAAAATTGAATAAAGGACAAAAAACACCACGAATTACCATATGTTTTCTCTGCCTTTCGGTACACCTTCAGCACGCGAAAAAACAATTCAGCCAATATGCGTGAAGTAGGTGCTCTGAGATTTACACCACAGACGCCAATATCAATGGGCACTTGAATGTAATTCCCCGTTTTTTAAATAATTTCCTCAAAACATTTATATCGCTCATGAAACACAGAAAATGCAAAGTTTGTTTACCTTTTTGAGCAATCTTATCCCTAACCGGATGTCGATCTAATTGTTTCACGTTCTTAACCGGTGGTTACGCATTCATTCGTTTGGTAGGCGTGTATATAATTTTGGCCCCTTAAACCCCACTTTTATATAGTAAAACTGGGGTTTACAGGGTTGTACATTATTTTTCTTATTTCTGCTCAAAAACATAGATTGTGGGTACGCGTTAGAACCGCCTCGCCGAGGCGGTTCAAACGGGCATCCATAATCTATGTTTTGAGCAGAAATAATAAAAATACCAGGGTTTCTTGATCTGAAAATTTTCAGTTTTTGGTGAAATTTTCTGTATATTTGAAATAAGTGTGATTTCGTAATGAAGAAAGCCGGGTTCTACAGTAGCATGTCTGACCGCAGATCTAGAGGTCGCAAGTTCGAATCCATGCCCGGCCACATAGCTTTCGTAGACTGATCATGAAAACATTTCTGCGGTCATTCTTTCCATTGCTGGTTCAAGGAGAGTAGTTGTCAGCTACTGGCGAAAGTTTGTACACAAAACACTGGTTTACCCTTTAAAGGACTAAGCCTGTCCAGACACTTTACCCACATTGCTTAGTACTGGTTTCTGCTCAGGAAGACTTGTGCATAATACTCTGAAAGTTAGGTGTCGCAGTACATATAGAAAAGTGTGAGTAGGTTTAATTGGCCGGCTTGACATACATTAACAGTGTTGACCCGGCCGTAAAACCAACTCAGCACTCAAGTTGGACTGACTGACAGTATAGACCCTGATCAGCTGCCTTCTGTGGCGTCAGATCTGGGTCTACACTGTTTGCTCAGGCCTGTCTGTCTCAATAAATAGTGTTATTATGGTAATTAGTTTCGGGTATTTCTTTTTCATTTATTTTTTTTATGAAAATATCCAGGAGTCACAATCATAGCACATAGCCCTCCCAAGGCTCTGGACGAGGATTTTGTGGCCTGAAATGACAACACAGAACACTTCCTTTAAAACAGAATGAAAAAGTGAAGAACTGCAGCATTCTACCATCTTGGAGTGGTCAGCAGTGTAATTGTTGTAGGAGTTAAACAGAGGCTAAAGCACCCGAGTTTAAAAGTATGGACATATTTCCTGAGAGATTAGCAAATCCGATAAACACACGAGTGCGTAGCACGAGAATATTTATAACATTTGCAAGTTTCGAGCGAAATATTTCCTGCATTTTAAACACAGTGCATAATTATGGAAGCGTCCTAGTGCCAGGTGAAAAAAAAAATTAAGTCCTATGTAGGAGGTAATAAGTCCTACGTAGGATGTAATAAGTCCTACGTAGGAGATAGTAATTCCTACATAGGAGATAATAAGTCCTCTGTAGGAGATAATAAGTCCTACGTAGGACTTAGAAACTCCTACGTAGGAGATAGTAACTCCTACGTAGGAGATAGTAAGTCCTACGTAGGAGATAATAAGTCCTACGTAGGAGTTAGTAACTCCTACGTAGGAGATAATAACTCCTACGTAGCAGGTAATAAGTCCTACGCAGAAGTTAGTAACGTCTACGTCGGAGATAATAAGTCCTACGTAGGAGTTAGTAAAAGTAACTCCTACGTAGGAGATAATAAGTCCTACGCAGGAGTTACTAACACCTACGTAGGAGTAGGTAACTCCTACGTAGGAGATAATAAGTCCTACCTAGGAGATAGTATGTAGTTATAAATAATTCAATACGATTTTGAAATGAGGATCAATAGTTTAACCTAAGAAAATAAAACTTATTGATTAATTAAAAATGTAATATATTTAGTGAACGATAATTCAGAAACTCCTCACACACACACACACACACACACACACACACACACACACACACACACACACCAGAAAGGGTTTGTCATTTCATGCAAAGTGTCTTTGTTGGAAACAATTTGCATAAAATGTCAAGTCCTATTTTCTGGGTAAAATAAGACAAATATCACCAATTTATCGTCTGCTGAATTAGCTCAGAGAGTGAGGGGGTGGTCGGGTGGTGCGAAGGTGTCATGTATCTTGTGTCACCGGGGCGTCCAACTGATATTGGCTTACAGTTGGGCAAGGCCTGCTATCGTTGAAGTAGGTAAAGGTAGAGGGGGAATGTTTTTATTTCTTCTGTTTCTCCCCTTTCATTCCTGTTCCTCTTTCTTCCCTGTTCCTCTCTTTCATCTCTTCCACTATCTCTTCTATCTCTTTTCTCCCTTTCTCTGGGAGACGACACAAAATGACCCACAAGGGTTGACGTGTCGTTAAACCCCAACACAATCAAAGCTCAGAGAGTGGTAAAGGTTAAGGGTTAAACTATTTTACCCCAAATATTAGTTTGACAGTTCATGCAAACTGTCTCTATTGGAGACAATTTGCATGATATGTCAAAGCCTGCTTTCTGGGAAAATGACGAATATCATCAGTTTGTCCTTGATGCATAAATGTTGCCTTACAATCATTTTTCAGTTAACCAATCAAACAGATTAAAGAATTGCCGTGACCTGTCTCAGATAAAGGACACTTGTTTCAGATTATGAAAAAAGGAGATTGTGTATTATGCAAACACGAAATACCTAGATCAGACAGCACATCTGCACACTCTGATCAGGATTTTCACTGTTTATCAATGTATTGGTTTAAACAATATTTTATTCAGAGCTAGTATACATTTACAACATATAAATAAGATCTGGCATAAGGATCTGACAGTAAGCCATTTGGCTTATAAACGTCATCTCCTGAAACAATGTAATGTACGACATTATTGAGTAGCATGACTCAAAATACTGAGATGAATTGAATACGAGAAAACGAACAAGAGAGAGAGAGAGAGAGAGAGAGAGAGAGAGAGAGAGAGAGAGAGAGAGTAGCAAGACTAGAGTATTTACTGAAAGTGCATACGAGAAAGCATACAGAGAGAGAGAGAGAGAGAGATAGAGAGAGAGAGAGAGAGGAAGAAAGATTTGACTGACCCCTACACAAGATTTATACAGATAAATAAGCGAGTAGGCATGTATCAAGGCAATTTACATCATATGCTAGATGCTAGGTACCTTAACAAATCTTTCCGATTTGATAATGAAGTCTTGAACTTGTAAGGTGAGTATTTCATTCTCATGCAATGAAAGGTTGTTTTTCCCATGCAACAGGTCATTAATTGTATAACTGTGTAGATTGCGTGGTAGATATCTTTCCCTGGCAACTGACTGGTTAACACACGTGAAAAGGAAATGTTTGGCACTTTCAAATTCTCCACAGCTACAAGAAGGGCTTTGGACGATATTTTTACGATAAAGGTCGGAATTAAGTGAGCTGCATCCCATCCTCAGTCTAGCGTGGAGAATTTGACCTATGCGTGTACCAGCGTTAAAGTATTTAGGAGGTATTTTTATGTTTCTGTTTAGAGCGTGTTTAAAGGCTGCAACAGATGATGCTTCTTTGACTTCGTTTGGTAGACTATTCCTTGCGCGTATAGTCGAAGGAAAGAAAGAGTCAAGGAACAGATTTATGCTAGCTCTGTAGTTCTGAATGTGTTCAGAATTTCGAAGATTATACCGTGCTGTTTCTCTAACAGTAGGGGGGACAATGTCAAAAAGGTAGTCGGGTGTAAGACCGTGTAGAATTTTGTAGAAGATTACCAGTTTGTGTTTATTTCGACGACTTTGAAGAGACTCCCATCCAAGATCAAAAAAGAGCTTTTCAATACTGCATAATTTGGTTGCCCCTGTTATAATTCGCGCAGCTTCGACGTGAATTGCATCGAGTTGTTTTTTAGTTTCAAGTGAGCAATTGTCCCAGACGGCATCGTTATACTCTAAAAGGGGTCTAACAAAGGCATATACATTTTCTCTAAGGATGTTCTACTCACTCTAAATTTGAGGGCTCTAAGAAGGTTGAGGCGTGTCCAAGCTTTTTCAGATATCTTTTTCATGTGTACTTTCCAGTCGCATGAATCGGAAAATGTGAGGCCCAGATGTCTGTGGGTGGGTGTTTCCTGAATCATCGTGTTATTCAAAAACAGGAGTGGGTGTTGAATGGGGTTTAATTTCCTAGTGGGCGTCATTGCCGTCGTTTTCCTTGCGTGGAATTCTACTAGCCATAAGTCAGCCCAGTCAGAAATAGTTTGTAGATCGCTGTTTAGCAGTCTTGCGGCAAGGTCAGGGCGTTCAACAATGATGTACAGGCTAGTATCGTCAGCAAAGAGACGAATGGAGCAGCCGATGTTTTTAACAATATCATTTATGTATACAAGAAATAGAAGTGGGCCCAATATGGAGCCCTGGGTCACACCGGCTTCAACTGAGGCCCAGTCGGAACATATGCCATTGATGACGATGCGTTGTCTACGCCAAGATAACTAGCTAGTAAACCATTTCAAAACCTGATCGGAAACACCTAAGCATCGGAGTTTGTGGAGCAAACCCTTGTGCCATACTCTGTCAAAGGCCTTGGTTATGTCGCAGAAAACTGCTCGTACCTCTTTACCACTGTCTATGGCCTCACAAAAGGTGTGATAGGTGTGAAGAAGTTGATTAGTTGTAGAGTCACCTTGTACAAAGCCCGATTCGAATGGAGTTATCATCTGATGTTATGTGATGTTATTATAAAGGTATTTGTGTACGCAGCGTTCCATGGTTTTGCCTACAGAACTCAAAAGGGATATGGGTCTATACCCAGCGGGCACATGACGTAAATATAACGTCGCCTCAACGTCGATGCAACGTCATGACGTTGCATCGACGTTGAGGCGACGTTATATTTACGTCATGTGCCTGCCGGGTAGTTACTTGGGAGGGTTTTTTCATCTTTTTTATGAATTGGAGATAGGTTGGCGTCCTTCTACGAAGTAGGAAAGTAGCCTTGAGCGAGGGACCGGTTAAAAACAATGGAGTACGGACAGGCCAGATAGTCGGCGCATTCCCTCAAGACTCTTGGGCTGATTAGATCGGGACCGCAGGATTTGCTGACATTCAAGTGTTTCAATACATCAAGAACGTCTTGCGTGGTAATTGTGATTGATTCTAAGATGTACTGTACCGGCTGTAGAATAGGTAATGCTTTGTTTGTATCATTGACCTTTGTCTGAGAGGAAAAGTATGTGTTTAACATTTCTGCTTTCTGTTGGTCTGTTTCAGCCATTTCGTGGTTCATTGTGAGTGCTGGAATATTGCTAGAGGAACGCCCAATATTCAAAAGTCGTTTTGAAGTTTTCCAGAATATTTTAGGGTCACAGTTTTCTGAGGACAGCAGATGATCAATGCCTCTATGTGACTCAGTTGCCTGGCAACGTTAAAAATCTAGATACAGACACTGGAAATACACAATTGATGTTATTGAACTTGTGTTTATATATTTTGGAACAATATTTTTAATATAAAACAATGTAATAATAAAAATAAAAAATAGAATGTCTTGTTGATATTTTGTAGAACTTTGAGGTGTCTACAAGTAATATAAGAAACAATGATGGTTGAGTCTTTTCAAATAAAAATGGACTTTATGAATTATGCGACCACTGTAGACCCAGATTAGTCTGTGCGTCCGCTTTATGATCAGAATGTACACTGCACGCGAATAGAGCTTGCACATTCTATCAGCGAAAAAATGTATGCACATGCTGATCTGGAACTACATGTACAATTGTTGCACATATTATTAAATCCTGTTTTTATTATTTGGAGAGACTCTTGTTATTTCTGTGTTGGATTGTTAGTAAATATGGATAAAATGTAGTTTTCCTTAGATTATTATTGTTACTATCCAAGGTTTCTAGACAGAGAGGCATGTGCTTACAGTGTAGACCCGGATCAGATGTCACATAAAACATTGTATAATCAGGGTCTACACGATCTACACGGTTCTACACTTAGCCAGCAATGTTTAGACAAATCAGTGGGTACTATAATGGCCTTGTAAAAAATATAGGGCAAGTGTGGTAAAGGATCATCTGATATCCCAGGTTTGTTTTTGAAACAAGTACCTTTGCTTTAGGCCAATGTTTGAAAAGGTGCGAACAATTTATTGAATCTGACAGATGGTGACAGAAGAAAGAGGTTTACAGTATTTAACCTAAGTATTCTGATAGATACGCCTTAACAAACAGCAGTCGCGGCCCCTGATCAGATATTACATTACAGAGCATTAGAGCATAAAGGTCTGCACACTGTTTGTCACTCAAACAAAAAAAAAAAAAAAAAAAAAAAAGAAAAGAAAACAGCATGTATAAGCCATGTCAACAGGTAGTAACACGGACTTAAACAAATTTCAGTATGATAGAGTTTTAAGGTATTTACTAATTAGCAATATTATACCCCTATGTACCAATGCAGCAAAAACTGTTAAGGCCCCATCTAACTCTTTTAAAAAACAAAACGTTTTGAACATGACCAACATAATATTTATTATTCGGAATTCAAATGTACAGTTAAATCACTGCTGCTATTACTAATCATTTAAATAAATAAATAAATAAATAAATAATCAATTGAATAGATATATTTCATGGAATGAAATATGACCAACATAAGATTGTTTTTCTCCGCGTTGTAATGTGGTTACTAACACCTTTGTAGGAGAAAGTAAGTCCTACGTAGGACTTATTATCTCCTACGTAGGACTTATTATCTCCTACGTAGGACTTATTATCTCCTACGTAGAACTTATTATCGCCTACGTAGGACATATTATCTCCTACGTTGGACTTATTACCTCCTACGTAGGAGTTACTTATTCCTACGTAGGACTTATTATCTCCTACGTAGGAGTTACCAACTCCTACGTAGAAGTTATTATCTCCTACGTAGGAGTTACTATCTCCTACGTAGGACTTAAATATTTTTTAACCTGGCACTAGGACGCTTCCATACGTAATAACGTATATATTACGTATAACATGTATAACATGATTTTGTTTACTTCGGATTCTGTTTTGCACGCTTTTAAATGACGTTAATAAGTTTTGAGTCGTTACGTCATGTACACTCGTTGTGTGGCTTGATAGTCTTTTTAGAGGACATATCACCCCCTTGAAATTATGAATTATGTTTCCCGTAGAAAGTAATAAAAATAGCTTCAGATATGTAACATACGAGTATTCGGTTTTACGAATGCTCCCCAGACTTGTTTTTAGCGGTCCCACGGTGGTCTAATCGCCCAAAACGCCTCCTTTGTGATCAAGTATCGGCTCCTGAGTGTTTTTTTTTTGTTTACACAGACCAGGTGGCACATGGTGTTTATACCGCGTCGCACCAGCGTTGCATTGACATTAATGTGACGTTGTCTCAGCGTTGCGTGCTCACTGGGCATTCACTTCCAACTTGGTTGACCTTTATATGCCATTATTTGCTTCTTGAAAGGATCATTATTTGCTTCTTGTAAGGATATATATCTTATTCATATCTGAATGATGTTAATTGCAAATCCTTCTGGGTCTACACTGCTCATGTCTGTCTGTCCCTATATATATATATATATATATATATATATATATATATATATATATATATATATATATATATATATATATATATATAAGATTTCTATAGGAATAAAAGTCAAAATGGATTGCCTTTGGAAACAAAGGACACTGAGAATCACGAAAATCGGAGACTCGGTTTGATTGAGTCTCTTCACATGCAACACTGTAGTTTGCGAGGCTGCATACGCCCCCTTGCGCCGGCTTAAGCGGTATTCGATTTTCAAAATAACTAGGATGGGCTCAGTGATCCCAAAGAAACAAAATATAACCTGCACTATGATGATGTACGGGGAGACATTTTATGGCCTCCACATGGCACAGCACCAACTACAGTAAAATAAAAGTCAAAATGGATTGCCTTTGGAAACAAAGAACACACAAAATCACGAAAATCGGAGACTCGGTTTGATTGAATCTCTTCATATGCAACATTGTAGTTTGCGAGTCTTCTATCATTCAGCCCATTCTTGTTACTTTGAAAATACCGCTTGGGCTGGTGCTGAGAACATGTGATGTATATGAAAAGACTTGATAAAACCGAGTCTCTGATCTTCGTTCTTTTGTGTAACGGTTCCTTGTTTCCAAAGGTAACCTTTTAGATTTTTATTATTCTGTTCTACTTTTCAGCGATGGAACAAGAGGATACAGGGTTCGGAAGAGGTGTAAGTTGGTGGATTTGGTATTTCAGCATGAATTTATCTTGATACCATTTGCTATCACTGGAGACATATATGCACTCATCCACAAAAACAATGAACTGACATCAGAAGTCTATGTAAAGCCTATTTACCGACTGTGTAAGTAATTTCTAAGAAAGCTCATCGACAAGCATGTTCTAAGATATGTCTCCATGAGATGAAACAAATATAACGATGGCTTTAAAACACTTCTCCAAGAAGGTCTGTCCGAACTTGAATTTCATGACGACTTATTACATGTATATAAATTCAGAAAAAGTGTTGGCAAAACTGACTTTTCCGTACAATTTAAAAAGAGTGTCATTCGCTACAAAATATAAGTTCTAACATGGATAATCTGTAGCAAACTGCACGCGTGGTAGTGTTGGGAATCGGCCAGAATTTCATAGTCGATCACCGGTTGTTGTAAAACCGACTAATCATCGATTAATAATCGATTTGTAGAAGATATATTCTCTCTTAATTATGCGCTCTTCCAGATACTTAATCATAGCTCCAGTTCAGTAAGAGGGGTGTTTAGATAATATTTTTTCTTATTTCTCCATAAAAAACATACGTTGTGGGTACTCATTAGAAGTGCCTAGTAGTATATCTACCCACAACATATGTTTTCATGGAGAAATAAGAAAGATATCAGTACTTTTAGGTTTACTTATTTGAGACTATTTTATTACGTAAATTTCTTCACTTTTATTGACCACAAATCTAGAATGACCCAAATAGACAGCTTTGAATTTCATTTCTATATAACTTGCATATAAAAATAAAAAGTGAGAAAAATATTTTCTAAAAATAGAATTTTCCGATTAGTCGACAATAAAAGAATCTTTCCGATCATCCGTCACAAGAGGCAAAAATGACTGATGCTCGATTATAATCGATCATCAGTGGCAACACTAATACGTGGTAGTTAACTCAGTTATGGTTGATAGTGTTGCTTCCCTCTTTAATTTCACAACGGTGGGTCGGTCCTCAGACCAAATGACGTTTCCCTTCTCAATCTGTTTCAGATGGTCGGCACCTGACTGTCAATGTCTGTGGTCGGGCTAGTCGTGGTCCCGTTTGTGGTTTTCTTGTGTTCAGGCTTCAGATCGCCATTTAACCCTTAGCTTTGTTTCATCACAGGGATTTAATTATATGTGTTTCATTGTTATGTTTCACAGATAAGGTAGAGGACCCCTGTGCGGACCGAACATATATATATAAATATTTAATTTGGGGCTGTATAAGAATTATGAGTGAGGTTTCGCGAGACTAAAACTAGTTTAAGCCTCCCCCAGTAGTTTACCTGCTGACCGTTCCAAGGCAGTTCCTCTGTTGCATTTTTGTCTTTGTACGTCTGACGTTTGTGCCGTCCTTATTTATTTGTTCCTCGTCTCTCCTTCCTTTGATGTCTCAGAACACGGGTAGGAAACTTCATAATCGGAGCCAGTGGCTCCGATAAGCAAATGTTGTGTGCGTCTTCCGGAGCACGTGCGGCTCTGAATATAGCGGCTGAAAAAAGTAAAGAAAAGAGATAGGTCAGTCACTCGTCGAAAGAATATGTTTTTATGGGGTAGTTTTTCTCAAAAAGGAGAATTACATGCTGCTCTCAAGTCTTTCAACAGTTTTCTCACCTAATAGATAGTTTGTAAATGTGTACGATCTCGTCTGAATTACTTGTGGCGTGGGGTGATGCTAAATAAACTGATCGTCGAAGGTTCAGCGACGCTATTCCCGGTTATTTTTTGATAAAATGCATATGCGCCTGGACTGTTAGGCATTTTTTATGTGTGAAATGATTGTTTGGCCTGTCTCACTTACCGAAAAATAAAAATTGACAACAAACTGATGGAAATGGAGAGTAAATAAACAATGGCTCCGATGGTGTAGGGCGGCTCTGAATATATCGGTCGGCTCTGATAGCTGAGGGCTAATGTTTGCAGAACTATTATTATAAAAGACAGCCTCTGTCCAGTTGCGAGTATTGAAGCCTTGCAGCAACGCTTGTCCATTCTGATCTTTGGACATCTATTCTGTGCTGTAACAGTTGATTTTTGCTCTAACATGTCTTGACGGGGACGTACAATCTTATCAAAACAAGCGCAGAAACTGATTATGGCCTCTGGTAATGGATTTATGTGGATTTTTCATACTGTTAAATAAAAACACAGGTAATGAAATGACATACAAAACTTCAAGAGTGCAAATACCGACTGGCTTTAATATACAGCTAGTTCATTTTTTTACAACCAGCCTAACAGACTAGGTAATCACTTTCTGCTTTGGTATACATAAAAGTTTCAATCACATTATTTTTTACACATAAACTGAGGTACCTTTTTGCAAACCAAAATTTCAGTTGTTAGATTTAATATTTGTATATACTTAATTCAATCCAGTCTGATGCACACGAAAATCTGGAACATTCTGTTAAGCTTCTGGAAGCGTTTGGGTGACATTTAGTATGCAATGCAATCAAGTAGAAGACAAGGAGCATATATTTTGTAGTATATACAGAGAGAGAGAGAGAGAGAGAGAGAGAGAGAGATTGCATTGATAACCAAACTACACTTAAAGAACGGCTTAGACCTGCATAGACTGAAAACCAAGGTTTAAGTGTCAAAACGCCAGTATTAGTTTACATTATATAAATAAAAACGTTAAACTATAATACCCCGCCATTATCTTGTTGCGGGCAGATAACTCGGTCAAACATTGACGAAATTTCCCCAATAGCAATCCCAAACCAGATCTCCTTCATATCAATGCAAGTACTAAGTTTGGTTAAAATCCCTTGACATTTACTCAAGTTACCGTCCGGAAAACGAAAATATGGGCGTGTCTCGGGCAGATAACTCCGTAAAAATTTGACGAAATTTGCCCGTTAGCAATCCCAAACCAGATCTCCACAATATCAATGCACATACCAAATTTGGTGAAAATCCATTGATGTTTACTCAAGTTATCATCCGGAAACGAAAAACGGACGGACGTACGACTGACGGAAGAACAGACACACGGACGTCCAACGTGAAACCATAATACCCCGCGTGGCGGGTAATAAAAAAGGAAATAAAGAAAAGTCCAGGGAGTGGCACAATCACAAGCCGCAGCCCTTCCCAGACACCAAGAGGAAGAGGAAATAGACAAAAACAAACAAGCGCAAGTCGAACAAACATACGAAAAGCACTAAGATTAGCCCTCTCTTCCCCAAGCGAGGTAATCACAATGCTAAAAACACAAGAACAAAATATTACAAGACAAGACTTAAAACAAATCGCCTCGTAGAATGAACCATAAAGCAACAACCTAGCAAGCAAAAAATATAGGACCCACGTGGGCCCTAAATGGGTATTTATATGGGTCCTATATGGGCAACCCGTAAGGGACTCATGAGGGATTTGCAACAGGGTTCCATGTTGGACTCACATGGCCGGAGCCATAAGGGAATTATATGGGTCCAGTATGAGAAAAATCAACCCACATTTATCTTCAGAAAAAAAAACAAAAACAAAAAAACTTTTACTTATTTTTACATAAATGTTTATAAGTCCCCAGGCCCAGCCCATTTGATGGACTGGCAAGGTCCCAACAGAGAGATACCTACGTACATGTTCAAGTTATTGCACATGCGTACAATCAAGATGCCTTAAAGATATAGGCGTCTTTTTTAATAATTGAAAATGGTGGCTTCATGCGTATTTATATATACCTCTCAGTTTTAAAAGTAATAGGGACATATGAGTTAAAATAAAAATATGACCATGAATCGACGTCCATGTCGGAAAATAGTTAAGATAAATTTAATAGTGCTTTCATTTTGTAATGAACAAACTATTATTTTTATTTCATTATTATCATTATTATTTGCATTTGTATCAGAAAATTTACTATTTTTTGACATTATGTTTAAAGAGTGGTACAGTTGTTCCCCTTAATACCCATATATTGAACCCATACGGGTCCCATACAGTAATGGGAGGTCAACATTAGAACCACAGAGGTCCAATATCTGTATCACATGGGAGCCATTTGGGCCCCAAAAATGTATCTTGTAATTATCACTGTTCCAGGATTATTTCAATTTTATCTCGGGGATCCCACATATTAGAATTTATTATTATGGTAATCAAATTTTACCAATATGGAACCTATAAGGGTCTTATATGGGCAAAAAAGCCTATATGGGGCCCATGTAGGACCCAAATGGGATAAAGGCCCGGAATCTGCCCATATGGTTCCCGTATATACATGTTTGCTGGTCGATATACATGTTTGCTGGTCGAATTTTACAAATATGGGACCTACATGGGTTTTATATGGGCAACAAAAATAAAGCCTATATGGGGCCATGTAGGACCTGATATGTGTCCAATATATACATGTTTGCTGGCAAAGAGTAAGACCAACACCAATAAGTCAGAATAAGAATCAGAATTTTGTACAGCAAAAATTCTGATCCTGCTTTTGATTCTGGTGTCCAACGTTATCCATTCACCAGGACCTGTGATATGGGAAAGCCCCTAGCTGTCACCAAAGAAGTGAATCTAGCTACACCACCCTCTGCACCTTCAACGGAGGCGATTACCGAATCTGGAAGGGCATTCCAATCATAAATGGTTTGAGGGATGAATGAGCCCTTGTAATTGTCAGTTCTTGCTTGTACAAGGGTATAAATCTACTGGCTTTCCTCCTTTTCTTGAGAGACTCCCATCTTAATTTTCCAGTACTCCAGTCGTACTCCCCGTTTCAAAGCAATAACTGCAAGTTATAATCCTAGTATCCCAATTCTGACCTTTTTCGATTTCTTTTTGAGGAACCACACCTTCGGAACTTACACAACTGCCATATTCCAAAACCGTGCGAACAAGTCTTTTATATGCTGCCTCTTTTTACATCCTGAAGACATTTATGATTTCGTTTCAGGAAGTAAGCCTTCTATCTGTCTTAGTACACTTATTGCTACTATGTGTATTCCATCACAAGTCATATGTGATTATCACTCCAAGGTAATTAATGGAATCCACATTTTTGAGGACCATTCCCTCAAAGGTGTAAGACGCCTGAATTTTATTCGTTCTCTTCTATTATTGTTATCTGCATTAAATTGTTATCCTATATTGTTATCTGCATTAAATTTCCTCATTCTTGGATTGTTAAAAGTGTATGACGCCTCAGTTTTATTCGTTCTCATCCTGTTATTGTTATCTGCATTAAATTGCTATCCTATATTGTTATCTGCATTAAATTTCCTCATACTTGGATTGTTATCTCTACATTGACAATGGAAAGCTTACTACTAGGCTTTACGACAAACGGGATGACTTCAATTTTCCCATTGTTAACTTTCCATTCCTGAGCAATAATATCCCTTCTACACCAGCATACGGCGTATAATTATCACAGTTAACCCGTTATGCCAGAGCCTGTTCAAATTATCAGGACTTCATTGAGCGTGGGAAAGTGCTCACTACAAAGTTGTTGAGCCAGGGATATCAAAAAGCCATACAAGAAGTTCTATGGGAGACATCAAGATCTGGTCAATCCCTACATTGTGGCAGCTTCCAGACTTGTTTCTGATGTCACCGTAAAATTCTGGTTCTGATATGCCTTGTTGCAGAAGTGTTTTCAGACTGACGTTATATTTTTGTGCCAAGGCACTGTGTCTGCGATAAAACTTCGAACAGGCCTTACGAAGTTTAAAATAACGACAGCCCTGCCTAAGAAGTTTGGCAGTAAGGGTTTTGTTGCGGCATTTAAAGTCACTACGATTTGAAGAACTCTGGCAATCTAATAAGTTGAGATATGTACACCCTATACGAGGTACGCAGGGGAACGCCGCCATCCAGAAAAGGGAAATTGACTATATCAAAATCAAAATCGTCCCGTTTATCATAAATTTTAGTGGAAACTGTACCATTAGATATACATAGATTCAAATCCAAAAAAGGTGCCCGGGGATCGGGGTAGTTTAAAGCACTTTTACGGCCAGCCAACTTCACCCTGGGTCCCGACTCTTAATACAGAAATACATAAAAATTCGGTTCGCATAAAGGCTCCCAACTCAGTCAATTCTTATATCAGGGATACATGGTGATAATTATAAATTACAGCTCTATCTTCTTTCTTAAAGAGGTGTCAAATGTTTGCAAGAAGCCATTCTTTAGAGATTTCACCAATATCAAGAGAGTGCTGAAACAAAATTGCAAATACTGGACCTATTTCATTTGCTAATCTCTTTAGAACTCTAGGATGCTCATCAGGTCATAAAACGTTTGAAGGATTCAAGCTTTAAGCAGTTTGATCACTCCTTCCTATGACAACACAATACTGCTCGTGAAAGAGGCCGATCTTCCATTTAACGGAACCTATTTATATTCAGTTTTATTGAACACATCATTGAACCGACCAATTAGTCCGATTCTGATTCTACAAAGCTTACCCGTCGTTTTTGAAGGAATATGAAATAGGTACCACCTTTTGAATCATTCTGAGCACAAATTTCGATCTATAAATCCAAAGGAGGTATCAGCTGGGTTTTTACTTACATCAGTAGGTTGGACCTCGAGAGTGCCTTATGTGTGAATTTTTGTAGATGACGTCATCTGCTGGCACGTGGTTTTATCACCAGCAAAATCCAATTCCGAAGGACTTTATGGTACCATTTCTCGAACCACGTAGTTTTCGTGTGAAACAAAGCAGCATTTGTTTAGAATTAGCTGAAAATTCATTTCTATTAACTTAATATTCAGGGCCCAGTTGTTCAAAACTAACGAAATGGAGGGTTGGGGACAGTATTTTATAAAAAAAAAAAAACTTTTCCATTTTCCATGCATTACAACAGCAAAAATGGAGAGTTTTAACCATATTTAGGGTCCAATTACATTTCTTGTAGATAAATCACAACAGTAATGATGTGTCATTAGAGGCCCACTGCATTAAAAATATATGCAGTTTACTGAATCGTAATTTTCGACATTCTGTAGGCAAATTTACATTGAGCGCTACAGTCCTGTCAGAGGTCCTTTCCCGTATCAGAGGTCCTGGTGAATGAATCTCATTAGTCCAGTAAAAATTCTGATTCTGAACAATTTAGTAGATATTGGTGCAAAACTGCAAATTACGCAAATGACAAATGTTATTCAGCGCAAACACATTAACAGTAACTGGCTAAGGCTGATACAAAATTTATCATAAACAAATATGGAATTATCTAGTGCATGATCACGCTAACAAGCCCATGCGATGTGGACCCTTGTGAACCCTCTCTGATATGGTAAAACTAGGATTCGCATAGGTATACATTATTCCTCTCGTCTCCATCCCAAATACAGACGGCGGCCACACGCCAGAACAATTACAGATGCGGCTCCAACGAGCACCATAATCCACACCAGAACAGAAACGATGATAATGGAGAGAGAGAGAGAGAGAGAGAGAGAGAGAGAGAGAGAGAGAGAGAGAGAGAGAGAGATATGACTGCCTTAGTACGAATACTATTTTTTTTTAAGTTTGATAGAGATTTTACTGTTTTCTGTATGTCTTACCAATAGCCAGAGATTTGGGATGAATAGTGCGGCAAATCTCAAACTACTGCCTGCACATACAGCCGACGCCTTTGAAGACAAATGGCTGCCTTGACGTCAGGCGACACAAAACGTGTCAGAGAAAGGGTAAGTGTAGAATTTATGTCGGTAAAAATCTATGAATATCTACCTATAACAGAAAAGTTATGGGATGTTTGAACTTATACCACAGTAGCAGTCTAAAATATATTTCACGCGCAGAGAAGGCTATGCCAGCTCGTCGAAAATAACTTTTTCAAGAAAATGGCGCACGAAATTTATTTTCTGCTCTAGCCAAACGTCAACATCACGAAAACATGCTATATTATGTTGACTCCCTTAAACCCCACTTTTATATAGTAAAACTGGGATTTACAGGGGTATACATTATTGTTCTTATTTCTGCTCAAAAACATAGATTGTGGGTACTCGTTAGAACCGCCTCGCTGAGGCGGTTCTCACGAGTACCCACAATCTATGTTTTAAGCAGATATATATATGAAAAACATCCGAATTTTTATCTGAAAATGTTCATTTTTTGGTGGAAAAATTTTCAGTATATTTGAATAGGCATGTTTTCGTAATGAATGAAATAATATCCTGTATATTCACAATAAAACTACGATTATGCATCGACAATTTTGCCAAATGTCTCACAGTTCGGTCTAATAACGAAACTGCAAGCACTCAAAAGAGATACGTATCATTCAAATGGCTACCAATAGATGATGTTGGAAGACAGCATTAATTGCCATTCAGTATGTGAATTTATATCAAGGATCTGGATCAAGTAATCTGATTGGCTTGAAATTTGAAAAAGGCGTGGCATCTTGATTTATTCAGCAGGACAAGGGTTAAAAACCATATCGAGTTTCAACACTATTACGTCATTGTAATGCCATTTGGATTAGTTGGAGCACCAGCCACATTTAAATATATATGAGATTTTATATTTTGCCTGTTTCACAGATTATCCCAGATAATAACTGGACTAAATCTGAAGCAAGGAAATTTCATTTAGTTATGGAGAGTGTTTTAAAAATATCTAGGCTATTTTAGCTTCAGAACTGATGATTGCAGCAAATGATCGCAAATGTGTACAGAGAATATGTGGATATAACTGGAAACTTCTGATTAAATACAAACAAAAATGTACAGTAAATGGATGACAGTGAAATAAAATCAAATTTGGGGGCAAATTTGTCCGGATTAGACTGGAACACATCCATGCGTGTTATGCCATATATACAGTTTATATAAATAAGTAACAGTTTAAGATCAAGAAACCTTTAAATCTACAGTTTAATAAGTATGCTTTCTGAATGTAAAAAAAAAGAAAAAAAAGAAAAAAATACTTTCTTGCTGAAATGAAGTGCGACTTTCCTAGACATTACCTCACAATGTGATCCTACTAATAATTTCTATTTATTCTCACATCAAGTACATTTCAGTAGTGTTGCCACTGATGATCGATTAATCGATCATCAGTCACTTTTGCCTCTTGTGACTGATGATCGGAAAGATTTTTATCGTTGACTAATCGGAAAATTCTATTTTTAGAAACATATTTGTCTCACGTTTTATTTTTATAGGCACGTTATAAAGAAATGAAATTCAAAGCTGTCTATTTGGGTCATTCTAGATTTGTGGTCAATAAAAGTGAAAAACAAATGACAAAATAGCCTTAAATAAAGTAAACCCAGAAGTGCTGATATTTTTCTTATTTCTCCATGAAAATATGTTGTGGGTATACTTGTGAGGCACTTCTAATGAGTACCCACAGCCCTCTTATTGATCTGGAGCAATGAATAAGTTCCTGGAAGAGGGCTAAATTAAGAATGAATATAGTTTCTACAAGTGGATTATTAATTGATGATCAGTTGGTTTTACAAAACCGATGATCGACTATGTAATTCTGGCCAATTTCCAACACCATTTCAGGCTTCTTAAATGTTTATTATATTATGTACAATGTGTAAAAAGGTTCATGATGTGAAGATCTTGACCAGCTTGCACATCAAAGATCTGCACAGTCTGATCAAGGCTTTTTCTGTGATCAGTATATATTAGCAATTCTGTAAAGCCCTATCAGATTACACAGATCTTAAGTATTTGCATTTGACATAAGGACCTTTTTCCACATAATACATTTAAGTATAGCTATGTTGATGAACATCTATGAAACATCAGAAGTCATCAAGATTCACTGTAGTTTTCATTTTCTTTTTTTGTAGAAACATCGGAAGCTCTTTAGAAGACAGCTCATTATAAGACTGTTTCAGAAATGAGACAGTTTGAAGGTGGACCCCAAAAGTGTTATATCCAAACAAAAATGTATAGATTATATAGAAAAATGACCATTTATGGTCATTTTTCTATATGATTTATAGAGTTTGGTTAAGATACAAGGTTGTTTAGCTAGCATGGTTTTTGCTTTGGATCCCAGCAATAGCATTATAAAGAGCATAATCATGAAACCATATCTATATAATTTTGACTCCCTTAAACCCCATCTTTATATAGTAAAACTGGGGTTTACAGGTATATACATTAGTTTTCTTATTTCTGCTCAAAAACATAGATTGTGGGTACTCGTTAGAACCGCCTTGCTGAGGCAGTTCTAACAAGTACCCACAATCTATGTTATGAGCAGAAATGTGAAAAATATCACAATTTTTATCTGAAAACTTTCAGTTTTTGCTGGTGAAATTTTCAATATATTTGAATAGGCATGTTTTCATAATGCATTGTGGTGTATTTACTAAGTCTAAAATCTATATATTTTTGTGCAGTCTGATCATGGGATTTTTCTGTGTAGATTCTACAGTATCCAATGAGATTCTGCAATAACAAAAGCTCAGATTAGACAGAGCAGACTAATCCTGGCTTTGTTTTTTTTTTATATAAGGAGCTTTTTCCTCCCTGTGAATTATATGCCCAGGTTCTCTGTAACAGTTCAAGGAAGTTTTGCTCTTGGCTTGTCAAAGCATAAGCTGCATTTCATTTGGAGACCCTAAATGGGTAACTGGCAAACAGTGCAGACCCAGATCAGACACCACAGAACACGGCGTCTGATCAGGGTCTCCACTGTTTGCAAACAGTTCAGTTCAACCATTTTTCGTTTGGAATATTTACAACATATTGTGTTGGGGTTTAACAACACGTCAACCCTTGTGGGTCATTTTGTGTCGTATCTACATCATATAGCCTGACATACCTAAAATCTAAAATGGAATTTGGCAATCTATAGTGTGGGAGAGTTTATTCAGTCTTTAATGGGTTAAGAGGTGGTTATTGCAACTGTGCCATTGTGTCCTGTTATTTGATGTTGCCCATTAATGATTACTCCTTCCGTCTGTGCCCCTGGATGGCTGTGCTTTATGACTGCTGCCTTTCATGGGTAACTTCATAATCATAGGTCTAGATAAGAGTGGATACACCAGAACCTCTTTATAACACGATTGTTGGGGTCCATAGCATACATGTAAACCCATTCATGGTCATTTTTCAATATAATCTATACATTTTTGGGATCCATCTTTGAACCGTGTTATATCCAAAACCGTGTTATAACGAACCATATTATAAAGAGGTCGTAGTGTGTCAGGTAAATAGTTTTGCTATTTCTCAACAAAAGCCATTACAAAAACAAGTCTATTCAAATATACTGAAAATTTTACCACCAAAAAAAGAAAAAATATCAAGATAGAAATTCTGATATTTTTCACATTTCTGCTCAAAACATAGATTGTGGGTACTTGTTAGGATTGCCTTAGTGAGGCGGTTCTAACGAGTAACCCACAATCTGTTTTTGAGCAGAAATAAGAAAAATAATGTATACCCCTGTAAACCCCAGTTTTACTATATAACAGTGGAATTTAAGGGGGTCAACATATTAGCATGTTTTTGTAATATGTTGTAAGTACTCATTAGAAGCATCTCCATGAGGCACTTCTAATGAGTACCCACAACATATGTTTTTGTTGAGAAATAAGAAAAATAGAGATATGTTTTGGTTGAAAAAAGCGCCTCATTGAGAGCTATGATTGATTCATTTATATTTTTTATAAGGCCCAGATTTGTGTCAATTGGAATAACACAAGGAAAGACTATTTTCTTGTTGTCTGCCTCCCAACTATGAAACTGATTGTTGATGTGGACAGCAGATGATCTAAGAACTCCTGGATATCGACTTCTGACTGGTGGCCAGCTGAGCAAGGGATACATCTTATGTTAGCATTAATTGGTACTACACCAGAGTAAGGCTTAAGTTTTAAAACAAGGATTAATGCAGGTAACTTTGGTACAAATGTGTGGGCCCATTTTGTAGCAGTCCAGTATATGAATAGCCCAGTTTTCGGAAGCCAAGTATCTCAATAGCCTTAAATTTTTCTCATCAACTATTTTTTTTACTGATTTTTTTTCTAAGTTCTAAGTTCAAACTTAGTTTTGAGATTAGAATTGTTTAATATTTACCAGTCTCTAAGCTAATTAGTAGTATTTTTCTGAGAAAAAAAGGCTTGCCATTTCATGTAAATCATCTCCAAATGACAATTCACATAAAACAATATGCCTTTTTTGTCAGTACCAAAAAGAATATATTTTTGTCATCAGTTAAAATGCTTAGTACTCTGGGTAAAAATTTCAGGAGACCACCCCATGAAATATTTTTCTTATTTTTCCCAGAAAGCAGGATTTGACATTTCATGCAAATTGTCTCCAATAGAGTAAAGGTTAATTTTGTGATAAGCACACCAAAAGTTACCAGTAGCCTAGGCTACTGGTAACTTTTAGTGTGCTTATCACAAAATTAACCTTTAGGCTACTGGTAACTTTTAGTGTGCTTATCACAAAATTAACCTTTAGGCTACTGGTAACTTTTAGTGTGCTTATCACAAAATTAACCTTTAGGCTACTGGTAACTTTTAGTGTGCTTATCACAAAATTAACCTTTACTCTCTGGGCTAGTTCAGCAGATGACAAACTCAAAAGGGGATCTGAAGTAGAACAAGAACAGATAAAAGCTTGAATTTTATTGACAAAATTTAACATATTTAGCTATATTTTTTGTTCAGCAATCAAAAAAGTTCTACTGAAGGCTGCTTTGCCTATCTAAAAAACTGTAAGCAGTAAGCATTTTCTGAAACAGATTCTGTTAAAATTGGTAAGAAAAGGGATTTATCATTTTTGACAACCAGCTGGCAGCTATTATGCACCCCAGGTCATTTTTTAAATAAACTCTCTTTTCTCAGCAATTGTCTTGATAATCAACTGTGCTTAATTTTCATTATTGAAAGTACACGGTTTGGTGCTTACGAGAACTTCAGTTGTTTTTTTTTTTATATATATTTTGAACACTTCAATAACACATAGCTATTGTGGAAAAATACTTGACCAAAACTACAAATAAAATAAAACAGTTGTTACACTGAAAAGAGAAAGCATGTCCCTAAGTTCTTCTGGAAACTTATATTCCAAGATCTCACAAGAATGTTTTAGGATCTCATTAGTAAACATGAATTTATTTAGAGAAATCAGGAACAATAATTGCATGAAATCTTCTATTTATCTCGACCAAACCATGTTAAACCCTCAAGAAAATTATAAGCACAGAATAGTTACCATAGTTACTACAGCAGGAACAAGAAACATGTATAGCTTGGTTAATTAATATGTTTGGCTGCTTACTATGTGTAAAACCCAAACAATAATTGAAAACAATATCTTAGCCAATTATTGTTTATGTTCTGTCCTGTAAAAATGCTAACCAACAGACCATAACTGGTCAAGATATCTTGGTCTAAATATAAGCAAGGCTTTATCATGTAATGAACACTTTTTTAGTGTAAATCAGACACAAGTTATTCCAACAATTGATGTTTTTCCCAAACATCTATCATAAAAGAGACTTTGCAGATATATCGTTAACAGTGGTAAGTTTTGTGTAGTGAACTATTTAAAAAAAAAAATTCAACAATACTTGCAAAAGCTTATGTGTATACATAATAAATAATGCAGCAATATTATGTCCTTTAAAAGTTAAAAGGGTATGTAGGGAAAACAAATGGAGACAAGCTAATGGGCTACCCATTTTTTGAATGTAAAAAAAAAGCACAGCATCATATTTTAGCCCTTAAAGCAGTAATCATGGCTGCAACAAGATGACGTAATGATTTTTTTTTTTTTTTTGTATTTTCCGAGAAGATTAGGCTTGACATTTCATGTGAGTTGTCTACTAGGCAGACAATTTTCACATGAAATGCCAAGTTTTATTTTCTCTAAAAAAAATTTATAATGTCATCTACTGCAATTTTGCTTAGTGCTTTAAGGGTTAGGGGATGCTTATTATTCCTTTGTTTCCATGGAAATGTCCATAGTTCTTCAGTTTTATACACAGAAGACTTAAACACAATACACTTAAATATCATAGAAAGCACTCATATTATATTTCCGACACAATTTTCATGCCAGATGAGAAAAGAAAAAACATTCCATCATGTACATATATGGGAAATAAGGTTCTACCATCACCATGGGGACAGTTGGCATGATTGCCATCCTTTAGGGGTTGCTATGGCAATGACCTTTAGTACACCATTCCTTGGTGATTGCCATGGTAACCATATACCTTAGTAACAGCTTGCTGCCATGATATGTATGCAAATAATTAAGAACTAGGTGATCTAATTATTCATTCTATATCACAAAATACTAGTATAAAATTTCTATCTAGATTACGTGTTAAATTTGATCTACACGGCAAGAACAGTAATAAGAATTATATCACACAAAAAAAGGTCTTAGTTCTTATACAAACAGCCCATTCCCAGATCTGCTTAAAAGCACAGCTAGGCATACACCTGTATGACAGGAAAATTCCAGGAAAGCCTCAGATGCTCTGTATATTTTGATTAAATGACTAAAGAACTGCAGCTAAGCCAATGTTTCTAGTATAAATGATAAATATTTCTTATTTCTCCAAAAAATATAAATTGTGGGTACTTATGAAAATTGCCTCACTGAGCCAATTTTTTTGAGTACCCACTATATATGTTTTGGTGGAGAAATAAAAAAGAGTGACTTCAATCTGAGTCATATGATGAGGCTATGATTGTGCGTATGAAATTCTAACTTTATTTATTTTCCAGAGAAAATAAGGCTTGACATTTCATGTGAAATGTCTGCTAGCAGACATTTCACATGAAATGTGAAGCCTTATTTTCTCAAAAAAAAATAATAATAAATCATGAAATGTTATCGGCTACATTTTGAATGGTACTTTCAGGATTAAGGCCAATTTGTGTGATGCAACTCGTATTTTATATAAAATTAATGAATATATTTCTATGAGAAGTTATCAAATCATGGCTGTTACTATACATTTCATCATTTCATAATCAGTCCAAAGGAATAAACTGCTCTGCATGCTAAATAAAATTATCAGCAGACAACATTTAGAAATAATTTTCTTATTTTTCCCAGCTAATAGCAATTGATATTTCATGTGAACCATCTCCTGAAGGGTCGCATGAAATAACAAGACCTATTTTTTGGGAAATTAGACAAATATCATTCTTTGTTGTCTGCTAAATTCATCTCCAGCATTCAAAGGTAAAATTTAACAGTCTTCCCCATGGTCACGGCACATAGTGGCAATAATGATATATATACATGTGCAATAAAACAAATATCAAATGCAACAAATGTATACTCATGTCTCTCCAATGATATTTTTCTCTTAATATAGAAAAGTAAATAAAAAATGTGTAAAATCGTTAACAGAATATAATATTGTAACAATAAGCATAGGAGAAGTAACGTTATTTACACGAAATAACTTCAAAGTGGGTGGGTGAAATGACATAATATCATTGCACTGGCCTCAGTTTGACAAAGTATGACTCTTGCTTCCCTTTGGACAGCGCAACCATACTGAGAGATTCTTGTCCAAGTTTGTAGAAAAAAAAAAAAAAAATACTACACATAGTTTTTGACAAAATTGCTGTTAACTGTCAGAACAAAATATGTACACATACACTTAAACTGGGCTCTTCGTAAATGAGTCATACCACAAGACATTGACCCTTATTACATGAGCAACAAGGCACTGATCAGCCATTGCTTTTGCACAGTTTGACAGGACCATAATTGCATGCTAGGAAAATCACCTGATACTGTGGAAATTGTGGAATATACCGATAAGCAGAGATGCACAGGCTGATCTGAGCTTTTGCTATTCACAAAATGTAAGGGTCTTTTTTCCACACTCCAGCTCAAATTCTTTTGGCAATAAATGTTTTATATTCAGACGAGTTGTTACAAAGAAATATTTGATCATAAATCTAGGATAAGTTTCTCGAGTTATCCACAAAAAAGCAAATGTTGTGGGCCGTCAGTAGAAGTGCCTCAGTGAGGTGCTTTCAATGATCACCCACAACATATGCACTTAATCCTTGCGAGGCGGTGTTGCAGTACAACTAGACAGATAGATATGTTTTTATGAATAACTGGCAAAAATTATTCCCAGAATTATTATCAACTACTCTTCTTTAATAATTCCACAGATATATGGCTTATTTTCCATAGAAAGAACAGTGGGTGATCTCATTAGAATCAACTCGCACGAGATGCCAGAACATGTTTTTCAAGGAGAAATAAGGAAAATATCTATATGACTACATGTTTACCATAAGCCCTAGTTTAAGCTTAAAATGGTAACTCCACTTAAAAGAACATGTATACAGCATTTAAAATATATAACAAAACACCTCATGCATAGTTTTGTTTGAACTTGTCCTTGAATTTGTTAAACTAAATGAATTAATGAGATTGAAGCCCATTCCTTTTTCTGGAGGAATACATGCCCACATATGAGAGGATGATGATTGATGATGATGATGATTATATTGCATAGCAACAGCAGATAAAATAATATCATAAAACACTTAACCTTCAACCTGCTAAAATTAAAATATTAACCTTTACCACTCTATGGGAAAATTCAGTAGATGATATTTTTTCTTTTTTTTTCTTCTGAAAACAGAATTTGACAGTTTATGCAAATTGTCTCCATTGGTGGCAATTTGTATGAAATGTCAAAACCGAATTTCTGGGAAAAAAATAAGAAAATTATTTAAATACGTAAATTGTCTGTTGAAAATCTTACCCAGATTGCTAAACATTAACTGATAATATTTTTTATACAGACTTGTTTTCCAGAAAATACCAATAAAAAATATTTTAAAACGCTGACTGTTAAATTTCATATTTAGCAAGTTAAAAGTTGAAACTATTCATGACGACTTTCCCCAGTTTTAGTCATCATGCAACCACACCTTTTTTCTGTAAAGCAATAATGGGGTCATTTGCTATATGATATGAAGCAGCAAAATTAAAAAAAAAAATGTAGCACCATTTGGTTCATACACCTGCAGTATTTATGATACTATTTCATCTGCAAATGATTTCGGAAGCTCCTGATAAGCATGCTATTTAGACAATAACCTTATTTCTCAATCATAGCTCTAGATAAGAGGAATATCCAGATTGAATTTTTTCTTATTTCTCCACAAAAACATATATTGTGGGAATTCATTAGAAGTGCCTCTGTGAGGCACTTCTAATGAGTACCCACAACATACGTTTTTGTGGAGAAAAAGTATATAAAACACTGAAAAATGCTTCTTATCCTAGCTATATTAAAAACATATGTTCTGAGACCCTGTTAGGATCATCTCGGCAAGATAATACAAAGAAATACCAGAACACAGGTTTTCAAAGAGAATCAAGAAAAATATAAGCACCATTTTTTTTTTTTTTTTTTTCTTTTGTGGTTATTTTCTAAAAAGCATTCATCGGGAGCCTTCGATTATTACTGTCATTCTCAAAACTAGATGGATGAAAATTTCAAAATGGCAGTAGTCTCTAATCATGGTCTGATTGGCTAATCCACTCTAACATGGAAGGGTGATCCTGGGATTTGTTCGTCTCCCCATTTAACGATGAGCATATAATCTCCCCGTTCCTTGACTACATATGAGATTTTGTAGGGGTTTCCAGGAATATGCTTGACACATAATTCTTCACATGGGCCTTTAGGACCGATCATACCAATAAATAACATGTTGTTGCCTGAAATAAACAAACAAAAAATTAGTAAAAATGCAAGAAATATTCACTAGACGATAAATATACTATCAAATCTTGTTATCTCGAACTCCAAGGGACGCACTGAAACACTTTGAGATATCTGTAACTAGTCGTATCAGAGTTGAGAGAGTGAGGAAAACAATAAATTGAACAACCACATTTAACAAATGAATATGTAATTTGACTCCTGAAGTTAGAAATATATATATAAAATAATGTGGAAAGAGGAGCAATTTCTCCTCTTTTCCACATTATTTTGTTACCAGTTGTCATAGTTTCATGTTAAAACAGGGACCAGATTTTCATTTCGAGATAAGCGGTAATTCGAAATAAGCAAGTTTGAGATAACAAGGTTCGACTGTACTTCACTATCTCTTTATAAAACTACCGGTATAATCTATATGTAATTCCTAAAATTTCATACACCAAAGTTTCTGACAAAATGGTATATGCAAACAGGTTTCATGATGGATTCTTTTTCTTCCACCTTTAGGTGGATTGTTCCTTGGACCAGCAGGCCTAAGACATGGTCATGTGAGATTGAAGTTTCTCACATGGGCAAAAAGTCTATCTCATATAGGCAAAGGTGAGAGAAATATAGATTTTGAAACTATTAACAGTAAGATTAAGCTTAAGAGATCTGATGCAGATCTTGAAAACTTTACTGTCAAACGTACTTTTTGACATGTGCGCCCAATATAGGGATCAAACATGGTCTTTCATGAATTAACATTCACCAGGTCCCATGGGAGGTGTTGAAAACCGAGGCTGGAGGACGCGGTTTTCAACACCTCCCAAGGAACCTGGCGAATGTTAATGCATTAAAAATATGATTTCGATCGCTATTATTGCATAAAAACTGAAAACATTTGCTACATTTCGCATTATTTCTTGCACTATTTTGTTTCACCTTTTCACTGATGTCGCACGAACGCAATTTCCACGAACTATGCTCGCTCTAGGGGCAGGTGGTACACATCTCATAAACGGAAGCAAACCTGTGGCCCCAGTATGATCATATTGTAAGTTGCGTAGCCAATTGTAAGTTGCGCAGCCATGCATTAAAAGTGCGTGAATTGCCTTGTTAATACACCGCTTTTCGCCAGTTAATGCACGGCTGTTAATAACTTACGACACTGCTTTTTATGCAATAATGAAGATTCAAATCAGCCTGTGCATCTGATTTGAATCTTCAGTCTTCATTGACCAGAGTCTGCGTTGTTCACAAGAAGAAACCTTGCATCCTTTGTTATCCCTAATGCATCCAGCAAAGATTCTGATCAGACTGCACGAATGTGCAGGCTGATCTGAATGTTCACTGGGTGCACATATCCAAAGGTATGTTTTCTGACGCTAATACGTCAAACACTAACCTGCATGTGATGTATCTACATTAAATGTGCACTGTTTGTTTCTGTATCCCCTCTTAAGGCCATTTCCTTCACATGTGACCTTGGATGCATCTGAGACAAACGGTGGTAGGGCAGCAAATTTACTCATCACACTTGTCTTGGTAACAGTTTCTACAACGACGGAGGCCTGTTCCTGGAATCCTGTTCCCTTGCCTGGACCTGAAGTTATACCATTATGCAGAAATCATAGCAAGTATATAAGCATCGTTTTATTTAGACAAGACATATCTGAACAGTGTTGACTCAGGTTTAAGTGATCAGGGCCTACACAGTTTGTCATTCTTCCAAAACTGATCTAAACTATCATTCTGCCAGAACCATTTAGCTACATCGAAAAGTAGTAAATGGACTTGTTCCTATTTTAGAATGAGTATGGTTTGCTGAAGACAGTAACTTTAAAATATTGATTATTCCTTGGAAATCAACATGCAAAATCATATGTATCTTTTCAAGACAATTCAAGTTAAGTATGAACCAAATTTCAGAGAAAACAGAAGAAAAATACCATTACTTTGTAGAGTCTGGCTTCAGCAGGCTGAAGATTAATCAAGACTCACCTAGTATTTAAACAAAAGAAAAATACCATTACTTTGTAGAGTCTGGCTTCAGCAGGCTGAAGATTAATCAAGACTCACCTAGTATTTAACACTTACCATGCTATGGGGGAATTCAGCAGACGACAAAGTGACAATATTTTTCATATTTTTCCTAGAAAAAAGGATCTGACACTCCTAGGGAGACAATTTGCATGAAGTGTCAGATTCCATTTTCTAGGAAAATATTTCAAAATGTCATCTGCTGAAATTTTTACCAAGCATGCAAAGTGTTAAGGTAACTATGGTAATACAAACAAAAATTGCAGTCTGACCAGACTGGATGCACAGGCTGATCTGTTTGCATTTCACAAACGTTCTAGGATTCGCTGATCTGTTTGCATTTCACAAACGTTCTAGGATTCGCTGATCTGTTTGCATTTCACAAACGTTCCAGGATTCCTTTTTGTCTGGTTTTTCCTTTTTGCCAAATTTCTGTAACTTTATGAAGATTACACAAAACTTTTTTTCTGTTTTTTTTCCTTTTTGCCAAATTTCTGTAACTTTACAAAGATTACACAAAATCCTTGTGTGGCATAAAATAATCAAATAGATGTCAAATTAACCCTTGAAGTGCTTATCACAACTGCAATTTGACATTTCATGTGAATTGTCAGCTAAGCAGACAATTCATATGAAATATTAAGTCTTATTTTCTCTGAAAAATAATATATATTTTTTTTTAAATGGTGTCTGATACAATTTTGCTTAGCACTTCAACTCTTTCATCCCTTTCAACCAAATCAGATACAGCTGCAAACAGTATATAGCCAGGGCCCTGTTGTTCAAATCATCGTTAGCTTAACAAGCTCGTTAGTGGTCAAAATCTTAACTGTTCTAGTAAGTACAATATCTAATTCACAAGTATTTTTGCTGAAAAAATGTGAGTAGCTTTTGCAAATGCAAAAGCTACTCACATTTTTTCAGCAAAAAATATTAGCGCATATGCCATATTTAATGATCAAAGTTTAAACGATACGTTAGGTAAACTAACAACATCATCAGTTTTGAACAACTGGGCCCAGATGAGCAGGCTCATGAGCAGACTCATCAGGATCTACACTAATTGCCATTCTGTTTCCAATTTTGTACTGATAGCCATATTTGCAACACCAGACGTGCCTAATTTCAATGATGGAAGAGCCCACTTAAGAAACTCAGGAGAGAATGATCATGGCTTGGTACTTTATACTCTTTTCAACATTATTTAAGTTGTACTGAGATGATGGAAGGGTGATAATAAAAGGCTCCTGTGCAATAAAGCACCATACAGTCAGAACTGAGTTCTGCCTCCAGTGGGATCGGGAGCGCTAACCACTGGGCCACCCGGGCACTCCTCAGGGTTGAATGGGTTAAGGGTGAAGACCAACACAAACCTTCAATTTTAGCTTTGAATGGACTGCCAGCGATGCCAGTTCCTGCGTATCTAATGGTGATTAGATAATCTCCTGGAGCGGTAGGGTTGTATGTGAACTCATAACCATCATCAACTTCTTTGCATTCCAGTTTGACCTTGGAAGGACCTTCAACAGTAACTGCGAGAGCCCCTGCACCAGCATTCACAGTGTTCACAATAAACTTGCATGTTTGACCTAAAAAATACAAGTACAGTTGACTTGTTATATCAAATTCCAAGGGACTCTCTGAAATACTTCAAGATATCCGTACCTCGACATAACAGATTTGCAGAATTAGATAAAAATAAATTGAACAACCACATTATACAAATGAATATGTAATCTGACACCTAAAGTTAGCGGTATATTGAAAATATTATGGAAAGGAGGATTTCCATGTTGAAACAGGGACCAGGCTTTTAGTTCAAGATAAGCCGTTATTCAAGATGACCAACATTGAGATAACGAGAGTCAACTGTATATGAGTTGATAAAATGGTTAATTTACAATATGATCTTTTGGACGTATTATTATACATGAAATGTATGTATATGCTTGAATATGAACAATAATATATCATTGGACTTGTTAAGAAGGTATATATAATGATAACTCGGGAATATCTTTCTCTTCGCAGAACATGTTGAGGGTACTCATTAGAAGCATCTTGCCTAGGCACTTCTAATGAGTACCCATAATATGCTTTTACAGGGAAATGAAAAACATCAATAAAACATTCTCCCCTCTACCCGTACCTGCTACAAGGATAGCAGGCCTTGCCCAACTGTAAGCCAATATGGGTTGGATGCCCCAGTGACATAAGCTGGAGCCATGAGAAATACTGAAGAGAAAGAGAGTAATACATACCAGTCTTTCCAGTGCGTAGACCATCTCCATAAGCTTGTACCATACCAGGATCAGCATGAACTGTTCCAACCTGTATTCTGAAGGGACTGTCTGGGATCTGGCAGCCATCAAATGATACATAGACGAGATGAGGACCATTCTCACGAGGAATAAACCTTACAGCATATTCACCTGAAAGCACATGAACATTACATTCAAATACACTGTAGATCCAATACATCGCGGTCCGTTATTTCGCGAAATCCTGTATATCACGAATTGTCCGTGGACCCCAAATTTACCATGACCAAAAAAAAAAAAACCAAAAAAAAACCGTATAGTATGTTTGTTGTTTTAATTAATTTGAAAAAAAAATAAATGACTGTAATTAGTTCCGGTATTGATTTTTCGCGCATATCCAGACATGAAGTCGCATCATGCATTATGACCAAACAATCCAATTAGCGTCAATCAGTACACGCACTGATTATAATTGGCAAACAGTTAATTTTAATCGCCGCACTTGTCATAATCAGTGTCATAATTGAGTACATCTACTCAATGCTCAATCAGTCAACGATATCCACCCGCCATCTAAAAAAAATCAAAACATAAATAAAATGATAGTTTTTTGGGCCCGCAGCAGATGTAACAAGTGAAGAGAAGCAACTCAAATTGTCTAAGCACTCAGGATATGTGAGTTCTCTCCTTCACTGTTACAGGGAACCAGTACATCCAAAATGGCGTCCTCATTTGTCATTTCAGCGAACAAATGTTTTCAAACGTAGTTTATATGCTGGTCTCGATTAAAGCTAATTGGTAGACATATTCCCCCAGTGTATATACTGCCATTGAGTAATTCTGAACCAATTGTAATGGTGAGATATGGCCGATAACTTTACTGACAGCCATTTGGTGTGGACTGATTAGCGGCGTCTCATTAAACTACCTCCGCGACTTATATTGCGATCCTGATATATCGTGCTAGCAGAACTTGAACCCCAAGCACCACAATATATTGGATCTACAGTGTATGCATATAGTGGGTCATTCATGTTTTAAAATAAATATATCTCTGCATCAACCTTATCTATTTTTCTCTCAGGTACACATTTTGATGACTGACTGACCTGTTTAAAAATATTTCTTGATATTTGTAAAAGATTATAGAAATATTTCTCGATATTTGTAAAAGTATATAGGCCAAACAGAAGTTATGTTCTGATGATACATGTAATAGTTTTGGTATTTTTCTGTTTTAACTACTGGAAATTTTCCTTCTAAATCTATTACAATATTTGACGCAGCCATTTTACTATCAGTGGAGCATATTTAAGGTACAATGTATATGAAATAAAGGACCAAATGGTAGAAAAAATGTAATAGTTTTTGGATCTTCAACTTATTCTGGAGTTACCAGATTATTTGTGTGTGTGTAGAAGTGTGTGTATATATATATATATTTTTTGTTTTGTTTTGTTTTTGTTTTGTTTTCATCATAGTAAAATCTTTTACCCTTAAAATGCTAATCACAGCTGCAGCAGATGACATCTTGAAAATTTCTTTTTTTATTATTTTTCAGAGAAAACGAGGCTTGGCATTTCACATAAATCAATTTCAAATGTCAAATGTCAAGCCTTTCATTCACTGAAAAAATGAAACGATAGACTGTCCTCTGCTACAATTTCGCTTGGCACTTTAACGGTTACCATATTTACCCTAAGTTTTGGGACACCTTTACTTACCATACTTCTAAAATTTGAAATAGTCCATTCTACTACCTTTTGACGTATCTAAAATATTGCTGTATGTATGGCAAACAGTGTAGACCCTGATCAGAATCTGCATTCTGCAGATTCTGATCTGGGTCTACACTGTTTGCAAAGGCCTATCTGTCCCAATACTTTGGGTTATTATGGTAATTTGTTGCTCTGATAGAAGCTGAATCATTCTCAAGATAACTTACCATCATCTATTTCCTGGATAAGGGCATCCTCCTCACCTCCTGATGGACTGACAACACGAGCCTGAAGTTTACCTCTTGGAGCACCATTGAAATTTACTACAAATGCACATGGTTTACCAATCTGAAAGAATGAATCAAGATCAAAATAAATACATACAAATATATGGGCATTTCCAATATACCCATTACGAAAATACGCCTATTCAAATATACACCAGAACCTCTTTATAACACGATTGTTGGGGTCCACAGCATAAACCGTGTTAGTTAAACAACCGTGTTATATCCAAACAAAAATGTATAGATTATATTGAGAAATGACCATTCATGGTCATTTTTCAATAAAATCTATACATTTTTGGGATCCATCTTTGAACCGTGTTATATCCAAAACCGTGTTATAACGAACCATGTTATAAAGAGGTCCTAGTGTATTGAAAATTTTGCAACCAAAAACGGAAAGTTTTCAGGTAACATATTCTGATATTTTACATATTTCTTCTCAAAACATAGATTGTGGGTACTCATTATAACCGCCCCAGTGAGGCAGTTCTAATGAGTATCCACAATCTATGTTTTTTAGCAAAATAAAAAAAATAATATATATCCCTGTAAACCCCAGTTTTACTATATAAAGTGGGGTTTAAGGGGGTCAAAATTATATTAGCGTGTTTTCATGATGAAAACATAAGTTGGGGGTACTCATTAGAAGCACCTCATCGAGAAAACAGATTCAACATTTCATGCAAATTGTCTCCACTGGAGACAATTTGCATGAAATGTCAAATCTTGTTTTCTGGGAAAAATAAGATTAATATTTCAATATGTCATCTGTTGAAAATTTTACCGAGAGTGCTAAACATTAAAGAATACAGTTTACAAACCTGTAATCCCTTGTTTTGTAGAGCACTGACTGAGATTTTCCTGGCATCGCCAATACTTGGAGTGATGGGTACCCTGAATGGAGATTCTGGGATATGGTCATCATTAAACTTGATAGAAACCAAATACTCTCCTGTAATAGCAAATTATTTATATTTAGGAATCCTGGCTTTAAGGGAACTTGGTAGATTTTCCACTCGGTAGACTTTCAGAGAAAGTAGGACTTGACATTTCATGTGAATCTTATGCAAGGCAGACAACTCCGTGGTTAATGTATCAGAATTGGTCCTACCTCTAAATCATACAGATACAGAATTCACATGAAATGCCAAGTTTTGTTTTCTCAGTGAAATAATAAAAAAGAAGCTAGAATGTTGTCTGCTACGATTTTGCTTAGCACTTTGTATTAAAAACTGTTTTTCTGAAGGTGACTCAGGATGATGATTTGGTGTTTTACGTCCCTTTAAACATTATTCATGACATACTGGGACAATAGAAGGGTGATAATGAAAGGCTCTGTGCAATGAAGCTCGATACAGACTTGAGCTGAATTCCACCTCCACTGGGATTCGACCCCGGGAGCTTGTGATCTGAAGTCCGGAGCACTAACCACTTGGCCACTTCTGGGTGAATCTGGAGATAAACTGGCAATATCATGAGAAAATATCTATTCTGAGCTAATGTAGAATATCTTAACATTTACATTCATACCCAGTGAAAGCTGTCACCTACCAGGTTCTGAAACAGTGTATGTTACTCCACAGGAACCATCCTTCCTGTCCTCAAAGTCAACCTCAGCCTTGGAAGGACCTTCAACAGCAATAGACAGACCACCAGCACCAGCTTCACGGGTGTAGATGTTGAACTCGCCTGTAACATTCATATAGCAATGTTAGTTCATCTAGCACACTACAGATATTTTAACGAATAGCAAATTGGGTAAAAAAATTCAGCAGACGACATTCTGAAATATTTTTCTTATTTTCCCAAAGAAACAGGATTTGATGTTTTATGCAAATGGTCTCCAATCATGGCAAAGGAGACAATTTGCATGAAATATCAAATCTTTTTTTGGGGGGGGAAATAGAAAAAAAAAATGTCATCAATCCGTTGTCTATTGAATGCCCAGTGAGTGGTAAAGGTTAATTTTTCCCAGTAAACGGGTTTAACATTTCACTCAAATTATTGAGACAACTGGATGAAATGCCAAGCCCTTTTTTTCAGCAAAATTAATAAAAATATGACTAAATACATTAACCCATTGTAGTCGGAAAACCCCTAAAAGGGTAACTGGCAGACAGTGCAGACCCTGATCAGACGCCGCAGAATGCAGCGTCTGATCAATGTCTCCACTGTTTGCAAATAGTTCAACCATTTTTCTCTCAGAATAACTTAATCACATAGCCTGACATACCTAAAATCAAAATTAGAATCTTCCAATATATAGTGTGGGTGAGTTCATTCAGTCTACAATGGGTTAATAGTCTGAAGATCAGGGCCTTCACACTCGCTTGATACTCTTATGTGTTGATACTATCAAATATATCAACATATACCAGCCTCATTTATCACATTTTTTAGAATATTTATGCAGATGATCCAAATAAAACCTACATAGATTGCCCTTGGAAACAAAAAACTCATAAAATCATGAAAATAAGAATCTCAGTTTTACTGAGACTCGTCATAGTACAGCAATATACGGTATATATACAACAGCTCGAACTCTAATGGCTCATTAACCATGGCTAATTCAAACTCGTTTTTGAGTCCCTAAACGAAAGTCTTCCAACAGCTCAAGAACACAAACAATAAAGGACATTTTCTTATTTATCATGAAATTGTATGTTGTGTGTATCCATTTGAATTGTCTCATTGAGGCAATTCTAATGAGTACACTACATACCATTACTGTCTAGAAGATCAAAAACAATTCCCTAAATTATCGCCATTTTTTTTCCTGACCTGCCCCATGTTTAACCCTCAGTGGCTTAAACTACCCATACACGAATAAATTTCCATGGTCCCAAAGAGGTCCGAGCCATCGAGGTTCAACAGTACACCTAGCACTGGCTGAAGTGGAACCCGATTTTCCAAGATACAAGAATGGGCTCAATGATCCCAAAGAAAATAAATACTGTTCTATGATGAAGTACAGGGGGACTTTCTATGTCACTTAACACGAGCTACAGTGAAATCAAATAAATCTTTACCCATTTTAGACTGAATGAATTCTCCCACACTATATATTGGAAGATTCTAGTTTCGATTTTAGGTATGTCAGGCGATATGATTTAGATATGCCAAGACAAAAATGGTTGAACTGTTTGCAAATAGTGGAGACCCCGATCAGATGCTGTGTTATGCAGCATCTGATCTGGGTCTGCACTGTTTGCAAAGTACCCTTTTAGGGGTCTCCAGACTACAATGGATTAAAGGCTGCTTTTGGAAACACAGACCTCATACAAGCCTTATTTTCTCAGAAAAAAATAAAATAATATCTACTGTTGTTGTGACTGGAATTTTAAGGGTTGATCCATTAATGTCAAGTGGACTCTTCTACCACAACTCTTTGGTCCGATCTATTTCCAAAGCAGGTTGTCTGTTTTTTTATTACTACTATGTTTTATCAAAATTCCTGCAGTTAATGCAAACAGAGTAGACCCTGATCAGACGCAACATTCTGGAGCATCTGATCTGGGTCTGCACTGTTTGCCAATTACCTGTTGGGGGTTTCCTGACTAAAATGGGTTAATTCGCTGACAACAGTGAAATACAACCTTATATTTGAGTAAACTTACATGGTTCATTGACCTCTCCCCTGACGAGACCAAGACCTGCTGCATGGACCTTGTGTGCTCCACCACCAGCAATAGGACCAACTGTGAACTGGAATGGACTGCCTGAAATTACATAATAACAATGATGGTAAGCTAACATCCATTTTTAAGCCAATCAGTGGTAAAAAGATAAAAATCCCTTAACTTCTACATATTTCTGGTTTACATCTGAAATACAATAACAAAAGATCATTCACAATGACAAGTTATTCTGTAGAGGAGAATTGTTGTTTCTCCAATGTGTTTAGTCACCTTATTAGGATCATCTTATTAAGACATAGTGAACTTATTAAAAGCACCTCACTGTGCTTTTATCGAGAAATAAAAATGATTATTGAGAAATAAGAAAAATGTCCTCTGATGATGATGATTTGGTGTTTTACATTACTATCAACAGTATCTAAATATATGAGCCAGCGCATGACAAAAATGGCACCCAAATGCACCCAGCGAAGACTCGGATCAGCCCGGGCATCTGCCCAGTCTGATCATAGACTTTGCTGTCCATACGAAGAAAGCTTTGGTCCTTAGCTACCCACTGAGCACAATGAAGACTGATCAGACTGGGCGAATGGCCAGGCTGATCCGAGTCTTCCCTGGACGCACATGCCATTTTGTAGGTTTTGTCATGCAATGGCTCATACTGAAATGGTGGCGGGCTGATAATGAAAGAGTCAGTGCAATGGAGTGCTGTACAGTCATGAGTTGAATTTTGTCTTCAGAGGGTTTCAAACATAAGCAAGCATATGCACTAAGCACTTTGTTATGTCCACATTTCAAACATTCTCTGATGAAAGTCTTAACCCTTAAATCGCCAATCACAACAATTGTTATCTGCTTTGTCTTCTGCCGGTTACTTTAAAAGTCATTGTTGCAAACAGTGTGGACCCAGATCAGAATGCTCCTTTAGGAGCATTCTGATCTGGGTCCACACTGTTTGCCTATATGGAAAATGTAAGTTTGAAAAGTTTGCAAGAAGATGCAGCAGACGACATAAGCAGACGACATTTTCAGATGCAGATTTTCTTGGCGCTTTAAGGGTTAATATGAACACAGAATACATTTCTACAGAAAAATAATAAGAAAACATTCTTCAGAGTACTACTTCACTTATCTGACTCCTGAACGATACATGTAAATATTCGTATAATGCATTTCCTACCTGGTATATGCATGTCCTTGTGTTTCACGCTCACTATGTGAATTCCCATTTCCTGTGGCACGAACTTAATGCTATAATGACAGTCATCTAGACTGACCACATCACACAGTTCTGTGATTCCAGATGGACTGGTTACTGTTGCTGTCATATCGAATGGACTGGTACCTGAATGTAACACAATATGAGAATTAATGATAGGAAGAAGGGTCAGTTGAATATTTCTTTTTTTTTTTTTTTATCATGTAGCAACTATGGGACCAAGACCTTCTAAGTTAAATGGATTCACAGATTCCAAAAATGGCTTGTCTGCTATATAACTGTGAAGGCCTAAATCAGCCTGCATATTTATGCAGTCTGATCAGGACCTTCTGTTTGTTGATATATTTTATGGAATCCATTAATTCTGTAAGAGAGGCAGAACATTTTTGACAAGAGTTGCCTCTCTTCAAAGTGTATTCATTTTGGCTCTTTAAGATCAACACTTCAGCCAAAAGGACAACTTCCACAGTGCGTGCATATATGGGAACATGCATTTTCTCCCGGTATGCCTTAATTATATATAGTCAAAGCTCAATAGCTCGAACACCAATGGCTGGTTTACCATGGCCAATTCAAACTGGTTTATGAGTCCCTACAAAATTCTTCCAATAGCTCAAGAAAACAAATATTAAGGGAAATTTTCTACTTTTATTATGAAATTGTATTTTGTGTGCACTCATTAGAATCGCCTCATCAAGGCAATTCTAATAGGTACACTCAAAATACAATGACTGTGTAGAAAATTGAAAAGATTTCCCTAAATTATCTTTATTTGCTTCTGAGCCTGTAGCCATGATTTATCCTCAGTGGCTCGAACTACCCATGTCTCAAAAAAATTTCCATGGTCCCAAAGATGTTCCAGCCATTGAAATTTGACGGTATGTCACCATTTTTCTGTGAATACTTTTGAAAACCAGCCGTGAAGGGCTCTGAATCTATCACTTAGTTAAATCATTTGGAATGTAAGATCATTTATGGTTTTCATTTTCTCAAGGCATCATTGGTTAACCCTTAAAGCACCAATCACAACTATTGTCGTCTACTTTGTCTTCTGCTGGTTCTTTTAGAAGTCAATGTTGCAAACAGTGTGGACCCAGATCAGACTGCTCCTTTAGTCCACACTGTTTGCCTATATGCAAAATGTAAGTTTGAAAAGTTTGCAAGAAGATGCAGCAGACAACATAAGCAGACGACATTTTCAGATGCAGTTTTTCTTGGCGCTTTAAGGGTTAAAATGCTTTTCATTAAACAAACTGATACTACAGTCGAACCTCAACAGCTCGAACACTGATGGCTTGTTTACCATGGCTAATTCGAACTCATTTTTGAGTCCCTACGAAATTCTTCCACTAGCTCAAGAAAACAGATATTTTGGGAATTTTTCTTATTTTATCATGAAATTGTATGTTGTGTGTACTCATTAGAATTGCCTCACTGAGGCAATTCTAATGAGTACACTCAACATACAATTATTATGATGGAAATAAAAAAAAAACCCTCAATTATCGCTATTTGCTTTCTGACCTGGCACCACGATTAATCCTCAGTAGCTTGAACTACCCATGTCTCGAACAATTTTTCATGGTCCCAAAGAGGTTCGAGCCATCAAAGTTCGACTGTACTCTTAAAGTAACCTGTTTTGCTTAAAAATTCTGAGAAGTTTTAAACTATACTGGAATGGAAAGGATCAAACAACTCTTGAAAGGATATGTAACATGTTTCCTGAAATATTTGTTTGTGTTGAGGTTTTACAAATAGTTTTATTTGGATACCCTTGGATCTAGAGTTTTGTCAGCAGCATCAAGCATAGATCAAGATAAGAGGAGGTATCTTGTAAATATTTTTTCTTATTTGTAGAGGAAAACTTATATTGAGGAACTCATTAGAAGCACCTTGCAGAGATGCTTCTAATAAGTGCTGCCAACATATACTTTCCTGGACAAAATAAGAAAAACATGCGCAACCAACAAAGGCTCAGATCAGCCTGGATAGCTATGCAGCTTTATTAGTCTTCACTAGTCCTCTTTAGAAAGCCAAGGATCCAAGTTTTCCTCAAACAGACAAGGAAGACTGATCAGAATAAGCAAGATGCAGACTCTAATATTTGAGTCTTTGATAGGCACATGATGGTACATTTTTTCACAATGTTACCCATTTCTTCTTGAAAAATGTAAGCTATGGGTTTTTATTAGAATCATCTCTATGAAATGATAACAAGGGATCCCACTTAATCATCTCAATGATTCTAAAGAGATCCTACAGAAAAGATTTTCATAGAGAAATAAGAATATTCTCAATAGCAGCGGCCATGACATGAGGATACTGCTTTTCCCTAAATATTCAGCAGTGTTAATTCATTTTTGTTATCTAAACATTTCAGTGCTTGATAAGGTTTAACTCTCTTCTGCTGAACCCAGATATGCCCTGCCTTTGCAAACAGTGTAGATCCAGATCAGTTGGCTTCTAAAGAAGCCAACTGATCTGGATCAGCACTGTTTGTCATTAAGTATGTGAGTTTGTATCAACAACCGGATTGTGTAATCTGATTGGCTGAAAATTAGAAGTGGGTGTGGCATCTTAATTTATTCAGCATGATAAGTGTTAAAATGCTGAGACAGAATTGCAAACAGAGTGGTCCATGATCAAACTGTTAGGAGCAGATTGATTGGTCCACGTTTTTTTTTTTTTTCAGACCTATCTGCTTGAATACTTAAAGTAAATAAGATAGATGCATGTAATGAGTAACAAATAAAATAGAATGCACTCCTTTGGTAGAACAAGAAAGACAAAGACAAGTAATAGTGCCATTACATATACTAAATATAAGTTTAAATATTTATTTCAGTGTCCCTAAATCAAGTGTCCAAAATGAATTTCTATTAGTTAATATTATACAATTCAAAAGCATTTACAGTTTCATTGCTTTAGTTTCCACTGAATTTGCTTTTATTCCCAAAACCGGATGCACAATAAACAACAACAAAAAAAAAAAAAAAAAAAAAAAATCCCAAACAATTACTTTTTTCAAATGACATGTCCAAAACGAAACAAAATTATTTTTTCAAGAAAGAACATCTAAATATTTACAGTGCCCATAAAAATAGTTTAATGACAAAGCTAGACAGATTATTCCATAAAAAGTGTAATCTACAATGACACTATTACTTGTATCAATGATATGTATGTGTGGTTTTGAAGCACTATCAAAGAATCACTGAAGAATGGCATGGAACTGTTTAAGTTATGATCAGAGTTATGTCCCATGCAAACAGAAAAGGTACTGACCACTGAAAGCCAGTAAAATGTGAATCATAGTGCTAAGGTAAGGTTTTCATTTCTCCACAAAAAACATGTTGTGGCTACTCATTAGAAGTGCCTTGATGAGGCACTTCTAATGAGTACCCACAACATGTGTTGTTGTTGAGAAATAAATCGAGGCACTTCTAATGAGTACCCACAACATGTATTTGTGAGAAAATAAGAAAAATATCAATACTTTTTGTTGAAAATGTGTGTCATTTGCAGCTTTTGAATGATTTGAGGTATTACGGCCCAGGTGACCCATTAGGGTCATGTTGAGCTGCTCAGTTTACCTAACCACACTTTTCTTGGGCCGGCTTAGTCCTCTAAGCGGTTGACCAGTACTCGTGCACATTCTTTTTGCCAAAAACTGACAACTGCCCTTCTTGAATCACAGGATGGGAGGGAACAATCATAGCATATATTTCATGATCAATCTCCACAGGATCGAACCTCCTGATCACCAGTCTGACATGCATCCAACAGAGCCACGTAGGCTGGCCAGTTCTTTAAATACATGTTTTTTTCTTATTAGAAGTGCCTCATCAAATGAATATCCACAACATATGCTCTTGTGAAGAAACAGATACATATCAACAGTTTTTGTTTGAAAACTCTCACCTACAGGCAAACAGTTGGAAGACCCTATAACCAGGCTGTTCTAGATCTTAATTGTTCAAATATGACAATAAGTAAAATGTTTCTGTGCCAATACTGGAAGTATGGATGGACATAGAACCTCAACTACAGGGCCCAGTTGTTCAAAGCTAACAATGTCCTTAGTTAACATATCGATAAAACTTTGATCATTAAATATGACATATATGCTAATATTTTTGCTACTTACTAGAACAGTTAACATTTTGACCACTAACAATCTCGTTAAGCTAACGATGCTTTGAACAACTGGGCCCAGATGTATAGCTCTAGATAACAGATGTATAGCTCTTATTTCTCCAAGAAAATGGGACTCGCCAAGCCAAAAGCTGTCTTCAAGCATGCTCAACATGCGCATTCAGATTTATCCCACGTAAAGTCTCATCTGGCCATTTGCTCTCCATCAATACATTCTATAGTGTCCAATGATTCTGTTAGCAGACTGCAAAGGCCCTGATCAGACTGCATGGATATGCAGGCTGATCTGGGTCTTTGCTGTCCGTATATGCCCAAAGACATGTTTTTGCTTGCCGCAGCTCAATTATATATTATGGGTACCCATTGGAATTGCTTCTGTGAGGAAATTGCAGTGAGTATCTACAACAATGTTTCTGTGGAGATGATGATGATGATTTGGTGTTTTACATCCCTTTTAACATTATTCATGACGATAGAAGGTTGATAATGAAAGACTCTCTTCAATGAAGTGCCATACAACCATGAGTGAATTCAGCCTCCAGTGGGATCTGAACCCTGGACCTTGCGATCCTGAGTCAGGACCATTGTCAGTTATGCAGACTTCGTTTCTGTGGAGAAATAGCTAAAATATCAATTCTTTTAAAACTTAGCACTCTGTGTAAAATTTTCAGCAGAGGACATTTTGAAATATTTTTCTTATTTTTCCCAGAAAGCAGGATTTGACATTTCATGCAAATTGTCTCCTAAGGAGACAATTTACATGAAATGTCAAATCTTGTTTTCTGCGAAAAATAAGAAAAATATCATGAATTTGTCAACTGCTGAAAATGCCCAGAGAGTGGGAAAAGTGCCTTTCCTAGAGCTATCCATGATACACATATAAAACACTTGCAGATGACTTAAAGACTATAGCCTTATTCAAGTTTCAAGAATACATAACTAAAACATTTATATGTCAAAAATTAAAGATTTGGTTTATTTTATTTAACTTGAAACTAAAATATGGAAACTTAATTATCTCTGTCATCTAAATAAGAATCTACATTTAAGGATCTGGAGCTTTCTTAAGAGGACTTGGTGCATTCGGGAGTTTTTTCTTTCTTTTTTTTTTTTTTTTGTGTCACTTTTTACAAGGGAGATAATTTTTGTGACTTTCCTTAAGCATTTCTGCACAGAATCCCCTTCTGAAATGGGGTCTGCTCTGAAAGGAAAGCATTTGTCCCCAAAGGGGACAATCTCTTTTTCTATTAGAGCAGACCCCTTTTCAGAAGGGGGACAAACCATTTTGATAGTTATCTCCCCTGAAAAATTATCCATTCCCCTTAAAGGTAACAACAAATAGCATTCCATTTTCAGGATCACACAGGTAAAATGATTTCACTGGTGGTTGTTATAGAAACAGAGATAGCACAGTTGCTATGGTTTGTTTCTATGGAAACAAAGGTACCAATGCCGATATAGGGGTCAAAGTTGTTTCTATGGAAACAAAGGTTGCAATGCTGATATAGGGGTCAATGTCACGGTTACAAACCTGGTTTACTCTGATATGCTGACATTCTCCTTAGGAATGATACTACAAATAGAATATATCAGGAACCTTTAAAGTAGCAGCTGACGAACAACAGCAATAAAACAACCAAACCAGTTAGACAACACTATCACCAAATTTTTAACATTACATACGAAAATTACTTAAATGATCAAAACACAATGTTGGCCTTTTGTTATTAGCTATATAGGTCTAATATAAGACATTTCAACCAAAACGTATTATATTTTTTTCTTATTTCTCCACAAAAACTGTTGTGGGACTTATTACAAATACCTCATTGCAGCACTTCTAAATGAGTACCACAACAAATGTTTTCATGGAGAAAATTTAATAAGAAACACATTTCTCTGAAACCCTGTTCTAGATCTAGAGCTATGTTAACTTTGACTCTGACCTTGACATGGAGCTCAGATAATTTATGTTAGGAGTTAAAAGTACCAATTTTTTTTTTTTTCTTTATAAAATCTTTGTTCTATTAGAATATTCCTGCACAGACAATTTTACAATGAGATTTCAAAACAAATTTTCTTTGAAAAATAAGAAATATACTAATAAGTATTCTACATATCTGAAGAGCTATCTTGATCAACTTGAGAACAATGAACAATCTAAGAGCAATCATTTTGCTTTTGAAGAAAATAAAGATGCACATCACAGAAGACTTTTACAAATCACTAACACTTAGCAAGCTGGGTAAAACATTCAGCACAAGACAAATTGTTCATATTTTTTTTCTTATTTCCTTTCTGGAGAAAGCAAGAAAAAATATGACCAATTTGTCGTCTGCGAAATTTGTCCGTAAAATGCTAAAGGTTCAAAAAACAATACCTGAGTAAAAACACAACATAACCAGACTACCCAACAACTACATGAAACAAATGTATTTGATTACTTACAAAACCAACTAAACCAACTGGATGCTTTTGCTCACCAAATTAAATTAAAGACCAAAACAATTAAAGAAGAAACTATGAAATAATAATGTACAACATTTCAACCAAACATGTATTACTGTATTTATCCTAAGTACTGGGACACTTTAACTCTTTACCATACTTGTCCTAAAATTTGTAAAAGTCTTACTACCTGCTGATGTGTCTAAAATAGTGCTGGATGAGTGGCAAACAGCATAGACCCTGATCAAACATGACATTCTGTGGCATCCGGTTTTGGTCTACAATGTTTGCTCAGGCCTGTCTGTCCCAATATTTAGGGTTATCAGGGTAATTTTTTTCTCTTTTCTCCACAAATACATATGCACTTCTAAGAGTACCCACACCATATTTATAACCCTTGTCCTGCTGATTCCGGATATGCCCTGCCTTTGCAAACAGTGTAGATCCAGATCAGTTGGCTTCTGAAGAAGCCAACTGATCTGGATCTGCACTGTTTGCCAATACGTATGTTTGTTTGCTTGTGTTGAGATTTTACGGCCCAGTTAACCCAATGGGGTCATGTTGAGTGCGGTCAGTTCACCTAACCACATTTTTAATGGGCAGGCTTAATCCTCTATGTGGTTAACCAGTAAAGCCATCAAGTATGTGAATTTGTATCAACAATCTGGATCAATTAACCTGATTGACTGAAAATTAGAAGTGGGCAGGACATCATAATTTATTCAACATGACAAGGATTAAGGAGAAATAAGAACAATATTTATCTAGATACCCCTTTTATCTGGAATTAATATAAATTCTGTCTGACAAATTAGACTAATTAATATTACAACTAGCAGAGATCAATGAAAGCCTACTTTCCAGAATTTTGACTGCAGTTACTGGAAGACAGAATAAAAATTCTCTGCACAGTTAATGTATAGTATCTTTTTGCATTTACATTACGAAAACATGCCTATTCAAATATACTGAAAATTTTACCACCAAAAACTAAAAGAAAAATCAGATAAAAAGTTTGATATTTTTTATATTTCTGCTCAAAACATAGATTTAGGGTACTCGTTAGAACCGCCTCGCCGAGGCGGTTCTAACGAGTATCCACAATCTATGTTTTTGAGTAGAAATAAGAAAAATAATGTATACCCCTGTAAACCCCAGTTTTACTATATAAAAGTGGGGTTTAAGGTGGTCAACATTATATAGGCATGTTTTCGTGATGTTATATGTAACAAGGAGAGAGATTATCATTAAGGAGTTAAAAGAAACAAAAACAAAAAACACAGTAATATCTTGAATGAATTTGCTAAAGAGAACATATCCAGCATGAATCTAACATTACAGCAATAAAGAAAAAGATCCTATGCAGAAAAAGTAACTGCTACTTATCCAAGAGTCTTACAGTACAATGCTTTTATTTTCTTCTACAGAACATTACAAAATGGATTTTTAGGCCATTCAACACCTAAATCTAGCAGAAACAGCCAGCACTCTCTTCCTCTCACAGTGCAAACAACCTGCCAGAGTGGTTCATTCAGGGTGGAAAGGGTTAACGTTTCTTAACCTCCAATATTTAGAATCTGCAGAGAGCAGTTTGACATTCCTGTCTTATATTTCCTGATGAGAGACAGTCTGCTAGAGATGTCAAGACATATATTATCAGGTTACTTTTATGTACAGACTGGTTCCCTGACTCACCTGGAATTTTAAGACTAAGTTCACACTGGCTGCCAACATGTGTTACATCAATGGCTTGTTGGTGACGCATGATTCTTTCTGTGATACGTTCTGATGGTTCTCCACCAATCTTTACCTTGAATGGACTTCCTGTTGATAAAGATATATGGACTTATATTCACAGCTCTAGATAAGAGGATTATCCATACAAATATTACATTATGTTAAAAAAACATGCCTATTGAAATATGGGGAAAATGTCACCATCAAAAACTGAAAGTTTTCAGATAAAAATTCTAATATAATTCACATTTCTGCTCAAAACATATATTGTGGGTACTCGTTAGAACCACCTATGTTTAGTACATTTAAATATTAGCAGATAACATTCAAAATACAGTGGAATCTCAATACCTATGTTTTTGAGCAGCAATAAGACAAATAATGTAAACCCCAGTAAACCCCACTTTTACAATATAAAAGTGGGGTTTAAGGTCAAAATTATATAGATATGTTTTTGTGACGTTCTTACAACTTACAACTTTAGGCAAACAAATAATGTGGGTATTCATCAGAAGCGCTATGCTGAGGCATTTCAAATGAGTACACACAAATTGTTTTTGTGGAGAAATAAAAATGTTATTGATATTTTTATTTCTCTAGACAAACATATGTTTTGGGTACTTTAGATATGCCTCGACAAGGCATTTCAAAGGAGTATCCGCAACAGGTATTGTTGAAAAAATATCAAATACTGTTTGGGAGAAACACGTCTTATCTAAAGCTATGTTATTTCAGAACACAAACTGACTGGAAATAACTTGGTAGTATACTACATACAATATTTATTAGAAATATCTGTAAAAGGGTACTTTTGAACTACAGACTGCATAACCCAGTACATGATAAAGACAGTCAAAGTGACAATAAATCAGAAAAAGATACATGTATGTTTTTCATTTACATTTTTGTTATATATCTTCATAGGGTAGGAAATTAATAGAAAATTTGAAAAAAAAATAAAAAAAATGAAATTACAGCCAAACCTATGCTTAAGTGTATCGATTACTCTGGGTAAAAATTTCAGCAGATGACATTTTGAAATATTCTTCTTATTTTTTCCAGTTTGCATGAAGCTTCATTCCAGAAAATAGGCTTCGACACTTCATGCAACCTGTCTCCTTAGGAGACAGTTTGCATGAAGCTTAAAAGCCTAATTTCCGGAAAAAAAATAAGAGAAACATCATAAATTTTTCATCTGCTGAATTAGCCCGGAGAGTGGTAAAGTTTAACCCTTAAAGCACCAATCACAACAATTGTCTGCTTTGTCTTCTGCTGGTTACTTTAAAAGTCATTGTTGCAAACAGTATGGACCCAGATCAGACTGAGTCTGATCTGGGTCCATCTGTTTGCCTATATGGAAAATGTTAAGTTTGAAAAGTTTGCAAGAAGATGCAGCAGACGACATAAGCAGACAACATTTTCAGATGCAAATTTTCTTGGCGCTTTAAGGGTTAAAGGTAACATACCTGGAACATGTTCATCAGCAAACTTGATATTGATAATGTAAGTTCCTGGCTCTGTTGGTTTGTATGTAACACGGCAGGTTCCATCCTCATTGTCATGACATTCAATATCCGCTTTGCTAGGTCCTTCAATTGATAGACTCAATCCACCATATCCTATAATACAAGTTGACAGCAAACCTTCGGCTTAGTACATTTAAATATTAGCAGATAACATTCAAAATACAGTGGAATCTCAATACCTTGAACATCTTTGGAATCATGGAAATTTGTTCGAGACATACAGTTCGAGCCACTGAGGGTCAGTCAAGGTGCCAAGTCAGAAAGCAAATGGTGATAATTTAGGAAGTCTTTTTAATCTTTTATACAATAATGGTTAGTTGAGTGTACTCATTAGAATTGCCTCAATGAGGCAATTCTAATTAGTACACACAACATAAAATTTAATGACAAAATAAGAAAAATTCCATAAATATTTCCTTTCTGAAGCTATCAGAATTTCTTACGGCCTCAAAAAGGTGTTAAAATCTGTCATGGTAAACAAGCCATTGATGTTCAAGATATTGCTGTTTGACTGTAGCTTCTCCAGTTTCTTGACAGGTTTGGTTTTAGAAAATATTTCACTCACAAAAGCTGCTAAGTTGTGAAATTATGTTAAACCTTGATCAAGACACTGGCAACCATATTGGGATAGTTTTTGGTACCAAAACACTGTAACTAATTATATGCATTGGAACTGATTCACACATGTGATTCCTGGAGGTTCCAAAAGGCATGTTTTAGTGTATTACTTACAAAAATGTCTTTTGATTTCTCTCTTAATCTGCCTCTAAGTATTTTTGAAGAAATGTTGATATAACAAACAGCATCATAAGCAACAGAGATGATTAAAACAAGAGTTACTATAATTATTTAACCCAAGTATTTGGACAGACAGGCCCATTACGAGAACACGCCTATTTAAATATATAGAAAATTTCACCTCCAGAAAATGAAAATTTTCAGATAAAAAACTCTGATAATTGTCAAATTTCTGCTCAAAACATAGATTGTGGGTACTCGTTAGAACCGCCTCGTCGAGGCGGTTCTAAAGAGTACCCACAATCTATGTTTTTGAGCAGAAATAACAAAAATAATGTAAACCCCTGTAAACCCCAATTTTACTACATAAAAGTGGGGTTTAAGGGGGTCAAAATTATATAGGCGTGTTTTCGTGATGCTGAGCAAACCACACAGACCCAGATCAGATGCAGCAGAACACTATCTGATCATGGTCATTCAGTCATTTAAGACAAATCAAGTGGTAGTGGAATGGATGTTAAAGTTTTAGGCCTATTACAGTGATTCAGACCAATGCTCATCAGAGATGATTCAAACTTAACTCACAACAAAATACTTCTGTTTTCACAAATCTACATACCTGCTTCTCTTGTGTCTACAATAAATTCATTAACTTCATTGGCCATTCCCTCTTCCAATCCTTTGCCACTGACACGAACTTTGCCGGCATTTCCAAGCTCACTCTCTCCAACGTAAATCTTAAAAGGACTGTTTGTAATATGGTGGCCATCACGGAAAACATTTACCAGATGTTCACCTACTTCACGAGGTGTGAATGAGATTCCTGTAAAATTCAAGAAAAGAATATTGCTACTTTTATAAAATGCAAGAAAAGAATATTGATACTTTATCTCTTAGCCTGTTTGACAACAGCAGCAGATGACATAGCGAATGGCATTTTAAAATATCATATTCTTCCAAGAAAATAAAATATATTGTCTGACCTGAAATACCTGACCCTACTTTCTGAAGAAATTACCCTTTACACTCTCTGGCAAATTCAAGAGACAACAAATTGATGACATTTTTCCTATTTTTTTTTCTCTCCAGAAAATGGGATTTGACATTTCATGCAAATTGTCTCCAATGGAGATACTTTGCATGAAATGTCAAAACTGTCTTCTAGGAAAAATAAGAAAAATATTTTTCAAAATGTTGTCTGCTGAAATTTTTACCAGTGTTAAAGGTTAAGAGAAACATCACTAATTTACAATTTGCTTATCTGGCTCAGAGTAAGCTAGAGATTAAAATCCAGTGGCTGCATAACTTGACGTAACAACATCCATTTTTGTTCTTACCATAAATGAAATAATGAAAGTGAGTAACTTTTTTACATTCAATATAATACAGAAGAGTTAAAGTTAAAACTGCTTTTTATCTTTAAAATTATGTTACAAAGCATGTCTGTTTCTTGTACTCCGAATAACATTTTCTTTGTATCACCTTAACCCCTTGAAGACTGGAGACCACTAAACAGGCAACTGGCAAACAGTGTAGACCCAGATCAGACACTGCAGAATATGGCATCTGATCAGGGTCTCCAATGTTTGCAAACGGTTCAACCATTTTTCTTTAGGAATATCTACTTCATAATGCCTCACATACCTAAAACTGAAAATAGATTCTTCCAACATATAGTGTGGGAGATTTTATTCAGTCTTTAATGAGTTAAGGCATAAAAATTATTAGAATTTTGTTCATCCTTTTGCTAGACATTTTGTACACTGACACAGACTGGATACGCCAGGTTCAGCATCAATGTGTGCGTGCATGCTGTGTGTGTGTGTGTGTGTGTGTGTGTGTGTGTGTGTGTGTGTATGTGTGTGTGTGTGTGTGTGAGTGTGTGTGCAGCTGTGTGTGTGTAGAAAATGAGAAAAAAATCTTGCCATTCACCATCACCAGATTCCTTGCTTCTTTTGTACTCAAATTTTAAGATTATAAAAAAAATGAAAGGGAAAAACAACAAAACATAAGCACACAGCAAGAAAATGTATATTTAAACGATTAGCACTCTAGGTAAAATTTTCAGCAGATGACATTTTGAAATAATTTTCTAATTTTTCAGACATTTCATGCAAATTGTCTCCAATGGAAAAAATTTGCATGAAATAACCAATCCTGTTTTCTGGGAAAAATAAGAAAAAAAAATCATCACTCTGTCATCTGCTGAATTTTCCCAGAGAGTGGTTAAATTTCCCCTACTACTATGCTATACATGTATTTACCTAAATGACCATTGGGTAATCTCTTCAACATGCATGGTTCCTCGTGACCAGATGGACTAACAATTGTAGCTGTAAGGTTTGTTATATCTGTCTCTGTGACCTTGAGTGACACTTCACTGCTGCGACCAATCTGGGCCTTCTGTACCTGTTCTCCAGCTGAAAGAGAGATCACAAAAATGTGTTAACCCTTAACCTTAGTTCTGCTGTGCAAACAGTGTAGATCCAGATCAGTTGGCTTCTGAAGAAGCCAACTGATCAGGATCTGCACTGTTTGACATTCAGTATGTGAACTTGTATCAACAATCTGGATCAAGGAATCTAATTGGCTGAAAATTAGAAGTAGGTGTGGGATCTTAATCTATTCAGCAAGACAAGGGTTAAAGTGCTTATCACAAATGTAGCAAAGGACATTCAGATTTTTCTGTTCTTTTTCTTTTGTATTTTTCAGAGCAAATAAGGCTTGGCATTTCATGTGAAGCATCTGTAAAGGAAACGTCAAGCTGGTTGGTTTGGAGTTTAATGGCCCAGTCAGCACTATTAAGGTCATGTCGAGCGGGTCAGTTTACCTGACCACACTTTTCCTGAGCAGGCTTAGTCCTCTAAGCAGTTGATCAGTACTTGTGCACATTCTTCAGTTAGAAATCGACAATTGCCCTTCTTGAATCAGCAGAAGGGAGAGAATGACTGTGCATCTGAATGAGCCACAAAGGCTGGCTATATGAAAAGTCAAGCCTTATTTATTAAAAATAAGGAAAAATGACAAAATATTTTAAGTTATCTGCTGTTGTTGTACCTGGCATATTACCATAATAACCCTAGGTATTGGGACACCTTATCTACTTACCATACTTGTCCTTAAATTTGAAATAGTACATTCAACTCCTCTTGATGTGTCAAGAATATTGCTGTATGTATGGCAAATAGTGTAGACCCTGGTCAGACATCTCGTCCTGTGGCATCTGATCCAGGTCTACAGTGTTTGCAAAGGCCTATCTGTCCCAATACTTATGGTTATTACGGTAAGTGTTAACCAAAAAAATGCCATTTCCAGGGGGAGCTAAGACATTTCACAAAGCTTTCAGATCATATGCATTTTTCAACCAAAAAGTAATGATATTTTTGCTAATTTCTCTTCAGAACTTTTATGGGGCTCATTAAAAGGGCCTGAGGTGCTTCTTATGAGTGCCCACAAAATAAGTTCTTTGTGGAGATTAACCCTTGTCCTGCTGAATAAATTAAGATGCCACTCCCACTTCTAATTTTCAGCCAATCAGATAACTTGATCCTGATTGTTGCTATAAATTTACATACTCATTGGCAAACAGTGCAGTTCCAGATCAGTTGGCTTCTTCAGAAGCCAACTGATCTGGATCTACACTGTTTGCAAAGGCAGGGTATATCCGGGCTCAGCAGGACAAGGGTTAATTAAGAAAAATAGTTATCTGGATACTCAACTTATCTAGAGCCATGTTTCATCATTAAATGTTAACTTTAGTCCATCCTAAATACCCAAAAAAGAATCACCTTATCTTGTCAATCTTAGATTCGACAAAACAGATGGGGCGCATTGTTCGAGGGAAAAATAACATTAACCAAAACAAAAAAAACAAAGATCAAGACCAATCTAGGCGTTACCATGTTCTTAACTGTCATCTAAATAATTCCGCAAGACTCGAATAATGTGACCGCCAATCAGGCAGTCACTGACTGAACTTAAAAATCTATGCAGGCCCATCTAAGTCTTTCATAGTTAGCTTAAAGAATAATGTTGATTTTCATAAGGAGAGCTTTGTATAGATTTGAATTTTCTGTTTAGCTTCTTAGCTGATTACCTTCACAGCACCACAATTCCTGTACTGATTAAAACATGCACTCTAATATGTTATTTTTAGACCCATTGCTATAAATAGACTAATGGATGCTGTGATATCACTTTCCTGGACCTGCTCCAGACATTATTCTTAGTCCACAACCCCAGATGAAGGAGTATCTGGTAAATATTATTTTCTTATTTCTCCATGAAGACATATGTTGTGTGTACTCATTAGAAGTGCCTCACTGAGGCACTTCTAATGAGTACCACAACGTATGTTTTCATGGAGAAATAAGAAAATTTACAAATACATTTTGGTTGTAAAAAGTGCCTTATCTTGATCTCTGCTTTCTTATGCAGGTCTGATAAAGCAAATTTTAGGTTTGTTGCAGGGAAAACCACCCATATTTACATAGTCATACATGCATATAGCCAGTGTCTGAATTGTTCTAGAGCCTAGAGCCTTTGCTGTTTGCAGACATGTAGTATGGACCTTGAGGAAGCTTCAGGCCAAAAAATGTGTGTCTGTAGCCCAAATAGGGGACTGTGCATGCAGATCTCAAGAACCACAAACCAGAAAAACATAAGGTCCTGTTTATGTGTGTCCGCTCATTTATGATAAATTCCAATAACTTCTGAAAGGCTAGACAAGGGTGCAGCCCGATAAGTATCTTTGCTATGTGATAAAGGAGTTTTCACCCAAAGAACCTGTTTTTGAATTTTGGCTTCTGTCTGGCACTGATCTTTGCCAATGTATATTTCCTCAATATTTCTCAATCTGCACTGAGAGGAAATAAAACTTGACAGCTAAAATGAGGCATGCAGCAGGTTTTGCCTTACAGAATCCCATGGATTCCATGCAATTATACATCTCGCCTGCCAGTGGTTCCCTGGATATGTTGGCTGATTTGGAGTTTAACGGCCCAGTCAACACTATTAAGGTCATGTCAAGCCAGTCAGTTTAACTACCCACTTTTCCTGGGCAGGCTTAGTTCTCTTAATAGTTAACCAGTACTTGTGCACATTCTTTCACCAGAAACTAACAATTGCCTTTTTTGACTCCTGGATATGGTGTCATTTTCAATTTCTCCTTGAAAATATATGCTGTGGGTATATACAGTCGACTCTCATTATCTCGAATTCCAAGGGACCCTCTGAAATACTTTGAGATATCCGTACCTCGACATATCAGATTTGCAGAATTGAGGAAAAAATAATTCGAACAACCACATTTAACAAATATATATATAACTGGACTCTTGAAATTAGAGATATATTGAAAATATTGTGGAAAAGAGGAGAAATTGCTTCTCCTCTTTTCCACAATATTTTTTTACCTGTTGTTAGATTTACATGTTTAGGCTGGGACAAGATTTTCACTTCGAGATAAGCGGTTATTCGAGATAAGCGAGGTCGAAATAACGAGAGTCAACTGTATTAGAATAGCCTCAGCGAGGCAATTTCCTTTATACACATCATATCTTTTCATGGAGAAATAAATAAAAAAGTATATTTATCTGGATCTTCCTCTTACCCAGGGTAATGCAGTACTTATCCCATATAATTTTACATTTACCGATTGAATAATAACTCTTCAGACAACAAAATAATAAATAATATGCCCCATCTTTTGTTCTTAAACCCCGATCCAAAATTGTAGCAAACAACATTCTAAAATATTTTTTATCATTTTTCTAAGAAAATAAGGCTTGACATTTCATGTGAATCATCTGCTTAGGCAGATGATTCACATGAAATGGCAAGCCTTATTTTACTCTGAAAAATAAAAGAAATATTTCAAAGTGCCGGGCTCATCTGTGTATTTGTGATTAATGCTTTAAAGGTTAATGTGGATAAAGATACTATGTCTTAGCATTTTTTGTGACTGCATTTTGTGACTGCAGGCTTGACAATACAAGTGTGCATTTTTTTAGGAAACCTACAGTATGCATCCCATATTTAGCTGAAGTATTGGGACACCATATCTATTTACTATACTTATCCTAAAATTTGAAATAGTCCATTCTACTACCCGTTGATGTGCCAAAAATATTGCTCTGGGTCTACACTGTTTGCAAAGGCTGTCCCAATACTTAGGGTTATTATGGTACTTATTAGTCTATGTCAATAAATCATAGCACTTTACACCTACAGATGTATCTGCTCTGTTTATTCAGTAATGAATAACAAAATTCAATATATTTCCAAATGTTTTCTCTTACCTACTTGGAATAAATAGTGTAAGCTATCATGTCTACCCCTCAGGAATTCAATAATTAACCTTTTCCTACCAAAATTTGATTATATTCACAGCATGCAAGTACAGTATAACATAATGTGTTTACCATACTTCAAGATACAACTTCAAATGCAATGATATAAAACATAGTTTTTACAAATTCCATTACAAATCAGATTTAATAAACCACTAAAACATATCCTTGTGAGCTGTGTTCCCGATAAAATTCACTTTTTAAACCTCAGGTAATGGATAATGAGAGTAGGGTCTAGTGAAAACCAATATTATAACCTATAACACTTTGCATGCTGGGTAAAAAAATCAGCAGACAACATTTTGAAATATGTTTTTTAGTTTTCCTACAAAAAAGGATTTGACACTTCATGCAAATTGTCTACTAAGTAGTTTGGATGAAGTGTCAGATCCTCTAGATTTACAGGCAAAATAAGAAAAATATCATCAGCTTGTCTTCTGCTAAATTAGGCTATGGCATGGAAGTGATATGTATAAAGTACAGCTCAGACCATGCATCCATATAGTCATGTCCATATTTCTCAATCTCTTTCATTGTATCCAGGTCTATGCAATATCTTTTACACTGTAGTGTATCCAGATCAGTGAATGAGCAGTTTGATCAGGGTCAGTACTGTTTTTCTTTCCAGTATAACATTTTAGACAGACTATTAAAATGTAAAATGGGCTCAGGTTGGATTTGTGTCTTTGCTGTTTTTTACAGAAAATAATTATGGTTTCCACAGAATGCCATTTGGTGGATTAGCACTCCTGAAAGATTCAGATTCTTTTTTTTTTTGTTTTGTTATTCAAATGTCTTATAGGTAATCATCAGAATTACCTCACAAAGAGAATTCTAATGAATACCCAAGACATATACGTGTTGTGGAGAAATAAACACATATTTATTTAAATAGCTCTCTTATCTGGAGTGCTGTATGCTAGATATATTTCCGCTGCAACCTCATCATCCATTAAAGTTTTCAGATAAGAGAACCATTTTCCAGCAAACTTAATCTGGCAAAATCTACAAAAGTTCTATCCAAAATCATAGGCCCAGACCAGCCTGCATATCCATACAGTTTGGTCTCGGACTTAGCTGTTTATATTCTTGATTGTACATCCAAATATTGTGTACTTGTTATAACAGTAAATGTCCTAAGAAGATAAGGTGGGTGTGCAGACTAATTAGGCCCTTCACTGCTTTCATATGACTTTTTTTCTGTAGTTTTTGCTTTGATTTGTTTCCAATATATGTTTTGACATGCTATTAAAATTTACCTCTCAAGATTCTTGAAATGTCTAAAACTGAATCAGAAGTGGGTGCTACCATGAACAGGAATTTTATTATGACTGGTTTTCTTATCTATACTAGATGAGGAATCAGTTTGAAATGATTCAAGCCATTTAACTCCCATGCTAAATGATTTAATACAATTTCTTGCTCAGCACTGAAAGAATGCTGATTTCATTAATAAATTAGGAAATAGAATTTTTAAAGTATTAGTTTGACAAAATGAGTAATTCTGTCTAAAGCTACTTGGTTTCAAAACACTTTCAACAAAATGTTGGTGTAACACCCCAATAATCATTGTGAACAATTCTGCAGTTTTCTAAATGTATACTTATTAAAAATTAAAAGACAATACATTTGCAGTATTTTTCTCATTTGGAGGAGAAAACAGAAACTGACATTTCATGTGAATCTTTTCTACAGATGACAACTGACATAAAATGTCAAATCCTATTTTCTTGGAAAAATGAGAAAAATCTAGCACTATTAGTAAATGTCTTTGATCTGGGCCCAGTTGTTCAGAACTAACAATGTCTTTATTAACATATCTTTAAAACTTGGATCATTAAATATGGCATATACGCTAATATTTTTGCTGAAAAAATGTGAGTAGCTTTTGCATTTGCAGAAGCTACTCACATTTTTTCAGCAAAAAAAACATGTGAATTAGATATTGTACTTACTAGAACAGTTAACATTTTGACCACCTAGAGCTCATTAAGCTAACGATGCTTTGAACAACTGGGCCCTGAATTTTTAATTGAATAGTTTGTGTTACTATTTTTTACCCTATAAATTGGGACGCCTAATTAAATCCTTATGATACTTGTCCTAAAACTTCACTATCTGTTGATGCATCCAGAAAACACAGGTGATCATTGCAAACAGTATAGACCCTGATCAGGTTTCACAATCTGCAGCATCTGACCTGCGTCAACACTGTTTGCTCATGCAGGCCTGTGTGTCCTAATACTTAGGATTAGCATGGCTGAACTCAAATAATGGCTCTTATAACACAATTAAATCTGCCAAGTTTTCATAAATGTAGTTTAGGGGTTCTGCATTGGAGGTTAGTAGTTTTGAAGGGAACAAAAAACAACATTCCATTTCTTTCAAGTGGATTATGTGAAAAAGTATTTTTTACACCAAAAAATAAGGGGAAAATTGACAGAAACTAATGCGTTTTACTGCATGTATATTTATAACTTTTTTCTTTAACTATTTGAAGAAAACTTCTTGCTGATGATATATTCTTGGCACAAAGATCAAAAATGCTGGTTAATCTTTCTATTTATATTTTATCAGTATTCTGAACTGGCTTAGATCAAATAAGCTCCTATGAATGAAATTCATTTCACTGTTTTTTGCCCACGATTCCATTTGAACGAAACTAACAACATAATCCATTAAATCTTAATACATGAAATCCTTGGTTTGATCATTTTGGCAACAGAACTAGGGTTTTTCTTTTTACATCACAAATTCAGAATAGTTTGTGAATATCATTAGACCCTTCTAAAACATTTGATATACCTCAAAGAAAGTTCATTCTAAGATGAAAGAGTTCCCTCCCTTTTCAATGGGAGACAACCCAGCAGAAAAAAAGAACCTGCTTCACTGGTACATGAATCCTTTCTAAAAGGGGGCTACTCTTAAAAGAAAAAAATTGCTCCCCCAGAGAGCAAATTCTTTTCTTTAAGAATAGCCTCCTTCTCAGAGCAAATTCTGTCCTTTAAGAGTAGCTCCTTTGGAAGAAAGCAAATACTTTCAGTTCATATCTAATGATTATCTCCCTTGAAGGTGCATTCATTTATTTTAAGAGAATCATCTTTACTTACGTGTGACTTTGGCAACAAATGGTGAGCCAGAAATATGTTTGTCTGCGAACTTGCAAGTGATGTTATACTCCCCGGGAGCTGTTGGTAAATAGGTGACTGTGCATGTTCCATCTTCGTTGTCTTTACATTTGATTTCTGTTTTTGATGGACCCTCAATGGCCAATGACAAACCTCCTGAATACAGAAACAGTAAGAATTACAAGTTTTTTAACCCTTGTCCTGCTGAATAAACTAAGATGCCACACCCACTTCTAATTTTCAGCCAATCAAATTACTTAATCCTGATTGTTGCTTTAAATTCACACACTTGATGACAAACAGTACAGATCCAGATCAGTTGGCTTCTTCAGAAGCCAACTGATCTGGATCTACACTGTTTGCAAAGGCAGGGTATATCCGGGTACAGCAGGACAAGGGTTAATACCACAGCTCCTGATAAGGCATTTTTTCTATCGAAAAGAACTGATATTTTTCTTACTTTTCCATGAAAACTTATAGTGCAGTTACTCATTAGAAATGCCTCCCCAAAATGTTTCAAATGAATACCCACAACATGTTTTTGCGGAGAAATAAAAAAAGTTATCTGGATACCCCTCTTATCTGGAGCAATGTTTAGTCTAAGTTTTCAGCAAGACAGGTCTGAGCAAACAGTGACCACTCAAATCAGATGCAACAGAATCAGCATCTGATCAAAGTCTACACTGTTTGCCATTCATCCAATAGTTTTAAGATCCCACTGGAATTCCCTTGCTCAGGCGATACCAGTATGAATACCCATAAAAAAGCAATTTCAAAGAGTACTAAAATGATCTAAAATTTCGTACACCAAAGTTTTTCACAAAATGGCATAGACAAACAATTCAGACCCAGATTAGACTGCTCCAGGTTAGGGTCTACACTTTTTGCCATTCCACTAATTATTTTATGAAATAACTGCATAAAAAAGCAAAATTTAGCAGAAAAAGTATGGAATAAAGGGTTCAAAATTTTCATACCTGCAAGATATTATTTCTGAACAACCCCTATGTCAAGACAGTTTAAGGATTGATGTACAGGACTTCAAGCACCTGTGACAGTATTTACCCTAAGTATTAGGTACAGGACTTCAAGCACCTGTGATAGTGTTTACCCAAAGTATCTGGACAGACAGATCTGAGCATAAAGTATAGACCCAGATCAGATGCTGCAGAATGTGGTTCTTGAAAGGATCTACACTGAATGCCATCCAGCAGTTTCAAACACCCATCAACAGGTAATAAAATGTGCTTGTTCAAATTTTAGGACAAGTATGGTAGGAAGCAACTGTCCAAATATTTAGGGTAAATATGGTATCAAATTTCTGGACCTAGCAGAGTCGACACAGCTGATTGATTACAGCCCGAACATCTTTGGCACCATGGAAATTGTTCTAGACATGGGTAGTTCAAGCCACTGAGGGTTAATCATTGCGCCAGGTCAGGAGGCATATGGGAATAATATTGGGATTTCTTTTCAATCTTCAATATCATAATACACCACAACCTCTTTATAACACTATTGTTGGGGTCCATAGCATAAACCGTGTTAGTTAAACAACCGTGTTATATCCAAACAAAAAATGTATAGATTATACTGAAAAATGACCATGTATGGTAATTTTTCAATATAATCTATACATTTTTGGGATCCATCTTTGAACCCTACAATATCCAAAACTGTGTTATAACGAACCATGTTATAAAGAGGTTATAGTGTAGTATGTTGAGTGTATTCATTAAAATTGCCTCAGAGGCATTCTAATGAATACACACAACAAACATTTCCTTGATAAAATTCCCTGAAATATACCTTAATTTTTGTTTTCTTGAGCAATCAGAAGAATTTTCCTGGACTCAGAAACAAGTTTGAATCAGTCACTGTAAATAGCTATTGGTGTTCGAGTCACTGTTTGTTTGTGTTGAGGTTTTACGGCCCAGTCAACCCAATGGGGTCATGTCGAGCGCGGTCAGTTTACCTAACCACACATTTACTGGGCAGGCTTTGTCCTCTAAGCGGTTAACCAGTATTGTGCACATTCTTTCGCCAGAAACTGACAACTGCCCTTCTTGAATCAGCGGAAGGGAGAGAATGACCGTAGAAAATATTTCATGATCAATCTCCACGAAAGAATGTTGCCGACCTCGGCGGGGGTCGAACCCGCGACCTCCTGGTCTCCAGTCGGACGCGCATCCAACTGAGCCACCGAGGCCGGCGTTCGAGTCACTGAAGTTTTACGGCATAGATAAGTGGGTTATCCAGATAAATCTTTTTTCGTATTTCTCTATGAAAACATACATTGGGATTACTCATTAGAAATGTCTCATTCTTCTAATGAATACCCACAATGCATGTTTTCATAGAGAAATAAGAAAAATATCTATAGTTTTGGATGAAAGAGGCACTTTATCTTGAGTTAGGCAATTACATGAATGTGAAGGCCAATCTGTGACAAAGCCCATGCAGCAGGGTACCATTTAATTTGTTACAGCCAATATAAATAGCGATCTCCTTGAATATGTAGGTTACTGAGTTTAATCTTCACTGGTGTCAAATGAGCCAGTTCATTTGTACACCAATCTAACACATGGTATGCCTTGGGTTAAGATCGAACAGACATATTGGTGCTTAAGCTCTAAGGCACGTCTTATGAGTACCCACAACATGCATTTTTGTGGAGAAACAAAAAAATTTCAATCATTATGAAAACACGCCTATTCAAATATGTTGAAAATTTCACCACCAAAACTGAAAGTTTTGCGATAAAAATTCTAATATTTTTCATATTTCTGCCCAAAACATAGATTGTTGTTACTTGTTAGAACCACCTCACCGAGGCAGTTCTAACAAGTACCCCCAATCTATGTTTTTGAGTAGAAATAAGAAAAATAATGTATACCCCTGTAAACCCTAGTTTTACTATATGAAAATGGGGTTTAAGGGGGTCAAAATTACATGATGGCTTTTTGGTTGAAAAAAGTGCCTTCTCTGGAGCTAGGATACCTATTCTCCAAGAAATCTCATTCACTTTTTTTCACATCTTTCCCCAAGACATGTGAATCAGTCTGAAGTCTTCATTCTCATGAGAAACTGATAATGATGAGGATTTAGTGTTTTACGACACTTTCAACATAATTTAAACTTGAAAAGTGTTTGTAAAACACTATGTCCCAAACTACCGTATACGCTTGTCAATACAAAGTGCTAAAGTTGAAAAGGGGCATAACTATAACAAAAGTAATCCAAAATTCACCAAGATTTAATTAGGTCATCTACACATTTATTCCAAACTGCTTGCAAAATTCAACAAGCCTGTCTCAAGCGTTTCCTTAGATATTTTGATTACATTAAAAGTGTGATGTGAGGATGAATGGATGAACAATTTTTTGTTTTGTGTTGAGGTTTTACGTCCCAGTAAACCCAATGGGGTCATGTCGAGCGCGGTCAGTTTACCTAACCACACCGTTATTGGGCAGGCTTAGTCCTCTAAGTGGTTAACCAGTATTGTGCACATTCTTTCACCAGAAAGAATGGACAAACAAGACAAAAACAATATGCCCTCCTTGCCTTCCCAACTTCTTCGAAGTTGGAGGCATAATCATATCGAAATGATGGAAGGATAATGATGTAATGCTCTGTGCAATGAAGCACCATACAGTCATGAACTGAATTTCACCTCCAGGGGGATTCAAACCTGGGACCTTGTGATCCAAAGCTGAGAACACTAACCCTGACGTTTCTCAGAAACTGAGAACAAGCCTACCTGCTCCTGCATCCTTGGTAACTATGGTGAATTCTGCGGGTTCATTGGCAACTCCATGGCTCAGACCTGGTCCGTAGGCTGTCACAAAACCACTGTTGATGGCATCAACATGGAACTGGAATGGACTGCCTGTAAGTACAAGAATAAAGATAGTATAAATGTGAGTAGCGAAAAGGTGCTTAATGTTTAGCATGCTGGCTAAATTTTCAGTAGATGACATTTTGATTTTTTTTCCCGTAAAAAAGGATTTGACATTTCATGCAAATTGTCTCTTTTGGAGACTCTTTGCATAAAATGTGAACTCCTCTTTTCTGGGGAAAATAAGAAACATGTCATCTATTTGTCATCTGCTGAAGGTTACCAGTAAAATATCTTTCAGAATCTATTTATCTTCACTACAGCTGGTGTTAGTGTCATGTGACAACAGTAAACATCTCTCTATACTTCACTATAGTGCAGTTTATATTTTTGGGTTCTTTGTGATCACTGAGCCCATTCCAGGATGTTTGAAAATCTGTCATCGGCTCATTTTCCCTACAGGGCACTTAAGGTTAATGTTAGTGATGTGGGCTTTATTTTAAAACTGACAGACATGGGTTTTATTTTTTTCAACCAAATAAGCATCATTTTCCCCAGCTTGCACTATATTCAGACAGTGAGTGGCTGTGAAATCAGGTAGGCTGTTCCTGTTTAGTTAACTAACCTTGACCTTGAACTTGCAAAACAGGATACTGTTTTAAACTGTGTTCAAGATAACAGTCAACTTATTTTAGATTAGGACATGCGCACTTATCAATTAGTTATTTTTGAAAGTTTGTTGATATGGATTTCATTTTTCAAACAAAATAAACATCATTTTTATCCTACCGTTTTATTCTGACAACATTAGCCTGACATCCCTAAACTTGACATTGGACTCTTCCAATACAAAGAGCAAGAGGGTCTATTCAGTCTAAAATGTGTTTATCTGTGATAAAAAAGTTCACTGTTTATTGGTCTGTCATAGGCACCCTTGTCATTTAGTTATTTTTGGTACAAAACCAATTTTAACTTTTTCTTTGTCCTACAGAACGAAAAAAAAACAAACAAAAAAAAAAACAAAAACATATTTACAATGAGCCAAACCAATTCTATATGAGCTTTCACATGAGAAAAGATACCTTTACACAAGTGTACTCTGTGAAGACCCAGATCAGCCTGTCTGTAGAGCTCCAGATAAGGTGTTTTTTAAGATAAAATATTGTTACACCCACAACATACTGTATTCTATCTAATTACCGCACATACTCCTATAAGTACACAATCAAGCAATTCCTAGTCTTCAGATTACAGACAGTGTACTTTTTGTCTATTTCTTTATAAAGGCATATGTTGTGGGTACTCATTTGAATTGCATCGACCTGTCGATGCAATTCAAATGAGTACCCACAACATATGTTTCAATAAAGACAATCAGAAACAAACCCACAAAAAAATCGCATAAGCATCATCAGATAAGTCCTTCGCTGATAGTGTACCCTTAGTACAGGTGGATACATATTTAACCACAGGTTTTCACAGTAATTTTGAAAAACTTAAGCACACGGCGCTGTAATTACCGTATTCGACCTAATTACCACACCGTGCGTTAAGGTTTTTCAAAACTACTGAGAAAACTTGTAAAATACCAACATATCCACCTATACTAAGTGTACACTAAAAAAGATCAGAGAAAGACTTGTCTAATGATACTCATGCGCTTTTTTTCTGAATTTCTTTATAAAAGCATATGTTGTGGGTACTCATTTGAATTGCATCGACAAGTCGATGCAATTCAAATGAGTACTGACAACATATGCCTTTATAAAGAAGTAGCAAGAAAATACACTTGCTGTAATCTGAAGACTACGGAATTGCTTGACTGTGCGCTTATAGGGGTATGTGCGGTAATTAGGTCGAATACGGTAGGTCGAATACAGTATGCTTTCATGAAAGATGAGAAATACATTTTTCCCGATAACCCTCTTGTCTAAAGCTATGCAGGTATTTAGGACACTTTACTATGTATATTTTCAATATTAAACAAATTGTTCCACAAATGAGAGAAAATAACATGAATTAGTTCCAGTTATAAAAATTCATTTTAGTTATAATTCTTTCCAAAAACATGGCCAGTCTGGTACAACTATAACCATCAGTAGTAGGATTTGCTTTATTGTTATCTTAATCTGTCAAGAAAAAAGAGTAAAAATAAAATTATTCTATTTTGTGGCAAAAATATGTACAAGAGATTTCAACAAATATTGGGATAAAAAAAATAGCAATATAATTTTTACTTACTTAACGATATCTTAAGCATTGTGATGCTGCCAACACAATTTCCTTTGTAAATCCTTTTTAAAAAATTTATCGCCTATTTACTTATAACAAATACTTAAAAGCTTATACAAGTTCAGCTTTTGATGTTACAACGAAATGATCAAACTCTAGTATCTATCTATAATTCTGAGACTCTGAGTAATGTCTGTCCTTGACCTTTGCACCTCAAAACATTCCAATGTGTTTGGAAGTATTGGATACATGATAGGGTTTGATGCATAGATTGACTCCTGGTAAAATTCCAGGCAATTGGGGTACCCCAAAAAAAGTGTTCTTATATCGCCACAAAAACATATGTCATGGCATCTCATTAGAATTGTCTCATTAGGACAATTCTAATGAGATGCCACAACATATGTTTTCGTGATGAAACAATAGAACTATGAAAATCAGGGTCTTATCTGGAGTCAGACTGATAGGTCTTATCAATTTTCAACCAGAGTGCTTTCTCTATCAGTCAGAATACTTATCAGTCTCTCACTTTACGATTAATCAGTGATGGCTCCCAGCTGCCGATGCCATCTTATACGAAGATGCCCTTCCAGCAATAACTGGTAATACAGACAGAACTCTGGAGCCAAGAAATCCTGCCCCACAGCACTTATTTGACATATAATGATGCAAAATGCATGAAAAGGGCCCATGTAGTGTGTATGCAAAAAAAAAGTTCAGACCAGTTTACTAATTTGTGCAGTTTGATCACAGCCTTCATTTCTGCTAATGGAATCAATGGATAATGGATATTGTAAAATACATTGATGAACAGATAAGGCCAAAACGGACTGCAAAGATAATAAGCAGGCTGATCTTGGGCTTCACCATAGTTCGAGATTAGGCACTTTTTTTTCAGCCGTAAAGTACTGATTTTTTTCTTAATACTCCACGAAAACATATGCTGTGGGTACTCATAAGAAGCGCCTCGCTGAGGTGCTTCTAATGAGTACCCACAACATATGTTTTTGTTGAAAAATAAGAAAATATGATATGGAACTGCTCCCATATGGCTTAACAGCCCTTTTCTCATCTTGTGTAGCATATATAAGTAGTTTATTATGATTACTGCAGCACTTGCATCTGCTGCTGAAGTCATTACCACTGACTACACCTGCCAAAATATTATGAAAATGCTGAATGAGGATAATTTGAGATTTTGGAACAGGTAAACCTAATATTTTTACAAATAATATCAGAAATTGCTCCACAGGTACACCTAAAATTTACAAAGAATATGGAAAGGAAAAAAGAATTTTCGATGACGAAATATACCACAAAAATGTAAATTTAGGAATCAAGTGCAGGGAATTTACCTCCCAAGTCATCACTATACCAGAATACTGTATAATATAGTCTAAGTATTTGGCATGACATAATGCTATCTGATCAGGGTCTATACTGTTTACCACTCATTTGGCAGTTTTTAGGCACACCAAAAAATGGGAAAACAGACTTGTTCAAATTCTATGACAAGTATCGTGAGGAATAAATGTAAAGGTGCATGGCAGAATGCTGTGTCTGATCAGGGTCTACACAGTTTACCACTCATTCAGCAGTTTTCAGACACAGCAAAAGGTGGGAAAATGGACTTGTTAAAACCTTATGACAAGTATAGCAAGGCATAAATGTTAAGGTTTCTGAATTATCTGGTTAAATATGATATGAAATTTTATTAAATTCATGGCATTGTAAATTAAGTCTGGTTGTAAATTTTATAGTTAATCTGGTAAAGTATGCATCATCCTGATGAGCCATATCATCTTGACCTCATTTTTTTCCTGCTCCCAATGTAAGTCCCCATTTAACTTGATTGTGCCCCGTTCAAACTGCAGGAAACCAGTGCAACAAGATTTTCTGGTTTCAGTCTGCAACACCATTTCAGTAGTTGATTTATCAATTAATTTTTGGAACACCTGCCAGCCTGAAATAGCAATTCTATGTATAAGCAGACTTAATGAAGAAATGGTCCCTTATGCACAGTTGAAATGTGCAGACTCAGTTCAGACTACACACCCTACCATCTGAGCTGGGTAACACACTATCTGAAACTGAAGGCTGTGTATACCAAATGGTAGACTCATGCTGAGTCTGTTCTCCCAGTGAAAAGTGTCTTATCTGGGTCTGATCTGTTTACTTATTTCATCAGGTATAGTCTTGCTTGCTGTTGCAGATATAACCACTAAAATACACAGGTAAATAATCTACTGTGTGTACCCTTAATATTTGGACACTTACTCCTTGCCATACATAACATTTGACTATGTCCCTCTTACTGCCTAGTGGTATGTCTCAATAATTGCTGTAGTGGCAAACAGTATAGACGCTGATAAAATACCACATTCTGCAGCATCTGATCTGGTTTTACACTGTTTGCTCAGACATTTCTATCCAAATATTTAGGGTTACTAGGGTAACCACTAAAATACACAGGTAAATGTTCTGGTGTACTGGTTAGGTTGAAATTTTTGGTATGGTAAATGTCCTAAAATTTCATTGGTTGGTTGGTTTGGAGTTTTATAGCCCAGTCAACACGGTTAAAGTCATGTTGAGCCAGTCAGTTTACCTAACCACACTTTTCCTTGGCCCTGCATCCAACTGAGCCACCGAGGCCCAACTCCTAAAATTTCATACACCAAAGTTTCTGAAAAAATAACATATGCAAACAGTCCTGATCCAGATCAGACTGCACCTGAAGGAGCTGTCTGATCAGGGTTTACACTGCCATTCCACTTAATATTTTATAAATTAACTACCGGTACATAAAAAGCAAAATTTTGGCCAAAAGAAGTAAAAGTTCCAAATTTTAGGACATTTACCGTAATAATTTAGAATGAGGTTTGCTGCCAGGATTTGTAATTTTTGTAGTCAAAAAAAAAAAAAAAAAAAAAAAAAAAAAAAATTGCATGTTGTCTGTACCTATTGGAATTGCCTGGCCAAGGTGCTTCCAATGAGTACCCAAAACATACTTTTTAGTGTAAAATTAACGAAATTAGCTTCCGCTACATCCTTTTATCTGGCTCTCTGACTCCAGACATTAACCAGGTGCTTTTCTTCCATGTAACTATGAGCTAATGGCAAGGTTAGTGTTGTACGTGAGTGATCAAAGAAATTTTTATGTCTTTTATTACATTTTCTTCTTTATTTTCATTCTGCATCATCGGCAGAAAGTTATGCACTGATAACGAAAAAAACTATACCTTTATTACATTTTTGTCTTTATTTTCATTCGGTATCATTGGCAGAAAGTTATGCACTGATAATGAAAAGAACTTGACATTTTCACTTCTACAGGTGAAAATTACTGGGAACCCTTACCATGCTAAATAAATTAAGATGCCACTCCCACTTCTTAATGACAGCCAATCAGATAACTTGATCTAGATTGTTGATATAAATTCACAAACTGAATGACAAACTGAAGATCCAGATCAGTTGGCTTCTTCAGATGCCAACTGATCTGGATCTACATTGTTTGCAAAGGGAGGGCATATCTGGGTTCCGCAGGTCCAGGGTTAAAACACATTCTAAAAATAGTTTCCTTCTTTCTTCCCATAACAGACTTTACCATCAGAACCAAACCATTTTTATGGATACCCTTATTTCGAGGGCAAGACTGGCATAAGTCAGATGGTTGTTTTTTCCCAAACCTAATCTCCTCACCATGAAGGCGTTATGAAGATTACAACATTTCTTTCTGTAAACAATGAAAATTTAGGTGCCATTGCTCGTATGAGCAATGGCACCTAAATTTGCATTGTTTACAAAGGGGTCCAAGTTGCCCCTAAACAAGGGTTTCAAAAATATGTCTGAGTTACCAGTCTTGCGCTCAACCCTCGATTTGTATAGCTCCAGATAAGAGAAGTATCTAGAATTTTTTTTTTTCTTATTTCTACATAAAATCTCACTAAGGTGCCTCCAATGAGTAGCACAGTGGAGAATTTTGTTTTACTTGAGTTTCATCACAAAAACATGCCTGTATAGTTTTGACCCCCTTAAATCCAACTTTTATACAGTAAAACTGGGGTTTACAGGGGTATACATTTTCTTATTTCTGCTCAAAAAATATAGATTGTGGGTACTTGTTAAGAACCATCTCACTGAGGTGGTTCTAACAAGTACCCACAATCTATTGAGCAGAAATATGAAACTATCAGAATGTTTCATCTGAAAGTTTTCATTTTTAGGTGGTAAAATTCTCAATATATTTGAATAGGCTTGTTTTCGTAATGTATGTTGTTTTCAACAATCTTTCAGTCATATTTTTGAAGGTGTCTGGATGTGGCAGGGAGCTCAATGCTCACTTTTAGAGTGCTGCCTTACACAAATATCATACCCCGGACACACGACATGATATTCCACCTGTCACATTATACTGATACCAGGCTGATCAGTTTTGATTCCTACCTCTACTTTCTTAATGCTGTGTATCAAGTGAAGGAGTGGCTAGTACCACTTTTTAATTCTTTGGTATGACTCAGTCAGGGATGGTACAGACAACCTCCCTGGTCACAAAGCAGACGTGCTACCGATTGAGCCACTGTGCCGGTACCACAAAGGAAAAAATAAAAGCATTGCAGACACTGCATGACGCAACCATTATTTTGCAATATATCTATGAATTCTAATAAATATAAACGCATAAATAAAATTTCTTATTTATTTTGAAGCTATTCTGCAAAAAATAGAATTTAGACATCCATCAAGGGCCACAAATTGATATAACTAGACCATTTTCAATTCCATCCTAGATCCAGTCAATATAAATGCATTTACAAAATATCAAAATCTTTACAAAATATCAAAATCTATCAATTTGTTATCAAGATATGAAGCAAAATCACAATTCTGACGTCAGGTAAGGGACATAATTCTGTTCAAAAGTAACGATATTGGCCCATTTTCCATCTCAACCAAGATCTAGTCAATATAAATGCGTATATAAAATTTGATCAAAAAACATTCGTTTTCAAGATACTGAACGGAAGTGTAATCAAGGGCCATAGCTCCAATTTTCCCATTTATATTTTTTTCCATTTACAAACAATTTCTTGTCAGCTGAATTTGCCCAGAGAGTGGTAAAGGTTAAGAACACCTACCCTAAGTGTTGTATGAAAATGGCTGTTGAGCGGATTGAATAAATAGTAAAACTGTCCTTATGGAACTTGAAAAGTGTTGTATATATTTGTAGCCGTTTTGATCTGTAAGGTGGTGATTTTATCATTAATTCATTTAAGCAACTCTATACAGGAACCAAGCACAAATTTTGTTGTGTCTATAAATACCTGGACTATCACAAGCTTTTAAAGCTAAAACGACAAAAGAACAATAAATAAACTTCTGGAATGCAGTAAATGTTCTAAAATTTCAAACATTTATTCCATACTTTTTTGACATAAAGTTTACTTTTTATGCATTTGTTTCTTAAAATACTTAGTGGTGTGTTAAACAGTGAAGACCCTGATCAGACTGCTCCTTCAGTAACAGTCTGATCTTGGTCTACACTGTTTGTATATGCTGTTTTGTCAGAAGCTTTGGTGAATGGGATTTTATGACATTTTTTGTAAGCCTGCAAATGTTTCTACTTTACTGGATAACATAAAATTTATATAAATTGTAATATAGACCTATAAAATCAACAGGTTTTGGCATATCTGAAGGCCACAGATATAAGAAAATTTTCAGTATAATACCATTTTTACTTTCAGTATTACACCTAAACTGCTTATTGTAATTGTCCTAAAACTTGATCAAATTCATCGGACTAACTGATGGCCTGACTAAATAATGCTGGATGGGTGGCGAGCAGTGTAGACCCTGATCAGATGCCACATCCTGCAGCATCTGATCTGGGTCTACACTGATTGCTCGGGTCTGTCAGTCCAAATACTTAGATAAATACAGTGATACAGCCCTATGAAATCAAAAGGTTTTGGCATATTTGAAGGCCACAGAAATATGAAAATAATATTTAGCTTGCATGTTGCCTAATAAATCTTGCATCAGACAGAAAAGATATCTGCTAGCTTCTACTGATAGAGAGGCAACTAACGAGCATTAACATTTAAAATGCTATGGGCAAATTCAACAGATAACAAACTGATGATATTTTTCTTATTTTTTCCTAGCAAACAGCATCAGACACTTCATGCAAATTGTCTCTTAAGGAGACAATTTGCATGAAGTGTCAAATCCTATTTTCTAGGAAAAATATTTCAAAATGTCGTCTGAAAAATTTTTTATCCAGCATACAAAGTGTTAAGCTCTGGCAAAAATCCAGACTGGCTTGAATTTATAACATCCGCAACCCCAGGAAGCTGGGTAACACATGAAGTTTAAATATGTAAGGTATAGTTTATATTTTATACCAGTCATAACTCTCCACTTACTGGCTTTAGCCCTTAATATGATAATTTTCAATATTAGCACATGACAGTTTAAAATATTTTTCTTGATTTTATCATAAAATAGATTTGACTCTTCTAAATGATCTGGACTACCAACCACATCCTAGAGCCTTTTTCCTGCCTTCTGGAGAAAAACAATTCAATATTTCCCTTAAAGACTGATTTTAGCAATATTACATGCTATATATGGTAGTTATGATCAACCAGTCTATGATCAAATCACCATCATGAAATGGTACTGTGCATTTGTAAATAGTTTACTTTATAAGGGTTAGGGGTGGTCGGGTGTGGTTGAAGGTGTCGTGTATCTTATGTCACCGGGATTTCCAACTGATATTGGCTTTCAGTTGGGCAAGGTGTGCTATCCTTGTAGCAGGTAAGGGCAGAGGGGGAATGTTTTAATTTCTTCTGTTTCTACACTTTCATTCCTTTTGCTCTTTCTTCCCTGTCCCTTTCTTTCATCTCGTCTACTATCTCTTCTATCACTTTTCTCCCTTTCTCTAGGAGATGGCACAAAATGACCCACAAGGGCTGACGTGTTGTTAAACCCCAACACAATCAATTATTACGGCTAATTAGCTTTAAGACTGAAAACTAAAATCCTTCGGATGAACTTGTAAAGTTTACTTCATTTAAATAATAACTTTAGACTTAACCATTGTCCTGCTGAACCCTGGTATATCTTACATTTACAAACAGTGTAGATCCAGATCAGTTGGCTTCTTCAGAAGCCAACTGATCTGGATCTGCACTGTTTGTCATTCAGTATATGAATATGTATCAACAACCTGGATCAAGTCATCTGATTGCCTAACAATTAAAAAATGGGCATGGAATCTAAATTTTTTCAGCATGACAAGGGTTAAAAGTAACATCCTTCGGAATGAATTTGCAAAGTCTGCTTCGTTTTAAATAAGATTCTAGCCATCTTGTGGCAGGAGTAAAAATCAACATGGTACCCTTGTTTTTTTTTTTGTTTTTTTTTTATCTGGACACCTGTAATGTATAACCTGAGAAATACCCCAAATGAAAGGCTTAAGAGTTGAAATCCGACATATATTTGGCCTGTTTTTTGCTAAAATAATAAATATTATCATTGCTGATATCACCTAACAGCTAACCAGCTATTATATAAAACAAACACAAATACAAAATCTCTAACTTCTGGGTTCAGTTGTTTGAAACTAATGATCTTGTTAGTTAATGTATCATTAGAGCTTTGATCTTTTTTTTTTCTTTTTTTTATTTGGGTTTTACTGCCCTTTCAAGAAAATTTCACTTATATCGAGCCAATCGTTCATCAAAGGTGGGCAAAAACCGGAGAACCCAGGGAAAAACCACCTGACCATCTGCAAGCAGAATCTTGCTTTCCCACACGTAACCCGTGCAAGGTTTGAACCACAGTGGTAAGAAACCCAATGGATTAAGCATCAACTCTAGTGAGTACCCACAACATATATATTTACGGAGGAATAACAAAAATTATCCCAGACTTGTCATCAAATACCGTTCCATACCAAATCCTCTAGAGGCCAGGTAAATACTTTTTTCTAAATTTCTCCACAAAAACCTATGTTGTGGGTACTCAAGAGAATAGCCATGATGAGATGGTTTTAATGTGTGCCCAAAACATATGTTTTTATGGAGAGAAAAAAAATAATAGCAATATATTTTGGTTGAAAAAAATCCTATCTAAAGCTAGTGAGCTGGTTTCTTTCAAGTTTCTACCACATAAAAAAATTGACACTGATTAATGGAATTTAGGAAACTGTACTCTTTTTGTTTTCCAACTGCAAAAATTAATGAAGATTTTTTTTTCCTTAACATTTTCTAACTGTTGGCTGAAAACTGAATTCAAGTCTCCTTAAGAAAGAAGTTTCTGATTTGATCCACAACTTACATGTGCGCCAAATGAAATCTCAGATCAGCCGGTGCATCAGATGTATATGCTGCTTATAGGTAGTGAAGTCTCTAACTAGACTGTGCAGCTGTAGAGGCTGATGTTGAGTCTTTGTTGGGTGCATATTTCCCAAGGTACTGTTCTCATGCTGTAGCACTTTTTTTTTTAGTTGAGGTTTTACGGCCCAGTCAACCCATTAAAGTCACATCGTGCTGGTCAGTTTACCTTGCCACACTTTTCCTGTGCAGACATAGTCCTCTAAGCGGCCAACCAGAACTTGTGACATTCTTTTGCCAGAAAACAACTGTCCATTGAAGCAGCAGAGAGGTTGTGATGCAGCATATTTAGAGCTGCATGGTAAATGCTAGGGGTTTTGGCCAACTTACCTTGTATTTCAGTTTGGTTGTATTTGACGTGCAGACAGTGTAGACCTGTCTCCTGTGGTTGGTATTTGATCGTAACAGTACCATCTTTGTTGTCCTCTATCTTTGGATATGCCTTCTTTCCTGATGGCATTTCTATGTAGGCTGTAAGAAGAAATTAATGCTTAGCATGCTGGGTAAAAATTTCAGCTGACAAAATAATGAAATATCTTTCTTATATATACGATTAATGTTTGATGAATTAACCCAGAGTGCAAAATAGTCAACAAAAATAGGTCGAACACAACTACAGACTAACCAGATCAAAACTAACAATGTCGTTAGTTAAAGTATCGTTAAAACTTTAATCATTAAATATGGCATATATGCTAATATTTTTGCTGAAAAAATGTGAGTAGCTTTTGCATTTGCAAAAGCTTCTCACATTTTTTCAGCAAAATCACCTGTGAATTAGATATTGTACTTACTAGAACATTTAACATTTTGACCACTAATGAGCTCATTAAGCTAACAAGGCTTTTAACAACTGGGCCCAGATGAGTATTCCTTTGGGGCTGAGGGATGTGGGGCTTTGGGTGGGGGTTACAGCTGAACAAGAGGACCATGACGGTCCTATATCGCTCACCTGACCAAACAGATTTGCATATTTACTGTTGAAGTTTCAGCCAAGTTCACAGCTCTAGGATTTTTGTATAAACTTTATAGCACTAACCACCCTCACCCCCCTCCACCACACCCCTGGCCATGATTTTTTACAAATCTTGATGACCTGAACTGAATCTTCAAAGAGCGTCACCAAAGGAACATTTCTGCCAAGTTATATTGAAATTGGTCCAGTGGTTTAAAAAGTTTTATATAGCTATAAAGCCCTACGCCCTAACGGCCATGTTTTTTGACGAATCATGACAGCTTGAACAAACTTGGTAGAGGGTCACCAAAGGAACATTCCTACCAAGTTATATTGAAATCTGTTCAGTGGTTTCTGACAAGAAGATTTTTAAAGTTTTCTATTTAGATATATAGGGAAAACAAGCCCCACCCCATGGCAGCCATGTTTTTTGACGAATCATGATTGCTTGTACAATCTTGATAGAGGTTCACCAAAGCAACATTCCAGCCAAGTAATATTGAAATCAGTCATGGGGTATGTGACAAGAAGAATTTTAAAATTTTCTTTGCAGATATATATGAAAAATAAGCCCCACCCCCCTGTGGGCCATGGTTTTTGACGTATCATGAAGGCTTGAACAATCTTGGTAGAAGGTCACCAAAGCAACACTCCTGCCAAGTTACATTGAACTCGGTCCAACTGTTTCTTACGAGAAGATTTTTAAAGTTTTCTATATAGGGAAAATAAGCCCCGCCCCCTAGCGGCCATGATTTTTGATGAATCATGACGGCCTGAACAATCTTTGTAGAGGGTCACCAAAGAAACATTCCTGCCAAGTTGTATTGAAATCGGTCCATTGGTTTCTAAAAAGAAGATTTTTAAAGTTTTATATATAGATATATTGGGAAAATAAGCCCTGCCCCAGGCAGCCATGTTTTTTGACGAATCATGATTACTTGAACAATCTTAGTAGAGGGTCACCAAGGAAAAATTTCTGCAGTTATAATGAAATTGGTTCAGTGGTTTCTAACAAGAAGAGTTTTAAAGTTTTCTATATAGATATATACGGAAAATAAGCCCCGACTCCTGGCGGCCATGTTTTTTGACAAATCATGACGGCTTGAACAATCTTGATAGAGAGTTACATAAGAAACATTCCTGCAAAGTTACATTGAAATCGGTCAAGTGCTTTCTGAAAAGACTATTAAAATTTTCTATATAGATAAATTATATAGGAAAATAAGCCCCGCCCCCTAGCGGCCATGTTTTTTGACAAATCATAATGGCTTAAACAATCATGGTAAAGGGTCACCAAGGAAACATTTCTGCGAAGTTATATTGAAATTGGTCCTGTGGTTTCTGACGACAAGATTTTTTCAAGTTTTCTATATAGAATTATATCGAAAATAAGCCCCGCACCCCCTAGCTTCCATGTTTTTTGACAAATCATGTCGGCTTAAACAATCTTGATAGAGGGTCACTAAGGAAACATTTCTGCCAAGTTATATTGAAATCGGTCCAGTCGTTTATGACAAGAAGATTTTTAAAGTTTTCTATATAGGGAAAATTAACCCCGCCCCCTAGCGGCCATGTTTTTTAATGAATCATGGCGGCTTGAACAATCTTGCAACAGGATCACCAAAGGAACATTTCTGCAAAATCATATGTAAATCGGTCCAGTGGTTTTTTACAAGAAGATTTTTAAAGTTTTCCATAAAGATATATAAGGAAAATAAGCCCCGCCCCCCCTAGCGGCCTCGTTTTTTGACAAATCCAAATGGCTTGAACAATCTTGCAACAGGATCACCAAAGGAACATTTCTGCAAAATCATATGGAAATCGGTCCAGTGGTTTCTGACAAGAAGATTTTTAAAGTTTTCTATACAGATATACAGTGAAAATAAGCCCCGCCCCCTGGCGGCCATGTTTTTTGACAAATCAAAATGGCTTGAACAATCTTGGTACAGGATCACCAAAGGAACATTTCTGCAAAATTATATGGAAATCAGTCCAGTGGTTTCGGACAAGAAGATTTTTAAAGTTTTCTATTAGATATATAGGGAAAATAAGCCCCGCCCCCTGGTGGCCATGTTTTTTGACGAATCCAAATGGCTTGAACAATCTTGGTAGAGGATCACCAAAGGAACATTTTTGCAAAATTATATTGAAATCGGTCCAGTGGTTTCGGACAAGAAGATTTTTAAAAGTTTTCTATATAGATTATATAGGGAAAATAAGCCCCGCCCCCTGGCGGCCATGTTTTTTGACGAATCCAAATGTCTTGAACAATCTTGGTAGAGGATCACCAAAGGAACATTTTTGCAAAATTATATTGAAATCGGTCCAGTGGTTTCGGACAAGAAGATTTTTAAAGTTTTCTATATAGATATATAGGGAAAATAAGCCCCGCCCCCTGGCGGCCATGTTTTTTGACAAATCCAAATGGCTTGAACAATCTTGGTAGAGGATCACCAAAGGAACATTTCTGCAATATTATATTGAAATCGGTCCAGTGGTTTCGGACAAGAAGATTTTTAAAGTTTTCTATATAGATATATGGGGAAAATAAGCCCCGCCCCCTGGCGGCCATGTTTTTTGACGAATCCAAATGCCTTGAACAATCTTGGTAGAGGATCACCAAAGGAACATTTCTGCAAAATTATATTGAAATCTGTCCAGTGGTTTCTGACAAGAAGATTTTTAAAGTTTTCTATATAGATATATAGGGAAAATAAGCCCCGCCCCCTGGCGGCCATGTTTTTTGACGAATCCAAATGCCTTGAACAATCTTGGTAGAGAATCACCAAAGGAACATTTCTGCAAAATTATATTGAAATCGGTCCAGTGGTTTCTGACAAGAAGATTTTTTAAGTTTTTAGTTAAAAAATCTATTTTTAGCTCCTGTGACCTAGATATGCAACGGACCGGAACCATTTGAACAACTTTGAAAGAGGACCAACCAAGGATCATTCCTGTGAAGTTTGGTCAAAATCCAATCAGTGGTTTAGGAGATGTTGTTTAAAGATTGTGGACGGACGGACATACGGACGACGACGACGACGACGGACGGTGAGTGATCACAATAGCTTACCTTGAGCCTTTGGCTCAGGTGAGCTAAAAATGTATGTTGTGTACACTGTACATATTTTTTTATTTAATTTAGAGTTTTATGGCCCAGTCAACAATGTTATGGTCATGTTGAGCCAGTTAGTTTGCCTAAGACTTGAGTAAGTATTTCATGAGCAATCTCCATTAAAGTTATGTGGCTGAGCTGGGATTCAAACTTGTGACCTATGGAACATTATGCATATTGATTACTTCACTAAAGAAATGAATACACCTCAAAGAGAGAGAACTCTAAGTTGAAAGTTGTTGCCTTCCTTTCAAAGGGTGTTCACTATAGCTGATTATTTTCATTTAGAAATAAGAAAAATATATATAATTGGGATACCCCTCTTATCTAAAGCTAAGCTGTAACCTACTAACTACACCTGAAACAAAGCTACTGAACCATAAAATTAAGTTCAGAGGGCCAGGACTTCAATGTGATATTGCTAATATCCAGAGCCAGCATTCTCTGGGCAAATTCCACAGATGAAAAAGTGATAAAAAGAGGCTTTGACAATTCATGCAAATTGTGTCCTTCAGAGACAATTTGCATGAAAAATCAAAGCCTATTTTCTCCAAAAAATAAGAAAATATTTCAAATTGTTGTCTACTGAAATTTTTACCCAGCATTTTAAGTGCTATCTGACCAAGAACATAGTCAAATTAAACATCAAAAGCAATGGAGAAGTAGCTTATCACCAAAATTATACTACCTGACGTACCCTAATAAACCTAAGTATTGGGACAGACAGGCCTGAGCCAAGTGTGTTGACCCTGATCAGTTGTGGCATAATGCAGCTTCTGATCAGGGTTAACACTATTTGCCACTTATTGAGCAATGTTTTAGACAACAGGTAGTAAAACTGACCTGCTCAAATTTTTGGACAAGTCTGGTAAAGAGTTATGGTGTCCCAATATTTAGGGTATACATGTATGTTCACTGAAAGCTGATGAAGTCTTCAAGTAATAGAATATTTTATATATAAACTAGTGATGGTGTTTTCAGAGAAAACAGATGTCCCCCAACCGCAAAATTTAAGAATTCTACTGCTGTGACCTTGAAAATTAGGTCAAGGTTTCCAAAATCTAATCAGTTCTTTGTTACATCTCAATTACGTATCGATGAAAATTTGGTAAGAATCCAATCACTAGTTCTCAAGATATTGTGCAGACAAGAAAGTGTGATGCCTATACAAAGCCGACGCCAATTGATCAGCACCCAAAACATAATGTTCCCCTCCTCTCAGGTGGGGGGGGACATAATTATATGCTGACCTTGTTTTCAAAGTATTTGTTTAATCTATATTTACTAGATCTCTACATTTAAAATTGAGGAATTGATGATGGTTTTGTGTATGTATCCCTTTCAACATTTAAGAGAAGGGTGATCATCATCACGAAAACATACCTATATAATTTTGACCCCCTTAAACCCCACTTTTATATAGTAAAACTGAGGTTTACAGGGGTATACATTATTTTTCTTATTTCTGCTCAAAACACAGATTGTGGGTACTCGTTAGAACTGCCTCGGTGAGGAGGTTCTAATGAGTACCCACAATCTATGTTTGAGCAGAAATGTGAAAAATATCAGAGTTTTTTATCTGAAAATTTTCAGTTTTTGGAGATGAAATTTTCTATATATTTGAATAGGCGTGTTTTCGTAATGTGAAAGGCTCTGTGCAATTATGCACCTTACAGTCATGAGCTGAATTCTGCTTCCAGAGGGATTTGTGCACTTAACAATACAATATGTTTGAAAGCAGAATTTAGCGTTATCAGCATTAGCAGGGAACTAGTTTTTAGATAGCCATTCAGTTGGTAGTAACAAGAAAATGGCTTGTTGAAATGTGGAATGTTAAATCTGGTGGCAGTTGGGCATTGCCCAACAAAATCGAATACAGAAAGGGGGACAACATAAATCCTTTGAGATGCCAAAAAATCAAATATTAGCAGATAATATCTTGAAACATTTTCTTTTTCATTTTACAGGGCAAAAAGGGAACTGATGATGATTCACATGAAATGTCAAATTCTATTTTCTCAAAAAAAAAATAAAAAAAAAATAAAAAAATAAAAATAAAAAAATAAGAAAATAAAAAAATCTGGAAGACATCACAAAATGTACTGATGTGAGTTACCTGTGACAAAGTTGAATATGGGTCCGCAAGGAACACGGAAATCAACGGGCTGGTAGAGGCCTGGTGCAGCGTGTACAGCGTCAACTGTGTCCGGTGTGATAAAGTCCTCACCAACCTGTCAACAGAGAATATACACATTCAATTCTGTGTAAAGTGAGAGAATATGCTTTTGTGGAGAAATAAGAAAAATACCATGTAGATTTTGTTTGTTTGTGTTGAGGTTTTACGGCCCAGTCAACCCAGTGGGGTCATGTTGAGCGCGGTCAGTTTACCTAACCACACGTTTACTGGGCAGGCTTAGTCCTCTAAGCGGTTAACCAGTATTGTGCACATTCTTTCGCCAGAAACTGACAACTGCCCTTCTTGAATCAGCGGAAGGGAGAGAATGACCATAGAAAATATTTCATGATCAATCTCCACGAAAGAATGTTGCCGACCTCGGCGGGGGATGAACCTGCGACCTCCTGGTCTCCAGTCGGACGGCGCATCCAACTGAGCCACCGAGACCGACATACTATGTAGATACCACCTTTTATCTGGGGCTATGATATAATGTAAAATGGCACTTTGAGAAATCAGAAAAATGGCATCATTTGTTAGGCAGATGATTCACATGAAATGTCAAGATTTATTTTCTCTGAAAATAAAACATCTGCAGTTGTGATTGGAGGAAACAGGTTTAGCCATAGTTCCAGATAAGGAGCTTTTTTTCAACAAAAAAGTACTTTTCTTATTTCTCCATGAAAAACATGTTTTTGGTGATCCTTACGAATGCCTTGCATAACCCATGTAATACCCTCAACTGACATATCAGTCTGGTTTCAGGAGACTATCTTCATATTCTTTTTACTGACGGATGATATTTTTCTGACAGATCAATGGATGAACATAGGGAAGATGAAGCTTCAGTTGATTGATCCAGTTGGGGTTTAAGACATGTCAACCCTTTTGGGTCATTTTGTGTCCTCTCCCAGAGAAAGGGAAAAAAGAGGAGATGAAAGAGAGGGACAGGGAGGACAGAGGAACAGGAATGGAAGTGAAGAAACAGAAGAAATAAAAACATTCCCCCTCTACCCTTACCTGCTACAAGGATAGCAGGCCTTGCCCAACTGTAAGCCAATCTCAGTTGGACGCCCTGTTACGTAAGGTACATGACATCTTCACCACACCCGACCACCCTCCAGTTCACTTCAGATGACCTTTTGTAGAGAACTAACACAGATATGGTAAAAAATATATCAAGATATGGTAAATTCTACTACCATATTTACCCTAAATACTCAGGGCCCAGCAGACGACAAACTGACGACATTTTTCTTAATTTTCCTAGAAAATAGGATCTGACACTTCATGCAAATTGTCTCCTAAGGAGACAATTTGCATGAAATGTCAAATCCTATTTGTTAGGAAAAATAAGAAAAATATTTCAAAATGTCATCTGCTGAAACTTTTACCCAGCATGTAAAGTATTAGTCTTTTGAATATCAGTATTTGTGGAGACTTGATACACTTGGTAGATTGTCTGCCATTTTTACAAGGGAGACAACTTTTGTGATCTGTTTGCATTCCTGCAAACCAAGCCTCTTTTGAAAAGCAGTCTACTCTAAAAGGACAGAATTTCCTCCCCTTGGAAGCAAACTCTTTAGGTTTAGAGTAGATCCCTTTTCAGAGGGGGATTAAATCAATCTTGACAAGAGTTGCCTCCCCTGAAAGTGTGTTCATTACCCTTGAAGGGAAAAACATGACATACCTTTGGAAAAAGTTCTTGATATTTGGCCTCATCGACAGCCTACAACATGCAAAAAGTTTCAATCAAAAACATGCATCATGCATTTCAAACATTCTACAAGCAAAACAATGCTACAGAAGAAAATGACAGGCTGATACAAAGAATAAAATATAGGATAGAAATGTTGTCTCTTTTGCATACTGGGTTAAAATTTCAGCAGACATCATTTTGAAATATTTTTTCTTATTTTTCCTAGAAAACAGGATTTGATACTTTATGCAAATTGTCTCTTTAGGAGACAATTTGTCTCTTTAGCAGACAATTTTTGCTTAAAGTGTAAGATCCTATTTTCTAGGAAAAATAAGAAAAAATATCATCAGTTTGTTATCTGCTGAATTTGCCCATAGCATGGACATCAGGATACTATAAAGTACAGAATATTATTAATTTAACACAGTGCTATGGGCAAATTCAGCAGACAACAAAATGATTGTATTTTTCTTATTTTTCCCAGAAAATAGGATTTAACATTTCAAGCAAACTGTCTTCTGACAGTTTTGTATGAAATATCAAATCCTAATTCTGTGAAAAATAAGAAAAAATATTTTAACCCTTAAAGTGCCAGTCACAACTATTGTCGTCTGCTTTGTCATCTGCTTGTGATTTTAAAAGTCATTTTTGCAAACAGTGTGGACCCAGATCAGACTGCTCCGATCAGGGTCCAAACTGTTTGCCTGTATGCAAAAATAGGTTTGAAAAGTCTGCAAGAATATACAGCAGACGACATAAACAGACGACATTTTCAGATGCAGTTTTTCTTGGCGCTTTAAGGGTTAAAATGTAGTCTGCTGCAAATTTTTACTCAGCATGCCAAGTGTTAGTAAATGCAGATTACTTTTAACTAAGTGCCAGTCAGAACAGCAGCAGACAAAATTCTAAAATATTTTTATTTCATTTTTCTCAGAACACTTTTTTAGAATGTAATGTGCTTCAATTCTGATTGGCACTTTAACCCTTACCACTCTCTGGGCAAATTCAGCAGGCGACAAATTGATAATATTTTTCTTATTTCCCCGCAAAAATCAAACACGATCAGACATTTCATGTAAATTTTCTCCACTGGAGATAATTTGCATGAAATGTCAAAACCTGTTTTCTGGGACAAATAAGAAAACTATTTCAATGTCGTCTGCTAAAAAGTTTACTCATATACATAGTGCTAAGTGTTAAGGATTAAACATTTACATACAAGCAGAGAATAGAGATGATTCTCCAACAAAACATTTTTTCCTGGGATCTCAAAAGAATCACAATTGTGAAATGCATAGCACTACAGGAGATGCTTTTCTGACAAAAATAAAATGCTGTGGGTAATCACTGGATGATGATTTTGTGTTTTACATCCCTTTCAACATTACTTAAGTCATATCGAAATGATGGAAGGGTGATAATGAAAGGCTCTGTGCAATAAAGCCCAATAATGAGCTGAATTCTGCCTCCAGTGGGATTCAAACCAGGAACCTTGTGATACTAACTCAGGAGTGCTAACCACTTGGCCACCTGGATGCTTTAGATTAATAATTTCAAGCATTTCAGTTAGAGTAAAAAAATGCTTTTGTGAGATGATTGAAATGAAATTTCAGAAATTTCAAAGAAAAATGGTATCAATACTGTTATTGCCAAAATAACATATCTGCAGCCCTGATACAAGAGTTTTTTTGTTTTTTTTTGTTTGTCCACATGCAAAAGCTTACTGGTACACCAAGCAATTCAAACAAGACTAGGTCTATGAAAGCACGTCTTCACCCTAAATCATAGCAGATGACAGATTTGTTTTCTGAGACAACAGGGCTAAGAACCTTTTATACAAAATGTCTCCCATGAAATGCCTAACCTTATTTTCGGAGAAACATGTTGCCAGCTAATATTCCAGTTCAGTGATTTTAAGGTTAACCCGTGTCCTGCTGAACCCGGATATGCTCTGCCATTGCAAACAGTGTAGATCCAGATCAGCTGGCTTCTGAAGAAGCCAGCTGATCTGGATCTGCACTGTTTGTCATTCAGTATGTGGATTTATATCTTTACACTGTTTGCAAAGGTAGGACATATCCGGGTTCTGCAGGACTAGGGTTAAGGTTTAACTCCTAAAGCGAAAATTGCTATTGTAGCATAAAACGTTCTATTTCTTACTTTTCAGAAAATAAAAGCCTTGAAATTTAATGTGAATTCACAGAAAATATCAAGCCTCATTTTCACTGAAATTACATTGTTGTCTGCTACTATTTAGCTTGGCATTTTAAGGGTTAACGGACTGATAGATTGAGGATGTATGTTGGTCATACTACAATCAAAATTATCTTGATTTAACCTGACAAATCTGCAACTACTGACACTGAGAGCTGATATGGGAACTGTCTATCAATATACTTAGGCAAAATTCTACTCTGGAACTACATGTACCTAACAGCATGTGCTTTTGAACTGAGGTTTTGCTAGATCAGGTCATAACTCCACCCACACCCAACTACATGCATAGACCTTTAATTTCATTATTAAAAGAAAATCATCTGATGAACTCTTTCAATCTGACCTTTAAAGCACAAACATAATATCATTCTTACAGAACACTTTTCTAAAACAATACAAAATTAAATTATGGGCTCAATTTCCGTTGAACGGCCACATTTTGAGTAGCATTGGTGAAAGCACAAGACATTTAATTATAAGTACTCCACCATTGTTCGAGTGCTGACTAGTAGAAATGTTAGAATTTATTTGGGATGGAATTGTTTGTAACAGTGTATGTTTCTTCCTTTGGTCATATGTAGAGACGGGGCCACCATTTTGTTTAACGCTTAGCACTCTGGGTAAAATTTGCAGCAGACGACATTTTAAAATATTTTTCTTATTTTTCCCAGAAAACAGGATTTGACATTTCATGCAAATTGTCTCCCAAGGAGACAATTTGCATGAAATGTCAGATCCAGTTTTCTGGGAAAAATAAGAAAAATATCATCAATTTGTCGTCTGCTGAAAATGCCCAGAGAGTGGTAAAGGTTAATACAATATTTGGACATTGTTTGGGCAAAGTCAACAGATGACAAACTGATTTTTCATCACGAAAACATACCTATATAATTTTGACCCCCTTAAACACTTTTATATAGTAAAACTGGGGTTTACAGGGGTAGACATTAGTTTTCATATTGCTGCTCAAAAACATAGATTGTAGGTACTCGTTAGAACTGCCTCGGAGCAGAAATATGAAAAATATCAGAATTTTTATCTGAAAACTTTCAGTTTTTGGTGGTGAAATTTTCAATATATTCGAATAGGCATGTTTTTGTAATATTTATTTATTTTTTTTTTTTTTTTTTAATTTTTCTCAGAAAAGTAAGGTCTGACATTACAAATATCTCTTAAGATGTCAAACTCTATTTTCTTGGGAAAATAAGAAAGCATATTTAAAATGTCATCTGCTGAAACTTATACCCAGCATGCTGAGGGTTAAACAGCAAAAACAACAGTGACGGTACTGCTAAGACTCCAGTTGCTTTGCTTCCCTGGTTCCTGCTTAAAAGCTACACTAGATCAGCCTGCACATTCCTGCATTATGAACAAGACTTCCATTCCATACTGGAGAAGGCTTAAATACAGTGGAATCTACTAAAGCAATGGCAAAAGGCCTCGAGTACACTGATTGATTGTTTGTTTGTGTTGAGGTTTTACGGCCCAGTCAACCCAATGGGGTCATGTCGAGCGCGGTCAGTTTACCTAACCACACGTTTACTGGGCAGGCTTAGTCCTCTAAGCGGTTAACCAGTATTGTGCACATTCTTTCGCCAGAAACTGACAACTGCCCTTCTTGAATCAGCGGAAGGGAGAGAATGACCGTAGAAAATATTTCATGATCAATCTCCACGAAAGAATGCTGCCGACCTTGGCGGGGGTTGAACCCGCGACCTCCTGGTCTCCAGTCAGACGGCGCATCCAACTGAGCCACCGAGGCCGATTGATTGTGTTGGGGTTTAACGACACATCAACCCTTGTTGGTTATTTTGTGTCATCTCCCAGAGAAAGGGAGTACACTGGTAGGAACCTTTATGCATGAGTGGCTTATAAAATTTTGCCAACAAAACCATAACTGCATTAAAAAAATCCTCAATTATACCACATTATGTCATAATGGATGCTTACCTGTTCATATGATGCTGAGAATCTTAAGACACACATCAACAATAGCAATCATTAGGGTAAGCATTTCATCAACAAAAGTATTTTACCAGGTGTTAAAATCAGAGCCATACCAAACAAGAAAGGACATTCGGCACTCTTTTCGTCCGAAAAATGTAGATTCTCATCTTATTTCTGCATGAAAACATGTTGTGGGTACTCATTAGAAGTGCCTCATTGAGGCACTTCTAATTAGTACCCACAACATTATTTTCATGGAGAAGTAAGAAAGACAGTCAGGGTGCTTCTAACGAGTACTCACAACATAATTATGTATTTGTGCAGAAATAAGAAAAAAAAATATCTGGCTACTTATCTGCACAGAGTTTATGGTGACCTTTAGTTTCCATAGTGACAAGGGCTCTGGGTACCAGTGCAGATGTGCAGGCTAATCTGGGGCTTTGTTGTTCACATGGTACTATCCTTATTATTCATACTTATGAATTTTTCAACAAGACCATCTGATTACCTATGATGCGTCTAAAAATTTAAGTGATTACGGTAAATGTCCTAAAAATTCGAACACCAAAGTTTCTGATAAAATGACATATGCAAACAGTGCAGACCCAGATCAGACTGCTCCTGAAGGAGCAGTCTGATCAGGGTCTACACTGTTTGCCATTCCACTAAGCATTTTAAGAAACAAGTGCATAAGAAGCATAATTTAGGCCAGAATAGTAGAGAATAAAGTGTTCGAAATTTTAGGACATTTACCGTACTGTCAGAATGGCAAACCATGCAGAAATCCTTTAGGATCAGTCTGACCTATATCTATGCTGTTTGCTTTAGCATTTCTGTCCAAATATTTAGGGTAAATTGGAGGATCTAATCTGAGTCCTTTTTTATATGATCCAACTCAAAATATTTACATCTGATTTTTTTCACAATCCCTGCCTAAACAAACTTCACCATAATGATTATTCAAGGCTTTCTGAATAGTTTTATCTGTCAGTTTCCATTTTCTTCTTGATTCAGTCAATTCACTTTTACAAAATTTTTGGCATTTCCTTTGTTCAAATATTTACTTTTTTTGACCCTTCAACATAAACATCACTTAAATGCCTTAGTTTTTTTTTTGTCTCTGTTTTGTTTTAGAGTTTTATAAAGTCAGCACATTTAATCGGTTATGAAATTTATCATAAACAGTCAGACACTTCAACTCCTTACAACTAACCTATCCTTAATGCTTAACACTCTGGGTAAAATGTCAGCAGACAACATTTTTAAATATTTTTTTCTTATTTTTCCTACAAAACAGGTTCTGACATGAAGTGTCAAAGCCTGTTCTCTGGGATAAATAATATCAACAATGTGTCCTCTTTTGAATTAGCCCAGAAAGCGGTAATGGTTAACCTTTTTATTCAATACAGCTCTACATGAAGCAACTTCATAGAAAACGGACGTCACCCACCACCGCCTACATTCTGAGTCAAATGCTGACCTTGAAATGGAGGTCAATGTCATCAAAATCTAACAAACTTTTTAAACTGTCCCTGTGATGTATCCACGTAAGTTTGAACTAAATCCATCCATCAGTACTGGAGACAGAGTACAATGTACATACAAGTTGTTTTAGTTTAAAATTTGGAGTACCGTGACCTTGAAAATCAGGTCAAGGTCATCAAAATCTAATCAGCTCTAAGCATTCCCCACTGATATATCCCAGCAAGTCTGATGACAAAAATGCTACAGTAAATGTCCTAAAATTTCAAACACTTTGTTCTATGCTTTCTTTGGCCTAAATTTTGCTTTTTATGCAGTTATTTCTTAAGATATTTACTGGAATGGCAACAAGTGTAGACCCTGATCAGACTCCTCCTTCAAGAGCAGTCTAATCTGGGTCTGCACCATTTGAATATACCGTTATGATGTACAAAATTTTAGGACATTTATGGTAATCAGTTCAAAAGATATCACGCACACAAGTAAATAACAAGCCGATGCATAAGCCAGTGCTGAAGCAAATGTTGATAGGATCCAAAATGAAAACAACACACATTTGGATATCAGAAATATCAAGCCCCATTTTCAATCTGCATATTTTGGCTTTCTGGATGGTACTGTTAATCCTTAATGTGTTGCTCAAATTTATAGCAGACAGCATTCTAAATTGTTTTTTTCTTATTATTTTCCAATAAAATAAGGCTTGACATTTCATGTGAATCATCTGCCCTGCAGATGATTCACATGAAATGTATAACTTATTTTCTTGAAAAAAAAAAAGAAGATGACATTTCATATGAGTCATCTGCTGATGGATGCTTCATATGAAGTGTCAAATCCTATTTTCTTGAAAAATTAAAAGCAACAACATTAGTATCTTGTCGGCTGATGTTAAAACTGACCCTTTAAGGGTTGAGCAAGTACAACACCTGCAAATAGTATTATTCTGAACAGATTTCACAGCAAACACCTTGTCATTTCAAGGTACTGTTATTATGTCTTGGAATGGAACCATGAACATTATCCTGCCTACTAAAATTCCAGAAATTCTTGCACTTAATTCCTTCCCTCTGGGTAAATTGATATTAGGGCCACTCAAATGAAAAAGTGCCTTTGAGATCATCCTGCACATGCACAAAGTATAATGTGGGCTGCTACTCTCCATTCATACATTCAGTAGTATCCAATGATTCTGTTAGCAGACAGGGAAGATCTTGATCAGACTGCCTGAAGACCATTTTTGCATGGCGCTGCCCATTTGAGATTAAAACTACTAATTTGTTTTCACAGCTAAAGATAAGGCACTGTTTTCAACAAAAAATTATTGATTTTTTTTCTTATTTCTCCACAAAAACCCATGTTGTGGGGCTCATTAGAAGTGCCTCATTGAGGCACTTCTAATGAGTACCCACAACATATGTTTTCATGGAGAAATAAAGAAAAAATATTTAACATACCCTCTTTTATCAAATGCTACTGTTTTGTTTCATTACTTCTCTATGGAATCAGGATCTGATTTGAATCCCCCCTCTATGAGATAAACAGGTAATGAGATCCTTGCATATCATTTTTCAAGAAAAAAATTCAGAAAATATTCATCTGACAGTTGGTTTTATCTGGAGATGTGCTTCTGAACAATTTACAACCAGATTTTTTATCTTTCATCATTGAGTCTTTCAAACATGTGCCAGTAATTTCTGCCATGAGCTCTTTACCTGTATGATTTTTATAGTCAATAACTTGAAAACTGTTAGTGGAATTCTGAAAACGAATAATGATACCTTTGAGAAAAAATTAAGCTTACAGACAGTAGTACATTTATACACATTAACTGATTATATTTTCCCACATGCTCTTTTGCACGGAACACAACAGGTGATCCATGAATTTGGAAACACTTTTGCCGGCTTACGACTTAAAATATCATGAAAATATGTAGAGACATTGTCAATAAAAATTATGTATATACATCATAACCACTTTTATAACACTGTTGCCAGGATCCAAAGTAAAAACCATGTTAGCTGAACTATTGTGTCATAATGGTCATTTTTCTATAGTCTATGCATTTTGTGTTTGGTAAATTGTGGAAATTTAACCATTTCTTTAAATACAAAGTAACATACCGGAAACATCTATTCAGACCCTCTGTATCTTTGGGAGTAACCGATCAAACAGTCAGTTAAGAAACAGAATGGATTTCATGTATAGATATTCACTGTTTTACGGGAATAAATATGGCATCTTCAGAACTACATTTTGCAGATATATTAACACTTCGCATGCTTAGGGTAATTCAGCAAGTGATGAACTATCATATGTTTATAAATTTTTCAAAGAAAATAAGATTTGATATTTCTTGCAAATTGTCTCCTGAGCCCAGTTGTTCAAAACTAATGATGATGTTAGTTAACATATCTTTAAATCTTTGATCAGTAAATATGGCACTACTATTTTTGCTGAAAAAATGTGAGTAGCTTTTGCATATGCACACATTTTTTCAGCAAAAATACCTGTGAAAATACCTGTGAATTAGATATTGTACTTACTAAAACAGTTAACATTTTGACCACTAACAAGCTCGTTAAGCTAACAATGCTTTGAACAACTGGGCAATTGATATCCCTATTTGCAACATTGGTTTTGTCCAAATTCAAAGATGGAAGCGTGCATTTCTAAAATTTGGGGTTGAAAAGTTTAACATGCTGAGAAACACTGATGGCATTGTTGCAAAATTGCTTAAATCAGAAAGTATTACATGTTCAGACTCACTGTTTCAAAAACTTACATTCTTTAATTCAATTTGGAAATGAACTGTCTCCATGTGTACAGACTTAATCCAGTGATGTTATAAAAACGATTGTTAAATCCAAACTTTATTTTTTAAGACCAAAGTCAATCCAAACTTTCCAATAATCCTTTTGCAGTAACAAATCATGGATACAACTGTAATTGTACAATCAGCAAAATATTCTAAACACCGAAACAGCAGACTCACATACAAAAAATGTCTAGAAAGTCGCAAGTAATTAAGGAATACCTTCCAGAATGCTGGCAATGACACTGATCAGACAGTAAATCTTGTCTGATCTCCTGATTCTTGCCAAATTTGTCTTTCTCCAGCCATTAACTGTCCTGTGTAGCAGTCTTGATGATTTTCTGCAAGATATCTGCCATGGTAACACAAAGCTCTTTGTGGAACTTTGTTGGAAGATTACTAAGTTAACCCATTTATGTTGAGTGGACTCGTCTACCATAACTCTTTGGACCTGTCAATTTCTAATAGCAAGGTGTCCACATTCTGCAGCATCTGATCTGGGTATAATAGAATTGGTGGCCAATTACCCTGACTAAAGTGAGTTAATCTGATATCTGGTACTTTGGGAATGTATTTTGGAAATGTTATACAATATTCTTTTGAAATGTTCTTTGGGAATGCTATACCCTGAACTTTGGGAATGTTATACCTTTTACTTTGGGAATGTCATATCCTATACTTTGGGAATGTACTCTGGGAATGTTATACCCTGTACTTTGGGAATGTCATATCCTGTACTTCCAGAATGTACTTTGGGAATGTTATAGCTTTACTTTGGGAATGTACTTTGGGAATGTTATACCCTGTACTTTGGGAATGTTATACCCTGTACTTTGAGAAAGCCATATCCTGTACTTCCAGAATGTACTCTGGGAATGTTATACCTATTTTGGGAATGTACTTGGAAATGTTATACCCTGTACTTTGGGAATGTTATACCTTCTACTTTGGGAATGTACTTTGGGAGTGTTATACTCTTTATTTTGGGATTGTACTTTGGGAATTATATGTGTTTTACTTTGGGAATGTTATACCCTGTACTTTGGGAATATACTTTAGGAATGTTATACCCTGTACTTCAGGAATGTTACACCCTGTACTTTGGGAATGTTATATCCTGTACTTTGGGAATATACTTTGGGAATGTTACACCCTGTTTTCTGGAATATTTTACTCTAAACTTTGGGAATGTTATATCCAATACTTTGGGAAAGATGAACAATAAGAAGGGCTTGAAATTCTAAAACTGTTCTGCAATCAAACTGAAGACTTATTAAAATGCTTCAAAAATGTTCACTGTCAAGAAAACTCTTTAAAACAAAACAGAATATTGTTCTAGAGATAAAGGGGGTATTTAGAAGGTGCTAAATGCCAATGAGTACCTACAAAATATGATTCAATGAAAACAACATAAATCGGAGAACTTTACAGAATTCATGGAAAACAATGACAATTATGACATTATACCCTGCAGAATACCCTAATTCATAACATCACTGAATGCACACCATGCTGGGTAAAATTTTCAGCAGATGACATATTGAAATATTTTTCTTATTTTTGCCAGAAAACAGAATTTGACATTTTATGCAAATTATCTCCAACAGGCATTTATGCAAGTAATGACAATAATCTTTATCAGACAGCACATATTACCTGAAGAGTTGTAGTAATTAAACATTTTTTTTTTTCGGAAAGAAGTTGTAAAACTTCTGACAAATTTTATAGCAAAGAAAACTAGACCAATGCTTTTGTGTTGAGGTTTTATGGCCCAGTCAACCCAATGGGGTCATGTCGAGCGCGGTTAGTTTACCTAACCACACGTTTACTTGGGCAGGCTTAGTCCTCTAAGCGGTTAACCAGTATTGTGCACAGTCTTTCGCCAGAAACTGACAACTGCCCTTCTTGAATCAGTGGAAGAGAGAGAATGACCGCAGAAAATATATCATGATCAATCTCCACCAAAGAATGTTACCGACCTCGGCATTACCTTTGGGCATATATAAAGGAGATCTGACCTTTTATTGCTGCGTATCAAAACAGAGCTCCAGATGAGGCACTTTTTTCAACCAAAAAGTATTCATATTTTTCTTATTTCACCATGAAACCATATGTTGTGGGTACTGTGGCGCTTCTAATGAGTACCCAGAACATATGTTTTCATGGAGCAATAAGAAAATTGTAATCCATTATGAAAACATGCCTATTCAAATATATAGCAAATTTCACCTGCAAAAACTGAAAATTTTCAGATAAAAACTCTATTTTCCATATTTCTGCTCAAAACATAGATTATGGATACTCGTTAGAACTGCCTCGGCGAGGCAGTTCTAACAAGTACCCACAATCTATGTTTGCGAGCAGAAATAAGAAAAATAATGTATCCCCTGTAAACCCCAGTTTTACTATATCTATATAAAAGTGGGGTATAAGGGGGTCAAAATTATAAAGGAATGTTTTCATGATGCTGGATATCCCTCTTATTTGGATCTATAGTCAGAACCAATCAAATATAAATTGTCTGCTTATAGTGTCTGCTCCAGAAAAAATATATAAATATTTTTCTTGTTGAAATAGCTCTCGGGTAATATTTTAATTTAGATTTTGCTCTAGAAGATGAAACATTGCCAACAGACCAGCAGTTACTGGAGGTCTCCCAAACATGGGATTACTTTAACCTTTACCACTCTCTGGGCAAATTCAGCACACAACAAACGGATGATAATTTTCTTATTTTTCCCAAGGAAATAATAGGCTTTGACAGTCCATGCCAATTGTCTCCAGAATGCCAAAGTCTATTTTCTGGAAAAAGTACGAAAAGTATTTCAAAAGGTCTTCTGTGAAAATTTTTCCCCAGAATGCTAAGAGTTAAACTTTATCATTCTCTAGGCAAAATGAACAGATGGAAACAAGAGATGGTTCTTAATTTTTTTTTTTCCTAAAAACAGACATGGGCATTTTATTTAATTTTTGCTATTATCATCCTCAGATGCATTCCAATCTCATCCAAATATTTGTCTTTATAATTGTGCCTGTTATATTAATGAGAGATGCAAAAATAGGCATGACCACTGTAGTAAAAACAGGAACTAAAGATTATTCTTTTCTACAACTGAAAGATACAAAGACCCAAACACCCACGCTGCTCTGAAGCATAGCTGCTCACAGTCACACACTACTCTGAGGAAAACAATCGCATGGCACTGGAGACATACACCTATTCCGATAAAAACTGCCTCATACCACTAAGGTACACTACTCTGAAATTAATATCAACTTGGCCACTCATAAGCATAGTTAATCTGAGGCACATAGCTACATGGTCACTCAGCAATACACAGTTATTTACAAAAACAGGCATATGGCCACTCAGAAGCACAGTTACTGAGACACATTGCTACATTACCACTCAGAGACACACAACTACCACGAGGAAAACAGCCACATGGCCACTCATAGGCATAATTAATCTGAGGCACATAGCTATTATGGTCAACTAGAGACACACAGCTGCTGATGAAAACAGCCACATGGCCACTCATAAGCATAGTTAATCTGAGGCAAATAGCTACATTGTCACTCAGCAATACAGTTATTTACAAAAACAGGCACATGGCCACTCAGAGGCACAGTTAATATGAGGCACATAGCTATTATGGTCACTCAGAGACACACAGCTGCAGATGAAAACAGCCACATGGCCACTAAGAGGCACAATTAATGTGAGGCATATAGCTACATGGTCACTGAGACACACAGCTGCCGATGAACCAGCTACATGGCCACTAAGAGGCACAATTAATGTGAGGCATATAGCTACACGGTCACTCACACAGCTGCTGATGAACCAGCTACATGGCCACTCAGAGGCACAATTAATGTGAGGCATATAGCTACATGGTCACTCAGAGACACACAGCTGCTGATGAAAACAGCCACATGGCCACTCAGAGGCACAATTAATCTGAAGCACATAACTACATGTCTACTCAGAGACATAGAGCTTCTCTGAGACAAACAGGTGCATCACCACTCAGATGCAGTCAAACTGAGGCACATAGCTACACACAGTAACCCTAAGACATGGCCACTCTGAGGCTCACAGCCATTCTGAGGCAGACAGCCACTCAAAGACATTTACTTCGAGGAAGACAGCTCACATGACCATTCAGAAGTAGTTACTCTGAAGCAGTTACATAGCCATTCAGAGACTCATAGCATTTCTGAAAGGCACATCTACATGCCTACTCAGAACCACAGTTACTCTGAGGTTAACAGCCATTCAGAGACAAACAGCCACATGGTCACCCAGAAGCAGTTATGAGATGCACAGATACACAGGTACATAGCCACTCTGGGACACACAGCAACTCTGTGGCAAACAGCCACATGGCCACTCAGAATCATTTACTCTGAAACACACAGCTACAGATACACAGCCATTCATGGATACACAGGGACTTTAAGGCAAACAGCCACATGGCCACTCAGAAGTAAAGTCACTATATGACACATACAGGTACATGGGAACTAGAGACACATAGATGTTCTCAAACAAAACAACTACATGACCACATAGCAGCAGAGTTACACAAAATTTATAAGTAGATGATTTTCACATGGGGAGTTAACTGCCTTTACCAAATAATGGCGCACTTAACACTTGTCCTGCTGAACCCCGATATATCCTGCCTTTGCAAACAGTGTAGATCCAGATCAGTTGGCTTCTGAAGAAGCCAACTGATCTGGATCTGCACTGTTTGCCATTAAGTATGAGAATTTATATCAACACTCTGGATCAAGTAATCTGTTTGGCTGAAAATTAGAAATTGGTGTGGCATCTTAATTTATTCAGCAGGACAAGGGTTAATGAAGACTTGATACATCTGGTAGAGTTTCTGTCAAGGGAGACAACTTTTGTGACTTCCAGTATGCTTTCCTGCACAATTGCTCAAAGGGGGAGGGAGTGGAAGTGTACACATTTCCAATAATATGGTGAAAAAGTATTTTAACAAGAAACTCTTTGCTTTTCTTTCCATTTGCTAAGCTTCCCAAAGCTACATTTGCAAGAACAGCAGCAGTTATATGTAAACAACTGTACACAAATTCATTATCGGAACTGACCAGAAATACATGGTGCACCAGTCAATAACAAGACCACCTGTCCAATCTCATTATGATTGGTTGTAATATGATCTGACAGTAATTACAGGTAACCAAACAAACACAGACAATCCCATCAATTCTGGACTGGTTTCTAAATTTCTTGACTGGTTTCTGAACAGTTAGCTTTCAACAGTTTGGTAACTGTTTCTACAAATTGGATTGTAGAATATATGTTACGGATCTGCTGATTTTTCAGCCAGACATTTTTCGTTCAAAAATCAATCCAACTGCTTCTAAAATGTTAACAAATGCATCATAGCTCCAGCAAAAGTGATAAACAGGAAACATCATCAATCTGTCATCTGTGACAGCCCAAAAAATTGTTAAAGCACAATGTTGCAATAACTTGTTTGTTTGTGTTGAGGTTTTACGGCCCAGTCAACCCAGAGTGTCATGTCGAGCGCAGTCAGTTTATCTAATCACATGTTTACTGGGCAGGCTTAGTCCTCTAAGGGGTTAACCAGTACTGTGCACATTCTTTCGCCAGAAATTGACAACTGCTCTTCTTGAATCAGCGGAAGGAAGAGAATGACTTTAGATAACTTGTCTTATGATTTCTTCATACAAGAGAGCAAAAAAAAAAAAAAAAAAAAAAAACAAACAAAAAAACATCACCTAATAAAAACTCACCCGCATGGGTCCTAGCTCTTAACCAAGCAAAACTGTAGCAGATGACAGTCTATTTTTTTTTACTATTATTTTTCAGAGAAATAAAATGTGAAGCCTTATTTTCTCTGAAAAAAAAAATCAAAATGTAATCTGCAGCAGTTGTGGTTGGAGCTTTAATCTTTACCACTCCCTGCAATAATTCAGCAGATAACAAATTGACAAGGTTTTTCATATTATTCCCAGAAAATAGGCTTTGACATTTCATACAAATTGTCTCCTCCTCATCTGGAGCTATGAGGTTAATATAAAACTTCCTCATACATACCCTATTCAACCTCATTATCACACATACGTACTCCTATAAGCCCACAGTCAAGATCTTTCATAATCTTCCAATAACAGCCATTGTGATTTTTGTCTTCATCTTTATAAAGGCATATGTGTTGGGTTCTTGTCCATGCAATTCGAATGCGTATCTACTACATATGCTTTTATAAAGAATATCAGGAAAATCCCACAAATTCATTGCATCATTAAGTAAGTCCTTCGCTGATCTTTTTTAAGTGTACCCTTAGTATAGATGGATACATATTTTACCACAAGTTTTCCCAGTATTTTTAAAAAATTTAAGTGCACGGTGCAGTAATTAGGCCGAATACAGTATATCATTTTATAATCTGTTCATAAGTTATAATTAACTGCAAAGATAAGATCATCTAATTTAGCCTTTATGATAATATTTATTGGTCTTAGGACTTAGCATGCTGGTTTGGAGTTAAAAGGCCAAGTCAAACACTGGTCATGTTGAGACGGTCAGTTTACCTAACCATTTCCTGGGCAGGCTTAGTCCTCTAAGCAATTAACCAGTACTTGTGCACAGTCTTTCACCAGAAACTGACAACTGCCCTTCTTGAATGTTGCTGGACCCAGCTGGGATCAAACGCACAACCCCCGGATCATCAGTCAATCACGCATCAGACTGAGCCACTGATGCCAGCTTAGCATGCTGGGAGAAAAAAACCCATTTCAGTAGATGACATTTTAAATGTTTCTTTTTTCATAAAAATAGGGTTTGACATTTTGGGAAAAACAAGAAAAATACACTGGAACCTCTTTATATGACATTTTGTTATAAGATGGTTTCGGACATAAGATAGTTTACAGCTGTATCCAAAGTGTTGTATCCAGACAAAAATGTATAGATTATATAGAAAAATGACCATAAATGGTCATTTTTCTATATAATCTATACATTTTTGCTTTTAAATACTCAGGGTGGTTTATCTAATATGGTTTTGGCTTTGAATCCCAGCAATAGTGTTATAAAGAGGCTGTGGTATAATATCAATTTTATCAATTCTGCTTAATTTGCCCAGAGAATGCTAAAGACTCATAAATAATAAGATAAAACTCATATCAATGACATATTTGCAAAAATATTAAAGGTCGAAAGAAACTGTATATAAACAATGAATCAAATTTAACAGAAGCTAGAAATAAAAATCATCCTCATATTTTACCTGCTGATAACAACACTGAAATATCTGCAAAAAGCATCAAGTCACGAAAAAAAAACAATGCAGATCACATTTATTTTAATCCTTTTTTAAAACAGAACATATATTTTTCTATCACTTTTTCTTTTTCTTTTTTTTTTCACTATATATAAGTTCAGAATAAGCTCTCAATCAAAACTCAGGTGGAGCACAGTGATGATAGATGCTTGAATCAAGACAGCCAGATCTCAATCACTGAAGAGCATGCAGAAACTCTTTGAAACCTGTGTTGGTGCTAACAACAATTTTATCATTTCTCTCTAATCCACACTCCCCAATGCATCTCAAGATATGCTCAGAAGGGGGGATAGAAGAATCAACAGACACAACTTAAGATACAGGCATTTATATTCAAGGTTTCATAGGGAACAGAAAAAAAATCAAACTTCCTGTTCATTAAAAGCCAACCAATTTTACTAAGAGTAATATTTTCTGGATGCCAGTTTCCAATTTAAAAAGTCTTTAAACAGACCTAGATGAGATACTTTCTTAATTTCTATCAACCAAACAGTATCAATGTACGAGGGGTTTTGTTGTGTGTGTGCATTTTTTGTGGTTCTTTTTAGCCAAAAGATACTGATATTCTTCTTCTTTCTTTGTTTGGTTTGATTGTTTGTGTTGAGGTTTTACAATCCAGCCATCCCAATGGGGTCATATCAAGCATGGTCATTTGAAAGACTGTAAAATGTACAAACAAAAAAAAAACTAAAAAAAAAACTAGAAATGTGTCCACAGTACACGGATGCCCAATATAAGGCTCTTTGCCTGCAAGGTCAGTAACTCTTAAACCATGAGACTAAGTAACTCAATTTTGTGTTCTCTAGTAAGTGATTTTCAACAAAGAAGCCAAAAATAATGAGAAATATAAGGCCCTTTGTCTGCAAGGCCTGTAACTCTTAAACCATAAGACTAAGAAACTCAGTTTTGTGTTCCCTAGTAAGTGATTTTCAACAAAGAATGCAAAAATAAGAAGAAATGTAAGGCCCTTTCCCTGCAAGGCTTGTAACTCTTAAACCATAAAACTAAGAAACTCAATTTTGTATTCCCTAGTAAGTGATTTTCAACGAAGAGAAAATAAGACGTGCATCCAGAGTATAAGTAAGGGAGATAGCTCCAGATAGACAGATGGCTAGCCAGACAGATGCTCAGATGCCTTTGCCTGCACTTTTCACTTCCTCTGATGGCCATCTATCAATGTATCAAGTTTCATTTAATTCCCTTCCATATTTTCATGCTCAAGACAAGCTTTTTATTCCAAAAATTAAGAAGGGAAGTAACTCCATAAATACTGGTGACAGGATTATGGTTCTTGCATATGGCCCTCTATCAGTGTATCAAGTTTCATTTATTCATCTTCAATACTTTTAGATATATGCTGCGGACAAGCTTACTATTGCAAAAATTAGAAAAGGAATTAATTCTGTAATTACTTGTGACAGAGTTATGGATTTTGCACTCTGCACTTCTTCTGATGGCCATCTATCAATGTATCAAGTTTCATTTAATTCCCTTCTATACTTTCAGAGATATGCTCCGGACAAGCTTTTTATTGCAAAAATTAAGAAGGGAAGTAACACCATAAATACTGGTGACATGATTATGGTTCTTACATTCTGCAATTTCCGTCATAGCCCTCTATCACTGTATCAAGTTTCATTTATTTATCTTCAATACTTTTAGAGATATGCTCCGGACAAGCTTTCTACTGCAAAAATTAGACAGGGAAATAACTCTGAAATAACTTGCGATATAGTTATGGTTCTTGCACTCTGCACTTCCTCTGATGGCTGTCTATCAATGTATCAAGTTTCATTTAATTCCCTTCTTTCAGAGATATGCTCTGGACAAGCTTTTTATTGCAAAAATTAAGAAGGGAAGTAACTCCATAAATACTGATGATAGGGTTATGGTTCTTGCATTCATCAATTCCCCTCATGGCCCTCTGTCAGTGTATCAAGTTTTATTAAATTACCTTCAAAATTTTTAGAGATATGCTCCGGACAAAAGTAAGGTGGACGGTCAAATGGACGGACAAAGTGGTGACTATATGCTCTTCCTTTGGGCAGCATAAAAATCAAAGGGCAGTATATGAATGGGTCAAAATTTTAGATGATCTAGTAAGGATCCATTTTTTCAAAGGCCAGTTATATGAATGTGAATGGGGTAGGTATCGAAACACTGGCTCACACACCCATACCAAAGTCACACATGCTGTACATATTCATTATCATTAGAAGTGCCTTGCTGAGTAAAATCAGGAAAATATTATCAACTTATCATCTGTTGAATTCTCCCAAGCAGTACTTTAAAGTTACACAATGTACTGCTTTTCCTCCTATTACAGAGAACTGATACAAATTCAAGGGAGGCAACTCTTTCAAAATAATTTAGGCCTCCCTTCTGAAAAGGCTCTACCTGAAAAGGAAAGACTTTGCTAAGGGAGCAAATTCTTTCCTTTTAGAGAAGACCACTTTTCAGAAGGATTTTTTTGTGCAGGAAAGCAGACAGGGAGTCACAAAAACTTGTCTCCCTTATAAAAAATGGAGGACAATCTACCAAGTGTATAAATTCATCTTAACTTTGATAGTATATAGTATTCCATACCAGCATTTAAATTTCTTAGTTTGCTTTTATTTTTCCACAAATCTGTATATTCTGATACTCATTACAGCATACATCTCATACTCCCCTTGTGCTTGGTTTGTTCATTTTTTTGGTTAATACCTGACTGATTTCAGAAGTACATATACATGTATCTTTTATACTCCTGTCTCAAAAAGCTTAGCACTCTGGGTAAAATTTTCAGCAGAAGACATATTGACATACTTTTTTTGCATTTTTCCCAGAAAACAGAATTTGACATTCCATGTGAACTGTCTCCATTTCAAACAATTTGCATGAAATGTCAAACCTGCTTTCTGGGAAAAATAAGATAAAAACCAGTAATTTGTCATCTGCTAAATTAGCCTAGTGAGGTGTAAAGCTTCATCAGGAAAACACGCCTATATAATTTTGACCCCGTTAAACCCCACTTTTATACTGTAAAACTGGGGTTTACAGGGGTATACATTATTTTTCTTATTTCTGCTCAAAAACATAGATTGTGGGTACTCGTTAGAACCGCCTTGCCGAGGCAGTTCTAATGAGTTCCCACAATCTATGATTTGAGCAGAAATATGAAAAATATCAGTTTTTTTATCTGAAAATTTTCAGTTTTGGAGGTGAAATTTTCTATATATTTGAATCGGCATGTTTTCGAAATGTAAAGTTCTAGTTACAACCTTAGCAGGAGGCATGAAAATAACTGATCTATTTTTATCCTAATCCACCAATTTCATGTTTTATTCAGAAAAAAAGCTTATCATTATTATAGGGATAATTGGTGGGAGTTCCTATTAATAAGAAAAATAATGAGATGCTGCAGACTTAAAAAGTAGAGGATAAAAAGGAATTGTGGTTGGTTGGCTGATTATTTCAGCCAAACAATATTTCCGCTGTGTCACAAGACATTGACTCTGAATTTGTGGGGTATATTCCCAACCTGAGCTAAACAACACCCAGGTCCTGCCATAAGCTAAAAGCCGCTATGCTGTAGATGCAGCAAATACTTCATCTATTTCTCCCAGCCCAAATGGGTGGAGGCCAAAAGGGACTTTGGAAAAGAGTTATAGAGCTGTGGAAAATGGATGAGCAATTATGAAAACTAACAAATGCTGAGTTATGAAGTCAGATTATGTGGACTTATACACTGATAAATGCAGAACAGTAGAACACCAATATTAAAGTGTAAAGCTGTGAAAGACTTAAAGAAGACTGAGATCCTAATAGTGAATAAATGTGTGGCAGTGGAAGAGTGATAAATATGGAAGACTGATAAAGGTGGAACATTGGAAGAGTGATAAATATGGAAAAATGATAAATGTGGAGCAGTGGAAGAGTGATAACCATGGAAGACAGATGAATGTGGAGCAAAGGAAGAGTGATAAACATTAATTGTGTTGGGGTTTAGCGACACATCAACCTTGTGGGTCATTTTGTGTTGTCTCCCAGAGAAAGGGAGAAAAGAGATAGAAGAGATAGTAGAAGATATGAAAGAGAGGAACAGGGAAGAGAGAGCAACAGTAATAAAACTGAAGAAACAGAAGAAATAAAAACATTCCCCATCTACCCTTACCTGCTAGAAGGATAGCAGGCTTTGCTCAATTGTAAGCCAAAATCAGTTGGGGCGCCCCGGAAAGATGCATGACACTTTTGCACCACCCGACTACCCCTAGAGTGATAAACATGGAAGGCTGATAAATGTGGCATAGTGGAAGAGTGATACATATGGAAGACTGATGAATGTGGAACAACAGACGAGTGATAAATATGGAAAACTGATAATGTGGAGCAGTGGAAGAGTGATAAATATGGAAGACTGATAATGTGGAGCAGTGGAAGAGTGATAAATATGGAAGACTGATAAATGTGGAACAATGAAAGAGTGATAAACATGGAAGACTGATGAATATGGAGCAGTAGAAGAGTGATAAATATGAAAGACTGATAAATGTGGAACAGTGGAAGAGTGATAAACATGGATGATAAATGTGGAGCCTTCAAACTAGACAAATGCAGTGCAGTGGAAAATGGAGGAACATAGAATACCAGGAAAATAACAGCTATGTCAACAAATAAACATGACAGTGGTGGAAAATGAAAATTAAGGAAATGTATTAAAGCTACTGTGGCCTAAAGGAAAAATGAGACTTGTTAATTGTAACTTAGAGCAAACTGATAAACATGATAATGCAAGAACTGATAATCTCAGAGCACCAGAGAAATAAATAGAAGGAGACGATATCTCCAGAAATGTTTATAGTTGTAGAGTTCTGTTTACTTCCTCATCTTTAAGTTGATCAATAAAGAACAAACAAGAACTACTTATTCTAATGTGATTTTATCTTCAATCCCACCATGCTCCTTGAAATAAGAGTTGTATGTAAATAGATTTCATCAAGGAAGGTAGTTTGCTAGCATAACCCTGATTACCAAGATTAAGAAAGTTGTCTTTATTGATACTGAAGGCAGCTGCCTCCCTGTTACATAATCCGGAGCAACTGCAAACCAAATGTTTCTACTGGCAGGCTTCTAGCTCTCACTGTTCACCCGTTAATATGCCAATTTTAAATATCAGCCGCGGAAAAAAAAAGGAGTTTGATTTTCCTCTGAAAATAGGCTAAGTATTCTATTCAAAAATATAATTTAAGGGAATGGCTACAGTACACCTAATGATTCTGCTGCCATTTTTTCAAAGCGAAACAACTTTTTTCAGATAGGAGCTAAGTTGCCCAGTAAATGAATCTGTTCAAAACATGAAATTGCCAATAAGCACTAATTAGATCTGCACAACCACCCCTCCTCCCAATACCACAAGAACCAAATGAAATGGACAGATGGATGAAGGGACAAGTGAAAACAGTATACACTCCCCCTACACCCAAACCCAGCAGTGTCTCAGAGGGGTTGGGGTGTATAAAAATGGGAGCTACATTTAAAAGAATGAAGTTTCTCCCAGAGGAACAAATTCTTTTCTTTAAGAATGGCCTTCATTGAGAAGGGAGGTACACAGGAACCTCTTTAACACATGGATTCACAGATTCAGATATGATGCTTTAAAGGTGGACCCTAAAAGTGTTGCAACTAAACAAAAATGAATAGATTATATAGAAAAATGACCATTTATTTAGTTGCTTAGCTAACACTGGTTTTGCTTTGGAAATCAGCAATAGTCTTATAAAGCGGTTGTTGTGTATATAAATTTTCACACAGAGTTATTTCTGTTGAAGTTGTTCCCTAAAAAGAAATGCTGAGCCCTATTTTTCTGGGATGTTTATAAAAAACATGAGTCACAGAGTAAGAAAATGTACCATCAAACATGACCATGAGCAGAAAAGAAACTCTGATCTGTGAGAATCCCATTGTAGACTGAATAGACTCCCCCACACTACATATTGGAAGAGTCCATTTTCAATTTTAAGTATGTCAGGCTATGATATGAGATTTAGATATTCTTAGAGAAAAATGGCTAAACTATTTGCAAACAGAGTAGACCTTGATCATATGCCGTATTCTGCAGTATCTGATATGGGTCTGCACTGTCTGCCAATGACCCTTTTGGGGTCTCCAGATTACAATGCGTTAGAGTCTGTTAATGTTGGTTATACGCTTTTCAGAAATGAAATGGTAAATATGTTGAAGAATCTTAATCTGAGTTATAACATAGCCTCAAACTGATAAGATTCTGATTGCAAAGCCTTGAACTACATGTACTAAATTCTGAAATTTCTACCACAAACTCCAGAGCTAAATTTCTAGAACTTCTGTATATAATTATGTCAGGGATAAAACTAAAATCTGGATTCATGATTTTGTTTGTGTTGAGGTTTTACGGCCCAGTCAACCCAATGGGGTCATGTCGAGCGCGGTCAGTTTACCTAACCACACGTTTACTGGGCAGGCTTAGTCCTCTAAGCGGTTAACCAGTATTGTGCACATTCTTTGGCCAGAAACTGACAACTGCCCTTCTTGAATCAGCGGAAGGGAGAGAATGACCGTAGAAAATATTTCATGATCAATCTCCACGAAAGAATGTTGCCGACCTCGGCGGGGGTTGAACCCGCGACCTCCTGGTCTCGAGTCGGACGGCGCATCCAACTGAGCCACCGAGGCCGGCTCTGGATTCATGATACCTTTTACCCTAAGTACCATAAGTATTCAGACACCTGGTCCTGAGGTTATAAAACTTTTTTTCATGCTCAACTCAGCTGAGCATGAAATTTGTCCTGCTAATAAATCTCAAACTACTAACAATTGCAAATTCTTTCTTGCTAAAAATAGCTGAGCATGGGAAAAATTTTTATAGCCTCGGGGCCTGACCTCCGTACTGTATTTGCCCTAAAATTTGAACCAGTCCATTTTACTACCTGGCAATGTGTATAAAAACTACTGGATAAGTGGCAAACAGTGTAGAACCAGATCAGATGCCACAACCTGTGGCATCTGATCTGGGTCTACACTGTTTGCTCAGGTTTGTCTGATAGAAAGATAGGGTCAATGTGGACAGCAATTTCTTCAGGGTGCCCAGTTAATCAAAACATTCTTCACTTCATGCAGATGACATATTAAAATATGTTTTCTTATTTTTTCCCAGAAAATAGTTTGTTTGTTTTTTTCTGGGAAAAAATAATGATTTATTACAAAATGTGGTCTGCTGAAAATTTTACCCAGCATGCTAAGCATTAACCTTTACTGCTCTCTTGACTAATTCTGCAGACAACAAACTGCGATATTTTTTCTTATATTGCCCAGAAAATAGGATTTGATATTTCATGCAAACTATCTCCTAAGAAGACAATTTGCATGAAATATCAAAGCCTATTTCTAGGGAAAAAAAAAAGTAAAAAATGTTTCAAAATGTCGTCTGCTGAATTTTTTACCCAACTTGCTAAGCATTTAATATTATGTCTGTTTTATCAGAAAAGAACTTGTATAAACTTGCAGCATCACTTATGCTTATCAGTTTCGAACCATCATCTCACCACTATATCTTAAATCAGAACCATCATTAGAACACTATCATAATTCAAGCTGGGACCCAGATATGAGGCATAATCAAATTATTTTGTTTGCGTCTCTTGTTCTTGCAAAAATATATTTTGGCAAAAGGATTCTAATGAGACCCCAGAACATTATGTTTTGGCAGATTAAAAGAAATCAATATTTACATCTCAAGGGTATATTTGAATTGTTTATTCCTTGGTATAACTGGTATAAAATATACATGCAAAGAATAGTGGACCAGCATATATCGATAAATTTTTTTTTGCAACAAAAAATTTTTGATTAATCCTACTTTTCTGTGTAGTTTGGAAGTACTGCATTTATTTTTTTGGGTCAGTATATTTTTTTCTAATTTATATATGTTGTAGATATTCATCAGTATAATGTAAGTCATATATAATGTGAGGTAATTCTAATGAATACTGACAACTTTAGCTTTCATCACAAAAGCAGGCCTATATACACCCCCTTAAACCCCACTCTTATACAGTAAAACTGGGGTTTACTGGGGTATACATTAATTTTCTTATTTCTGCTCCAAAACGTAGATTGTGGGTACTTGTTAGATCCGCCTTGCTGAGGCAGTTCTAACAAGTACCCACAATCTATATTTCGAGCAGAAATATGAAAACTACCATAATTTTTTATCTGAGAGTTTTCATAGTTAGGTGGTCAAATTCTCAATATATCTGAAAAGGCTTGTTTTGGTTATGCATGGAGTAATATTCTCAATACATTTCAATTTGAAAAGGTATCTTATCTAGAGCTATAAGTTCCCAAATGCATGAAAAAATTATAACATGCTAAAACATTAACCCTTCTCTTGCTGAGCACGACGTGCCCTTTCTTAGCAAACAGTGTAGTTCCAGATCAGTTGGCTTCTGAAGAACTAATCTGGATCTGCACTGTTTGTCATTAAATATGTGAATTGCTATCAAAAACCCGGATCAAGTAATCTGATGGGCTGGAAATTAGAAGCGGGCGTGACTTCTTAATTTATTCAGCAAGAGAAGGGTTAATTTGTAAGCCTAAAACATAGGACTTGTGATTCAAAGAGCAGCCAGATGCACCAGTTTAACCCTTGTCATGCTGAATAAATTAAGATGCCACACCCACTTCTAATTTCCAGCCAATCAGATTACTTGATCTGCGTTTTTGATAGAAATTCACATATTTAATGACAAAAAGTGCAGATCCAGGTCAGCTGGCTTCTGAAGAAGCCAACTGATCTGGATCTACACTGTTTGCTAAGATAGGGCATGTCGTGCTTAGCAAGAGAAGAGTTAAAAGTGACTGAATATCCACAAGGTATGTTTTAGTGAAAAAAAATCCTAAACTTTCAATACAATTATTGTTTTATCTGGACTTATGACTGATGATATATTTTAACCCCCAACCCATCCCATCTGCTTCAAAAGCAGTCTGTATTTTTGGTCGCTTTGCTATGAGATCTAACACAGATTTTTTCTACAAAACTTATATATGTCAATGTACATGAAAAATCATAGAAGTAATTTATAAGTGCTACCCCTGGTATTTTCAGTAACTGTTCCACAAAGGAGCATTCAAAGATTTCCCAATTCTAAAAAGCAGTTAACCATTTAACTAATTATATAACCCTCCAGAAAATTCATAATTGCAGGAACAGAAGTATTTCCCATAAAATATATGAACATACCCTGAAGACCCATTTATAAAGGTCTAGTTATTCTCAAAGCTACTGCTTGTTTCTTGCTGCCTTCAAAATTTCCATCCTCTTTACAGCTCACCATCACTTCTGTTTTCATCACGAAAACATACCTATATAATTTTGACCCCCTTAAACCCCACTTTTATATAGTAAAACTGGGGTTTACAGGGGTAGACATTATTTTTCTTATTTCTGCTCAAAACATAGATTGTGGGTACTCGTTAGAACCGCCTCGCCGAGGCGGTTCTAATGAGTACCCACAATCTATGTTTTGAGCAGAAATATGAAAAAATATCAGAGTTTTTTTTATCTAAAAATTTTCAGTTTTTGGAGGAGAAATTTTCTATATATTTGAATAGGCGTGTTTTCGTAATGGTTAGTGTTTCCCATCAAAAACCACTGACACTTTTTTTCATATTTCTAATTGGATTAACTATCCATAGCACTTTAGAACAGAGGTTTCCAGACATATCATTATGAAAACAAGCCTATCCAAATATACTGAAAATTTCAACACCAAAAAAATGAAAATTTTCAGATGAAAAATTCTGACATTTTTCTTATTTCTGCCCAAAACATAGATTGTGGGTACTTGTTAGAACTGCCTCACCGAGGCAGTTCTAACGAGTACCACAATAACATAGATTGTGGGTACTCATTAGAACCGCCTCGGCAAGCGGTTCGAAGGAGTACCCAAATATGTTTTTGAGCAGAACTATGAAAAATATCAGAATTTTTATCCAAAAATTTTCAGTTTTTGGTGGTAAAAGCTTCAATATATTTGAATAGGCTTGTTTTCCTAATGTAAGGCAAAATTTTAAGGGAGATTTGACAAAATTCTGTGAGATTTTCTTTCACATCACTTTTGAGCTCCCTTAATGTAGTCTAAAGTCTTGGGGTTTTTTTCATGTAAGAAGCTTCTGAAAACCACAACAGTGTGTGATTAATGTTTATTTCTTCATAAAACCTGTTGTAAAGTGGTCTGAAAATTCTGTGGGATTTGAATTTTTCATGGGAATTGCCTTCCAAATGGGCCAAATTGATATGGCATGTATGTATAGGTATGTTTTCGTGATAATTATCATTTACTTCTCCACAAAAATTTATATTGTATGTACCCACCTCATCAATGTGGCAACCACCTGAATCGCCTCATACTGAGATGATTATACTTTATGTTGTGGTTACTCATTTGAAATGTCTTGAGGCAATCCCAATGAGTACCAAGTACTAAGATATGTTTTTGTCTTGAATTAAAAAAAAACATGTGATCACTTTTTGCTTGAAAAAAGCATCTTAGCTATGTTGACTTCCATCCCAGCATGTTCTTAGAAACATATCTGCTCAATAATGTATACTTAAAATAACTGCTATAATTTATTTAAGATAATACTAATACATTTTGCAAACTGAGTGGTTTTTAACATTTTTTGTGCTTTAACCTTTATCTCTCTCAGGGATAATTCAGCAGACGACGAATTGTTGATATTTTTCTTATTTTTCCCAGAAAATAGGATCTGGCATTTCATGTGAATTGTCTCCACTGGAGACAATTTGCATGAAATGTTAAATCCTATTTTCTTGGAGAAATAAGAAAAATATTTCAAAACATGATCTGCTGAAAATTTTATGCTGAGTGCTAAGTGATTAAAAATCTGAATGATCACTTTCATTTATTCTTATATCTAAAAGTGGCTTTCTGTTCTTCTCAGCAGGAAATGGATGTTAAGTGCCAAGACAAAATGTAGCAGACTACAGTCTATTTTTTCTTTTAATAACTTTTCATAGAAATATGCTCTGGTATTTCATGCGAATCATATGCTAAGTGATTCACATGAAATGTCAACCCTTATTTTCTCTGAAAAATTATATAAAAGAAATATATATTTCAAAATGTGCTCTGCAGCAGTTGTGACTGGCATTTTAAGGGTTAATTAATTTTGGCAACTTCTACAGAGATAAATGTTTGTGGGAGATAAAGAGGCAAGTTCATCACTCTAGAAAACTTGTAAATTTCATTTATTAACAAATGAGAAAATTGATGAAATGTCAAACCCTATTTTCTGTGGAAAATAAGAAACATATTTCAAACTTTTATCTGGAATGCTAAGGTTTAGGAAAAAAGACCCTGCTCCAGCTTCTTGGGTGTGCAGACTGGTTCCCAGACTGGTTCTCTGTTTCCAGACTGGACTGTTTCCCCTATGCATCTGAAATCTCATCTTGCTCTAATCTAATCTTTCCTCTATCAGATAGGTGTCCAGTCAAATTATCAATATAAACAATACAACTACCTGCCAATTTATCATTCTGCAGAGGCAATTGGCATACCTGGAAGTCTGTAAAATTTCCTAATTGCATAGCTCCAGTTAAGACACTTTTTTCAACCAAAAAGTACTCATATTTTTCTTGTTTCTCCAAGAAAACATCTGTTGAGGGAACTCATTAGAAGCACCTCACTGAGGTGCTTCTAATGTTTAGTACCCACAACATATGTTTTCATAGTGAGGCACTTCTAATGAGTACCCACAACATATGTTTTCGTGTAGAAATAAGAAAAATATTTACCTAATACCCCTCTAATCCAGAGTTATAGTATATGTAATTGGAGATTTTTCCTGCAAGGGAGACAATCCAATCTGAAATACTCAAGCTGTATTAAACCTACTGCTTGTTTCTTGCTTCCTTCAAAATTTCCATTTTGTGTTAAAAGCTCAATATCTAGGTCTGGGTCTCTGCTCCTAAGGAAATCTAATTATGGATCAATCCCAGCAGGCAGGTAAAGTTTATACAATGTCCCACCATTGATTCAACATTGTCTCAACATTGCATGCCAGCTCTGGGACATTTCAGCCCACAGCACTAACATAATCACAAATTTATCCAGTGTAACTCTGAGCTCCAAATAAGAAAAACAACCATGGCCTGTGAGGTGACAAAGCAGACATATTTTTTACAGTAATTATGTACAAAATGTCACACTTGATCTTCTGTTTAGCCCATACCCTCAAGATTATGGTATATGACCCAAAAATTTTATTTCATATGGTTTAGGCATAAATTTGAGCAGTCTGATCTGGGTCTGCATGTTTGCATATGACATTTTGTCAGAGAAATAGGGGTAAGACATTTTAGGACAATTACTGTGGAGGGCAATAATATGTGATTTTGAGGTGCTTTCATATGTCTTGTAAGCATTAGTAAACATGTCAAGCTGGGTTAGAAAAAACACAGCATGCATAATACAGACATTTTTTATATTTTTCTTACTTTTCCCAGAAAACAGAGTTTGACATTTCATGTAAATTATTTCCTTTGGTAGGAGTAAAATTTGCATAAAATCATAAATGTCAAACCCTATTTTCTTGCAGAGAAAACTAGATGCCCAAATGGGCCAGAAATCACTGACCTGGATTAGGCTGATCATGATATGTTAGATTGTGCCATGGTGGCCATCTTGGTTATCAGATCAGATTGCCTTTAGCAATTCAGAATCTGATGTTATTTGAAGAGTTTCAAGATTGCTACCATGGCCGTCATCTTGGATACTGGAACTGAATCATTCAGCAACTCTGAATCTCCATTTCACCCCGATGCCTCCCATCAAGTTTTCGCTCAACCTGATGTTTGAAGAATTTCAAGATGGCCGCCATGGCGGCCATCTTGGATATCGGAATGGAACGATTTCAGCAATTCTGAATTTCTTTGTCACTGTGATGCCTCCCATCAAGTTTCAGCTCAATCAGACTTAGGGTTTAGGAGGAGACTTCATTTAAAGAATTTCAAGACGGCTACATTTCAAGATAGCAATTCAGAATCTGATGTTGTTTGAAGAGTTTCAAGATTGCTACCATGGCCATCATCTTGGATACTGGAACTGAATGATTCAGCAACTCTGAATCTCCATTTCACCCCAATGCCTCCCATCAAGTTTCGTCTCAACCTGACATTTGAAGAATTTCAAGATGGCCATCCTGTCGGCCATCTTGGATATCAAAACAGAATGATTTCAGCAATTTTGTATCTCTGTGTCACTGTGATGCCTCCCATCAAGTTTCAGCTCAATGGACTTGGGGTTTAAGAGATGTCATTTGAAGAATGGTGGCCATCTTAGATATTGGAATAGAACGATTTTAGCAATTTTGAATCTCTGTGTCACTGTGATGCCTCCCATCAAGTTTCAGCTCAATCAGGGTTTAGGAGGAGATGTCATTTGAAGAATTTCAAGATGGCTGCCCTGGTGGCCATCTTGGATATGGGAACGGAATGATTTTAGCAAGTTTGAATTTCTGTGTCACTGTGATGCCTCCCATCAAGTTTCAGCTCAATCGGACTTAGGGTTTAGGAGGAGATGTTGTTTGAAGAATTTCAAGATGGCTGCCCTGGTGGCCTCCTGGATATTGGAATGGTACAATTTTAGCAATTCTGAATCTCAGTGTCACTGTGATGCCTCCCACCAAGTTTCAGCTCAATTCAGTTTCAGGACTAAGGGTTCAGGAGATGTCACTTGAAAAATTTCAAGATGGCCACCGTGGCGGCCATCTTGGATACTGGAATGGAACAATTTTGGCAATTTTGAATCTCTGTGCCACTGTGATATCTCCCATCAAGTTTCAGCTCAATCGGACTAAGGGTTTAGGAGATGTCGTTTGAAGAATTTCAATTGGATATCGGAACGGAATGATTTTAGCAATTTTGAATTTCTGTGTCACTGTGATGCCTCCCATCCAGTTTCAGCTCAATCGGACTGAAGGTTTGGGAGGAGATGTCGTTTGAGGAATTTCAAGATGGCCACCATAGTGGCGGCCATCTTGGATATTGGAACGGAATGATTTAAGCAATTCTAAATCTCCATGTTGCCACAATGCATCCTACTAAGTTTCAGCTAAATCCAACTTATGGTTCTGGAAGAGATGTCGAAAATGTGAAATGCTAACGACGGAAGGACGACGGACAACAGGCCATTGCATAAGCTGACCTAGAGCAAAGCTCCAGGTGAGCTAAAAATTAAAAAGGAGAAAAAATATTGATGTGTTATCTGCTGAATTTGCACAATGGCGGGAAATCTACCAAGTGTATCTAGTCTGCTAGTGATAAATACCCAGGGCCCTGTTGTTCAAAGCATCATTAGCTTAACAAGCTCATTAGTGATCAAAATGTTAACTGCTCTAGTAAGTACAATATCCAATTCACAGGTATTTTTGCTGAAATGCAAAAGCTACTCACATTTTTTCAGCAAAAATGTTAGTGTATATGCCATATTTTATCATCAAAGTTTTAATGATCTGTTAACTAACATCGTTAGTTTTGAACAACTGGGCCCAGGTTTCTATCAAATAAACCAAGTGATCCACGTAAGGTTATGAAGATAAATATTTGTCATATTTCTGTGTTTAGTACAGTAAGGGAATTCAAATGACAAATTTCCATGGGCAAATAACACATTTCCATGGGCACACAACACATTTACATGGGCAATGCTAAACAGGATTTTGAAAACCAATTTCTTAGAGGCTTATCTGCTGAAATGCTGGAGTCCCAGCATGCAACTGAATTCCATTTTCTTGAAATACAGAGGTCTCCCCAGCAAAACTCTAAATTGGGAGATAACTTGAGCTCTGCATGGAGAAATAAGAAACATGCAAGCATCTGTTTGGTCAAAAATAATATGCATCGTATCTGGTGTTCTGTTAATCTGTCAAGCAACATTCAAATTTTCAATAAGATCTGTATATAAAAGACCATAGCCCCAGATAAGGTACTTTTTTCAACTGAACAGTACTGTTATTTTTCTTATTTCTCCACAAAAATGTATGTTGTGGGTACTCATTAGAAGTGCCTCAGCGAGGCACTTCTAATAAGTACCCACAACATATGTTTTTGTGGAGAAACAAAAATATTATATGGATACCCCATCTTATCTAGAACTATCCAACATAGCTCCAGGTAAGTGGGGTATCCTGCAATTACTTTCGTCTTGTGTCTCCAAGAAAATTAATGCTGTGGGTACTCATTTGAATGGTCACATTGAGGAGCTTCTAATTACTCACAATGTAAGTTTTCTTGGAGAAATTAGAAAAATATCAACATTTTAGTTGGAAAAAAAATTATCTAGACTTATGGATAGAAAAGCATCTCAGCACACAGATGGTTATAATTCACACTAAGGGTCAAGGTCATGTGACTTACCTGGACACAATATTCTCCTTCTGGAACAGGGTTTCCACCAAATTTGATGCTGATATTGTAGTCTCCCTCCACCCCAGGTGTAAACACGATGCTGAAAGTTCCATCATCATTTTCAATTATATTAATGTCTATCTCTGTACCAGATGGGCTACGTATACGACAGGTGACCATGCCCTTTCCAGCCATGGAGGCATCAACTGTGATGACTGTTTCCTTGTTAATCTGGACGGTTCTCTCAAGACCCTCTGAAACATATATTGCATTATGACAAAAATTAACAGCTTCTAATACATGTATTGTTTAGTTCCCATGTACTTGAATCCTTTGGGTAAGGACTAAAAAAGGCAATGCCTACGTTCAATCCAATGGTACATATATAGGTACTTTTTGTATGGATGTATGTAACTATGAAAATTCTAATTAACGAATCCTTTAGAAATGGGGGCTACTCTTAAAGGAAAGAATTTGCTCCAGAGAGGGAGTAAATTCTTTCCTTTAAGAATAGCCAACAGTGAGTAAATGGGTAAAATTTTTCCTTCATGGTGTATCCACTCTCTTTTTAACCCTTAACAACTATTGTCGTCTGCTTTGTCATCTGCTTGTGATTTTAAAAGTCATTTTTGCAAACAGTGTGGACCCAGATCAGACTGCTCCTTTAGGAGCAGTCTGTTCAGGGTCCACACTGTTTTCCTGTATGCAAAAATAGGTTTGAAAAGTCTGCAAGAATATTCAGCAGACAACATAAAGACAACATTTTCAGATGCAGTTTTTCTTGGCGCTTTAAGGTTTAGGGGTCTACACAGTTACGATAATTATGGCATTACTCAAGTACTGGAAAATGTTGATGTGAGTTCAGCTTTAATGTGGTTTATAGTTTTCTGGGCCTTTTGAATCACTGAGGTCATTTGGATTTATCTGGAAATGAAATACCACTCAACCATGGGCTAGGAGAGAGAGAACAAAAGTTGCATTTTACATAGCTTTAGATAAGATACAGTCGACTCTCGTAATCTCGAAGTCCAAAGGACTCTCTGAAACACTTCAAGATAAGCAGTTATTTGAGATAAACAATCTGTATAAGATGCTTTTTTTCAATCCAAAAGTATTGATATTTTTCTTATTTCTCCCTCAGCAAGGTGCTTCTAATGAGTACCTACAACACGTTTTCATGGAGAAATAAGAAAACTGTTCATCTGATTCCCACTCCTATCTAGACCAATGATTTTATATTACACTACTATTCATGAATAGACTCAATAAAACTGCTATTTTTGTTTAGTTTTTTTTTTTTTGCTTTCAAAGGACCCTCCTTTCAGAAATGATTCAAATTTTACAACACATTAACCCATTAAGATCAATTGAGTCAATAACTGTTTTATAATGAAAAAAGGTATTAGGGCTATGTGCCATGTGTGAAGTACTTAACCACTATCATTCTATGGGCAAATTCAGCAGACTACAAATTAATTATATTTTCTTGACTTTCGCAGAAAATAAGATTTGACATTTAATGCAAATGGTCCTAATAGATCATTTGCATAAAATGTCAAATCTTATTTTCTGCAAAAAATAAGACAAATATTTCAAAATGTTATTTGCTGAATTTTTTTTCATGATAAGTGTTAAAAAAACAAATCAAGGACATACCTGTAATCCTACATTTGTTGGCATCACCAGTAGGTATAGCTGTTGTTTTGAAGGGGGATCCAGGAACTGGTTTTCCTTCAAATTCAACATTAACAGCATAGGGCCCAGTATCCTCAGGTGTGTACTGTACCATGTAGGTACCATCTTCATTGTTCACCATCATTGGGCGGATGTATGTACCATCTGGGCGCTAGAAAAGAAAATTTATTCAGAGAATACAGACCTCTATCATTTGAAATGTGAACAACTGCTCTATGATCTGGAGTGTGAATGATTATTTCCATTATCTAGAATATGAACAAGTAATTCTATGATTTGAAGTGTGAACAATTTATCCTATGATCTGGAGTGTGAACAATTTATTCTACGATCTTGAGTGTGAATGTGTTTTATGATCTGTAGAGTGAATAATTTATTCTATGATCTGGAGTGTGACTGATTTGCTCTATGATCTGGAGTGTAAATGTTGTGTTCTTGTTTGTGTTGAGGTTTTACGGCCCAGTCAACCCAATGGGGTCATGTCGAGCGCGGTCAGTTTACCTAACCACACGTTTACTGGGCAGGCTTAGTCCTCTAAGCGGTTAACCAGTACTGTGCACATTCTGTCGCCAGAAACTGACAACTGCCCTTCTTGAATCAGCGGAAGGGAGAGAATGACCGTAGAAAATATTTTATGATCAATCTCCACAAAAGAATGTTGCCGACCTCGGCGGGGGTTGAACCCGCGACCTCCTGGTCTCCAGTCGGACGGCGCATCCAACTGAGCCACCGAGGCCGAATGTTGTGTTCTATGATCTGGAGTGTAGACAATCTGTTCTTTTATCTGGAGTATGAACAATTAATTCTATGATCTGGAATGTGAATGATTAATTTTATTCTATGATCTGGACTGTGAACAATTTGTTCTTTGATCTGGAGTGTGAACTATTAATTCTATGATCTGGAATGTGAATGATTAATTTTATTCTATGATCTGGACTGTGAACAATTTGTTCTTTGATCTGGAGTGTGAACTATTAATTCTATGATCTGAAGTGTGAACAATTTATTCTATGTGCTGGAGTATGGACAATTTCTTCTATGGGCTGGGGTGAGAACTATTATTCTATGATCTGGTGAGTGAATGATTTGTTCTATGAATGGAGCATGAATGATTTGTTCTATGATCTGGAGTGTGAACAACTTGTTCTATGATCTTGAGTATGAACAATTACCTCTATGATCTGTGAATGATTTGATTTGTTCTAGGATCTGGAATGTGAACAATTAATTCTATGATCAGGAGTGTGAAAGATACACCTACCTGAATGATTGGCACTGGCTGTTTGTCACTGCCAGTTTCACGACAGTCAATTGTGAACTGTTCTGGTATACTGGCAAGAACCTGCGGCTTAATACCATCACCATGGACCTTCACCTTGTTGGCTTTGTCTTCAGGCTGGACTTGCACATTGAATGGACTGAAAATAATAAAAATACATACAGGTTGCTATGTACATAATGACATGTATATGCAGCAAACACTCAGATCAGTTTGCCTATCCATAGCTCTGGAGAAATGAGAAAAATATCAGTACTTTCCAACTGAAAAGTATAATACTATTCTTCATATTTCTCCATGAAAATAATTAGGCCATGTCAAGTGAATAAGTGCCTTCAAACATAAGAAAAATGCACAATTTCAGATAATCTTGAGCATGCCAAAAGTATCATCCTGGCATTTAGACTTTATACATTCTGTAGTATCCAATAATTCTATAAGCAGACAGTGAAGGCCCTGATCAGCCTGCACATGGATGTGCAGGCTGATCTGGGCTTTCACTGTCTGCATATACCTGAAGACATGTTGGCATGGCCCATATGTTGTGGGTTCTCATATAAGTTTCTGATGAGTTCCCACAACATATGTATTCGATCTAATTACCGCACATACCCCAATAAGCGCACAGTCGAGAAATTCCGTAGTCTTCAGATTACAGCCAGTGTACTTTTTCTTTACTTCTTTATAAAGGCATATGTTGTGGGTACTCATTTGAATTGCATTGACTTGTAGATGCAATTCAAATGAGTACCCACAACATATGCCTTTATAAATAAAATTAGAAAAAAAAAAATGCATAATTATCATCAAACAAGGCCTTTTCTGACTTTTTTTTAATAGTGTATCCTTAGCAGGTAGATACATATTTTACCACAGCCGAGTGTTCCCTGTAATTTTGAAAAACCTAAGCGCACAGTGTGGTAATTAGGTCAAATACGGTATCTCAGAACCTTTTCTGTCTGTTTGCAATATCTAAAGGCATTTTGCATAGGGCTAGATAAGGCACCTTTAACCTATTGTAGTCGGAAGCCCCATAAAAAGGTAACTGGCAACCAATGCAGACCCAAATCAGACCTCTCAGAATGTGGCGTCTGATCAGGGTCTCCACTGTTTGCAAATAGTTTAGCCATTTTTTTCTCTAGGAATATGTAAATCTCATAGCCGGACATACCTAAAATTGAAATTGGACTCTTCCAGTATATAGTGTGGGAGAGTCTATTCAGTCTACACTGGGTTAATCAACCGAACAGTACTGATATTCTTCTTATTTCTTCATGAAACCATATCTTGTGGGTACTTTTTAGAAGCACTTCTCCAAGGCTTCTAATAAGTACCCACAACATGTTGTTTCAAGGAGAAATAAGAAACATATTTTGTAAGTGGATACCCCATCTTATCTGGAACCATGCATTTAGCATTTAATGCATTTCATCCAAATTGTCTCTGACAAGAAATGTCAAAAGCCTACTTTCTGAGAAAAAAATTCACCCATTTGTCATCTGCTGAATTTGCCCAAAGAATAGTAAAGGTTAAGGAAACTAGCAGTGATCAAAAATACTGTTTACCCTCAAAATGCCAAGAAAACCTGCAGCTGAAAATATCGTTTGTTTATGTCGTCTGTTGAATACTCTTGCAAACTTTTCAAACCTATTTTTGCATACAGGCAAACAGTGTGGACCCAGATCAGACTGCTCCTAGACACTGTTTGCAAAAATGACTTTTAAAATCACAAGCAGATGACAAAGCAGAAAACAACTGTTGTGAATGGCAGTTTAAGGGTTAATCAGCTAATCAGAAACAGACTGACACAAGACTTGATAGCAATGCTTACCAAAGCAAGCAAGACAATTCTTCAAACATAATCCCCTCATCTGGACCATCCTACCTCCAGATAAGGCACTTTTTTCAACTGAAAAGTGATATTCTTTGTCATTTCTCCACAAAAACATGTTGCATGACTCATTAGAAGCACTTAACTGAGGTGCCTCTAATGAGTATCCACAACATCCGCTTTTATGGAGAAATAAGAAAAATGTTATGTGGATAATCCTCTGGACCTATGTGGACCTGTCTTTAATCCGTCTTTAATCCTTCAAGCACCAAATTTAAAGGAAAAGACCCACTAAATGCAATGCATGCTTTAAATTATTCAGGTTTAAAAACAAGAGGCCCACGGGCCACGGGTCGCTCACCTGAGTGACATAGCCACTGCAGATATGCAGATGTTATGCAACATTTTTACAATCCTGTCATCGCAACTAATGAAAAGATCATCATTTAAGCAGTTCTTTATTTTGAAGAAGAAGATATATGGCATGCCAGTCAATTGAGCGTGATCATTTGAACAAACTCTAAATGGCAGCCATCTTGGATATCCAATTGGCACAATTTTAGCTATTTTTGATCTACAAGTCACCCCAATGTCTCCTACGAAGTTTGGAGTCAATTGGCCTTTCGGTGCAGGAGAAGAAGCTAAATATAGATTTTCAAGATGGCAGCCATGGTGGCCATCTGGGATTTCTGATCAGAACGATTTTAGCTACATTTGTGCTTCCTACTAAGTTTCGAGTCAAGTGACTTTTGGGTTTAGGAGAAGAAGCAAAAAATAGATTTTCAAGTTGGCTGCCATGGCGCCCATCCTGGTTTTACGATCGGCATGATTCTACCTATTTTTGATCTACAAGTCACCCCGATGCTTCCTACCAAGTTTGGAGTCAACTGGCCTTTCGGTTCAGGAGAAGAAGCGAAAAATAGGTTTTCAAGATGGCTGCCATGGCGGCCATCTTGGATTTCCGATAGGCATGATTTTAGCTATTTTTGATCTATAAGTCACCCCAATGCCTCCTACCAAGTTTGGAGTCAATTGGCTTTTGGATTTAGGAGTAGAAGCGAAAAATAGATTTTCAAGATGGCGGCCATGGCGGCCATCTTGGATTTCCGATCGGCACGATTTTAACTATTTTTGATCTACAAGTCATCCTGATGCTTCCTAGCAAGTTTGGAGTCAACTGGCCTTTCGGTTCAGAAGAAGAAGCAAAAAATAGATTTTCAAGATGGCCACCATGGCGGCCATCTTGGATTTGCGATCGGCACGATTTCAGCTACTTTTGATCTACAAGTCTCCCTGATGCTTCCTAGCAAGTTTGGAGTCAATTGGCCTTTCGGTTAAGGAGAAGAAGCGAAAAATAGATTTTCAAGATGGCGGCCATGGCGGCCATCTTGGATTTCAGATCGGCACGATTTTAGCTATTTTTGATATTCAAGTCACCCTGATGCTTCCTAGCAAGTTTGGAGTCAACTGGCCTTTCGGTTCAGGAGAAGAAGCGAAAAATAGATTTTCAAGATGGCGGCCACCACGGCTATCTTGGATTTCCGATCAGCACGATTTTAGCTATTTTTGATCTACAAGTCACCCTGATGCTTCCTAGCAAGTTTGGAGTCAATCGGCCTTTCGGTTCAGGAGAAGAAGCAAAAAATAGATTTTCAAGATGGCGGCCATGGCGGCCATCTTGGATTTTCGATCGGAACAATTTTAGCTATTTTTGATCTACAAGTCACCTCGATGCTTCCTACCAAGTATCAAGTCAATTGGCCCAGGGGTGTAGGAGGAGTAGGCTTTTAAAGCAATTGTTGACGCCGCACGACGCACGACGGACGACGGACATTGACTGACCACAATAGCTCACCATGAGCACTTCGTGCTCAGGTGAGCTAACAAGCGACGTGGCACAAATTTGAACAAAATCGGTTAAGAAATAAGAAAGATATTGTAGTTTGTATTTTGTATATTTGTAAGCATGGGTACCGCCCAGGGCTCGGGAAAACCGGAAAAATAGCCGGTCTGGACCGAAATTAAGAATTCTGGACCGATTTCAAACACCCCAAAACGCTAATAAATCGGTCCAACATTTCCCAAACCAACCAATTTTCACAAATCAATGATGTCTAAAAAATCACAAACGGTCAAGTCTTTCCAAACTGACAACGTCCGCGCACCTTTTAAATGCGATATTATGGTAGTTAAAAGGCTCTAAACGGTCATTTGACATGTATATTGGAGAGACAGCTGAATAACGGCAACCCACCCGCAGCACAAATTAATTACGTCATTATCCAAACATTGTCAAAAAATCAACACTTCACTGACCTTTGTGCGGTAAACAAGCAATTAACACGAATCATCAGTAACGGTAGTCTGATAATTAATCCGTTTGTGTGACACGTGTGAATACACTGAGACTGCAAAACATCCAGGTGCAGTCGGCCTGTCCAAAAGATTAAAGGTCGCTTTACTGAGAGTGATAAAAGAATGCAACGCTTGAACGCACCCGTTTTCTTCCTCTTCTTTTTTGTTTTGATCAACAGGGTTTGTCGGTCCCAGATTCGATAAATGAATTCCCAAACCGTGTACGTCCTGATCAGATGTCGCATACAACGGCGTCTGATCTGGGTATAATTGATTGCTTTTTTTTTTTTTTTTTTTTGTTGATTGCCGTAACACGCGAGTATAATTCAAGGTAGATTTCACAGTAAAAATAAGTAATGCACCACTTGCGCTAGGCAAGATTGGTCAGTGCTTAAAATTTAAGCAGTCTGATTAAATCTTGAAACACTGAAAACTGCAAAACAGCCCGTGGCGCAGGCCTTTTTTATTAGACCTAATTAGGTCCATGAAAGTCATTTCGTTCCGTCTCTCCTGTTTCCCGCCATTTTCGCGCTTATACAAGACGGGAATCTGTTGTTTATAAATAGTTTAGGAAAACCCTGCGGAGGTGGAAATAACAACAAAACCATTTTTTTTTTTTTTTTTTTTTTTTTTTTACATACCTGACTGTATTTATTGATGACGCCAGCTTTGATCATGCTCGTTGTACCCGGACTTCCGTCATATAACGGAGTTGAGGTGTATTATTTAAAAGGAGTTATAGGACTGCCAATTGTCATTAGTTTTCGTGACAGGTGATATACACATATTTTTTTTTTGGAAATGGGCTCATTGATGACGTCATCGTCATCGGCTGGACCGATTCAGATTTCAAAATTTCCAGAGCCCTGGTACCGCCACTTTGAATATCTAATTAGATAGTTACCTTTTGAAAGACACAAATAGGAGTCATCTTTTGACAGGAATACGCTGCTTATGTGAGCTAGTTGATTGTTCATATGCAAATGAACATATTTACAGGTACATAAAAACAAAATAGTGTTTCAAATGCAATTTATTTAACTTTTGCATATTTAATTAGATGGCTATGATGTCACTAACTCACAGAAATGGCCACTTCCACGACACAATTTTCTAGAAATTCAAAGCTGATTAACAGGCTATTTATATTTTGATGTGTTTATTGTTTACCAGTACATTGAAACCTGTGTAAGACAGCCACCTTTGAGACTGACTTTAGTGGTTGATGTGGAAAGGTGGCTGTCTTACAAAGGTACATGTCATGTAATTTTGCTAGCAAAATTACATGACATGTACCTTTATAAGACAGCCACCTTTCCACATCAACCATTCCTGTTTAAAGTCTGTCTCAGGGGTGGCTCTCTTACACAGGTTTCACTGTAATGTGCGTTTCCCTTTAAATATTATCAGACAACATTCTGAATTATTTTCTTACTTTTTTTTAGGAAAACAGGACTTAGCATTTCATGTGAATCATCTCCTATGGTAAGAGTTCACACAAGCTGTCAAATCCTATTTTCTAAAAAAAAAGAAATAAATAAAGAAAAAAAATAAATAAATAAAAAATAAATAAAATAAATAAGGAAAAGATGTTACAAATTTGCTGATTTCATTATATGGTCTCTAAAATTAACACTTGTCCTGCTGAGCTCATATAAACCCTGCCTTTGCAAACAGTGTAGATCCAGATCAGTTGACTTCTGAAGCCAACTGATCTGAATCTGCACTGTTTGCCATTTAGTATCTGAATTTATATTAACAATCTAAATCAAGGAATCTGATTGGCTGAGAATTATAAGTGGGCATGACATCTTAATTTATTCAGCATGACAAGGGTTAAGGGGACTTGCTACACTTTGTAGATTTTCTGCCATTTTGTAAAAGGGAAATAATTTTTGTCACTTCCAGGGCTCAGTTGTTCGAAACTAACAATGTCATTAGTTAACGTATCGTTAAAACTTTGATCATTAAATGTGGCATATACACTTATATTTTTGCTGAAAAATGTGAGTAGCTTTTGCATTTGCAAAAGAAATACGAAAGCTACTCACATTTTTTCAGCAAAAATAACTATGAATTAGATATTTTACTTACTAGAACAGTTAACATTTTGACAATTAACCAGCTTGTTAAGCTACCGATGCTTTGAACAACTGGGCCCAGATTACTTTCCTATATTATGAAGTACCTTCTGAAAAGTGCTCTACTCTCAAAGGAAAGAATTTGAGCCAGCGCAGGACAAAACCTACAATAAGACCTGTGTGAACAGCAAAGACTCAGATCAGCCTGAATATCCGCCCAGTATGGCAAAGGTTCCCGTTTATCCCTCTTTGGATAGCCTTGAGGCTGTAGAGGGTCCATACAATCAGCGAAGACTCTGATCAGAGTGTGCGGAAGCCCAGGCTGAACAGAGTCTTCGCTGGTTGCACAAGTCTTATTGTAGGTTTTGTTGTGCGCAGGTTTATTTATCAATCTTCAGAGCAAGTTCTTTCCCTTTAGAGTAGATCTCTTTTCTTAGGGCAATTTGACTGAGTTGCCTCCCCTGGGAACAAATTCTTTCCTTATAGAATAGACCCCTTTTCAGATAAGAAGCAATAAGATTTAAACAGAAAAATGCCTAACGGCATTATGGAAGGTTTTTTCTTTAATTAACAAAGAAAGAGAGAGTTGTCTCTCTTGCATGTAAAACACTTACAGGTCTTCCTCTTCATACCTACCAAATATGAAAGCAATCCACTGAACAATAATGGTAACATATAACTTTGAAAAAAGGTTAACCTTTTTAACCTGGGACGATACCCGACGCCCACCTGCCCGGGCATCGCTATTTGATTGTGTTGGGGTTTAACGACACGTCAACCTGTGTGCGTCATTTTGTGCCGTCTCCCAGAGAAAGGGATAAAAAGGAGACAGAAGAGTTAGTAGAGGAGATGAAAGAGAGGGACAGGCAAGAAAAAGGAATAGGAATGAAAGTGAAGAAACAGAAGAAATAAAAACATTCCTCCTCTACCCTAACCTCCTACAAGGATAGCAGGCCTTACCAAACTGTAAGTCAATATCAGTTGGACACCCCAGTGACGTAAGATACATGACACCTTTGCCACACCCAACCACCCCAGATCGCTTATTTAAAGGATGGATTTTTTTAAAAAGTTGTCTCCCATGAAGGTGTATCAATTTCCTAAAGGTACCAAATTATGAGTGCGCACAACAGACCTGTTTGGAACTTCTTGGTTGGCAAATTTCACATCCACCTTGCATTTACCCTCATCCTTTGGGTAATAAGTGGCATTGACTTTACCCTCTGCAACAGGGACAAGCTGCACTGGTACTGTTCGACCTGTAAACATATCACAATAATTCCAACTCAATAGGCTTACACATATTTAGCGTAATTTAACTGGTCGAGAGTGATTTTAAAGTAGTTTATAATACAACTTTAAATCCACTGAGCAGAAATCTTGGAACTATTTTCTTCATGCATATTTCTAAATTCAGCTATTTTACCCATATTTTTGAAGTAAATATGACCTAGTCTGAATTAAAATTGTAAGAAACTAGAAATGTGTCAATATGACACAAATGGCCCTGCCCAGGGGCCATCCTTACTCACACACAGGCATTTTGCAAAAAATGAAATTGAAAATCGAACTTGACCTCTATTTTATAACTGTATACCTGTGTATAAAAAATGAATCAAATACACTAATTTTTTTCAAAAAATATCGGAAGGAAAACATTTTTCGAAGATGAAAAAGGGTCATAACTCCCATAATAATGGGTGAATTTTATGCTAAATCAAACCTGACCTCTATTTTATGATTATATACCTGTGTAATAAATATGAATCCAATACACTAATGTTTTCAAAATCTATCAAACGGAAACTAATTTTCAACGTTGAAAAAGGGCCATAACTCTCCCAAAATAATTGGTGGGTTTTACCCTTAATCGAACTTGACCTATATTTTATAATTATATACCCCTGTATAAAATATGAACCCAATACACTATTCTTTTCAAAAGATATTGAACGGAAACCAATTTTCAAAGTTGAAAAAGGGCCATAATTCCCATAACAAGTTGTCAGAGGACAACACAGCTTGCCGGAAAGGGCTGGTCAGATAAGAAAACAATCTTTAAATATTAAAGATTAAATGCAGATCTTAAACATAGCTGTGAATGACAGAGTATGACCTGACTTTGATGTAGGATGAATGTTAAACTGAGGGACGGGGTATATGCCATTGAAACATCTTCCCTCAGGTTGGTGTGGACAAAATATGAAAGCTGTATCTTACACGCTGAATCCCTTAGGTTAGTGTGGACGAAATATGAAAGCTATATCTTACATACTGCAGCAGTCATGCACACTTTTCAAAACTTAAACACAGCTGTAAATGACAAAATATGACCTGACCTTGACCTAGGCAGAAGGTCAAACTGAGGAAGGAGTGTGTACTATTGAAAGGTCTTACCCTAAGGTAGGTGTGGGCCAAATATTAAAGTGGCATCTTGAATACTTCAGCAGATACAAACACTTTTCAAAACTTAAATGCAGAACTCAAACATGCGTTTAAATGACAAAGTATGGCCTGACCTTGACCTAGGCAGAAGGTCAAACTGAGGAAAGGGTGTGTGCTATTGAAAAGTCCTACCCTAACGTTGGTGTGGGCAAAATATTAAGGAGGTATCTTGAATGCTTCAGCAGTTACACTTTTCAAAACTTAAACGCAGAACTCAAACAAAGGTTCAAATGACAAAGTATGACCTGACCTTGACCTAGGCAGAAGGTCAAACTGAGAAAGGGGTGTGTGCTATTGAAAGGTCTAACCCTAATGCTGGTGTGGGCCAAATATTAAAGCTCTATCTTGAATACTTCAGCAGTTATGTACACTTTTCAAAACTTAAATGCAAAACTTATTAACATGGGTGTAAATGAAAAAGTAGCCGGCCTCGGTGGCTCAGTTGGATGCGCCGTCCGACTGGAGACCAGGAGGTCGCGGGTTCAACCCCCGCCGAGGTCGGCAACATTCTTTCGTGGAGATTGATCATGAAATATTTTCTACGGTCATTCTCTCCCTTCCGCTGATTCAAGAAGGGCAGTTGTCAGTTTCTGGCGAAAGAATGTGCACAATACTGGTTAACCGCTTAGAGGACTAAGCCTGCCCAGTAAACGTGTGGTTAGGTAAACTGACCGCGCTCGACATGACCCCATTGGGTTGACTGGGCCGTAAAACCTCAACACAAACAAACAAATGAAAAAGTAAGAACTGACCTTGATCTACATAAAGGGTCTAACTTGGGATGTGGGTTTATGCTATTGAAAGGTCTTACCCTAAGGTAGGTGCAGGCCAAATATGAAAGCAGTACCTTAAACAGTTAGAAAACTATGCACACCTTTGAAAACTTAAACATTGTATTAACGAGGACGCCAATGCATATGCTGACACATACGCAGATGCCGAAAGACGCCGACGCCAATGACTGGGTGACAACATAAGCTCTCCAGGGACATAGTCCGGGCAAGCTAATAATTGGTGGATTTTACCCTAAATCGAGCTTGATCTACATTTTATGATTATCTACCTGTGTAAAAAATTTGAATCCAATACACTAATCTTTTCAAAAGACATTGAATGGAAACCATTTTTGTAATGTACGGACGGGACATACTGACAGCGGTGATACTATATGCACCCCCCACCCCCTCCAACTGAAAATGGCAGGGGCATAATGAATTTAAGTTTTGTGGATTTTGTCAATGTGTAAATGCCTTGGGCTTTATGTTAAGATTTTGAGTGATTTGCTGGCATTTAAGCATTGATAAAATCCATAAAAATGAAATTCATTCCTATAATATAACCAGTGATATACTGACCCCTAAAAGGAACACAACAATAAGCCAGCCATGGGAAACATTGTTTTCAGCTCATATGAAGAGAGTCAACACCCAGATCAGCCTGCACATCAGCCTTCTTTGTCCACTTACAGAATCAATGGATACTGCAGAATACCATATTTGACCTAATTACCGCACATACTCCTATAAGCGCACAGTAAAGCAATTTAGTATTCTTTAGATTTCAGCCAGTGTACTTTTATCTATTTCTTTATAAAAGCATATGTTGTGGGTACTCGAGGCAATTCAAACGAATACCCACAACATATGCTTTTACAAAGAAACTCAGAAAATTATATTGCATAAGCATCATTAAATGTTCTCCTCATGAAGTCCTCTGTTGATCTTTCTTTAAAGTGTGCCCTTATTAGATGGATAGTTTAACTACATGTTTTTCCAGTACTTTTGAATAACCTGAGCGTGCAGTGCGGTAATTAGGTCGAATATGGTATTTCCATGTTCAGCAAAATCCTGCACTGATTGTACAGCTTTGCTGCTGCTGGTCTATATTTTTACTGTTCCCATTAACTCTGAGGCTGAAGACACCTTACCTTTGCTTGCTATGGAGGAGAATTTGGTGATAATTCTGAAATAATTTTCTTATTTCACATTTGTATTTTGAAAACAAAGCTCATTTGCTAATAAAAGAACTTCAAGGCTCCATATTCCTCAAAAAAGACTTTTTTTTTTTATCCAAGAAAGGTTTAATAAATTGATAGATGGTATTAATATAATCATAAAATATGCCACCTGACAGCCTGTAAAATTTCAGTTAGTCTCTCGTTCTTGGAATGAAATTATTTTTTTTATTGAATCTCTAAAATTAATGTCGCCAACATTGATTCAGAGATAGGATAAAAAAAAAAAATAATTTCATTTTTGCCTCGGTTTAAAAACGAGAGACTTAACTGAAATTTTACAAGTTGTCAGATGCCAAATTTTATGATCTTATTAATACCATCTATCAATTTATTAAACCTTTCTTGGATTAAAAAAAAGTCTTTTTTGAGGAATATGGAGCCTTGAACTGACAGGACACTATCTTTAAGTGACAGAGTGCACTACAGTCAACCCTCTTTATACCGACTCTCGATACAACGACAAAATTCATTATAATGACAATTTGAATATCACAAAACCTTCGCTCAAGACTTACGCAATTATGCAAGAATATTGCATTAAAACTTCAAGCAACATATGTTTTGGATATTTGTTAGAATTGCCTCAATGAGGCAATTCTAACAAATATCCAAAACGTATGTTCTATGGGGAAATAAGAATAAAACAAGGTCTTTCTTACATATCATTCTGTCCATTAAGGATTCTTTACAACAGCGAATTCATTATAATGGCAATATCTTTGGGAACAAATGCTGTGGTTGTAACGAGGGTTCGCTGTATTTTTCACACCTCTGTGTAAGATATATGCATCAGGAAAACTGACAGTACACCATCTTTAAGTGACAAAGTGCGTTTTATACAAACTAAATATTTCAACTGGCATATGTGCAAATAAATAAATAAATAAATAAATAAATAAATAAATAAATAAATAAATAAATAAATAAATAATGCAGATGTGTACCTTTTCTTCATCTGTGACTTTTTTTTTTCTGAGTAATGTTTTAAACAATACTTTATCTATAAAATAACAGCTTATCTGCTATGTTTTAGTCTTACCAGTGTTATCTGTGTATGTAACATCCAGTGGTGCCTCTCCTGCCTCAGTGGTGTCCACGGTGAAAGTAGCTGGGGCTCCGGCCTTGACCTCATGGCTGTCGAGTCCTGGTCCATAGCACTGAACTTTGGCTGGGTTTACTGGGTTCTTGATTCCGACATGGAATGGTGAACCTGGGCAAGGTTTGAGAAATGCTGGTAATTTTGGTTTCCTAAAATGTCTTTTGCGTTTATGCATTGCCACCAAACTTCTCCACAACAGCCTTAACGCTTAGCACTCTAGGTAACATTTTCAGCAGATGACATATTGAAATAGTTTTCTTATTTTTCCCAGCAAACAGGTTTTGACTTTTCATGCAAACTGTCTCCAATGGATGCAATTTGCATGAAATGTTAAATCCTGTTTTTCTGGAAAAATATGAAAAATATTGCTAATTTGGCATCTGTTTGATTTGCCAAGCGAGTGAAAAAGGTTAAATTACCTCTTTACATATAGCTTACTCCTTTGCTCTGATTATCAACTGCATTTGTAAAATACAATTCCAGTTACAAATTAACCTTTAAAGGATCATTCAAAATTGAAGCAGATGACTTTGTGAAATATTTTTTTTTTTATTTTCAGAGAAAATAAAGGTTGACATTTCATGTGAATGGTCTGCTGAGATATCAACCTTTATTTTCTGAAGACAGAAAAATTAGTCTCATCTGCTGTTGTTATGATAGGCACTTTAACAATTAACCACTTATCTCTGCTTGTACATACTAAATTCATTCATTGCACCAACTATATTCCAAGCTTTACATTTACACTTTTGTTATCTCCCTTGAAATATAATTATCTCCCTTCCACTGGTTTATATCATTTCCAACTAGGCACACATACAGTATCAAGTGCTTTAGTTTCCGTCACCTCAAAATATTTTTATCCATTTTAAAGGTGCAAAAAAACTATACCATTTTTTTTTTTGTTTATAATATACAAACACAGTTTGCAATTAAAGAGATTTTAAGCAGTCTGGATAAACGTGGAAACTTCTCCACCATCTTTTACAAGGGAGATAACTTTTGTCACTTCCTGTTTGCATTACTGCACGCCTAGCCCCTTCTGAAAAACGGGTCTTCTCTAAAAGAAAAGAATTTGCTCCCCTTGGGAGCAAATTCTTTTCTTTTACAGAAGACCCCTTTTCCAGAGGGAGGTAAAATAATTTTGGCAAGAGTTGTCTCCCCAGAAAGTGTATCTATTGTCCTTAATTTACCATTTGCTTGTACAAAAACACACACTACAACCAAATCCAACATACTAAATATATACATGAAATGTCTGTGAAATAATTTGATATAAAATATACATATTAACAACTTTGAAACAAGTTTAAAACTGCTGCTCACATTACAAAATGATATCCTATCACAAGAATATGCAAATATAAGTTGTTGTTTTTTTTTGTGTATAAAACAGGTGAAATCTGTACAATAGGTTCATTTACTGTGGAATGCGACTCGAGGTCATATTATGTATAAGCTTCATCAGCATTCACATGACTATAGTTAAGATATTATCATGATGACAAAAATAATATTGATATTTCTTTTTAACTGTTCAGGAAAACCTGTGTTGTTGGTGCTCAACAGAACTACCTCACAGAAGAAATTCTAGTGTGCACCCACACGATGTTTACTTGGAGAAATAAGAAAAAAAAAAAATATATATATATATATATATATATATATGAATTCTCTGCTTATCAAGGGCCCCATGACGTATGTAATATGACATTGTTGAGTTTTTTATTATTTTTGTAGACAGTTTTGTATAGAATCTTACACAGCTCTAGATCAGGGGGTTATTCAGATAATTATTTTTTCTTATTTCTCCATGAAAACATATGTTATGGGTACTCATTAGAAGCACATCGAGGCACTTCTGATGAGTACCCACAACATATACTTTAATGCAGAAATAAATAAAATATCTATGTATTTTTTCTTTGAAAAAAAAAAGTGTCTTATCTGGTGCTATGTACAACCTAACACTAATTTTATTAACAATTCCTGTGTGAAGCTGTTTTCACAACTGTCAATAGTGTCAGATTTCTGTCAACCTTAACAGGTGGGCTGTCTATATATCCAAGCGGGAACTCATGAAAAGGTACCCTGCTATGCAATAAGATTGGCGAGGCCAAAAATAGCTTGCACATGCACACAGTTTGATCAGTACCACAGGCCTGGATCAAGGATTTCATGAAGAAGGGTTTGGTTTGGGCAGTTTTTGGCAAAATTACATGATTATCATAATTTTTATCAAAAATAAAAATACTCTATAAAAACAAAATATTTCTGGTCTGACAGGGGTTCAACTGTCCCCCTTGAACCCCTTCTGGATCTGCCCCTGGACCATTATCATTTTCCCAACACGAAAACATGCCTATATAATTTTCACCCCATTAAACCCCACTTTTATATAGTAAAACTGGGGTTTACAGGGGCATACATTATTTTTCTTATTTCTGCTCAAAAACATAAATTGTGGGTTGTCTTTAGAACCGCCTTGCCAAGGCGGTTCTAACAAGTACCCACAATCTATGTTTTGAGCAGGATGTGAAAATTATCAGAGCTTTTCATCTGAAATTTTTCAGTTTTTGGAGTTGAAATTTTCTATTTATTTGAATAGGCGTATTTCCATAATGCCGATAAATTTTACATACATGCCATGAGTTCTGCACTGCAATCTGTTTGATAAAATTAAATTTTGTTGTTGTTTTTTACAGAAAATTAGGTGTTTTAAGGTTTCAGTCAACAATATTTTATCATGCCAAGACACTGTCTGAATTTGTGGGACTTTCCAGAAGAATATGCTCCACAAGAATTCAGTAGATGATGAACTGATGATACTTTTCTTTTTTTTTCGCAGAAAATAGGTTTTGATATACAAGGAGACCATTTGCATAAAATGTCAAGACCTATTTTCTTCTAATAAGAATATACTTCAAAATGTAGTCTGCTGAATTTGTTACCCAGCATGCAAAGTATTTAATGCTTAGCATGCTGGGTAAAAATTCAGCAGATGACATTCTGAAATATTTTTCTTATTTTTCCAAAAATAGGATTTAAAATTTCATGCAAAGGAGGCCATTTGCATAAAATATATATATATGTATATAAAAAAAAAAAAAAAATTCTGGTAATAAGAAGAAATATGCTTAAAAATGTTGGCTGCTGAAATTTTACTCAGCAAGAAAAGTATTTTAACTCTTAAAGCGTGAAGCAAAATTTGTAGCAGACAACATTCTAAATTTTCTTTTTTTATTTTTCAGAGAAAACAAGTCTTGACATTGAATCACATGAAATTTCAAGACTTGTTTTATCTGAAAAATAGAGAAAAAAAATAAAAATTGTCATCTGCTGCAGTTGTGATTGCCGCTATAAGGGTTAAAAAGAAAGGTTACCTTGAATAGGCTGATCAGCAAATTTAATTGTGACATCATAGTCTCCTGGTTTGACAGGTTGGTATTCCACCTCACAGGTTCCATCCCGGTTGTCCTTGCAGTTGATCGGGGTCTCAGCTGGGCCATCAATTGCCAGGGCCAGGCCACCTTGGCCAGCTCCTTTCACATCAACAGTGAACACCTGCTTCTCTTCAGTGAAACCACCCTCCAGACCTACACAAAAAGAAAAGCCCCTTTCAACATTATTTAAGTCATATCGAAACGATGGATGGGTGATAATGAAAGGCTCTGTGCAATGAAGCAACATGCAGTCAGGGGCTGAATTCCACCTCTAGCGGGATTCAAACCCTGGACCTCTTGATCTAAAGTCAGGAGCGCTGGTCAATGAATTCAATGATGACACAAGAGGTCATTAGTATAGACCTGGATCATTGTGCACACCCACTCAGTCTGATCACTGTCTTTGTTGACTGTCAGTCTATAGTAGGTATCTAATACTCCTTAATCCTTGTCCTGCTGAACCTGGATAGACCCTGCCTTTGCAAACAGTGTAGATCAAGATCAGTTGGCTCCTGAAAAAGCCAACTAACCTATATCTGCACTGTTCGCCATTTAGTATGTGAATTTATAGCAATAATCCAGATCAAGTAATCTGATTGGCTGAAAATTATAAGTGGGTGTGGCATCCTAATTTATTCAGCAGGATAAGGGTTAATTAACATTTAGAATACCTATCTCAAGAGCAGCAGATGACATCCTAAAAATATTAAAAATCTGATCTGGGTCTACACTGTTTGCTCAGGCCTGTCTGTTCCAATATTCAGAATTGATTGTGTTGGGTTTTAATGACAAGTCAACCCTTGTGGGTCATTTTGTGTTGTCTCCCAGAGAAAGGGAGAAAAGAGATAGAAGAGATAGTGGAGGAGGGAAGAAAGAGGAACAGGAATGAAAGGGAAGAAACAGAAGAAATAAAAACATTCCCCTCTACCCTAACTTACTCAGGGTTATTATGGTACTGAGCTTTTATGAATTTCAAATACAGTATGTGCAAACAGCAAATGCCCTGAGCAGCCCTGTACAGATGTGCCGGCTGGTATTGGTCTTTGCCATCTGCAGGTCCTAAGGCATGTTTGCTTTCAGTATGGCTTTAAGATGACATGGACAAATAAGTGGCCCAGATTGTGACCTGACTTAACTCTTTCCCCGCTAGTGGCAACTTTTGTCATCTGCTGATAAATTTTGCAAAAAGTTTGGACCCAGATCAGGCCCGGTAAAACGTCAGACCTAATCTGGATCCAAACTGTTTGACACTCTGATGATATTCCTAAAAGAATTTTTGAAGAAGTTAAATTAAAAAAAAAAACAAAAAAAAAAAACAAAAAAAACAGACGACAAAAAAGCATGCAAAATTACCCAGCATACAAAAAGTTAATTCTATTCACACAAGTAGCAATCACGTTATTTTTTAATGCTAAATATGCTGTGTAAAAATTTCAGTTGACAACATTTTGAACTATTGTTTTTTTTTATTTTTCCCAGAGAACAGGATTATCGCCTTTGATGACAATCTGCATAAGATGTTAAAATCTACTTTGGGGAATCTTAAGTAATATATTATCAAAATGCCCCAAAAGTGCTAAAAGTTAATTACGAAATACACTTACCAGGTCCATATGCCCTGACTCTGCTGGCATCGCATCCTGGTGCTGCTGTGACCTGAATGGGGCTTTCTGGGATTGGAATATCTTCATATGTAATATCAATTTTATTGGGTCCTAGGGTAGAAGAAAAAAGAAAACATCAAATATAAAATAGTTTCACTGGTCGAACCATTCCATACTCAAATTCTGAATCCACTTGAAAATTCAAAACAAGATGACCAACTTGTCAATACAACAGTATTTTACATTTAAGACCAATGAAATTTAAGATTATTTACAAGTATTTCAAAAACAAATATATTACCTGTTTTTTTTTTTTTTTTTTTTTTTTTTGTTTTTGTTTTTTTTTTTCAATATCCTTTATTTGTATATTTCATCAGCCATGCACTTTTTAAAGCATTTAGCATTGTACCCATATAGCTTAGGATAAGAAGGGGTATCAAGATTAGTGTTGCCACTGATGATCGATTATAATCGATCATCAGCCACTTTTGCCTCTTGCGACTGATGACTGGAAAGATTTTTTTTTTTAAATAATCAACTAATTTTCTCATGTTTTATTTTTATAGGCAAGTTATAAAGGAATGAAATTCAAAGCAGTCTGTCTGGGTCATTGGTGAATAAAAATGAATCAAACTGATAAAATAACCTTAAAAAATCAACTCAAAAGTACTGATATTTTTCTCATTTCTGCATGAAAACATGTTGTAGGTACACATTAGAAGCGCCTCACAGAGGTGCTTCTAATGAGTAGCTATGCTTCTAATGAGTACCCACAATCCATGTTTTTATGGAGAACTGGAGAAAATTATCCAAGAATTATCAAGTACTTCTCCATAACAAGTCCTCTGATTAAAACAAAGATGCCCACTGACTCATCAAACGAAACAAAATTGTTCAAGGGAAATAAATGCTGATCAGAAATTTGTCTGATGCTATCATTGTTTCTTCCCTTGACATGAAAATCGAATCAAAGCATTTAACCCATTGTATGCTGAATAGACTCTCCCACGCTATATATTGGAAGAGTCCAATTTCAATTTAAGGTACGTCTAGCTAAGAGATTTACATATTCCTAGAGAAAAAAGGTTAAACTATTTGCAAACTGTGAAGACCGATCAGACGCCGCATTCTGCAGCGTCTGATCTGGGTCTGCACTGTTTGCCAATTACCCTTTTATGGGTCTCCCGACTACAATGGGTTAAATGAGAAAAAGTAAAAACAGTTACACACTAACCGTTTTCATAAGGTGTGTACAGAACATCATAGGTACCATCTTCCTTGTTCTTAACAATGCTTTCAATTCTCTGTCCAGATGGACTGGTTACAATAGCTCTAACTTTACCCTCTCCAACTGGGGTGACTGATTTAGCATCAACTGTGAAACCAGTTGGGGAGTCCAAGAACACATCTGTGGAGAAAGAAATAGACCATTAAAAGGGCTGTTTACCCTTGTCCTGCTGAACCCGGATATACCCTGCCTTTGCAAACAGTGTAGATCAAGATCAGTAAGAAGCCAACTGATCTGGATCTGCACTGTTTGTCATTAAGTATGTAAATTTATAGCAACAATCCAGATCAAGTAATCTTATTGGCTGAAAATTAGAAGTGGGCGTGACATCTTAATTTATTCAGCAGGAGAAGGGTTAACTGTTGTATTAGAAAACCTTGAAGAAAAAAGCCTACCATATTAACACTGAGTATTCTGACAGACAGGTCTGAGCAAACAGTATAGACCCAGATCAGATGCTGTAATCTACACTGTTTGCAATTCATCTAGCATATATATCAAAATATAATAAAATGAAGCTGCTCAAATTTTAGCTCGTTTAAAAAAATAGTAAAATGGTCAAAATTTTAGAAGTTTGCTGTGGAGATCAGATGTCCGAATACTTAGAATATATACAGTAAACCATTTTATGGCTGCCTTCTTTATTTTAATTCAAATTGCGTAATTATTCTGTGAATTTCTTTAACACTAAGTAAATAGTAGCAACTGAGGAAAACTTAAGGCTGAGATCAGATTAGTCATTACATTATAGTGCAGTCTGATCTGCACCATTGCTGTTCATGTATATCTTTTTGCTTCATGGGTACATCTTAGATTTGTCATGCCCCAGCATATTTAGCAGTAATTAACATTCTAGTACCTTTTATATAAAGCTCCATATATTATAATATATTGTTTTCTTAATATATTTCTTTAAATATTTCATTTTTCTGTGATTAAACATTTGACATTAAACCATTATAAAATACCATTTTTATGACTATATGGTAATTTTATGTCTGAATTATTGCTAATCATCCGTCTACAAAAGTTCATACAAAGGTTACTGAAAACAAAAAATATTCTTGAATCAACTGATAATTATAGTGAACATACACAACAAAGAAATAAACAATAACACTAAATAATCAACAAAATAAAAAGCACAAAAATTCATGTTAATACTCTTGAATGCAAACATAAAACAATTTTCATTTACAAAGCCAGAAATATCAACTTAGGAATCAATGAAATAAAGTCAGAAAATTCATGTTAAAACATTTTTCAAATACAGAACCAGAAATATCTTAGGATGGTTCATCTCCTTAGGCATATCTCCAAAAATAATTATATTGACAAAATCCAAAAATAATGCTTTAGTGAAGGTTACAGCGAGAGTTTATTTTAACCCTTGTTCTGCTGAACCCAGATATACCCTGCCTTTGCAAACAATGCAGATCCAGATCAGTTGGCCAACTGATCTGGATCTGCACTGTTTGCCATAAAATATGTGAATTTATAGCAATAATTCGGATCAAGTAATCTAACTGGCTGAAAATTAGAAGTGGGCATGGCATCTTAATTTATTCAGCAGGACAATGGTTAAATCAACTAACTTGCCTAAAAATATTTCTAGTTTTATGGCACATTAGTAAACACTAGATTCTGGCTAAAATTCTATGACAAATGATATCCATTCTGGAAAAAAACAACTTTTCCAAATGCGGACAGTAAATAATTCATAGCTCTAGATAAGCAGAATATCGAGAAATAATCATTTCCTTATTTCTTCACAAAAACATATGTTGTGGGTTCACATTGGAATTGCCTCACTGAGGTGATTCCATTCCAATGACTACACACAATAAACATTTTTGTGGAAAAATAAGAAAAATATCAATATTTTTTAAGTGAAAAAACACGCCTTAGCTAGAGCTGTAGAAAATCCAGACCAGGGCCCAGTTGTTCAAAGCGTTGTTAGCTTAACAAGCTCGTTAAGGGTCATTTCGTTAACTGTTTTAGCGGATTCAATACACAATATTCTGATATTTTTTGCTGAAAAAATGTGAGTAGCTTTTGCACTGCAAAAGCTACTCACATTTTTTCAGCAAAAACTTTCTGCATATTTGCATATCACTCAATGTAAAGTTTAACGAATCGTTAACTAACGATGTCGTTAGCTTTGAACAGCTGGGCCCAGTACTGTTATGCACTGCCTGCATACACATGAAATGAACCGCAGAGTTAATAAAATGTATGCCTAAGATCGTGACCAGTCTTCATAATGTGCAGGCTGGTCAGATCTTCACAATTTAGAAAAAAAAGTAAGAAAAGTTAGTTTTTCCAAAGGCATCCTCAAATACTCTTTTCATCATTCCTTCAACTGTTTTCTACCATGCAACATGCTAAACCTAGAAAAAAGGAAAAGAATCAGTTAGTAGCTGCAAGGCAATGATTATCATAGTATCCACGCATAGCTCCAGATAAGAGATAATATGCAGATAAATGTTTTTCTTATTTCTCTATGAAAACATATGTTGTTGGTACTTATTAGAAGCACCTTGCCTCAGTGAGGTGCTTCTAATGAGTACCAATAAAAATATGTTTTCATAGAGAAATAAGAAATAAGAAAAATATCAATATTTTATGGCTGTAAAAATAAAATAACATTTTTTTGCTGTAAAAAAAAAAGAATCTTATCTGGACCTATGGTGTCATATGAACCTAAATGTAGACTTTTTGCATACTTACCGTACTTAACCGAAGCATACAGACAGACAGACAGGCCAACGATAAAGACCCAGATAAGATGCTGTTTAAATCAGCATCTCATCACGAAAACAGGCCTATATAATTTTGACCCCCTTAAACCCCACTTTTATATAGTAAAACTGGGGTTTACAGGGGTATACATTATTTTCTTATTTCTGCTCTAAAACATAGATTGTGGGTACTTGTTAGAACCACCTCATCAAGGCAGTTCTAGCGAGTACCACAATCTATGTTTTGAGCAGAAATATGAAAAATATCAGAGAATTTTATCTGAAAATATTCCGTTTTTGGAGGTGAAATTTTCTATATATTTGAATAGGCGTGTTTTCGTAATGTGATCCAGATCTATATCCAAATCAGATTGTCATAAAATATGGCATCTGATCAGGATCTACACTGACTGCCTACCACACAGCAGTTTTTTGACACATCAACAGGTAGCAGGGGTGGATCCAGGATGATTTCTGATAAGGTTTGATTTGATCAAATTACCGTACTTACTCTACAAATTCAAACAAACAGGCCTTAGAAAACAATGTAGACCCAGGTCTATATGATCTGGGTCTACAGTGTTTGCCACTCACCCAGCAATTTTACATGCATTTACAGTTAGTAAAACTGTACTTGTTGAAAAGTATATGGTAAAGAGTAAGAGGTATGAACGACTAAGGTAAATACCATGTCCCAAATTTATACTAAATTTCCCATGAAAATAAAATTTTGAGTTAAAGGGGCTTCAGTCTGTTCCTCACTCCCCTCCCCCCACTTAACCCATTACCACTAATAATGGTAAACCATATAGCTGCCTAGAAACACAGAATAATTCTAGAATTAGGGCTGGTCTGTTAGAAAGTCCTATATTAGACGAGAGAAACTGAAAAGAAGTTATTAAATGTTCAGCAGGGTTCTGTAGCATATCACTCAACATTCTATTCTAGACAGGACAATAAAAAAGAAAAAAAAAAAACAAGAGAAAAAAGAATGCAGACAAAAAGAAAACCTGTAGGTCCTGCATCACTATAGGAAACCATTCAAATGAAGGCTCAAAACTCACATCAATTATTTTTTTTTTTTTTTTTTATTTCAAATCATGCATTTTCTCTTGTAGATTATACATGCAGACTCTAGAGACATGCAATATCTGTCTCTAATGTTACTTTTTCTACATGGAAGAGATGGGTTAATGACAGAACAAATCCGAATTAAAAGCAAACTTGGAGAGGCACATTTGAAATTATTCCTCCAATTTTCAATAAAAGTTCACAAGAAGTTCTCCATTCTAGAGGTACATGCGAAAGTTGATATTTTCTCTTTTAATGAGTTCACATCTAAGCATGCAGGGCCATTTGTTCAAAACACCATCAACTTAATGCTCATCATGCTAGATAAAAATTTCAGGAGAAATATAGGAATATTTTCATTTTTTTTCCCCCAAGAAAATAGGAATGACATTTCATACCAATTGTCTACTAAGGATATAATTTGCATGTAAAGTCAAACCTATTTTCTGGAAAAAAGTAAGACAAAAATCATAACTGCCCAATTAGCCAAAGAGTTAATTAAATTGAAAATTAAGTTTTTTAAATATTGAGAGGACTTTCTGCAAAACCTACCCATATTTTTTTTTTTTTTTTTTTTTTTTTTTTTTTTTTCATTATTTTAAATTTTTGGGTAAAAATATTGACAACTTTATTAAGTTGACAATGTTTTGAGCAACAGCCCAGGTAAATTTCTAAGAGCATTCACACTCAGTTCTTGATGCAAGCAGTTACCAGGTTCAAGCCCAGGTCCATATGCTTTGACTCCACTGACATCAATATTAGCACTGGGAACAACTTTAGCCAGGAACGGAGACTTTGGAATATGTTCTTCAGCATAAGTAATGTTGATGTTATAATCTCCAGGAGCAGTTGGATAGTATGTAACATCACATGTTCCATCCTGGTTGTCACGGCACTCAATCTTGCTTTCTGTGGGTCCCTCTACTGTTACACCCAAACCACCAGGTTGTGTTACTGAACGTGTGTCTATAGTAAATTTAGCTGGTTCTGTTGCCATACCTCTTTCCAGACCTGGACCATAGGCCTTAACCTTGGATGCTGGTGGTCCTTGTGGTACTGCACTTACAGGGAAGGGTGATTTAGGAATCTCCTTTCCAGCATATTTTACAGCCACAAGATGAGGTCCTTCTTCCAGAGGAGCAAACTGTGTCTGATAACCAGTTGGTGTCTTCTCAAGAGGCAGCTCTCTGACTTGTCCCACAGGATTAGTAGCTGTGATCTGACATGGGGCATCTACTACACCAGACTTTGCTGTATCCACAGTCACTGGACGTATCTCTCCAACTTCAACAGCTGTAAACAGCAAAAAAACATCAGATAAAATAATCCAAAAGTGGAAGTAAATTCTTGTCTTAGTGAATTTATAAAGGCAGTCCATTCTAGACTTTTTAAAGAAAATGTACAGTCAGACAAAAAAAATTTTTTTTTTTTCCCATTATTTTAACAAACTATTGTCAAGTTACATAACAAGTTTTAAAATGAAACTATCGTAATCAATAATATTACTGGGTTAAACAAATTTTAAATAATAATAAAGCAAATGAACTGAACGTAAGTTTTAACAAAATCAGAAAGTACAACACAAACTATGCTAAAACTTAAGGTACAATGGTGGATACAGAATAATTAAGCTAATAACAAAAGGTCAAAATATAATAAAAACTATCATTTCTACAACTACACCAAAGTTTTTTTTCTTATACTATAAATAAATTCTGAAAGGCATAAGTATGAATACGGTAAATGTCCTAAAATTTCGAACACTTTATTCCTTACTTTTTTTGCCTAATTTTTGCTTTTTGTATAGGTGTTTAATAAAATACTTAGTGGAATGGCAAACTGTGTAGACCCTGATCAGATTGCCCCTTCAGGAGCAGTCTGATCTGAGTCTGCACTGTTTGCATATGTCATTTCGTCAGACACTAAGGTGTACGAAATTTTAGGACAGTTACCGTACTTTATAAGTCAGATAATTAACCAGATAACCAAGTGCAATAATCAACCAGTTTCTTATATGCATTTCAGAATCACAATAAAGAACATGTCACGAGCAAGCTTACAGTTATTATATATTTTTATTTACATGTGCTAAAATTATCATTTTTCTTTTTTTTATTTCATCTAAAACATTATTTACAGAATCATAAAATTTTCATAGTTTTCCAAGTGTTTATTCGGTAAATAATTATGTATTGTAAACGTACGTTCATCAAGTCCAGAAACCTTGACTTTGCTGAAATCAATGGCTGGCTCAGCCATAACATTGAAAGGTGACTTTGGAATTTCTTTGTTATTGAATTCAACATTGACTTTATGTGGTCCCACTTCCTCTGGAGCAAGAGTGGCAGTGTATCCCTCTGGGATCTTTTTTGTGGGAAGCTCCATTGTTTTGCCACGTGGATTGGTAACCTTGACCTTGCATGGAGCATCTGGTCGGCCTGTAGTTGAGGTCATGACTGTAACTGGACGTGGCTCTCCAACCTTTATGGCTGTGAAATGAGGGGAATAAACACATTTCTACAAAAGTTCTACAAAACGTGATTCAATCAAATACTTTATTAAATAAAACCTGGTGAATTTTTCTCTGCAAAGAGAAACATTCAGAAATGTATAAAGTGTTTTAAAGTATATTAACCATGCATCAAAATATACACATATTTTTTTTAAATAAATTAAACCAAAGAATGAAATATTTGTGCTTCTTAAGTGTTAAGTTTAGATTTAAGTAAAGAATAATTGTCTAAAACATTAACCCATTTATGTCAATTAGACTCTTTTACCACTTCTCTTTCCCAATAGCAGGGTGTCTAAGTTTTTATTATTACTGTTTTATATATTCCAGTATTTAAAGCAAACAGTATAGACCCTGATCAGATGCCACATTCTGTGGCATCGGATCTGGGTCTGCAATTACCCAGTTAGGGGTTTCCAGACTAAAATCAGTTACACAAACCGTTTATTTGCAAAAACTTTCACCTGCAAAATACAAATTCACACAAAGAAAAGAGATAGTGAAACACATGTACATTTTCTCAACAGTACAGAAATAAAAAATTGCATGTCACAATCTTTTAAAGACATGTTTTCCAATAATATATATATAGTGGAATTGCCCATGGTTGATGTAAGCATATGCAAACACGCTTATTGGGATCAAATTCAAACGCCATTCCAGAAACAGAAGCTTCTAACACCATTCAAACCAACCAACTTTCAAACTTGTAACATTTGACATATTTTCTGGACAAATTGTGAAATATCTTAACTATCAATACGACACACAAGACGAGAGACACAGAGAAAGAGATTTCTCAGAAACAGCACAGACGAGACATAAATGCATAGCATTCTGGGTAAAATTTTCAACAGACGATATATTGAAATATTTTCCTTACTTTTTCCAATAAAAAAAGTTTTGACATCTCATGCAAATTGCCTCCACTGGAAACAAATTCTCTGGAGAAAATTTGCATAAAATATCAATCCTATTTTCTGGGAAAAATAAGAAAATTATTGCCAATTTGTCATCTGCTGAAATAGCCCAGAGAGAGGTAAACGTTGATGAAGACAAATTAAAACAAATAAGCTATAATGTGAAATAATGTATCTTATGTAACGACTGAAGAATCAGATCAGCTGTGCATCTGTCAGTCTGATCAACTTCCATAACGAAAACATGCCTATATAATTTTGACCCCCTTAAACCCCACTTTTATATAGTAAAACTGGCGTTTATTTTGCTTATTTCTGCTAAAAAACATAGATTCTGGGTACTCATTAGAACTGCCTCACCAAGGCAGTTCTAATGAGTACCCACAATGTATGTTTTGAGCAGAAATATGAAGAATATCAGAATTTTTCATCTGAAAATTTTCATTTTTTGGTGGTAAAATTTCCAGTATAATTGAATAGGCATGTTTTCTAAATGTTTGCTGGACACTCTGTAGATGGCCAAGAATCCCAGGCTTCTTTAGGAGATCAGTAAAGACTCCAGGTAGGGTTGATCCATGTCTATTCTAGGAGCACTTATCATAAGATACACTATCTCACACTGAGGATTAGATAGAAGCATAATTGTTGACTAGTGCAGTGATGTCCATACTTGAAGGCTGGCAAGAACATAGGAAATACCAGAGGAAAATCAACTCAGTAATAGTGCAGATCAAGCCCTGAGTTTATAAAACTTTTTTCGTGCTCAACTAAGCTGAGCATGAAATTTGTCCTGCTGATAAAGCTCAAATTACTAACAATAGTTCTGAATTGAATTCTTTCTTGCTAAACATAGCCGAGCATGAAAATTTCACTGCTAATAAATATGAAAATGCCCACTATTGTTGGCTTTTTCATATTTATTAGTAGAAGAAATTTCAAGCTCAGCTGAGCTGAGCACGAACAAAGTTTTATAACCTCGGGACCAGGTGAGCATAGAAGCAAAAAAATAAAGATGAAAGGTTATAAAGATGAAAAGTTTGATTGTAGCAAATATTAATTTATATAAAAAAAAAACATCATAAAAAGAAATACAAGAAGATGGAGTTATGAGAATTTGCTGTTTAGAAAATGTTGTAACTATGGATGACTGCATAAGAAAGACTGTTCGACAGAAATAGCAAGCAGTGTAGCATGCTGGCAAAACAGGGCTAAAATGCTGAAACAAGAGATGGTTGATGATGTGTTTCTTCATGCAGACTGTGCTGTACTCTGACTGGCTGGTGGAGAAGGACTGCATACATAGTACCTCAGATACAGGTCAGACTACCCAAGACTTCACCACTTACGAGTTTCCAAACCAAGTACATCAACAGCACCCACATCAACTTTAGGTTCAACCGTCACAGCAAACGGTGACTTCGGCACTTCTTTGCCAGCGAAGTTAACATTTACAAGATGCGGCCCTGGTTCAAGAGGAGCAAACATGGTTTGGAAGCCCTCTGGAATCTGCTGGGTAGGAAGTTCTATTATCTCGCCCCTTGGATTACTTGCTGTTATTTGGCATGGTGCATCTGGTCTTCCAGCAGCAGTGGTATCAACTGTGATTGGACGAACCTCGTCCACTTCAATTGCTACAGAAACAAGATTTCCTTTATACCAACTGTTTGTAAATCACTATTTAAACGACAGCTGCAAGGTCAACTTCAAAGTGGAAATGAAAAAGCTTATAACTTTAAAGAAGAAATGATAAAGCTTATTTCCAACTTAAAGAAATCAATACACTTAAGTTACTTGCTGAAAATAATGCAGCAGTTAGAATACATGTACAGTACCTAACGGTCACACAAAGACCACATTTAAGAAAAAGACATATACCTAACAGTACTAAGAACACATTTAAGAAAAAAAAAATATACATAATGTTACAAAAAACACATTTAAGAATAGAAATGCACCTAACAGTACAAAGAACACATTTAAAAAAGAAAGACATGTACATTGTACCTTGCACTACATATTTAAGAAAAACAAAATGGTCTCTAACTCTACAAAGAACACATTTAAGAAAAAAACATGTACCTGCCACCATAAAGAGCACATTTAAGAAAAAACAACACATTTACACATGAAAAAAAACAACAACAAAAAAAAAAACAACAACAACATATATAAGAACAAAGACAAGAATCAGTAAAAATCACATTGAAAAGTATAGCAGAACTCTTATGGCTGTTCATTTAACCCTTCAAGCACAAAGCTATATTGTAACAGATGACATTCTAAATTGTTTAGTAGTTTTCAGAGAAAATAAGATAAGTAGGGCAGACAATTCACAAGAAATGTCAAGCCTTACTTTCTCTGAAAAATAAAAAAAACAACACACACACAAATGTACATATTCAGATGTGTCATCTGCTGCAGTTAGTAGCTTTCAGAGAAAATTAGATCTGTCATTTCATGTGGATTGTCTGCTCGGCAGACAGTTCATATGAAAAGGATTGTCTGTCTAGTCATGAAAACTTATTTTATTTTGCCTGAAGAGAAAAATGTCCTCTAGTTCAGCTGTGCTCAGCAATTTAACGGCTAAAACATGTAAGCAACAGTGTGTCTCTGAGCATTTACAAATTTTGCAGATTCAGACCTTCTGCACATCCACTCAGTCTCATCAGAGCCTTTCATCATCAGGGCCTTTGCGCTCCATCATTACATTCTATGGTATCAGATGGTTTTGTATGGGAAAAGCAAAGGTTCCTGATTAGACAGCAGAGAGGTACAGGATGACCTGTGCCTTGGTTAACAGCACAGTGGTCATCACGAAAACATGCCTATATAATTTTGACCCCCTTAAACCCTACTTTTATATAGTAAAACTGGGGTTTATAGCGGTATACATTATTTTTCTTATTACTGCTCAAAAACATAGATTGTGGGTACCCGATAGAACCGCCTTGCCGAGGCAGTCTAACGAGTACCCACAATCTATGTTTTGAGCAGAAATATAAAAAATATCAGTTTTTAATCTTAAAATTTTCAGTTTTTGGAGGTGAACTTTTCTATATATTCGAATAGGCATGTTTTCGTAATGTACAGGTTGATCTGAGCCTTTGCTGAGATACTTTTGCTTAGCACATGTTACATATACTTTTAACTCTAAAAGGCAACCACAGACACAATTTCTGTAGAAAAGCAATTCTTCAGGCATTAACCAAACATGCAGAGATTTTATTTTTTTTAATTTCAAAATTCCATTCACTGCACACCTTATATGCAAATCTTGATAAGCCATATGGAACTATTAACAAAGAATATAAATGATTAAAAAAAAACAACTGTATAATATGTTAATCAGGCAACCCATTTTATACTGGTACAAATGTAAATACAAAATTAATATAAAAAAGTTTTATAAGAAAAAATATATATTAGTATTCAGGTAAGAGGTAAGTCTACTATCAAAACACGGAGTCACTAATGGAAAATAATGTCAGTATAAATGCAAACTCAAACAATTAACAATTTACAAAATCATTCACTAAAAATTACAGAGAAGCTGGACTATACATAGCTCTAGATCAGTGGATGATGATTCGGTGTTTTACATCCTTTTGAATATTAACCCTTGCCATGCTGAATAAATCAAGATGCCACGCCCACTATTGATTTTCAGCCAATCAGACTGTTTGATCCAGGTTGTTGATATAAATTCACATATTAAATGGCAAACAGTGCAGATCCAGATCAGTTGGCTTCTTCAGAAGCCAACTGATCTGGATCTACACTGTTTGCAGAGGTAGGGTATATCAGGGCTCAGCATGACAAGGGTTAATGTCAGTCATATCGACACAATGAAAGGATCTGTACAGTAATGAGCTGAATTCTGCCTCCAGTGGGATTTGAACCTGGTACCTTGTGATTTGAAGTCAATAGGGCTTACCACTCGGCCACCCAGACACTTCAAGATCACTGGAATATCCAAGAAAACCTTTTTCTTATTCCTCAACGATATTACCATCAGGAAAACATGCCTATATAATACTGGCCCCCTTAAACCCCACTTTTATATAATAAAACTGGGGTTAACAGGGATATATATTATTTTTCTTATTTCTGCTCAAAAACATAGATTGTGGGTACTCATTAGCACTGCCTCACTGAGGTGGTTCTAACGAGTACCCACAATCTATGTTTAAAGCAGAAATATGAAGAATATAAGACTTTTTTGTCTGGAAATTTTCAGTTTTTGGAGGTGAAATTTTCTATATATTTGAATAGGCATGTTTTCATAACACATATTAATGGTACTCATTGGAATTGTTTCAATGAAAGATTCTATAGAGTACCAGGACAAGTTTGTCAATAACTTTTAGATTAAATCTAGAGCTATGATTATTTATTTCTATCATTCTGGGATTTAAATTCTGGCAAAACAGAAAAATAATTGAGCAAAACAGGATAAAACAATCTGTGCTAAGGTTCTTGTCACTCTAGGTTAAGTTGGTGTTTATCTGGCAATAATGTTATTCTGGTAAGGTGAAGCAAAGAAATCCTTGAAGCAGCATCAGGCATCTATCCATCTATAAGCCAGGGAAAAAGTATTCATCCATCAGTTCTCTATCTATTCTAGAAATAAGCCAAGGCCATATATTTCTTCAGCCATCTGGGTCATTCAGGTGGTTTGATGCAAAAATTTCCTTCTGCAAGACTATACATCTGATCAAATGCTAAGATATCACAAACATATGTATATATATCTTCCCCAGCATCTAGCTTGCATTCTTTGCAAATGCATCTAAACTTACGAGTTTCCAGTCCCATCACTTTTACTTGTCCTACATCTGCTTTTGGTTCTACCTTAACTGAGAATGGAGACTTTGGAACCTCCTGTTGATTGAAGTTAACATGGACAAGGTGAGGTCCAGGTTCTAGTGGTGCAAATAATGTTTCATATCCAGTTGGTTTCTGTTTTGTTGGAAGTTCAGCAGTTTTTCCTTGAGGGTTGGTAACTGATACACGACAAGGTGCATTAGGTCTTCCGGTTGATGAGGTATCAATTTCAATGGGACGGTTTTCTCCAACTTCAATAGCTATTTGACAAAACACACAGACAGTTATCACACCGAGAAAGGATAAGACATTTTAATTGGATTAATTACTTATGAGGACATATACACACTTATCTCTACTGCTATTATTATCATTATTATTATTAAAACTATTTTCTGTATTATTAGTGGGAAGATCTGTTAAACAATATTACAGAAATACTATCAATCCATCAAATGTCAATAGGCATATATGAACCTCTTTATAACAGAATTCATTATCACACAGTTTTCGATATAACTTGATTTTACAGATGTACCTAAAAAATGTAGCCAAACAAAAATACAGAATGTGCTGTACAGAATGTGCTGTATTTTTTCTATATAATCTGTACAATTTGTCTGCTTATAACACAACTGTTTTCTAATACAATTTTTGCTTTGAATTCCTGCTTTAGTGCTACAAAGAGGTTGTGGCACATCTTATTAAAGATGCCTGCCCTCTCTTATGTGACACTTTATCTTGAGATACAAAATACACAAAGTAATAAAACTTATGTGTTTGCAAAAATGAAATCCAATCATTACGAAAACAGGCTTATTCAAATATATTGAAAATTTCACAAAACATAGATTGTGGGTACTCATCAGAACTGCCTCAGTGAGGCAGTTCTAATGAGTACCAACAATCTATGTTTTGAACAGATATACAAAAAAAAAAAAAAAAAAAAATACTCAACAGGTATGTCGTCCTGCAAGGGAATGAATACACTTTCAGTAGAGATAACTTAAAGTAAATTTGTCCCTTTCTATAAAAGTGTCCAGTCTGAAATGAAAGGACTTGCTTTCCCATTCAAGTAGACCCCTTATTAGAAGGGGACTGATGTACAGTAATGCAATCAGGAAGTAACAAAAGTTGTCTCCCTTATGAAAAATGGCAGAAAATCAGCCAAGTGTATCATGTCCCCTTAAACAGTATAATGTTGTAAACCATGGTCAGGCAATGTAAGTAGATTATTTCACACAGTATCCGTACTGAGAAATAATTAACCCTTATCCTGCAGAATAAATTAATTTAGCCACACCCATTTCTGACTATCCACTATTTTGTTTGTGTTGAGGTTTTACGGCCCAGTCAACCCAATGGGGTCATGTCGAGCGCGGTCAGTTTACCTAACCACACGTTTACTGGGCAGGCTTAGTCCTCTAAGCGGTTAACCAGTATTGTGCACATTCTTTCGCCAGAAACTGACAACTGCCCTTCTTGAATCAGCGGAAGGGAGAGAATGACCGTAGAAAATATTTCATGATCAATCTCCACGAAAGAATGTTGCCGACCTCGACGGGGGTTGAACCCGCGACCTCCTGGTCTCCAGTCGGACGGCGCATCCAACTGAGCCACCGAGGCCGGCTGACTATCCACTAATTAGATTACTTGATATGTATTCATTCAATTCACAAACTGAATGACAAACAGTGTAGATCCTGAAGAAGCCATCTGATCTACACTGTTTGCAAAGGTAGGGGTTGTCATGTTCAGCAGGATAAGGAAATGTCCAGCATTACGGACAATGTTAAGAAGCATTTTGGGATCTTGAAGTCTTGAAATCTTGTTTCCAACTTGAAATTGTTCCACTGTCATCACCATCACAACAAACTACCATATATTCGGACACCAAATCTCCTTACCATAAATTCCTTAACTCTTAGTACTCTGCGTAAAATTTTCAGCAGACAACATTTTGAAATATTTTTCTTATTTTTCCCAGGAAACAGAGTTGACATTTCATGCAAATTGTCTCTAGATTTGTATGAAACATCAGATCCTGTTTTCTGAGAAAAACAAGAAATCATCAATTTGTCATCTGCACTTTGCCCAGAGTGAGGTAAAGGTTAAACTTAAACAAGTTCATTTTATTACCTTATGATGTGTCTAAAAACTGCTGGATGAGCGCAAAACAGGGTAGACCCAAATCAGATGCCATATTCCATTGAATCTGTTATGGTTCTACAAGCTTTGCTCAGAACTGTCTATTCGAATACTATGAGTAATCTCCCCACAATGGGAACAAAGAAATTAGCAGCTGTTCTAAGTTAAGTCTGTTTGAAGCAAAACATTAGTTTTCGGAAAAATGATTAATTGGACGACACTACCTCTTCTTGCCTGTATTTGATGGATTGACTGAGTACACTATAATACATAACCTTAAGCAATATTATTGAAATTACATTGTTCTACAAAATTTAACTGAAATATCAGACTCTTGACCTGACCAATTTTTTTCTGCCTTTAAAAATCTAAAAGAAAATTGCACCGACATTGACATTAAAGATATATTTATGCAGGTTATGTATGAGAAAACAGGTATGATAAATTTGGGTTTTCAAACAAGTTTGATGGGCAAAGGATTGGTGTGGGTATTATTAGTAAGAGGAAATGCTAAGTTAACCTATTGTATAAATCTGTCATATGATCTGGTCATGCTTTATATGGGCTTTTATATTCTCCTTTCATACATCAGAAATGTTTTATTTAGTTGCTAAAGCAAGGTTTCAAGTGTAAAAGCCATCCCATAGCACCAGATAAGAGGGGTATCTGGTGAGGCACTTCTAATGAGTACCACAACATATGTTTTTGTGGAACAACAAGAAAAATTATTTTTCTTATTGTTCCAAAAAATATGTTGTGGTACTCATTAGAAGTGCCTCACCAAGGTGTTTCTAGTTAGTATCCACAACATATGTTTTCATGGAGTAATAAGAAAAATATCAGGGCCCAGTTGTTCAAAACTAACGATATCATTAGTTAACATATTGTTAAAACTTTGATAATGTGGCATAAATGCTAATATTTTTTCAGAAAAATATCTGTGAATTAGATATTGTACTTACTAGAACAGTTAACATTTTGACCACTAACGAGCTCATTAAGCTAACGACACTTTGAACAACTGGGCCCAGTACTTTTCGAATGAAAAAAAGCACCTTATCTGGAGCCATGTGTCCAAGGCTTTTAACCTTGTGATACTACTGTGGATAACCAAATGGCAATGTACAGGTGGCATGCTGGTTGTTGGCAGGTTCTGTCTGGACAATGGTACAATGTGTGAAACTTTAACAAATTCTTCCTCTGTCCACAATCTTGGGACTTTACACAACTCCTCATGCCAATTTGTTCCTCTATAATAGGTCATGCGGATGGGAAACATGTTTGACAGGTGCTCTTGGCTACACTCTGTGCTCGTCAACAAAACCATGCTGAACTTACGCGTTTCCAGGCCTTTCACTTTAACGGCACCAACATTTGCTTTTGGCTGAACATCAACTGAGAATGGTGACCTTGGAACTTCTTGTCCGGCAAAGTTAACGTTAACTTTATGTGGACCTTGTTCTGTGGGCGTAAATGTTGTTCCATAGCCTTCTGGTTTCTTCTGAGTAGGAAGTTCTACAACCTTCCCTTTTGGATTTGTGACTGTCACTTTACAAGGAGCATCAGGTTTACCGGTTGAAGTTGTATTGATGGTGACTGGACGATGTTCTCCGACTTCGATAGCTATTAATTAATACCACCCATAAGTAATTGTGCAAAGACGCTTTATTTGTAAAACAGAACAGGGAGAATATCTAACTTTATAACAATACAAGGGAAAATATTTCACATTAAAACAATGCAAGAGAGACTTTCTGACTTGAGCCTAAAAGGAATATTTCTTTTAATGCTTAGCACTCTGGGTAAAATTTTCAGCAGATGACATACTGAAATATTTTCCCAGAAAACAGGATTTGACATTTCAAAATATTAAAACTGCCATCAATTTGTCACCTGCTGAATTTGCCCACCGAGTGGTAAAGGTTAATTTATACAGTTCACTGCTATTTTATACACTGGAGGACAGAAAATCCACCATGAAATCGAAATACAAACAAATAATGCACTAAAATTATTGTCTCAGTTTGGTTTTACAAAATGTGCCCGAATTTAATGTGAGAACTATACCACATATGTAGCAACTGAGTTTTTCATAAAATTACTGCTGCATGAGGTATACAACATACTAGCTGTTCAAACCATATCAAAAAAATGATAAAGAGTTTCTTATCAATTACTAATATCAATAAAATAACTAACTGCATATCATAAATATATTACTAATAACAAAAGAGGGCATTCCTAGTTTTGCATTTCTTTACAGAAACATATCTTGTTTCTATCTAGTTGGTTTCTAGCCACCTGAAAGACTGAAAATGAAGCATGCTAAAATGGCCTGACATGCATAGACAAAAATGACTTCAAATTAAACAGTCACTGGAATAGAAAGAGATGATTTTAACTATGAAAAACTATATGTAATAAATAAATAAATAGTAACTAGAAAAAAAAACTTCAATAAAAGCATGACCCTACAGCAAGATTTGGCAGATTTACAAAGAAAAGAAGTCACAATCTTTTATAAAAGCATGATTCTAAGCAAGATCTGGCACATATACACCACAACCTCTTTATAACACGATTGCTGGGATCCAAATGAAAACTGTGTTAGCTAAACAACTGTGTTGTATCCAAATAAAAAAATGTCTAAATCATATAGAAAAATGACCATAAATGGTCATTTTTCTATATAATCTATACATTTTTGTTTGGACACAACGCTTTTTGGATCCACCTTTAAACTGTCTTATATCCAAACTGTCTTATAATGAACTGTCTTATAAAGAGATTCTAGTATACTGTATTAAGCAGAAACAAGACACATTTTGTTATTTCACCAGTGATGTCTATCAATCTATCGGAGCTAATGTGTAGATGGTCTTTGGCGCAAATGCGGTAAATGCACATAGCTATATAAACAAATATTCAAAATAACTTACAAACTGTTTATGTGGGTTCACTCATTCAACAAAAATAAATGACAAAGCCACAAATAACAGTAACTTTATTGAAATTCTTTGGTACAAGTTCTTCTGTTTGTTCTTATTTATGAAAATCCAACCTTGTTTGTTTTTGAAGACAAACCTTGAAGATAATGGTCAGCATGTGCAAACATCCCGTCTCTTCCGCCAAAGATCAAAACTGGGTCAGTATAATGGAATCACAGCTTGCTATTATCAATGTTAAAAACAGAAAAAAGGCAAGATCATCAAGATGCAAGTCTTACCTAGAGAATAACAATACTGACAAGTGCAGCAGCAAGTTAAACAACCATGGGCTTGTCTTTTATCTTTTATCAGTTTAGTACTACAAAATAATCAACTGCCATGCTTATTATAGACAAACTGCTCCAAAAAGGCATCTTCACCATTGGCCAAAATATCACATTCCAATTTATAAACTTACGACTTTCTAAACCCTTCACTTCAACTTTCTTTTCATCAAATTCTGCTTCAACATTAACAACAAAAGGAGTCTTTGAAACTTCTTTTTCAGCAAGTTCAACCTTAACTGCATTTGGTCCTGGCTCTTTTGGTGTATACAGAGCCTCATAACCTTCTTTAGTTTTTTTAGTTGGGATTTCAGTATACGGACTGTTTGGACCTTTGGCGAAAAGTCTGCATGGTGCATCAGGTTTTCCTGTTGCTGTAGTGTCAATAGATATTGGGCGAGATTCTCCAAGTGGAATTGCTGTGAAAGAAGACAAACAACTTACTTTACTATGTTGTCAGTAGGTGATTTGTAACATTTATTCACATCATTTAACAAACAAAATGTTTTAAATTACTTTTTTGTTTCTATTTTCATCTAAGGAACTTAACAGAACATAATGTAGTTCACATTTTCTAGTCCTTTGGGATCACTGAACTCAATTAGATTTATTTGTAGATAAAATATCACTCAACCATGGGCTAGGAGCTTTGAGCAGTGTTGCATGTTCACATAACTGTGCATGAACAATAAAATCTAGTTTGCTATTTTACTTTGATGTCTTTTTTGCTTACAAAGGATCCTTATTTGCAGAATTATATATGTAGACACTACTGTCTCTTTTAAGTTTCAAGATTTTATTTTACATAATATAATAGCTTACTAAGTTTAGAGTTTAAAAGAAAAAGTCTCTAAGATCATATGTTACAAAAAAAAAATTCTTGAATAAAGCAATTTAATGTATGTCATCCAGATTTTACTGAAAGCTTATTTCTTTCATCCAGAACAAATAAAGCACTAGTAGGCACTGATACTACAAATGAAAACTTACGTGTATCTAAACCTTTCACTTTGGCTTTCTTGGCATCAAATTTTGGTTCAACATTTACATTAACTGGAGATTTAGGCACTTCATGTCCAGCATATTCAACCATGATTTTGTGAGGCCCGGTTTCTTTAGGTGTAAATGTACATTCATATCCCTCAGGAATCTTTTTATTTGGCACAAATGTTGTTTGACCTTTGGGATTAGTAGCTGTGACTTTGCAAGGTACTTCAGCATCACCAGTCACAGGCCTTGTTTCAACGGTAAATTTACGAATTTCATCAACTTCAACAGCTGAAGCAAAAATAATTCTTAATCATGTGATGCTAAATGGATTTTATGTATGTATCAATTATTTGTTTTATGTTCATTTTTTAAACTGATTTTCCGTAGTTGAAAATTGCCGACAATTATGAAAAGAACAAATGTAAGGCAAGTGATAATTTTAAGAATCTTGATATGAAATATCAATTTTCTAATCCATGGAGAGGCTTGACAAACAACAAATATATTTGTTAACTACTATTACATTTCAAAATCAATAACTTGTTAAACGCAACTCACAATTTTGCATCTGTAATTTATTCAAACTTAGACTTTAATTTTAAATCAACATAATTTAAATCAATTCATGCTCTTCTGGAGAAATAAAAAATGTTCTTAAGTGTAACAGATCTATTGTCCTTGAAATTAAATTTAAAAAGACAAAAGTCAATTTCCCAAGCTTACGTTTTTCTAATCCTTTTATGTCCACCTTAGATAAGTCAAGTTTTGCCACTTCTACTTTAAATGGAGACTTAGGTATCTCCTTTCCTGCAACTTCTACTTTAACTACATGAGGACCATCTTCTAATGGTGCAAACATTGTCTCATAGCCATCTTTTGATTTCTTAACAGGACAGTCTGTTGGCTCATTTTTGGGATTAACTGAAGTAACTTTACAAGGTGCTTCAGGGTTGCCAGTATTTTTAGTTACTACTGAGATGGGTCTCTTCTCACCAACCTTCACAGCTATAATTAATAAGAATAGTGTGATGTGAATACCAAAATAATGTCAAGTAAAAATCATATTTATATTTATTCAGGTAATTCAAGGATGTTTGTTCACAAAAGAGTTGAATTGTCTCACCTCACATAAACTTATTGTGCTTTTGAAATTGTGGCAAAATCTGAATGTTGATTATACTGCTATGCTACTAAGCTTTCACATTTCTTTAAATATAAATTGTCAAGTATATAAAATTTGTTTAGACCTATCTGTGTTGTATGATTCAATAATCTCTTCATCTAAAATCTGGAGTCTCTCTCTGGCTCTCTTTTTCTGTATTTTTCTCTCCCTCTCTCTCTCTCTCTCTCTCTCTCTCTCTCTCTCTCTCTCTCTCTCTCGTGTGTCTCTTTCCCTCTATTGCATAAATTTTCTTAATGAGTCAGATATCTGACATTTCTCTGTTTAAAGTTCAAGTCGTATATCCAATCACTTACGAGTTTCTAAGCCTTTGACCTCCACTTTACTGAGATCAGTTTTGGGTTCCACAGGTACAGAGAATGGTGATTTTGGAATCTCTTTGCCAGCATATTCAACCTTGACCTTGTAAGGTCCAACCTCAAGTGGAGCAAATGTTGCTTGGTAGCCATCTTTGGTTTTTGTGGTTGGAAGATCTTCTGGACGGCCTTTAGGATTTGTTGCTGTAACCTTGCAAGGAGCATCAGGTTTACCAGTTGTGATGGTAATGGGTCTTTTTTCTCCAACAGTAACAGCTAGAAATTGATTGCAACATTGTTAACAGACTATTGTATCTGCAAGAACTATTGGCCTTAATTTTTAATATGTATAATAATCTGAAATTTGTTTTTAACAAGAATCCCCCATGACACCCAAATTTTTTCTTATATCAAAAAGTATGCTGTATTGATAGACCACACCAGTTATGATTTTCTTTTCTTCAAATCAAAGTAACATGACTACAAAGTCATGTTATCTGAATACCTTGTAAATGTATGAAATATCTTCACACCGAAACTACTGAAAGTTATGTTTTAAAACCTTAATGTTTTTTGGTTTTATTTTTATTTTTTATTTTTTTTTTTACCTACGCTTTTAGGGTTGCTTTGTTCTTAAAACTTTGTTTAGGCAGTAACTTACGAGTATCTAATCCTTTCACTTCAACACCTTTAAGTTCTGCCCTGCTAGGCTCCACTGGGACCTCAAATGGAGACTTTGGAACTTCCTGCCCAGCAAATTCAACTTTGACCATATGTGGCCCAGGTTCCAATGGTGCAAATATAGTTTCAAAGCCTGTAGGTGTCTTCTTTGTTGGAAGTACAACAGGCTGGCCTTTAGGGTTTGTTGCTGTGATCTTGCAAGGAGCATCAGGCTTACCAGCAGACTGTGTGTCTACTGTAACAGGTCTAGTTTCACCAACTTTGATAGCTGCAGTCAAAGAAATCATGCAGTTTTCAGTTCACTTACTCAGAAAATGAGAACAGAACTTTCTTTAGCACACAAATTCTTTTTGCCATTTATATTATACACATCTACCCTGTGATTGAAGTTGTCATTTAAAAACAAAGTGGGGGGATTAGCAATCTATTTTAATGTTGAGACTGTTTATGAAAAACAAAAAATATTGTTAGAACTTTAATCTGTATTTTAAAAGAATCATGGATTTGGACTAGGAACTTATAATATTTCATGAAGCAAATGTATGTCTTTATGCCTATAACAGATTTTCATGAATTCAAAACTCTTAAAAAATTCAGAACTTATAAGTTTCAATGTACATCTTGAAACAAACAACAAATGCAAGTTATATCATCGAACTTATCATTAAATAGAGGATAAGGACACTTACGAGTGTCTAGACCCAAGACCTGAACCTTAGCCATGGCTTCATCCATTTTTTTCTCAACATCTATAGTGAATGGTGACCCTGGTACATCTTTACCCATGTATTCAATCTTCAATGTGTGTGGTCCAACTTCATGTGGACTATATGTCGTTTCGAAGGCAGTAGAAGTTTTTGCTATGGGAAGTTCACTTGTTCTCCCTTTAGGGGTAGTGGCAACAATGGTACAATAAGGTTCTGGTCCAAATCTCCCCTCTTTCTTGACTGGAGCAAGGATTTGGATCTGGCGTTTCTCTCCCACTTGTATGGCTACAGTGCATTAACACAAACCAAAATATCAAGGTCAAAGTTAATAAAATGTCTTTATGTACAAAAGATATATTATTTTTTAGCTTTAGATGTTAGAGATGTTAAGACCTTTCAAAGCAAAAATTCGGCTTTCTGAGAAAATTGCATTTCCTAACTTTAAATATATAATTACAAATTGTCTGCAACTGTTTTGACTGGTGATCTAGGGGCTAAAGTGTTTGTAGACAGCAGATATGAGACCAACATTGTTGCATAGGTCAGGATACTGATGAACAAAGAACGCGCTACTACTGATACTTTATTATTACACACAGGGTAAAAAATTTTAACCTATTCAGCAAGTAAATTACAAATTTTAATATTATATTCTGATGCAAACAGCTTACAATTACTTGTTTATTTGAAAAATAAGAAGTGTACCTAATACCAATTTTACTGATTTCATTCAAATTATTGACACTTACGTTTTTCAAGCCCTTTAACAGTTATAGTAGTAACTTTCTTTTCAACAGGAACATTGAATGGAGATCCAGGTACCTCTTTCCCAGCACATTCAACTGCAACCTTATGAGGTCCAATTTCAGTGGGAGCAAAAGTTGTATCAAAGCCTTCTTTAGTTTTTTTAAGTGGCAGTTCTGCAGTTTGATTCTTTGGATTTGTTACAGTCACTGTGCATGGAACTTCTTCTCCAACTGGGGCTGTTATTATTGAGACTGGACGTTTGTCATTCACTTGGACAGCTATGTAAAAATTGAACATGCTGGTATTATCTTTATAAAGAACATAATTTTCTTTCTTCAGAAAAAAATTACTGATTACAGTTTCTAGTTTGTGAATTACAATATCATTATGGAAAAAAACCTGAGCTTACAGTTTAATTCTACAATAAGATCATTCAAAGTCAAAAGATCTTTTGGAATTATTTTTGAATTATTATTAGCTTTTTGTGCTTTTCATATATTTGCATAAGATAATAAACTATATTTAAACTTGCTTCTGATGGTTTGTAATGTAACAACAAAGTAAAATAGTTGAAATGAAATTCCTTTTTATTGCATTAAATAAAGTAAATAAGTGAAGTGAGGAACTGGTTATCCACAGATAACCCTGTTTTAATAGAATGAAAATGATTTAGCACTGTAACACTGAATTTAAACACAAAATTGTAAAATTGATCCTTACGAGTGTCAAGTCCAGTTACAGTTACTTTAGACACATCAACAGGTTTCATAACATCAACTGTAAATGGAGAATCAGGAATTTCCTTTCCATTATACTCTACTTTCACTTTGTGTGGTCCCATATCACGTGGATTGCAGACTGTTGCAAATGCTGTGTCTGTTGTAGTTACAGGCAATTCAAATGATTTTCCTTTTGGGTTTGTCATTGTGACTTTACATGTAGGCTCTGGAGCAAATCTTCCCTCCTTTTTAGTTGGAGCAAGAACTTCAACTGGTCTCTTTTCTCCCACTTGAATAGCTGTATACATCAAAAGTTAAGGTTTGTCAATTGGACAAAGAAATGAATTATGTTGCAAAATGTACTGCACAATAACAGGTAATGCAGGGTGACCACTTGTCTGGAAAAATATCAGTTACAAAATTCCAAATGTTCTCTCGAGACTCTTATTTCTGATTTGGTAATAAAAGACATGAATTTTTCTTGGGATCATTGAGATCATTCTGGTATCTTGTAGTGTTGGGAATCTGCCAGAATTTCATAGTCGATTATCGGTTTTGTAAAACAGACTGATCATTGATTAATAATCCACTTGTAGAAAATATATTCACTTTTAATTTAGCCCTCTTCCAGGTACTTATTCAATAAGGATATTCAGATAATATTTTTCTTATTTCCCCATGAAAACATACTTTGTGGGTATTCATAAGAATCACATATATGAGGCACTTCTAATGAGTACCCACAACATATGTTTTCATGGAGAAATAAGAAAAATATCAGTCCTTTTGGGTTGACTTATTTAAGGCTATTTTATCATTTTTTTTTCACTGTTATTGACCACAAATCTAGAATGACCCAAACAGACAGCTTTGAGTTTGTTCCTTTTTATTTGATTGTGTTAGGGTTTAATGACACATCAACCCTTGTGTATCATTTTGTGTCATCTCCCAGAGAAAGGGAGATGAGAGATAGAATTCCGAGATGGTAGAGGAGATGAAAGGGAGACAGGGGAGAAAGGAAAATGAATGAAAGAGAAGAAACAGAAGAAACAAAAAAAATCCCCCTCTACCCTTACCTGCTGCAAGGATAGCAGGCCTTGCCCAACTGTAAGCCAATATCAGTTGGGACGCCCTGGTGACGTAAGATACACGACACCTTTGCCTAACCCAACCAGTCCTGCAAACTACAAAGCTGTCTAATGAAGAGTCTCAATGCTTTCTTTCCTTTATGTGTTCTTTAGTTGTTGCCAAGGGCAACCTTTACAGATTTTGAGCTCGTTCTAATTGACAAACAATGCAGATCCAGATCAGCTGGCTTCTTTAGAAGCCAACTGATCTGGATCTATACTGTTTGCAAAGGCAGGGTATATCCAGGTTCAGCAGGACAAGGGTTAACTGCTTTGTAGTGGCTGTAAAATGTCTCCCCATACTTCAACACAAAGTACTTTTTATATTTCTTGGGATCACTGAGCCCATTGTGGTATGATCTTAGAAAATCAAGTTCCACTTTAGCCAATCTAGAGGAAGCATGCAGCCCTACATATAATGCTGTCACATGAAGAGTCTCAATGAGACCAAAATTCTGATTTTCTTTCTCTTATGTTTTATCTTTTTCTTTTTTTTTATTTGTTGTTGTTGTTTAAAAGGGCAACCTTTATAGATTTTATTTCAGTAATGAATAAGATATAACTGCTGCAGGCTATGGATGAATTCATGTTTTACATCATCCAGTAATAGTATTTCAGCTTTATCACGATCACGAAGGGTGATAATGAATGACCCTATATAATGAAGTACTGTAATGTCAAGAGATGATTACACCACAGTAAGCATATTAACCTGGGTCATTGTGATCAATAATCAGGGAAGCCATGTGGACACATCAAATTCAGGCTAAGAAAAATAATTCCTGTCTTCAAGGCTGGCATGATTGTTTCCAAGCCTGCCCCTGAGAATTCCAGGCAACTGGTCACCCGCCACATGTAACATGTAACAGCAGTCTTTTACTGACAACTGACTCTATACTGATTACATTATAGTTGTTTGTTTAAATATACTGCACTAAACAGGTCACCAAGAGATTTTTCAAACTTTGTTGGAACTGTTTTTTACAGGTATGCTTCAATACATATTGCAAGATGATCTGTTGAATCTTGGCTGCTATTAGCAGTTGATCCATTTGCTATTTTCAAGTGTACATTAATCTAAAGATATATATTATAATACTCATGTTCTATATATACCTTCTGAATGACACTAAAATCCCACTTTTTATTTTGCTTCAACTTATTAATGGAAATAAAAGTTTGACTATAGATTTTTTCGAAAGCAGAGTAGCGAGATCATAAACCATCACTTACGTTTATCAAGACCTTTTACAAGTATTCTTAGGATCTTTTTCTCTACTTGAACATTGAATGGGGATCCAGGAACTTCTTTTCCTGCACATTCAACCATAACTTTATGTGGCCCAACTTCAGTTGGTGCAAAAGTGGTCTCATGGCCTTCTGGAGTTTTAGAGGTTGGTAATTCTGCAGTTTGATTTTTAGGATTCATAACCGTCACTCTGCATGGAACTTCTTGTCCAGTTTCAGTGGTTATAATTTGAACTGGTCGTTTTTCATTCACCTCCACAGCTAATAAGCAAAATAATCATTTTAAACAGAAAATCTCATTTACATCTGCAGTTTTATATTTTTCAGATCAGTTTACTCCTTATAATTATAACTGTTATTGAAAGATGATACTAGAAGCTAGTTTCAACCTAAGACAAATTTTTAACATTTATTCTTTAGCTGTACTTATAATTTTACCAGTCTACTAACAATAGGTCTATAAAAGAGTATTTTTGCCTATTATTAATATTTTAGATTAAACCGTTTTCGTACTTCTTTTCTGCCTTACACACTTTATTTCATGCAAAGAGCCTGAGAAATTAATTTAATATAGAACAAAGACTAGCTTCATTGAATGAGCTTGTTGAAACCATGGTTACCGAGAGAAAACAAAGTATTTTGAATTGTCTACACTTTTTTACTCAAATATTTGGCTAAAAATCATAACATTTTCAACCAACTTTACATCAAAATTATTTAAGGTGAATGAAATTCCTACTTATAAACACTTACGAGTCTCAAGCCCTTTAACTTTCACCTTGGATACATCAACAGGTTTCATGACATCTACTGAGAATGGAGAATTCTGGACTTCTTTTTCCATGTACTCAACCTTTATCTTATGAGTGCCAGTATCATGTGGGCTGTATGTAGTTTCAAATGCTGTGCTTGTAACACTGATAGGTAGTTCACTTGTTCTCCCCTTAGGATTTGTTGCAAAGACTTTACATGTTGGTTCAGGACCAAACCTTCCTTCCTTTTTGGTTGGTGCAATGACTTGAATCTGACGTTTTTCTCCAACTTGTATTGCTGTTACAATTCAAGATAAAATTATGCTTCATATATGAGGATAGTGATTGGAATATCTTAGACAGGAACTAGTTTGTCAGTTCAAGGTATACCCTTAATGTGATATTTAACTAAATGTCAATTTTTATTACATTTTGGATTTTTCCCTTAGCATCAATGATTGTCATTTGTGCTTTGAAGCAAAACTTACATGAACATAATGAACAGCATCATTTATAGTATTTAATTAAATCATGCCACACAACTATGATAATTAACTGTAAAAATACTTCCAACCTGAAACAGTTTAAGGATCAATTCAGACAGAGCACTACTTTATATATGTAGTTATTGAATAACAAGTCTGATTAGTTTAAACAATCTCAGTTATAAACTTGCTAATTGAAAGTATAAATTCAGAGTATGTAAAGCACATAGTATGGAAAAGTTCCTTACTCCATTCATTATATGGGTAACAAAGACCCAGATCAGTCGGCAAAACTGTGCAGCCTGCTGAAAACCTTCTGTGTCAATCTGGGCCCAGTTGTTCAAAGCGTCGTTAGCTTAACAAGCTCATTAAGGGTCATTTCGTTAACTGTTTTAGCAGAGTCAATATACAATATTCTGATATTTTTTGCTGAAAAAATGTGAGCTACTCACATCTTTTCAGCAAAAAAATTCAGCATATTTGCATATCACTCGATGTAAATTTTAAGGAACCGTTAACTAACAACATCGTTAGCTTTGAACAACTGGGTCCTGGTAAACAGCATTGATTGCTTCCATAAAAAGTCAAAATGGGGCTGTTCAGTTTGAGCAAGTGAGCAGGCTGATCTGAACTTTTACTGTCAGCAAATAAGGAAGATTTTCTTGTGCTGAACATCAATTTGTTTTTCTGCAAAGTGATATATGCCAGTATTGACATTTTACAAATAGATGTAGCTAATTTTGAAACTCACGTGTTTCAAGACCTTTAACCACTGGCTTTAAACTTTTCTTCTCTACCATGACATTGAATGGGGAACCAGGAACATCTTGCCCTGCACATGCAACTGTGACTTTGTGTGGTCCTATTTCTGATGGTGTAAATGAGGTTCCATGACCATCAGCAGTTTTGAAGGTAGGTAATTCTGAGACTTGATTTTTTGGTGTTGTGACAGTGACCTTGCAGGGTACTTCTTTGCCAACAGCAGTTGTTATAATTGAAATTGGTCTATTCTCACCTACCATTATGGCTGTAGAAAACAGGATAAAAATATGCTCAATGTTTGCTTTTGTTCTGATTTTGAGTTTCTATATCAGTCTTCCTCAGTTTTATCCTTCAAAGTTTAAGTTTTTATCTCATCAAGTAATTATTTTTATCTCCAAGGGTTAAGTATTCTGGAAAATGTACACCTGTTTGTATGTTATTGACAATTACTGGTTCTGCAGTGGAAACCACTTCTTGCTTTCTTTTTTAAAACAATATATTTGAATTGAACAAACTTCTGTATATTATAAGTATGCATTCAAAATTTTAATTCATAGTAGTCTCTTAAATATTTTTTCTTAATTTTCCCATAAAATGCAGTTTGATATTTTATACAAGGTGGCTACTCAAGAGATCATTTGCATCCAATATCAAACACTTTTTTCAGGAAAACACAAAAAGTTCAACAGCTTGCTGCTGAAGTTGCCCACAGAGTGTTTTCACTTTTAAACTACACTTATCCATACCTTACTAATTTACTTTAACATATAAATAAACTTACAACTCTTAAATGTCTAGAATAAGATCAGTAAATAACTTACGGGTTTCTAGACCTTTTACTAGAACTTTTGAAACATCTATTGTTTCGACGTTAACAGTAAAAGGAGAATTTGGAACTTCTTTTCCTGCATATTCTATTTTGACCTTGTGTTTTCCCGGCATAGTTGGAGTAAACAAGCAGTCATATCCTTCAGACTGCAGTTCCACAGGTAAACTTTCAGTATCTCCTTTTGGTGTGGTCACAATGACTTTGCAGACAGCATTTACTCTGCCAGTTTCTTTAGTTATGATGGTGATTTTACGTGTTTCACCAAGTGGAATAGCTGAAGATTGAAATAAATCATACTTAACAAATTTGTAGGTTTTAACCATCCCATACATTTTACTTCACACAATTTTATTGTGCAATTTTTAAACCATAGTATATGAGTTATGTACATCAAAATTCATCAAAGCTCATTATTTGACCTAACTTTACATTTTTTATTTAATTTTTATTTTCTATCATTTTATACAGAAAATTTATAATTTTATTCATTTATAATTACTTTAGCAGCACATATTTCTTTGTATCTTTTGAATAGATGGACTGGAAATAATTATGGCTATTAGTAAAGTTTCATATAAAGCCACTTCTGTGATGTTCCATGAGCTAAACAGCAGTATTTCACCAATGTGTCATTGCAACTGTTGACAATTAAAGTGGCCAAAACCTTACAAAAATTGTTTCAGTAAATATTAAATATTTAAAGAAATTAACAGAAAAAAAAAAAAATAGCCAAGTGATACTGTACAACTTACGAGTGTCAAGTCCAATAACTTTGACTTTATTGATTTCAAGTTTCTCAACAACAACTTCAAATGGTGAACCAGGGACTTCTTGACTGTCGTATTCAATTTTGACTTTGTGTATCCCAATATCCCAGCTGGAGAATGTGGCTTCATAGCCTATTTCAACTTTCTTTGTTTTTAACTCCGTTGTCCTATTTTTGGGACTAACATCCATTATTTTGCAAGGTGCTTCTTTCTTCGGTGCATTTGTTGTTACGACAGTGACGGGACGTTTTTCACCAGGTGCAACAGCTACAAAAAGCAATAATTTGCTTATATAAACTTTGAGTAACCTGTACAATTATCATGTAAGTGTTGAAGTTGACACTTAATTTTTATGTATTTCCTTGTGAAGTTTCTAACAGTATTTTTATCCTTCATCCATAATTTTAAATATATTTCAGAAAGACTTTATTTAAATACTTATTGGTGATATTTTGGTTAATTATATTTTAACTGCATCTTGATAATTCAAATCATTATGTTTTTTTATACCTTTATATAACAGTAACTGTTGAACTCATTCAGTTTTCTTTTGTGAGACTAAAATTATGTATTCAATAATAATATCGCATATATTTTCCACCAAATGTTTGCCACTTGTATATGACATTTTTGTAACCAAGCAAAATGTTTTAAACTTACGGTTTTCAAGGCCTCTAACTTCAATGTCACCCTTAGGAAGCTTAGCATCAGGCACAGCAGCCCCTTTGGGCACCACTTCCACAGGAAATGGTGAATCTGGGACTGGCTGCTTGTCATAAGTGACTTCTACTTTGTGAGGACCTGTTTCTGATGGAGTGAATGAGGTGGTATACCCCTCAGGAGCTTTTTTGACTGGAAGATCAACTGTTTTTTTCTTTGGAGTTGTGACCGTAACTTTACATGGGGCATCCTTTTTTGGCATTGATGTGGTAACTATGGTTACAGGACGTGTTTCTCCAACTTGTATTGCTGTAGGAAACATTAAAATATCTCAGTAAAAAGCATTTACTGCTTATAAAAAGGTTATGGCTTCCTATCCTGATTTTTATTCATTACATAACAAATAAAGCAGTACTCTTGCATATACATGTATGTAAAACTACTGGAGCTCTAAGTCTGGTCTGTTACTGACAACAATATGAATGAATTTGTATTTTGATTTTACTTCGTTTTGACTGATTCTTTAGTAGAAAAACAGATATTATGTAAGGTATAGACAAATTGCTAAATTATTCTATTTTCCTGAAAGACATTTGTACAGTTCATTCAGAGTTTGTTTATTTGGGTCCCACAGCATATGAATAACAATCCCAGGAAACGGATTTAATTAAAATTTACATTTATATCATTTACCGAAACCTTGTATACACTGATGCACTAGTTATTTTCGCTTTTTTTTCCTTGGAATTTCACAAAATGAAACCTTACGTGTTTCAAGGCCTTTCACTTCAACACCAGGTGTCTTCTTCTTTGCTTCAACATTGACTGTGAATGGCGATTTGTCAACTGGTTTCTTGTCATAATTAACCTCCACTTTATGAGGCCCAGTCTCAGTTGGGGTAAATGAAGATGTGTACCCATCTGGTGAATCTTTCACTGGTAATTCCACTGTTTTATTTTTAGGTGTGGTAACAGTGACTTTACATGGAGCCTTCTTTTTTGGTGTTGAAGGGATAAGAATATGGACAGTGCGAGTTTCTCCGAGCGGAATAGCTATAGAAATAAGACAACCTGTTCTTGAAACTTCATGCCAATTTACAAACTGACACTGAAACAGTGGTACGAAGGCAACAAACAACAATAGGGTTGACAAAGACAAGGGAAGTTAGAAGGTAGGATCTTTCAACAAAATATAGGTTTCAAACAAGACAGAGCATGGGTAGGTTGCTGGTTTATCAACAAGCATTGAATATTAAAGAAGGTGGGGGAGATAAGGCCAAATAAGGTCTGCATAAAAGTGAAGATAGTTAAAATTCAAAAACAGGCCAGGTAAAATAAAAATATACTTCAGTGAAAAAAAAAAAGAAAGAAAGCTATCAAAAATATTTCCTAATTTTTTTTATCTTCTTTTTCTTATGGGCTAATTAAGTACCAATGACTACTAAGTACCAATGATTGGCTTTCTGTGCTCCAGACATTAACTGTAGCCACTTAAAATTGTTCTTATCTATTCAGTTAAACATACTTTGTGTGTACTCATTAAAACTGTCTGGCTGGACACTTTTATTGAGTATCAATATGTGTTTTCTAGTTGCTTCAACATTTGGTAAAAAAATATCTAATCTGGAGTCTTGTTTCAGTACAGTAACCCATTTGTTTTGATAATTTTAACCATTTAACCCCTGAGTCTCCAAACTGGCCTCTACCATCTTTATATATGGGCAGATCAATTCTTGGAAATAGGAATGCCAAAAACAGAATGGCAAATAGTGTAGATCCTGATGAGATGGCTTATTATGAAATCCCTGATCTAGATCTAAACTGTTTGAATAGAATTGAGCTGAACATTGGCATAGCCAGAATGGAATTACTTTTACCCATACCCAGGAAATATCTAGAAAATTCTCCCTAGTAGCACTTTTAAAATAGGGGCTAATCTTAAAGGAAAGAATTTGCTCCCAGAAGCAAATTATTTCCTTTAAGAGCAGCCTCTACAATAAAGAAGGAAAATGTTTTATTGTTTATCTTTTTAAGACAAATATTTTCCTTATGCATGCATAGATGTGCAAAATGAGTGCAATGGGCACTACACATGTGCTGAAAATATACTTATCAGAAAAAATTCTGCAACTATATGCTCTCATCCCTTGTAAATTGCTGGCTAGAAAGCAAGATATAAGTTTGCATCAGCTGGCTGCTTCTTTGCCTTTATGCAGACACGAACAAATAAAAGTGTAAATAATCTTGTTTTTATCAATCAAAGAAAAAGGACTGTAAGGGATCCAATATAAACACAGAAAAAAAGTTTCACTGGTATTTCAAAGATATTTAAGACAGAAGGAAAGATGGAAAGCAAAGGGACAAAACAAAAAGAACAGCACACAGGGGATGGACAGACACAAGCACATTGACAAACTAGACTCTTCCTATAAACAACCAGCAGCTGAAAGAAGTAGTTTTCCTGTCAACTACATGTATAAAGAAAACAACAAACTACAAAGTCAATAACAAGAGAAAAGGAAACCTGTCTGAAATGGGAGAAAGTACAGGTGAAACTGACATATACTTATATACTTATAGAATGCATATATTTATAAAAATCAAATGGTAACATAAACTGTAGCCATGTGCATAAAACTTAAATTACACCAAAGACCATCTAGACAAGCGCATATGACAGCATGTTGGTATCAAGCTAACATAATTTGTGTTTTTGAAGTCACTTTTGACTTGTGTTGGTACTAAAACTATAATGACTGATAGATATAGATCTAGATAAGAAGGCTAAACAGATAAATATTTTCTTATTTCTCCAAGAAAACATTGTGGTACTCACTGAAAGAGCTTCAGCAAGGCACTTCCATAGCTCCAGATTAGTGGGGATTATTGCACTATGAAAATGTTTGTTGTGGGTGCTTATTAGAAGCACTGATGATGTGCTTCTAATAAGCACCCACAACAAATGTTTTCATGGCACAATAAGTAAAATATTACTATGTTTTGGTTGTAAAAGTGCCTTATCTGGAGCTATGAATTCAAATGAGTAATCACAACATATGTTTTTCAACACATCACGAAAACATGCCTATATAATATTTACTCCCTTAAACCCCACTTTTATATAGTAAAACTGGGGTTTACAGGGGTATACATTATTTATCTTATTTCTGCTCAAAAACATAGATTGTGGGTACTTGTTAGAACTGCCTCGCTGAGGCAGTACTAAGGATTATCCAAAATCTATGTTTTGAGCAGAAATATGAAAAATATCAGAGTTTTTTGTCTGAAAATATTCATTTTTTGGAGGTGAAATTTTCTATATATTTGCATAGGCGTGGTTTCGTAATGAGAAATAAGAAAATATCATCAATTCTGTTTGGAAAAGTGCCTTATCTAGAACTATGGAAAAAGGCAAAAGGTCATAGCAAATTATTTAGCACATGGAAAATGAAACACAAGGACTGAAACAGTACTCAAGGAAAGCTGTCACTTCAGAGAAATTCATTTCTTTTTTATTTCTACACAAACATACGTAGAGAAATCTAAAATATAAGCAGTACTCTTGACAAGAGGTCAATGTTCCAGTGTTCTGTATATTTCATATGTCTTGCAGTAATGCAGTTCAAACAATGTAAGTGTTCACAAAAAATATACCATCAATACTCCTCTCGTCTACAGCACTGAAATATAATTTTCTCTCTCTCTCTCTCTTTCAAACACACACACACAGCTTATCTTGAGCCCTGAATCACTGCAAAGGATAAGTGAGCTATGAAATGGGATCAGCTACCTTAATACATTTTCTAACAGCAAATCCAGACTGTATATGGAGTTTTCTCCAACCAAACAATAAAACATCTTGTGGATACCCATCAGAATTGCTTTGGTAAGTTAGTTCTAAAGAGTAACTGCATAATATTTACCAGGTAAAATAAGAGGACTACCAGTCTGGAGACCCCTCTTATCAAAAGCTGGAATGCACATTCATTATGAAAACATGCCTATCGAAATATATAGAAAATTCACCTCCAAAAACTGAAAATTTTCAGATAAAAACTCTGATATTTTTTTTACATTTCTGCTCTAAACATAGATGGTGAGTACTCGTTAGAACCGCCTTGGTGAGGCAGTTCTAACAAGTACCCACAGTCTATGTTTTTGAGCAGAAATAAAAGAAATAATGTATACCCCTGTAAACCCCAGTTTTACTATATAAAAGTGGGGTTTAAGGGGGTCAGTATTATATAGGCATGTTTTCGTGATGTTCAGCAATGTTGCCAGGAGCATCACTTCTTGTTTATACATTTTGATACCTCAAAATGTATGAATATGATGAAACCCCTACTCAAACACTGAGTAAATATTAAGGTAGCTTTTCCTATTATTTTTATAGATGTTTCCAATCAAATAAAACAAAATAAAATAAAATAATCATGAGTTTGCTATTAATTTCAGCTCTGAACTGAAACTAACATTACTGTAATAACCCTAGGTATTGGAACAAATAGGCCTGAGCAAGCAATGAAGCTCCAGATCAGATGCTGCAGAAGGCAGTATCTGATCAGGGTCTACACAGTTTGCCAATGTCAGTATTTTTAGTCACATCAACAGGTAGTAAATTGCAACTTGCTCGAATTTGAGGATAAGTATGGTAAATAGTTAAGGTGTCCCAATAATTAGCGTGAATACTGTAAGTATGATTTGACCAATCAGAAAGATATCTCAACCCTTAAACTGCCAATCACAACAATTGTCATCTGCTTGTGATTTTAAAAGTCATTTTTGCAAACAGTGTGGACCCAGATCCTAGAGGAGCAGTCTGATCTGAATCCACACTGTTTGCATGTATGCCAAAAATAGATTTGAAAAGTTTGCAAGAATATTCAGCAGATGACATAAACAGGTGACATTTTCAGACACAGGTTTGGCCTATACTCCTTGACTCTTCCATATGCTTGCACAGCTGCTGACATTTCAAAATAGTTTTCTGCTTTTCCCATAAAATATTTATTTTTCTTAACTTTTCCCACAAAATGGACTTTAACATTTCATGTAAATTGTCTCAATTTGCATTAAGTGTCAGTCTTTTTTCTGGGAAAAAAAATAAGAAATATTTCAAAATGTCTGCTGAAAGTTTTACCCAGTATGCTTGGAATTAAGTCTACATGTAAACAGAACCTTTGATTTGCTTGCAACTGTAGCAAATAATTGACAGGGATTCTTTGTAAAATTTGATAAATATAAATATTTCTGATTGGTCCTTGTAACGACGCTAAGCAAGAAAAATGCTTACAGCTTTTTACCAAAGCTTACCAGCAAAATTTTTGCCTTACACAATATGAAAGGTATGGAAAAATAAATTGGGAGGTAAAAAGCTGAAATGCACACAAAAGTTCCTATTCTGCTATGAAGAGCTGCAAGTTAAAACGCTAGAACAAAAACTTAAAAGTTTGGCAACAAGCTAAACACACATGGTATTGTAGCACAAATTGTGAATGGCTGCATGACTGTAAGCTAGTATGACCATGTCAGATGTTTGGGCCACTCGTAACATTGCAGTTTATATTACTTACGAGTATCAAGCCCAGTAACAGTGACTTCGGTGATCTCGACTTTCTCAACAGTGACACGGTATGGAGAATTGGGTACATCCTGTCCAGCATATTTAATCATGACTGTGTGCACTCCGATTTCGGTTGATGTAAAGATAGCAGAGTACCCTTCTGTTATTTGTGTCACCGTAAGCTCGACGGTTCTACCCGACGGCATAGTGACAACAATGAGACAAGGGGCATCCTTCTTCTTTGCCATTGTTGTTACAACAGTGATAGTACGCTTTTCATTCACTTGAATAGCTACAGAAATAAACTTCTAATCATACAGGGGTATACGTATACACACATTCATATATACAACACAATACATATTGTACAATAAAAAAACTAAAATATAAACATGCAAATACAATATACAATATACATAAGCATGGTAAAAATATTTAAATACAACATGCAATAATAACTGGGCTGCATCAAGTGAAAAAGTGCCATCGAACATGTACAAAATGCACAGATTCAGATCATCTTGTGCATGCAAAAAGTATCAACTGGGCCTTAGCTCTCCATTCATACATTATGCAGTATCCAAGGATTCTTTTGGCGGACATTGAAGGCCCTGATTAGACTGCATGGAAGTGCATGCTGACCTAGGCTATCACTGTCTGCATATGCCCGAAGACACATTTTCACATGGCAGCATCTAACTGATCATTTTCTGTCTTCTGTCATAACTAACTACAATGACTAGCTCCTTCTGTTAACCCTTATCCTGCTGTTCACGACAACCCCTACCTTTGCAAGCTGTGTAGATCCAGATCTGATGGCTTGAAGCCATCTGATCAGGATCTACACTGTTTGTCAGTCAGTTTGTGAATTTGAACAAAAACATTATATATTATGTAATCTGACTGGCTGATAGTCAGAGATGGGTGTGGCTTACTAAATTATTAAGCAGGATAAGGGTTAAACATATATAGCTTGACAATATTCAGCACAATCGGCAGGATATATATAATTTCTATCTCTCCATGACAACATGGAGTGGTTACTCATTAGTACTGCCCCCCTGAGATGAATCCAATGTACATTAACATTTTGTTTATGTGCAGAAATAAACATTTCTTTCTGACTGAAAACAGCTTCTTATCTACAGCTTAAAGTTTTCAGTTTTTGCTCACAGAATATTATTCATCTGAATACCATAAGCTTAATGCAGCAACAACTTTCATAACTTTATTTTCTATTGTGATTTTAATACTCCGAATTACTACCTACCCCAGTGCAGACCAAACAATTATGCATAGCTGAAACTGTACAAGGATTAAAGGTGCCAGTAAAACCTGGTTTATGCCCCCACCCCACTAGACTGTAGCACATGCTGCTGTCCATTTCAAGGTGGAAAATTCTGGGCCCAGTTGTTCAAAACTAACGATGTCGTTAGTTAACGATTCGTTAAAATTTACATCGAATGATACACAAATATGCTGAAATTTTTTGCTGAAAAAATGTGAGTAGCTTTTGCAATGCAAAAGCTACTCACATTTTTTCAGCAAAGAATATCAGAATATTGTATATTGAATCCGCTAAAACAGTTAACGAAATGACCCTTAACGAGGTTTTACGGCCCAGTCAACCCAATGGGGTCATGTCGAGCGCGGCCAGTTTACCTAACCACACGTTTACTGGGCAGGCTTAGTCCTCTAAGCGGTTAACCAGTATGTGCACATTCTTTCGCCAGAAACTGACAACTGCCCTTCTTGAATCAGCGGAAGAGAGAGAATGACCGTAGAAAATATTTCATGATCAATCTCAACGAAAGAATGTTGCAAAACGACGCTTTGAACAACTGGGCCCTGGTGCAGTTTCCAGTTTGTAGATTTAAGGCAATCTTTTTTGACTTTTATTTGACTTTTATTTAACAATGTGCTTACCCCTTTTACAATTGTCTGCTTTAGCCTTTGCTATGATTTTATGTTGTTTCATTTGTTTCATATATTTCCAAAGAAGCATTTTGGCCATATACTTTAGCTGCCCACAGCTTTTGTGCTCTTCGCTGTCTTCTTGTTAGATGTATTGTCCTGTTTCATATTAAGTAAGTGAGAAGTTTGGCACCAGTAAATCCAGGTTTAAGCCACCCAAAAGCTATGCTGCTGACTCGTCCAAAGTGGTATTTCTATTGCAGTTTTTCATTTTATGTAGAAAAAAAAAAACATTATTTGATTAAGGTGTGTTTTTGTGATGTCATCAATAGATTCTAAAAGAAATGACCCTTGAGAGCAATGAATACACTCACAAAAATGAAAAGTTTCAAGTATTCTGGGCCTGACATAATCCTTATCCTATGCCTTGGAAGGACTGTGACCTTTCCTTGCCCCAAGGTTATAAAACTCTTTCATGCTCAACTCAGCTGAGCATGAAATTTGTCCTGCTAATAAATCTCAAATTACTAACAATTGCAAATACTTTCTTGCTAAACATAGCTGAGCACGAAAATTTCTCTGCTAATAAGTATGAAAATGCCAACTATTGTTGGCATTTTCATATTTATTAGCAGAGAAAATTTCATGCTCAGCTAAGTTGAGCATGAAAAAGTTTTATAACCTTAGGGCCTGGGTATCAGACCCAGTTAGAAAATGTGAATTCTCTCTAAAAGCAGAGACAGGATAAAATTTCCCAATATTAAAAGATAGGCCCATGAGATGAGAATATTGTCAAGCTATATGTATAAAAAATAGACGACAATACAGTAGAGAATCTGGATCATCAATTCTGCATGAATCTCTGAAAACACAAGTTAACAATTGAAATGCTATCAAACGTAGAAAGTATTGCACACCATCTGACTGTATGTGGTAGCAAATTGTTAGGAGTTTAACTCTTTCACTTCGCTATATCAGACAAGTAAATCAATGACTTTACAATTAGTTAGGGCATTTTTAAGAAAAAAAAAAGCACAAACAGAAAAGACAAATCACTGTCAGCCATTTTAGCTGAATCTACATAGTAAAATTTACTTTTGTTGGCGTCTGTGACACTGAAAGTGAGGCAAATTTCCTCCACTTCTTTCTGAATTACACAATATATATGCTAGACTATAAATGACTGACTGACCTGTCTAACTTTCATTTGTATCTTGTTAATAACTGCCACACTACCCAAACAATGTCACCACAAAAATCAGTGATGTGCATGTCTATAAGATACAAGACAAAGCCATGTTGGTAACAACAATTAGATTGCTTATCTTAAAATTAGCAGACAATGAATACGTTATATTTTCCTTCAGGAATAAGCAGTCTTCAGTAGATGGAAGATTTTCTACAAACATTTTTCAAACTTAAATGTGACTGTTTAGGAGATGGGTGAAAAATGCTGCTAATAGCTGTAGATATGACGACTTCCCAGATAAATCTAATTTCTCCAAGAAAACATACCTTGTGGGTTCTCATTAGAAGTGTCTTACTGTATGTTTTCATGGAGAAAAAAAGAAAAAAAAACATCCCTAGATTTGATTGACTGCAAAATCAATCTAATTCTGATTTAAGGAAGACATTGGTAGCTGTATGGGTAGACTGCAAAGGCCGCCTTAACTTGACTTGTACTCTTTCTTGAAACCTCCTGCCTCCTGATTCCTTACCAACAAAGCTTTGCCTCTGGAAGAATTTAAAATCCAAATTAAACATATTCAGGGCACATCCTTAAGTTACATGCTATAGAGCTGGAAGACTTCTGAAATTCTCACAATTTTAGGGACAAGGCTTGGTTTCATTTACCGATTCTCATATGCATTCTTTGTACTTTCAGCTCTCCTCACAAACCAAGGAGAAGGAAAAGGTTTAGGCATACTTTCCCTAAAACTGCCCAAAGGATGGGCCCTGCATATCAGGTCCTACAAAATGACATTTGCAACTTATCGCTAAATTGTAACTTATCACTAAATGTATCATTAATTTCAACTTACGTGTATCCAAGCCCTTGACTGTGACCTTGCTAAGGTCAATGCTGGATTCAACCTTGACCTTAATTGGACTTGCCGGAATCTCCTTCTCAGCAAAGAACACCTGTACTGTATACATGCCAGCTGTTGTGGGCTCATATTCGACAGTGAATGTGCCATCCTTGTTGTCGATGGTGTTAACAGGGACATCTTTACCTCTGTCATCAGTCAGAGCAATAGCAACATCACCTGAAAACACAGAAAACAATAGTTTTCAACACATGCCAAACTATTGAACAAAAGAGATATCAGGGTTTATCATCTGGTTCACTATTATTCAATGGATAAAGTCATGTCGAAACAAGAGGCCCACGGGCCACGGTTCGCTCAAATGAGTGACATAGCCACGGCAGACATGCAGATGTTATGCAACATTTTTCCAATACTATCATCGCAACTAATGAAAATATCATCATTTGAGCAATTCTTAGTTTTGAAGAAGAATATATGGGCCTGACAGTCAATGGAGCATGATCATTTGAATAAACTATCAATCACATTTCAACAGAAGGATCAATGTGAAATTTGGTGGAAATTGGCTAAGTGGTTTCTGAAGAATCATGATTTTATACATGTAAACAGCACAGTGGCAGGGAAATATTATAAATATAAACCAGATGATGGCCATCTTAGATTTCCAAACAGAACAATTTTAACTACTGTTGATCTACAAGTCACTTCGATACTTTCAATATAAATGTATATGGTCCATACAAATAGGGAAATTTGACCTTGGAGGTAAAAAGGTCAAATGTCAACATAGAACATCATTTTAGCAATTTTGGTAGATCTCCTGTCCCCCATAATTTGTGCAAAGATCAGGACCCAGGGCTTATTTGGTTATGGAGAAGAAGATTTTTAAAGGTTTTTACCATATATGGGCATGGCAGCCATTTTGATCAATGGACCATACCCATTTTAGCAATCTTTCATTCTCCTGCCCACGGAGGCTCTGCATGAAATTTGAGTAACACTGGCCCAGAGGCTTCAGAGGAAAAGCCATTTGAAATTATCAACATTTTTTCCATACAAATGTATGGGGCCCATACAAATGCATACAGAAGCAAACTTGACCCCGCCATAAAAGGTTAAATGTCAATGTATGACAATTATTTTAGCAACTTTGGTAGATCGCCCGTTCCAGATGATATATGCAAAGATTCAGCCACAAGCCATCCTCGGTTTTGGAGAATAAGATTTTTAAATGTTTTTTCCCACACAAATGCATAAGGAAGCAAACTTGACCTTGCCATAAAAAGGTCAAATGTCAATGTACGACCATTATTTTAGCAATTTTAGTAGACCCCCTGTCCCCGATGATTTATGCAAAGATTCAGCCCCAAAGCATCCTCGGTTCTAGAGAAGAAGAGTTTTAAAGGTTTTTACCATATATGGGCATGGCGGCCATCTTGCTCAATGAACTGTGACCATTTTAGCAATCTTTTGTTCCCCCTACCTAAGGAGGCTCCATATGAAATTTGAGCAAAATTGGCCCAGAGGCTCCAGAGGAGAAGTTGTTTGAAATTCTGAACATTTTTCCCACACAAATGCATAAGGAAGCAAAATTGACCTTACCGTAAAAAGGTCAAATGTCAATGTACGACCATTATTTTAGCAATTTTGGTAGCCCTCCTATTCCCGATGATATATGCAAAGATTCAGCCATAAGGCAGGCTCGGTTTAGGAGAAGAAGATTTTTAACGGTTTTTCCCATACAAATGCATAGGGAAGCAAACTTGACCTTGCCGTAAAAAGGTCAAACGTCAACGTACGACAATTCTTTTAGCAAATTTGGTAGACCTCCCGTCCCCGATGATTCCTGCAAAGGTTCAGCCCCAAGGCATTCTCGGTTCTGGAGAAAAAGATTTTTAAAGGTTTTTACCATATATGGGCGTGGCGGCCATCTTGGTCAACAGACTGTGACCATTTTAGCAATTTTTTGTTCCCCCACCCTAGGCTCCATATGAATTTGAGCAAAATTGGCTCAGCAGCTTCAGAGGAGAAGTCGTTTGAAAATGTTAACAGACGGACGCACAGACGGACGGTCGACGGACGCACGGACAGATGACAGACAAAAAGTGATCTCAATAGCTCATCCTGAGCATAGCTCAGGTGAGCTAAAAACGATATGACCACACATTTCATAACAAGGTTACTGATGTGTAATGTCATCACTCCATTCCTGACAATATTATGTTTTCTTTTCAGAAACCTTTAAATTTCTACGGCCATAAAATACAGTCTAAAAGTCATTCATATGATATACAGATCTTACATTCACAGTTATTTTATATGAAATTTATGAAACTCTCCGAAGGCTTGTTTGTCATATGAAATTACCACTCATGTAAGTTCCTCTATTTATGCATAGCTCCAGATAAAAGGGGGTATCCAACAATATTTTTCTTATTCCTCCACAAAAATATATGTTATGGGTACTAAGAAGTGCCTCAATCTGAAAAACTAATAAATGTTCGTAACTTAGTTGTCATGTCCATCTGGTTTTCCTTAACGCATTGTCAGAATGAATGATGGTATTATATTCTAATCATTTGACAATGACTGTGAGCTCAAACCTTAATGCTCTGCATGCTGGGTAAAATTTTCAGCAGAAGACATTTTAAATATGTTTCATACTTTTCCCAGAGAAACTCTCTCTAATGGTCTAAATGACATAGCTAAATAGCATTGTTTCATATAAGGTGATGATTCTAGTGATCGCCTTAAAGGCTCCATATTCCTCAAAAAATAGACTTATATCCAAAAAAAGGTTTAATAGTTTGATATACAGTATTAATACGATCATTAAGTGTGGCATCTGACAGCCTGTAAAATTTCAGTTAGTCTCTTGTTTTCGAACTGGATCAAAAATGAAGTGATTTTGTATCATATTTCTGAATTAATACTGGCAACATTAATTCAGAGATACGATAAAATAACTATTTCATTTCAAGAGGGAGAGACTAACTGAAATTTTACAGGCTGTCAGGTGCCACATTTTATGATTGAATTAATACCATATATCAATTTATTAAACCGTTCTTGGATAAAAAAATGTCCACTTTTGAGGAATATGGTGCCTGTTATTCTGTTGTTTTTTTTTGCGGGGGTGGGGGGGAGGTGTTGTTCTATTTTTTTTTACTAAATATCTTGCGGACATAATTCTAACAAGCACCAACAACATATATTTTGGAGCTAAGTATTTTCTGAATATCCTTTTCACCAGAAGCCCTGAACATCACAACCCTTATTTCATGCTTTCATTGACAGCAAATGATATGCTCTTACCTGGACCAGCAGTCCTGCAGTCCACCTTGAAGTGTGTCTTGACAAATGTTTTCACACCTTTTTCTACACCTGGACCATACACCTTCACATTGCCAGGTTTTGTTGGCTCAGACACGGACACCTACAACACAATAGTATTATTACATTTACCACCAAAATCCTAAATATCAGGATAACCAGGCTTGAGCAAACAGACTTGACCCAGATCAGATGCTGCATTAGCAGAATCTGATCAGTGTCTTCTCTGTTTGCCATTCAGCCTGGCAATTTTGGACACATCTTAGAGTTGTTAAAATAAGAAAAGTGAATAAAAAGTGCTTATTAGATACCAACCCCACCCCCCTCCCCTGGATAGAAAGATGGACACACACATGGGCAGACAATGTGAAAACTGTATACTTATAGGACAAGTATGGTAAGATGTTTGGACGTCCAAATACTTAGGGCAAATACAGAACAGTAAATATATCGTCAAAAATGCTTAAGCAAAACCCATAGATCTCAGTTTAGCTCAATTAGCCTTGGACCATCAAAGTTCAAATACATGTATCAGCAGGCACTTTAAAATATTTTAATTCTTGTTCTTGAAAACAGGGCTTGGCATTTTATCACATTCTCTCCAATGTGAATGAAATCTAAGCCCTGTTTTGAGTGGAAAATAATAAAAAAAAAAAACGTGACTGATTTATGTGCTCCTCTTTGCCTAGCAAGTCATTATATGTCCTAAACTTTCAAACGCTTTTCAAACACTTTATTCCATATTTTTTTGTGTAAAGTTTTTAAGCATGTTGTATGTTTAACAATATACACAATAGAATGGCAAACAGTGTCAACTCTGATCAAATTACTCCTTCAGTAGAAGTCTGATCTGGATCTGAATTTTTTGCATACCTCATTTTGTCATAAAAGTTTTTGTACAAAACTGTAAGACAATTACCATCCTCTGAGGATAAGTTGACAGTATCTTCATGATTGTTTATGTCATTAGACCAAGTCCATTCTTATAAAAAGGTGAACTCTACTTGACTAGCTCTCAATGATATACATCATAAGCACAAATGAACTTAAAACTGTATTAGTATAGTGGTAAATCTCTTAGTTTACAAAGCGTGATCCTGCAGGTTCGAATCCAAACATAACCTTTTTGTTCTTTTTTTATCTTTTCTTCATGAAATTTAATTTTGAGTGAAAGAATACATAAACTGGAAAACAATTTTATAATTTTAAATATCAAATGATTTTTTGTGCAGCATCATTTAGTTTTCTGGTATTATTTCCTGATATTGCCTAAAAAGGAAAACTTGATTTAAAGTCCGGCTTTATTTTGAATTGTGTTTTGAAAATTCATGCAAAGATGTATTGAGACTTGAATGAATATGATTTTTCTATAAAAAAAATGTACAAAGTGTCAGTTTTGTATGTTCCTGCTTTGAAAGGCAGTTTAGAAAGAATAAAGTTATTTTCAAATTCCAAATGTTAACATAACTGTCACTAGAATAGTGCAGGTTGTTTTCCTTTTAAGAAAAATAAAAGTATAGTTTGCACAAAAATGGCTCAAAGACAAAATAAAAACAAAAATAAATGAATAACAAGAAAAATGCCTAATGGTATTATGGACAGGTTTTTTAAATAACAAAGAAAGTGAGAGTTGTCCCTCTTGCATGTGAAACACCTACTGGTCCTCCCCTTCATCCCTACCAAATATGAAAGCAATCCAAAGAAGAATAAAGGTAACATATAACGTTGAAAAAGTCAACCAAAAGGTTAACCTGGGACGATGACAGCCCACCCGGACATCGCTATTTTAAAGGACGGATTTTTTGAAAAACCCATCAAAAAAAAAAAAAAAAAATAATAATAATTATCCTTTGGTGATCAGAATGACTGGATCAAAATATAACAGGAACATTTTCATTCAATGTTCTCTACTCTACTTACTGCACTATTGCAACATATATACATTAACTGCGGTTAGTAAGTATAATACATTAAACTATCTGCAATGTGTTTGTGGTAATTCATTCAAAACCTGTTTTACCCAAGTACATCGGAAGATTCTGTGATGCACTGTCAAATTATTCTTTAAGCATTATACCAATTCATAGCCCCAGGTAAGAGGGAGTATCAGGAAAATATTTTCCTTCTACTTCAAGAAAACATATGTTGTGGGTACTCATTAGAAGTGCCTCACAGAGGCACTTCTAATGAGTACCCAAAACTTATGTTTTTGTATAGAAATAAGAAAAATATCAGCAATTTTTGGTTGAAAAAAAACAACAACAGACAAACGAAAAACAACCTTAACTTGAGCTATGTACTATATAAACGGTTAAATATCTCTGCTAAGTACTCACCCTGAATGGACTCTTGGGGATACCGACTGAGCCCCATGTGATGATGATGGTGTGTTTGACAGGGTTCTTGGGATTATATTTGCAGGAGAAGGTTCCATCCTTGTTGTCTTTGACATCTACATTCACAGGTTTATAGTTGGCATCAATGCAGGTAATGTGCAGAGGAGCTTTACCAGCTTTGCGGGCATCGACAGTAAATTCTGCCCATTTGTTGATAATTACACCGGTCTTCTCAAGACCAGGACCCTTAGCAATGACCTGTAATTATAATACAACAAATTAAAACAGAATCTTAAATCTCCCATACAATTTTCTTCCCTCCTTAATATGCTAATTTTTTAATATTTTTTTTTAAATAACGGAAAAAAAAACTCACACAAAAAAACCAGGGCCCGGTTGTTCAAAGCGTCGTTAGCTTAACGAGCTCGTTAAGGGTCATTTCGTTAACTGTTTTAGCGGATTCAATATACAGTATTCTGATATTTTGTGCTGAAAAAATGTGAGTAGCTTTTGCAGTGCAAAAGCTACTCACATTTTTTCAGCAAAAAATTTCAGCATATTTGTGTATCATTCGATGTAAATTTTAACGAATCGTTAACTAATGACATCGTTAGCTTTGAACAACTGGGCCCAGGCATTCTGTTTTATGCCTTCCTATCCTTTTTATTATTATAATAAACTCATCCCTAAAGCACAAGTCAGAAGGAGAAATCATAAAAATAATGATAGTGTTTGGTCAAAAAAAAGCTTTATTTGGAGGTATGGATTATTTGTTTGTGTTGAGGTTTTACGGCCCAGTCAACCTAATGGGGTCATGTCAAGAGTGGTCAATTTACCTAGCCACACATTTATTGGGCAGGCTTAGTTCTCTAAGCTGTTAATCAGTATTGTGCACATTCTTTCGCCAGAAACTGACAACTGCCCTTCTTGAATCAGCAGAAGGGAGAGAATGACCATAGAAAATATTTCATGAATGGTATGGATTAATCAGAATCTGTAAATATAAATGTTTATATTTCCTGCTTTCAGAAGTGGCCTCAAGAAAGATGTGGGGAACACATTCTACAACTATGAACAACTTGCTCTACTTTCAATCTCTTATGAGTGATGCCTAGAAAATGACATTTTTCTTATCTCTCCATGAAAACATATTTTGTATATGTACTCACTAGAAGTGTCTCAATGACATGCTTCTATTGATACCCACAATATATGTTGCTCACTGCTATGCTTCTAATGAGAGCCCACAACATATGTTTTCATGGAGAATTTAGAAAAATATTACATAGCCACCCCTCTTTTCTCCCACTTTGCCTATATGAGAAAATCTATGACCATGTAATTCCTAGGAACAATCCACTTAAAGGTGGGAGAAAAAGAACCCATCATGAGCCAGTCCATGCAGGATAAGGAAATCTTACCCTCAGGGTAGGAATTCAATCACGGACTCAGCAAGCCTCGTTCCTGGTTGAAATTCCTACCCCTTGGGTGAGATTTCCCAATCCTGCATAGACACTCATGATGGATTCTTAAAATATCACTCTATGGTAACTCTGAAAATAGAGTACTGTTTTACCCAGGGCATGATCAGCATTGCATATTACAGAACTACTAATGAATAAACTAAAAAAAAAAAAAGCTACAGTCTACTCTCATTATCTCGAACTCACTTATCTCAAATAACCGCTCATCTCGAAGTGAAATTCTGGTCCCTGTTTTAACATGGAAATCTAAGAACAGGTAACAAAATATTGTGGAAAAGAGGAGAAATTGCTCCTAAGGAGCAATTTCTCCTCTTTTCCACAATATTTTCAATATGTCTCTTACTTCAGGAGTCAAATTACATATTCATTTGTTAAATGTGATTGCTCGATTTATTGTTTTCCTCACTTCTGCAACTCTGATATTTTGACGTACGGATATCTTGAAGTGTTTCAGAGTCCCTTGGAATTCGAGATAACGAGAGTCGACTGTATTTTCATGTCTTTGGTTTGTTCCTTGCTTCTGATGGATCTGTCCCCTCAGAACATATTGTTCAGATTTTAGGACCAGTATGGTAAGGAGTTAAGGTATCAGTGCCTCTTACCTTTGAAGCATCGAACTCTGTTGTTGCTGGCTGGATCTGTGCCATATATGGGGCTTGTGGAATATCTTGCTCATCACACAGGATATGGACGGCATATTCTCCGGGAGCTGTGGGCCAATAAGTTACATCTGCTGAACCATCGCCATTGTCTTTACAGTCAATTTTGGCCTGTGATGGTCCCTCAATTGAAAATCCTGTAAACATACAAAGAATATTTTTGTAATTCTACATTTTACTACATAAAAAATATCATGTCAGAAGTCCAGGTAAAGAGAATCAACCTAACAGGCAAGCAGTTCCTTATTTTTTTTTTATCCCATCTTCAAAATTTCAATACAGCTATTTAGGGAAAAAAAGTCCTTCTCCCTGGTGGACATGTTTTTTGACAAATAATGATGGCTTGAACAATATTGGTAGAGGATCACCAAAGAAACATTTCTGCCAAATTATATTACACTTGCTTCAGTAGTTTCTGACAAGAAGATTTTTCCAGTTTTCTATTTAGATATATATCGAAAAACAAGCCCTGCCCCCTGGCAGCCATGTTTTTTGAAGAATCATAATGGCTTGAACAATCTTGGTAGTAAGTCAGCCAAGAAAGATTTCTGCCAAACTATATTTAAATCGGTTCAGTGGTTTCTGACAAGGAGACTTTTAAAATTTTCTACACAGATTTATAAGGAAAATAAGCCCCTCTCCCTGGAAGCCATATTTTTTAACAAATCATGATGGCTTGAATAATCTTAGAAGAAGGTCACCAAAGGAACATTTCTGCCAAATTATATTGAAATCAGCCCAGTTGTGTATGACAAGAAGATTTTTAAAGTTTTCTATATTGATATACATGTATAGGGAAAATAAGCCTTGTGCCCTGACAGCCAAGTTTTTGATCAATCATAATGGCTTGAAAAATCTCAGTAGAGGGTCACCAAAGGCACATTTCTGCCAAATCATATTGGAATAGGTCCAGTGGTTTCTGACAAGATTTTTAAAGTTTTCTATATAGACATATAGAGAAAATAAGGCTTGTTCCCATGAGCTTTATGCTCAGGAGAACTACCAGCCTTATTTTCTGTGAAAATTAAATTTAAAAAAAAATCATCGCTACTCATTGGCAACAGATTCAGCCTGCTGAATGCATGGTATTTTAAGAGTTAAATCATTATTTAATTACCAAGAGCACCAGTCTCTCCATTGGTTTCCACTGTGAAGCAGGCTGGCTGGTTGACAACACCACCTTCTAAGCCTGGGCCAAATGCAACTATCTTTGAGGTCTTTTCTGGTCCAACATCCACTTTGAATGGACTCTTCGTGATGTGCTGCCCTCCGAAGGTGATGGTAACAACATACTGACCAACTTTTGGTGGAATGTAGAAACACTCATAAACTCCTTCTTCTGTTTTTGATTGTTTAACTTCACACTTGATGTTGGTTCCGCCTGAAAATAGTTTTAATATATTTAGCTGCAAACACCTGGAAATTAGAAATACAGTCGACCCCCATTATCTCGAATACCAAGGGACCATCTGAAATACTTCGAAATATCCATACCTCAACATATCTGATTTGCAGAATCGAAGAAAAATAATTCGAAAAACCACATTTAACAAATATATATATGTAATAGGAATCTTGAAGTTAGAGATATATTGAAAAAATTGTGGAAAAGAGGAGAAATTGCTCCTTAGGAGCAATTTCTCCTCTTTTCCAGAATATTTTTTTACCTGTTGTTAGATTCTCATATTTAGGCAGGTCTCAAGATTTTCACTTCGAGATAAGCGATTATTCAAGATAAGCGAGGTCGATATAATGAGAGTCAACTGTATGCTGCTGCAACTTCTTGTCATGATTTTAGGAATATTATTTTCTATTAGAAATGACGTTTAATTTATTGTCAATGTTCTTATGAGTATTACAAGTAAATAGAAAAGTAATAGCAACAAATAAACATATACTTTTGACGTCCGCATATTCCGGAACAAAACATCCTTTGCGTTAATATCTGGTTGAAAAAATGGGGTGACAAATAGCAAATATTTTCTTCTGGAATCTAACAACCATAGTGTATTGTAATGGTAGGTAGAAATGCCATTTCTATAGCCATAGTATAATTTGCATAATGGCTTCGTGTTTTTTCTTATGTTTAATAAAAAACATGAACATATTCTGCATATAAACACATCTGCATGCTGTCTTTTTTGCTGGGACTTTTGGGAAAACAGTAACGCAAAAGAATGCTGTGGCTGTTTTTTTTGTGAATTTCAATGACATGGGTGCAAACTACCATATTGTTTTCAAAAGGTTCAGAATTCTATTTAATATGTATTAGTATGCTAAAATTTTGAGGATAGCCAATCATTACGAAACCACGCCTATTCAAATATATTGAAAATTTCATCTCCAAAAACTGAAAAATTTTAGGTAAAAAACTCTGATATTTTTCACATTTCTTCTCAAAACATAGATTGTGGGTACTCGTTAGAACTGCCTCTCTGAGGCAGTTCTAACGAGTACTCACAATCTATGTTTTGGAGCAAAAATAAGAAAAATAATATATACCTCTGTAAACCCCAGTTTTACTATATAAAAGTGGGGTTTAAGGGGGTCAAAATTATATAGGGCTGTTTTCGTGATGACAATAAGATATTCTAAATGAAAATTAATGTCAACACAACAGCCAGAGCATACCAAAGCAGACTTCTAATCAAGATGTAATGTTATGAAATTGTATATTAATGATGATTCAACATAGCATTTTTCTTGCAAATATAAAGTTGAAGCTTCTTACTATTAAATCCAAGGCTACCTTCTCCTTTGAAGTTTGCCCATCTGCTAATAAGTACTTTTCAATGACTGAACACTTTTTAAAATTTTGGAAATGTGACACTTCACTAGTTTTAGCATTTAATTATTAATTACGTAATTATGACATGACAAGAGTGTCCATGCATAATTGTACTCTCAGCTAAAATTTTAATAAAAATTTTACTTATTGCTAAGGCTTTTTCAGAATCCAGTGAATGTAAAATGTAGGAGAAGAACAAAAACGAGTTTTGAGTCTTAAGACATTATTTCATAACAGTATTTAAAAGATACAATACCTGGGCCAGTGACCTGAACTTTGACCTCAGCAGTCCCAGCACCCTTGGTGTGAACTTTGAATTCTGCATGCTGTTTAACTCTAACACCACGTGGCTGTATACCCCTGCCAGTAGCATACACAGCCTTGGCATTGGAAGCTGGAGAGACATTGACACCAAATGGACTGTTGGGAATAGGTTTGCCTCCAAACATGACATTAATCGAGTGGAGTCCAGCTTCCATTGCTGTGTACTCTACCAGGTAAACACCTTCCTTAGATGGAGTGATAGTTGGTTTGATCTTGTCCTTGTGGCCGACTGGATCCAGGATGACTACATCCACATTACCTTTTCCTGCATCTAAAATAGCAATATCAACATGATCAGCAACTGCAATCACTGGAAACTGTCCTACAATGCCACTTAATGGGCTAATTATACTGCTCTACTTTTTACTTTTCTTGTTTCAGAAAATATTTGAAATTATCTAATATAGGGATCAAACATGGTTTTTCATGCATTAACATTCGCCAGGTCCCGAGGGAGGTGTTGAAAACTGAGGCCGGAGGCCGCGGTTTTCAACACCTTCCTAGGGACCTGGCAAATGCTATTATATTGAAAAACCATGTTCGATCGCTATTATTGCATAAAAACTGAAAACATTTGCTACATTTTGCATTATTTCTTGCACTATTTTGTTTCGCCTTTCCACTGATGTCTCACAAACGCAATTTCCATGGACTATGCTCATTCTAGGGCCGGGCAATACACATCTAGTAACGGCAGCAAATCTGTGGCCCCAGTAGGATCAAATTTGAAAGTTGCGTAGCCCTGCATTAACAGCGTGTGAATTGCCTTGTTAATACATGGCTTTTCACCAGTTAATGCATGGCTGTTAATAACGTGTGACAGTGCTTTTTATGCAATAATATTATATAGCACACATCTTACAAACACAGAGTAAAAATTTATATAAAGCAGTACATAAATAGCCCGTTATAGAACATATAATTCATAGCTCCAGATGAGAGGGTGAATCTGTAGATTATTTTTCTTATTTCTCAAGTTTCCATGGAGAAATAATAAAAATATTAATAATTTTCAGATGATAAAAAAAAAAAGCACCTTATCTGGAACTATGATACATCTTGCGCCTTTAGCACGTGACACACTAAATACCATATTTACCCTAAGTACTGAGAGGGAAAGGCCTGAGCAAACATTTGCCACGCATCCAGCTATCTTTAGATTAAGAACTGGTAGTAAGATGGACATATTTAGGAGAAGAATGGTTTGGAGTTATGATGTCTGAATACTTGGGTAAATACGTTAAGCGAATCACAGATCAAGAAAATGGGCGTACTTAGAGGGTTTTTTTTTTTTTGCACCAAAACTCTCATCTTGTGTGTACAAAATGAAAATGTCTCATATTTTAATGCAAAAATAAAACAAATTTCCCAATCTTAACCCTTGTCCTGCTGAACCCAGATATATCCTGCATTTGCAAACAGTGTAGATCCAGAACAGTTGGCTTCTGAAGAAGCCAACTGATCTGGATCTGCACTGTTTGCCATTAAGTATGTGAATTTATTACAACAATCAAAATCAAGTAATCTCATTGGCTGAAAGTTAGAAGTGGGCATGGTATCTTAATTTCTTCAGCATGACAAGGGTTAATAACAGTTTGATTTTTTTTTTAATTACCTTATTACCAAGAAATATACCATTTTGCAAGAAATATTCCTTTTTGGAATTAATCTATTTCTCTCCCAATTTTCATGTAACTCCCCTCTGGAAACAGTATGTCAGTTATACTGAAATTTACCCCCCAAGGCCAGAAAAAAGTAATTTGCATATAATATTCCTGGATGCTTGAAATGCATTCAAACAAGATAATGAATTGCAGATTTGAATTGTCCATTGGAGACAATTCAAACGAAATGCCTATTCTTAGTTTTTGCAAGAATTTGTTTCAGCTCTTGTTTAACAACATATCAACCCTTCTGGGTCATTTTTGCTAGAAAATGTGACATATATTTCATCTGCTGGTTGGTTGGGTTGGAGTTTTATGACCCAGTCAACACCATTAAGATCATGTCGAGCCAGTCATTTTTTTTCCTGGGCAGGATTAGTCCTCTAAGCAGTTAAACAGTACTTGTGTACATTTGTCAGAATTTGTTTATCATCTGTTAAATAATACCTGCAGCAGGATGAAGGTGAAAAGCTTCAAGAAAAATTCTAGCTAATCAAACACTACAGTAATATGTGACAATCTATCCTGTTAATCTGTGCTTAAACAAAGCAAAAAACTTTTTCCCCTATCACAAAATATTCCATGTAATGTTTTATATTAACCTTTAGCACTCTCTGAGCTAAATCAGCGAATGACAATGATTATATTTTTCTTATTTTCTTATGCCAAAGCCTATACTGAGGGACAAGTAAGAAAAATATTTTAAAATGCCTGCTGAAATTTTTATCCAGCATGCTTAATGTTAATCTAAGCACTCTAGGTAAAATTTTCAGCAGACAACATTTTGCAATATTTTTCTTATTTTCCCCAGAAAACAGAATTTGACATTTCATGCAAGCTGTCTCCAATGGAGACAATTTGCATGGAATGTGAAATCCTGTTTGCTGGGAAAAGTCAGAAAAATATCGCCAATTTGTTGTCTGCTGCATTAGCCTAGAGAGTGGTAAAGGTTAATATAATCATAAACCTACTATAAAATATGTAAAATATGATGTAATAAAATAGCTTTTTAACAATAAGGGAAAATTTGAATTTTTGAAGCAAACATGAGACTGGAAATGTGGAAAGAATAACAAGGCTCACATATGGGTTCTCAGAAAATAAAAAATAATGCACATAACGAGGAATAAGGACTCAGGAAAAGAAAATAACAGGAAGGCATTGGTTTGAGTTACACATCTAGCAAGATAGTGGAACCAGAAGTGCAAATATGACCAAAATATTAAGACGCTACTGCATATGGATAAGCTGAACTTAACTGACTGTTTGTTTTTCCTTTAATTTAACATGTATCAGTAAATCCTGGGACAAAATGAGACAACCTCCATAAAATCATAGGGCTAAAACAAACACTTTTTCTTTTTCTTTTTTTCAACCCCCAAAAAATCCTAATACTTTTCTTATTTTCTGCATGAAAAACTGAAAGAAGAAATATTATTATCTCAATATCCCCCTTATGTAAAGCTATCAGGTAATGGCTGCTGATGAGAGCAAATAATTCCCACTTGCATGGTAAGACAAAAATGGGAAAGATTTTCATTTCCAGGAAATATCATTTTAGCTGAAACTTGGTTCAAAACTCAACCGCCAGCCAAAGCTACCAGTACTAATGATAATTAAAAAGAAAAACCCCAAGAATAGTAATATTCTATTTTTACCATGTCATATGAACTTAGTTTTAACTAATAGCTTTATTTAAAGCTACTTATTCTTTCATTGAACACAACAATCTCTAATTTCACTGTAGAGCAACTAAAGGGACTATTGACATGGAACTCTTCAGGCAGAAGAAACCCTAAAACACTTTCGAAAATCCGCCATTTTGTCTCATTTGATAAAGGTGATAACCTTGGTTTTCTTTGCCTATAGTAACCAACTTCCAGCTGGAATATTTCAAAAACTATGTTTAAAATCATTAAATCCTTACAATGAGCATAGAAACCGCATAGTCCCTCTTACCAAAAGTAACTGCTTTTTAGATATCTCGTCAAGTTTTCAAGTTTGTCCATTGATAAATGATCTGTTTACAAGGATAAAAACTGAGAAATGCACCTCCGTTGAGGGAAAACAATGGTGGCAGTGACATCAGCCCATTTGACCTTATAGTAATCAAGTTATGTAAGTGACCTGCTCCTTCTAAGACTGTGTTTCCAAAAAGCCCCAATATTCCTTGCCTTAGAAAGACAATCAACTCAGAGGTAAAAAACTTAGGTCCGAATAATATAACCGGTGATAAAATAGGACTTTTATTATTTCTACACCAAAACGTATCTTGGATGTGACAGCCAAAGCCAGGCAATTCCAATGACTACACATACAACAAGTTTTGATGCAAAAAGCAACAAATATTATTTTCTGTAAATTCACTTTGAAAAAAGAAGAAAAAAAAAAAAAACAAAAAAAAACAAACTTGTGGGCTTTGGGTAGACAGAATGTTAGGCCAGCATATTTTTATCATCTGGTGCTCAGGCAATCTGTGCTATAATTTGTTTTTCTTCCATATACTATCGAACTTCAATGGCTTGAACATCTTTGGGACCATGGAAATTTGTTCTAAACATAGGTACTTCAAGCCACTGAGGGTTAACCATAGCTCCAAATCAGAAGGCAAATGGAGATAATTTAGGGATGTCTTTTTGACCTATATAAAATAATGGTATGTTGACTGTACTCATTAGAATTGCCTCTATGAGGCAATTCTAATGAGTACACACAACATACATTTTCATTATTAAATAAGAAAATTTCCCTAAAATATTACTAAATAGTTGTTTTTTTTTATCTGAAGAAATTCCTAGGATGGACTCAAAAAAGAGTTTGAATCTGCCAATTTTGACCTCTATAAAATAATGGTATGTTGACTGTACTCATTAGAATTGCCTCTATGAGGCAATTCTAATGAGTACACACAACATACATTTTCATTATTAAATAAGAAAATTTCCCTAAAATATCACTAAATAGTTTTTTTTTTATCTGAGGAAATTCCTAGGATGGACTCAAAAAAGAGTTTGAATCTGCCAATTTTGACCTCTATAAAATAATGGTATGTTGACTGTACTCATTAGAATTGCCTCTATGAGGCAATTCTAATGAGTACACACAACATACATTTTCATTATTAAATAAGAAAATTTCCCTAAAATATCACTAAATAATTATTTTCTTATCTGAAGAAATTCCTAAGGATGAACTCATAAAGAGTTTGAATCTGCCAATTTTGACCTCTATAAAATAATGGTATGTTGACTGTACTCATTAGAATTGCCTCTATGAGGCAATTCTAATGAGTACGCACAACATACATTTTCATAATTAAATAAGAAAATTTCCCTAAAATATCACTAAATTATTATTTTCTTATCTGAAGAAATTCCTAAGGATGAACTCAAAAACGAGTTTGAATCAGCCATGGTAAATGAGCCAGCTGTGTTCAAGTCATTGAAGTTTTACTGTGTACACCACAACCTCTTCATTACACTATAGCTGGGACAAAAGGCAAATTCCATGTTAGCTAAACAATCGTGTTGTGTCCAAACCAAAATGTGTAGGTTAAAGAATTTTCTGAGTATTTTGAAGCAAACAACAGGCAAATTTTATAATGGCCTTTATAACTCCAGATAAGGTACTTGTTCAACCAAAATATGTTGATTTTTTTATCTTTGCATGAAAATATATCTTGTGGTACTCATGAGAAGCCCCTTGCTGAGGTTCTCCTAATGAGTACCCACAACACAACATCTGTTTCTGTGCAGAAATGAAAAAAAATATTTACCTGATATTCCATCTTATCTGGAGATATGATGGTTTTATAAAAAAAAAAAAAAAATAATAATAATAATAATTCTAAATCCTTGTCTAAATCCTTGTCTTTATATCTTCTTCTTTTGCTTTGTTTTGTCTGATATTTCCCTGAGAACCGATTAATAAAATAAGCAAGGCCTTATTCCAAATAACTGAGGAGAACTGAAAATGATTCAAACTAAAATGGCTGGCATTCCACACACAGCAATTTAAATGAGAGTTTAAATGTGTCTTTTTGTAGCTCAGGCAGTGGTTCAATGTGTTTTATTTGCCTTTCAATATTACTTATGGTGATAATGAAAGGCTCCAGTAATGAAATCAGGTAAATTCCACCTCCAGCGGGACTCGATCCCGGGACCTTATGATCCAAAGCCAGGAGCATTAATCACTCTGCTACCTGGGCCCAGTTGTTCAAAACTAATGATGTCGTTAGTTAACGTTTCGTTAAAACTTTAATCATTAAATATGGCATATAAGTGAAGCTCCAATACATCGCGAATAGGCCATGGCTCCCAAATTTTCCATAAGCAAACAAAAAAAAAAAAAATAAATTTAAAAACATAAAATGTTTGTTGTTTTATTTAACTTCAGAAAAAAAAAAAGTGTTCTGCCTCCAAAAATTGATTTTTCGCGCCTATCCCGACTCTATGTCGCGTCAGGTATTATATGACAAACAATCCACTCTTAGTGTCAATCAGCGCACACATTGATTATAATTGGCAAACAATAATCGCCGTAATTGTCGTAATCATTATCATTTAGTACATAGATCTACTCAATGCTCAATCAGTCAATAATGCCCACAAACTAATTTTGCTCAGCAGGGGAAAACGGTACACCTCCTTTTCAACACCAGCAAATTTTACAAGACAGTAGTCTTACGATGTTTCTGTCCAACATACACAGATCGTAGTCCGCTTATTTTACACTTCTGTAGATATAAATATTTCAGAAGAAAACAACTGCGTCAAAAAAACAAAAAAAAAAAAACAACAAAAACTAACAACAAAAAAATAAATAAAAAGAAATTAACTTTGATAAACGACAGTTTGTTTTTTTGGGGTTTTTTTTTGCGCCCGCAATATAAGCGAAGGGAAGCAACTCAAGTTATCTTAGCACAATTGAGTAACTTCCCTTTACCGTTCCAGGGAACCAGATGTCCAGAGTATCCAAAATGGCGTCCTAAATTGTCAATCCGATGGTTTCTTGTTTTCAAACATAGTTTATCAGCTGGTTTCGATTGGAATTACTTGTTAGACATAGCGCACCATTGTAAATTATTCCATTGAGCAATTCTAATCCAATTTTAATTAGGAAATATGGTGACAACATAAATGAATGCCATTTATCCGTGATGTCTCAGCAAACTAGCACAGCGACAAACCGAGTGCGTGTTATGCACGCCGTTATACATGCATGGTACATGTCGGGACTTATATCGCGTTCCGTTTATATCACGATAGCGGACTCTGGACTCCGAGGACCGCGATATACTGGAGCTACACTGTACGATAATATTTTTGCTGGAAAAATGTGAGTAGCTTTTACTCACATTTTTTCAGCAAAAACACCTCTGAATTAGGTATTGTACTAACTAGAAGAGTTAACATTTTTACCACTAACGAGCTTGTTAAGCTAACGATGCTTTGAACAAATGGGCCCTGGATGCTTCTTTTTCATAGCTTTAACCTTAACAACTTTTTTGGCAAATTCAGCAGATGACAAACTGGTGATATTTTTCTTATTTTTCCCTGAAAACAGAATTTGACATTTTATGCAAATCGTCTCCATTGGAGACAATTTGCATAAAATGTCTAATCCTGTTTTCTGGGAAAAATAAGACAAAATATTCAAAATGTCATCTACTGAAAATTCTACCCAGAGTTCCAAGTGTTAACATCATGAAAACATACCTATATAATTTTGACCCCCTTAAATCCCACTTCTTTACTATATGGGGTTTACAGGGGGTACACATTATTTTTCTTGTTTCTGCTCAAAAAAATAAATTGTGGGTACTCATTAGCACTGCCTCACTGAGGCAGTTCTAAAGAGTACCCACAATCTATGTTTTGAGAAGAAATATGAAAAATATCAGAATTTTTATTTGAAAACTTTCAGTTTTTGGTGGTGAAATTTTCAATATATTTGAATAGGCGTGTTTTCATAATGAGATAAAGCTTCGAAAATCTTTTAGTCACAGATATGAAATGTAAAGTAGTAAGACACATTGAAACTCCCTAACACGTAATGTCTGGTTACATGAATATCTTACCAATACCACCTCTCCCCGGTAGTCTCCCTTTAGCTGGTGGACCTATGTTGTCATGATAATGTGATGGGTTAAAATGATGCAAAAATGCTGATTAGATACTTTAAAAGCTCCAGATAAAACAATGAAACAAGAAAATATATATCTGGAACTAGTTATGCAAAAATGTTAATGCTTAAAGAACCTGATCAGAAATAAATCTAACACAAACGGTTCAATGCATTTCTATTGCACTTTTGTTTCAAAACCATATTACTTTTCCTATTTTTCCCTGAAAAAAAGATCTGACACATTTCATGCAAATTGTCTTTAATTTGCATGCAATTTTAACTACTGTTTTCTGGAAAAAAAATTCTAAACTGTTGTTTGCTTAAATTTTTGGCCAGCCTGCAGATTGTTAAAATTCTCTCCCAAACCCTTTTTTTTTAGAGAATGACAAGTTTTCCGAGCATGCAAAAACTAACTACATTACATAAAATATTTTTGAAAAATAATATTACTTTATCAAAAACTTTAACCAGGCTGCCCTACAACAGAATTCTCTCCAACAGTTATCTCTTCCCTGTTTTTGCAAGCTACCAAGTAACATGGTTCTGTAATGTGCCTTTTTGTGCTTATTTGAATGTCAACAACAATAATTAACAAAATCTTTCCTATTTGTGTTAAATTACTGCTGGCAAATGCCTTCTTGCTAAAAACATGTCCTCTGATCTAGATGTTAGTCAAATGAAACAAAATAAAGTGTGGTAAATTTCCTAAATTTCAAACACTTAATTTCATACATTTTTTGGCATAAATTTTGCTTTTTATGAAGTTGTTCTTAAAAAAGTAAAACGGCCAACAGTGTAGACCCTGATCAGACTGCTCCCTCAGTAGTCTGATATGGGTCTGCACTGTTTGCATATTTCATCTGTTTTCAGAAACATTGGTGTAAGAAATTTTAGGACTTTTACCATATCTATCATAAAGTACCAAAATATCTAGTCAAGGTACCTAATGCTTAATGACATCATAACATGAAATGACATCATCACATGAAATGACATCATCACATGAATACTGAATGCTCAATGAGTCATCTGTGCCTTTGCAGCTCCAGATAGGAAGGGTATCCAGAGATATATTTTCTCATTTCCCCTTGAAACCATGTTGTGAGTACTCATTAGGAATGCTTCAAAGACACAATTCTAACATGTAACCACAACATACATATACATTTTCTATGGAGAAATAAGAAATATATCAATATTTTGGTTGTCAAAAGCATCTTATTTCATGGCAAAATAAGAAAAACAAGAAGAAGAAAAAATGTTTTCAGAGAAATCAGATGTCCACCCAACATGAATTTTCAGTTTTTCTACTGCATAACCTTGAAAATCAGGTCAAGGTCATCAAAAACTAAAAATCAGTTCTATGTTATGCCCTAATTATGTATCCATGAAAATTTAGTAAGAATCCAATCACTGGTTCACAAGATATTGTGCAGACAAGAAAGTGTGACGCCAATGCCAACATGGACGCCAAAGGGATCTGCACTAAAAGCAATATGTTCCCCCCCTGGGCTGGTAAAATATTTACCCATCATATCTCGAACTTTGTTACTTACTTCTATATTTACCCTTAATATTCAAAGAGAAAAGCCGCCCAGATCAGATGCTGCATTCTATATGCCACAGACAGCTGCATCTGATCAGGGTCTGCACTGTTTTGCCACTCAATAAGAATTTTTCTATACACATCAACAGGTAGTAAAATAGACTTGTCCAAACTTTAGGACAAGTATGATAAGGAGTTTAAGTGGCTGAATATTTAGGATAAAGATAGCAAACTGTCAGTTCCAGGCAACAGATGACTATTCGAGGGTTGAGCGCAAGACTATCGTAAGTCAGATGGTTGTTTTTCCCCAAACCTAATCTCCTCACCATGAAGGCATTATGAAGATTACAACATTTCTTTCTGTAAACAATGAAAATTTAGGTGCCATTGCTCATATGAGCAATGGCACCTAAATTTGCATTGTTTACAAAGGAGTCCAAGTTGCCCCTAAACAAGGGTTTCAAAAATATGTTTGAGTTACCATAGTCTTGCGCTCAACCCTCGAATAATAACATTCAGAAAGCCAATCCTAATAACAATATTCAAGATGCCATGTTACTGCAAACATACCATAATAATGAACTTCATCCACAAATGGCAAAGATGTATTTTTTATTTTTATTTTTTTCAACCAAAGTAATGAATATAGCTCCAGATAAGGGGAGTATCCGGTTTCATATGTTGTGGGTACTAATTAGAAGTGCCTCAGAGAGGCACTTCTAATGAGTATCCACAACATGTTTTTTATGGAGAAATAAGAAAAACAAAAACATACTTTTTGATTGAAAATGTGCCTTATCTGAGCTATGATTGGGATTTTTCTTATTCATCCATGAAATTAAGACATCAGAACTCATTAGGTCTGCCTCAGGGTTACTGCAGGAGGTGAGGTTTGCATTCAACAAATCTTTGGACCAGTATCTAACATCAGTCCATGTATCAGCTACATCCATCCAGACATTCAGGAGATATGTAGCTTTAAAAACCATTGACATAAAAATTTAATATGAACATTCTCTATGACCTTAATCTCATTGTCACTCGATGGGGTTGGGTTTGCACATAGCAAAACTTTGGATGAGTATATATCATCAATCCAAGCATCAACTAAATCCATTAAAAATACAGAGATGTTATCATGAAAATTCCATGACCTTGACCGCAAGGTCATTCAGCAGGCTGGGGTACAAGTTACACTGTCTTTATGACTAAGGCAACACTATTCTGAACTAGGCCAACACACATATACTCACACATATACGATAAAGAAGACAGAATAAAAAGAACAATGAACTGACTATACAGGAGACAGACAGAAAGACAGACAGAGATTACTAGTCTATGTCTAACTATGGAAATGCTACATTTCAGTATATGTTTATAGTTTATGGTATATATCCTAAAATTTCGAATGTTTTTTTCCACGTGTTTTTGGCCTAAATTTACTTTTTATGCAGTTGTGTCTTTAAATACTTATAGGAAATGCAAACAGTGCAGACCCTGATCATACTATTCCTGAAGGAGCAGTCTGATCAGGATCTATACTGTTTGCCTTTCCACTAAGTATCTAGGTATGCACTGTTTGCATTTGTTATTATGTTGCAGCTTCCGTTAACGAAATTTTAGGATGTATATCATCTACTGTACATTATTTCTCTATGCAACAATTAAATGGAGATGAATGATATTCTAAAGAAAATGCATTCTGTAAGATATATAGATGTATACATAGCTGTTGATACGTGGGGTATACAAATAATTTTTCTTATTTCTCCATGAAAACATATATTGTGGGTACTCAATAGAAGTGCCTCGGAGAGGCACTTCTAATGAGTACCCACAACTTATGTTTTCATGGAGAAATAAGAAAAATATCAAACTTTTTTGTTGGAAGAAAGAGCATCTTATCTAGAGCTATGAAATATAAATTATCCTAACAAACAAAATCAGCTGCCATGCAGTCCTGTTCTAATTCTATCAAAATGTCCTTGCTGTCATTTTCGCTTTATTTTTAGCTTCAGCGAAGAGCTAGGTGAAATGGGCAGAACACAAATATCAGCAATTGACAACAGTGAATGACTCAATAGAGTGATGTCGCGATTGCCATCTGCTGATACTACTTAAAAGCCCCATTTCACCTGCTAAAGCAAACAGCATATGATACATAATGAGAGAAAAGGCCTTTTTTACCATATGCAAACAATGAAGACTGAGATCAGCCAATACATCTGCACCATCTGATCAAGGACTTTTCTTTTATCAAAATACTATACAGTATTGATTCTGTTTGTGGACAACAAAGCCCTGATCAGACTGCACATTTGTGCAAGCTAATATGGCTTGATTGCCTGCATATGTAATAAGAGCCCTCTTTTCACATTCCATCATAATTATGCTTCTAAGCAGAAAAGATGCATAATGAAATACATTCCATCTTAAAACCCCACAAAATGAAAGCTCAAAATTATCCCACAATGGATTCTAGCTTGAAACCCCACAAACTGAGAGAAAAAATCGAAATAACCCCACAGTGCATTACATTATGGCACCCCACAAAAAGTCAAATCAAAATTATCCCACAATGGATTCCAGCTTGAAATACCACGAAAAAATCAAAATGACCCCACATTCCAGAAAAGAAAAATTACCCCATAATGGATTCCATCTTGAAATCCCACAAAAGAAATTTCAAAATTACCCCACAAAAAGTTGTAATTACCTTTAGTATAGACCTCAAAGTATGTCTTTGTCTTGACAATGACACCAGTTTTCTCGAGACCTGGTCCTGAAGCTGTGACCTTGGAAGCATCACCTGCAGCACCTTCAACTTTCACTGAGAATGGAGACTTTGCGATTTCTTTCTCACCAAATTTGATTATTACCTGTTCATAAAGAAATTAAACACAGCTCCAGATAAGGTGTTTAGATTCAAGAGTTGATATTTTCTTACATCTCCAAGAAAGCATATGAAGAAGTGGCTTTGCAAGGCACTTCTTTGAGTACATACAACATATGTTAACATGTATTTTAATTACATCACAATACGTGAAGTATACAGCGTCTTATTTTCTATAATTCACAGAGTATTGAGTTTGTGTTGAGGTTTTACGACCCAGTAAACCTATTAGGGTTATAATTCACAGAATGATATTAGGAATGATACCAGTAACTAGTGAATTATTTCATTGTATCAGAACTGTTGTCATAGACAGCTTACCTATCATCTTCTAAACCTTAAAGCACAAAACAAAATTTGAAGCAGACGACATTCTAAAAAATTTTTTTATTTGTCAGAGAAAACAAGTCTTGACATATCATGTGAATCGTCTGCCAAGCACGCAGACGATTCACATGAAATGTCAAGACTTGTTTTCTCTGAAAAATAAAAAAAATAAATAAAAAATTGTCGTCTTCTGCAGTTGTATTTGGCGCTTTAAGGGTTAAGGGGCATGGATACGCTTTCAGGCCATGTCAGAATTATCCTGCCTGAAAAGAGGTGTACTCTAAAACGACAGACTTCGCTTTCTAGCCCTTCTTAACCCATTGTAGACTGAATGAACTCACCCACACTATATACTGGAAGATTCTACTTGCGATTTTAGGTATGTCAGGCTATGTGATTTAGTTATTCTGAGAGAAAAAATGGTTAAACTATTTGCAAATAGTGGAGACCCTGATCAGATGCTTCATTCTGAGGCGTCTGATCTGGGTGTGCACTGTTTGCCAATTACCCTTTCACGGGTCTCCAGATTATAATGGTTTAAAGGGTTCTACTGTTAAAGGATATAATCTGCTCCCCTAAGTTCCATCCTTTTAGAGTAGACCCAGGCGAGCAAATTATTTTCTTTTATAGCAGGCACCTTTTCAGAAGGGGTCTGGTGTGCAAAACAGCAAACAGGAAGTCACAAAAGTTATCTCCCTTATAGAAAATGGGAGTAAAAACTACTAAATGTATCAACTCCACTTAAGCAATCAACATAAATCTACAAAGCTTTTCTGTGTTTGTTTGTTTGTGTTGAGGTTTTACAGCCCAGTCAAACCAATGGGGTCATGTCGAGCATGGTCAGTTTACCTAACCACACTTTTACTGGGCAGGCTTAGTCCTCTAAGAGGTTAACCAGTATTGTGCACATTCTTTCGCCAGAAACTGACACCTGCCCTTTTTGAATCAGCGGAAGGGAGAGAATGATCATAGAAAATATTTCATGATCAATGCCAACACGCCAGGGGCATCCTCCTGATCATCAGTCAGACGCCTATCCAACTGAGCAACCAAGGCCGGCATTAGGGGGGTCTGTTCAGTCTACAATGGGTTAAGCAATCAACATAAAGTCTACAAAGCTTTTCTGTGACAAGACAATTAAGACTATATAAATATATAAAAAATCATAGCTCTTGATAAGCTGCTTTTTCAACCAAAAAGTATTGATATTTTTCTTATTTCTCTACGAAAACATATGTTGTGGTACTCATTATAAGCACCTCACTGAGGCGCTTCTAATGAGTACCCACAATGTATGTTTTCATGGAGAAATAAGAAAAATATTATCTGGATACCAACTCTTATCTAAGGCTACGTATATTGTTCCACGGCAGTTCTTCCGCTGCTGTTCTTCTCTGTATGTTTATTGTTGCAACAGTGCTGTCATGTTTTGTCCTTGTTTTTTCCCCCATCTCTTCTTCTTCATAGCTCTTGATGATGCTTTTTTTCAATCCAAAAGTATTGATATTTTTCTTATTTCTCTACGAAAACATATGTTGTGGTACTCGTTAGAAGCACCTCGCTGAGGCGCTTCTAATGAGTACCCACAACATGTGTTTTCATGGAGAAAAAAAATATTTACCTGACACCCACTCTTACCTAGACCTATGTTAATCTTTCATTGCCGTATCAAGACCATCCTTAGTGACTATGGCCTCTCCTTGGTAACTTCATTTACATTTTTGTACGAGGACACAACATTATGGTGGATGCATGATTCAAACTCAATACATCTAAACTTCGAGTCCTTCATTTTACAACTCCACCACAGCATTCCCGATGCACAGGCTGATCTGTACCCACACCGGGGCACACGTCTGATATAACTTTTTCTCAGACTAACACTCAAATGTTCGGAGGTTTATTTATTCCTTTAAATTTATTTGTCATTAAATTCAGAATGAAGAAAGCATAAAAAGCATTATACTGAAACCTTTATAAGATAGTTCATTATAAGATTATTTTGGATATAAGATATGATTTAACCCTTAAACTGCCAATCACAACAATTATAATCTGCTTTGTCATCTGCTTGTGATTTTAAAAGTCATTTTTGCAAACAGTGTGGACCCAGATCAGACTGCTCCTCTAGGAGCAGTCTGATCAGGGTCCATATTGTTTGCCTGTATGCAAAAGCATAACGACTGCAAAAGCGTAGCCAAATAAAAATGTAAAGATTATATGGAAAAATGACCATTTATGGTCATTCCTCTATATTATCTATGCATTTTTCTTTGTATAATCTATGCATGTTATATGTAGTTGTTTAGCTAACATGGTTTTTGCTTTGGATCCCAGCAATAGTGTTATAAAGATGTTGTGGGGTATAACTCTCACCCTGAAATCTCCTTCCATCTGTGGTATATACACACATGAGTATGTCATCTTTTTGTCCTTGTTAAATGTTGAATCACACTGAAAAATAAAGACAAGAAAGTAATGAGCAATGGCCATTTTTTGTCTCTCCAAGTAAATCTCTACTTTATGAGGTGTGTGATAATTGAGATTTTGATTGATTGAGTTGGGGTTTAACGACACGTCAACCCTTGTGGGTCATTTTGTGTCGTCTCCCAGAGAAAGGGAGAAAAGATATTGAAGAGATAGTAGAGGAGATGAAAGAGAGGGTCAGGGAAGAAAGAGGAACAGGAATGAAAGTGAAGAAACAGAAGAAATAAAAACATTCCCCCGCTACCCTTGCCTGCTAAAAGGATAGCAGGCCTTGCCCGACTGGAAGCCAATATCAGTTGGACGCCCCAGTGATGATGATAATTGAGAAGTGCCAAGCGAAAATGTGCCACTGGAGCAGGCACGGACAGTGAAGGCCTAGATCAGATTGCACAGATGTGCAGTCTGATCAGGGCCTTAGTTGTCTGCTACTAGAGTCACTGGGTACTATAGAATGTATCAATGAAGAACAAACATCACAAAAACACGCCTATGTAATTTTGACCCTCTTAAACCCCAGTTTTATATAGTAAAACTGGGGTTTACAGGGGTATACATTATTTTCTTATTTCTGCTCAAAAACATAGATTGTGGGTACTCATTAGAACTGCCTCACTGAGGCAGTTCTAACGAGTACCCACAATCTATGTTTTAAGCAGATATATGAAAAATATCAAAGTTTTTTACCTGAAAATTTTCATTTTTTCGGGGTGAAATTTTCTATATATTTGAATAGGCAGGTTTTGGTAATGAAGGCCCAGACGAGACTTGGTACATGTGCAGGATGATGTAAATTTGCACATTTTGCGCACGGGCAAAGGCATTTTTTTTGCTTTATGCAGCCCATTATTTTTGCACCATCATGAAAACCTCTTAACCCTTAAAGCGCCAAGAAAAACTGCATCTGAAAATGTCGTCTGTTTATGTCGTCTGCTGAATATTCTTGCAGACTTTTCAAACCTATTTTTGCATACAGGCAAACAGAGCAGTCTAATCTGGGTCCACACTGTTTGCAAAAATGACTTTTAAAATGACAAGCAGATGACAAAGCAGACAACAATAGTTGTGACTGGCGCTTTAAGGGTTAATAATTTCTTAAATCCCCCACCATCCCTTCTTTTTAATATATAAAGTGAGGAGTTGTGGATTATCCTCAATTTGGAATAAATGATGTACATGTATTTCTTTTCAAAGTTCTGTTTAAACTTTAAATCCTCAGAAAGCATTTAATTTAGGGGACAAAGTTGCTTATGAGACCCCTACTAAAAAGGGGTGAAGATCATCTGAGCACAAGCAAATTATCGAGTATCAGAAGGTCAAAGCAGTCCAATGGTCTGTTCATCCTTGCCATGCTGAATAAATTAAAATGCCTAGCACACTTCTAATTTTCAGATCAGATCAGATCCAGGTTGTTGATACTAATTCATATAGTGAATGACAAACAGTGCAGTGAAGAAGTCAACAGATCAGCTTTAAATTTACAAGTCACCTTGATACTTTCAATGAAGTTTCCAGTCAATTGGCCTTTTGGTTAAGGAGAAAAAAATCAAAACAGATTTTCAACATGGCGGTCACCTTGGATTTCTGATTGGAGTGATTTTAGTTATTTTTTATCTACAAATGGCCCTAATACTTCCAATAAAGTTTCCAGAATTGACCATTTTGGTTAAGGATAAGAATTTCTAAAGAGATTTTCAAGATCAAGCCATGGCATCAATCTTTGATTTCCGATCAGAACGATTTTACCTATTTTTGATCTACAAGTCACCTCAATACCAAGTTTCCAGTCAATTGGCCTTTTGGTTAAGGAGAAAAAAAGTTCAAAAATAGATTTTCAACATGGCAGCGATGGTGGCCATCTTGGATTTCCAATCCGAACAATTTTAGCTTTTTTGATCCACAATATCACCCTGATACTTCCTATCAAGTTTTGAGTCAGCTGGCCTTTCCATTCAGAAGTTGAAAATGGACGTTCAAGATAGTGACTGTGATGGCCATCTTGGATTTCTGATTGGAACAATCTTAACTATGTTTGATTTACAAGTCGCCCCGATACTTCCTACCAAGTTTCAAGTCAGTTAGCATTTCGGTTCAGGAGAAGACTTTCAAAATATATTTTCAAGTTGGCAGCCGAGTTAGCTATCTTGGATTTCCAATTGGATTTTGATTGATTGTGTTAGGGTTTAACGACACGTCAACCCTTGAGGGTCATTTTGTGTCGTCTCCCAGAGAGAGGGAGAAAAGAGATAGAAGAGAGAGTAGAGGAAATGAAAGAGAGGGACAGGGAAGAATGAGGAACAGGAATGAAAGTGAAGAAACAGAAGAAATAAAAACATTCCCCCTCTACCCTTACCCACTACAAGGATAGCAGGCCTTGCCCAACTGTAATCCAATATCAGTTGGACGCCCCGGTGATGTAAGATACACAGCACCTTCGCACCACCCGACCACCCCCCGATTTCCAATTGGAACAATTTTAGCTATTTTTGATCTGCTTCACCTTGATACTTCCCACCAAGTTTCAAGTTAAGTGACCTTTCGGTTCAGGAGCAGAAGTTCGAAATAAACTTTCAAGACGGCCACCAGCCATCTTGGGTTTCCAATTGGAACGATTTTAGCTATTTCTGATCTGCAAGTCACCCTGATACTTCCTACCAAAATTCGTCAACTGGTCTTTCGGGTTCAAGAGAAGAAGCTCAAATTAGATTTTCAAGATGGACACCATGGTGGCCATCTTGGATTTCCAATTGAAACGATTTTAGCTATTTGTGATCTCCAAGTCACTCTGATACTTCCTACCAAGTTTCAAGTCAAATGGCCTTTCAGTTCAGGAAAAGTTCAAATAAGAAATGTCAAATCCTGTTTTCTGAGAAAAATAAGAAAAATATTTCAATATTGTCTGTTGAAAATTTTACCTGGAGTGCAAAGTGTTAACTTACTTTTACTTGCTTTCCTTTAGGATCTAGTACTAAGAGTTCTAAGTTGCCTTTTCCAGCACCAAACGTCTCCACAGTAAATTTAGCCTGTTGTCCAACCATGTTACCCTTGGGCTCGAGACCAGGTCCATATGCCCTGACTCTGCTTGCATTCTGCTTGGGCCTGAGTGGTGCTCCGGGCTTCAGCTTGGCTTGAGGGAACTGAGATAAGTAGGTCATCATGGAGAGGTCATCCACTTTGGGGTTGGTCATCTCATCTGGTTTGATGAGCTGTAGAAAGAAACAGATGAAAATCACTCATAATGAAGTAATAAACTTTCAAAGGACTTGCTGAGGAATATTTTGATATTTCTGGGACCATTTTTCTTACTTCTTACAGACATATGAAGTAGTTACTCATAAGAAGTGTCTCACTGAGGCACTTCTACTGAGTTCCCACAATGTATGTTTTATAGAGAATAAAAGATAACTTGAGAACTATCATCAAATATTCTTTCTTATCGTCCTCTATTTTCAATGTCATTTCTGACCTATTCTCGAAATAAGTGACGTTCATTGGAATTGCCTAGTAAGGCAATTCCATTGAGAACCCACAATGTATGTTCTTGTGCAAAAATAGCAAACAATATTCTCAATTATCATCTTAATTACCATCATTTCTGGAGCTATGTTATTTGAATCTGAGCACAGATGATTCTATAAAATTCAGAAAACTATATTTCGATCAAAGAAAAATCTTACCTGAGGTATTGAAATACCAAAGAAAAAAGAAAAAACCTACCCCAGATGGTTCTTTATTATCCGGGGATGTAGCCATTTTCTCAAACTTTATCTGATCCAAGAAAATAGTTTACAAAATCCAGATTTCTGTGCCACCATAAGTTAGAAACATCTAATCCATATTCATCACATTTTTAATTGGTTATTATAATCTATAACATGGTAAATGTTCTAAAATTCCAAACATGAAAGCTTCCAACAAAATGGTGTATGCAAAAAATGCAGACCTAGATCAGATTGTTCCTGAAGGAACAGTCTGATCAGGGGTCTATACTGTTTGCCATTACATTAAGAATTTTAAGAAACAACTATACAGAATGCAGAATTTAGGTCAGCAGTCTGATCAGGGGTCTATACTGTTTGCCATTACATTAAGAATTTTAAGAAACAACTATACAGAATGCAGAATTTAGGTCAAAAAAGATATGGAATAAAGTGTTAGAAATTTTAAGACATTTACCAAATCTGCTTTTCATATAATAACATTATTAAATGCAAAACTAATGAAGGTCACTAAAATTAAAATGATGAAAGTTACAACAAATCAAGTATATTTCACTTGATACATATTGTAAATATTTTTAGTCCAAGAAATAACAAACTATATGATAGACTGACAGATATTCAATACTGCTGACTTATCATTTGATATGGGTACAGGAATACAAAAAGACTAATAATTTGGAAGAATGAGTATTTAGCAAAGGTCAGCTGTCTGTAGATATATAAGTACTTGGTGTTTACCCGAAATATTGGCACAGGTATATGGCTGAGCAAACAGTGAAAACCTAGATCAGATGATGGCTTAAATCAGGGTCTACACTGTTTGCTGCTCATCCAGAACTTCTTTGACTCAACAGGTAGTAAAATTAAAAATAGTAAGGAGTAAAGATGTCCAAATATTTAGGGTAAGTATGGTATACAGCTTGATTACAGACCTCCTGGGTAACCCATTGTAGACTAAATGAACTCCCACACACTTTGGAAGAGTCCAATTTTGATTTTAGGAATATCAGGCTATGTGATTTAGATATTCCTAGAGAAAAATTGTTGAACTATTTGCAAACAGTGGAGACCCTGATCAGATGCCGCATTTTGCAGCATCTGATCTGGGTCTGCACTGTTTGCCAGTTACCCTTTTAGAGGTCTCCAGACTACAATGGATTAAGTTATATTTTGGGCAATGAAGATGTTTTCTAATGGAACAAATTTCTGTGTCTTAGTAGAAATTGTAACAGGATCCCATGTCACGGGATCCCATGTCACAACGGGAGATAATGTACCTTTGGATACATGCACCTTGAAATCTGATCAGTTTTTTTATTTGGTGTTCTCAAAATAGCCAAGGATCAAATTTTCTTTGAGCTGACAGTGAAGACTCTGACTAAACTGCAAATGTGCAGTCTGATCCTAGACTTTACTGGGAGCAATACATTTATTTGAATAAATGTATATTATTATACTGACATATGAAATACAAACAATCTTGACCAGCCACTGCCTAGGTTTCACTCTTTTTCTAAGCTCTTGTTTACAAGTCCGCTTTTATTTACAGGCTTAACAAAATGTTTATTTATTTTTCGATAATGTACTATCAAATACAACAGAGACACTAGGCAATAAATCTCTGTCATTATAAGCGCTAGATATTAGATGCCAGGGCACAAATGTTCAATACTAAACAAAGTTGCTAGCTAATGTGACTTAAAAATTTCTGTCTTGAAATATGGCAAATACATTGATATTTTTTGCTGAAAAATGTGAGTAGTATTGCATTATAAAAGCTACTCACATTTTTGCAGCAAAATTATCAATGTATTTGAAAATACCTTTGCTACAACAGTAAATCTGTCATTAACAAGCTTGTTAAGCTAACAATGCTTTGAACAAATGGACCCAGGTATTCAATACAGTGTTTATGGTAAATGTCCGGAAATTTTGTACATCAAAGCCTCAAATAAAATGAGACATGCAAAAAGTGTAAACCCAGATCAGACTGTGGTCTGATCAGAGCCAAAACTATCTACCATTCTACTAAGTATTTTAAGAAATAACATCATACAAAAAAAAAATAGTTAAAAAATACGGAATAAAATGTTCAAAATTTTTGGACATTTACCATATCACATTTCTCCAATAAGTATACATGTACTCATTAAAAGAACCTCACAATACCAAAATAAATGTTGCAGTGGAGAAATAAGAAAAATATCCATTCGTTTTATTTTAATCGTCTGGAGGTATGCTGTGTTAAATTTACCATATGTATACACCACAACCTCTTTATAACACTATTGTTGGGGTCCATAGCATAAACTGTGTTAGTTAAACAACCGTGTTATATCCAAACAAAAATGTATAGATTATATTGAAAAATGACCATTTATGGTCATTTTTCAATATAATCTATGCATTTTTGGGATCCATCTTTGAACCCCGTTATATCCAAAACCGTGTTATAATGAACCCTGTCATAAAGAGGTTGAAGTGTACTTAGTATTGGGACAGATAAAACAATAGCAAACAATGAAGACCCAGATCAGATGCTACATCATGTTGTGTCTGGTCAGGGATTAAACTATCTGACACTCATACAGCAGTTTGTAGACACATCAATATGTGATATAATAGACCTATTCAAATTTAGGCAAGGTATGGTAAGAAGTTTGTTTGTTTGTGTTGAGGTTTTACGGCCCAGTCAACCCAATGGGGTCATGTCGAGCGCGGTCAGTTTACCTAACCACATGTTTACTGGCCAGGCTTAGTCCTCTAAGCGGTTAACCAGTATTGTGCACATTCTTTCGCCAGAAACTGACAACTGCCCTTCTTGAATCAGCGGAAGGGAGAGAATTACCGTAGAAAATATTTCATGATCAATCTCCACGAAAGAATGGTAAAAAGTCAAGAAGTTCCAATATTTAGGGTAAATATGGCAGGGCTTGAGTAAACAGTGTAGACCAAGATCAAAATAAGGTGTCTGATCATAGTCTACACTGTTTGCCAGCTATCAAACAGGTTTAATTTTAACAGATCGACAAACGGATTTTTTTTTTAATTTTCGGACAAGTTTGGTAAGGAATATTTAGGGTAAATCTTGTACTCTATTAACACTTTGCATACTGGGTAAAAATTTCAGATGACATTTTCAAATATTTTTCTTATTGTTCCTAGAAAATATATTGGATTGATACTTCATACAAATTGTCTCCTAAGGAAACAATTTGCATGAAGTGTCAGATCCTATTTTCAAGGAAAAAAAAAAAGAAGAAAATATCATCAATTTGTCATCTGCTGAATTTGCCCATAGGATGAAGAGGTAATGAATCTGTGCAAGTGGCATGTAAGAAGTCCAATACTCCACTTGATCTGTGCATCACGAAACCATGCCTATATAATGTTGACCCCCTTATACCCCACTTTTATATAGTAAAACTGGGGTTTCCAGGGGTATAAATTATTTTCTTATTTCTGCTCAAAAACATAGATTGTGGGTACTCGTTAGAACCGCCTCATTTTTATCTGAAAAATTTCAGCTTTGGTGCTGAAATTATCAATATATTTGAATAGGCATGTTTTCGTAATGGTTATATATGAACTGCATCCTAGAAAAATGAGCCTTCGTACATATGTACCCAGCAAAGACTCAGATCAGCCAGAACATCCCTGGATAGCATTTTTGGGATCCAAGGTTTCTTTATGCAGACGGCAAAGACTGATCTGACTGCAGAACATTTTACTGTATTTACCCTAAGTATTCGGACACCTCAACTCCTTACCATATATATTCTAAAATTTGAACCAGTACAATTCACTACCCGATGTTGTGTCTAAAAAGTGCTGGATGAGTGGCAAACAGTGTAGACCCAGATGAGATGCCGCATTCTGCGGCATCTCATCTGGGTCTATAATGTTTGCTCAGGGCCTGTCTGTCCGAAAACATATGGTAAATACGGTAAATAAAGACTGACATTTCAGTCCAACAATTTATGAATGAGATACAGTGCAAACTCCCACTCTCTCGCCACAAAAAAGCAGCCGTCAAATTGCAAAATATAGCTGTCACAGAGAGGTCAGGACTAGAGATTAATCTTCCTGTTGCATTCCCTTGTTGAATGAATGTTCAGATTCCGATTCCGATGGCTGTTGTCTGCACAGTTGTAAAGATTACATATATCAAAGAACAAGTATCTATATAATTTGTAGCATCATGCAGGGGGGTCAGGGTTTTCATACAGAGATAAAATATATTCTAAAACAGCTTTCTAGGGGATCATAATTTAAGGTGGCTGAAAGGTGGCCTTTGAGTGGAGGTACTGTAATCTGATTAATGTTTAGCACTCAGGGTAAAAGAAATCAGCAGACAACATTTTGAAATATTTTTTTTATTTTTCTCAGAAAACAAGTTTTGACATTCCATGCAAATTGACTCCTTAGGAAACGTCATTCCTCTTTTCTGGGAAAAATAAGTAAAATATCATAATTTGTTGTCTGCTGAATTTGCCTAGAGACTGGTAAATGTTAAAATATCAGTCACTATCTTCTGGATATTAATTACAGGGAAATATTTAAACCCTTAAAGCGCTAAGCAAATTTGCAGCAGACAACTTTCTAAAATTGATTTTGTTATTTTTCAGAAAAAAATAAGGGTAGCAAATGATTCACATGAAATGTCAAGTCTGCAAGGCAAATCATTCAAATGAAATGACAAGCCTTATTCTATCTGAAAAAAAAAAATAAATAAAAAATGTTGTCTGCTATAGCTGTGATTTGTGCTAAAAGGATTAAAATGCTGTCTGCTTATGATCTTTATTTCAGAAGGTCAAAAAGTAAAATCAAAAGAATTTACTGTCGTTTGCTTGTATTTCTGCAAAAAGCATGCGAACCCAAACTTTAACCAATTTATTTAACAGATATATCCAAATCAAATAAAATTTCCCAACAGCCATAACCCATCAAAACAGATGCTCCTCTAGCAAGGGAAGCAACTCTCATCTTGACAGTCTATTTGAATTTAATCAATTATTCCCCATCTCCTAACAGTCAAAGGTACATAAAAATATATTTGCAGGTTCATGATTTTATGTTAATGAACATAATTAGTCCGATCACTGTAGTTTCTAGTGAAAACATTATAAACAATACTTTATGAACTGATATTACTATATTATTGTCTGTCTTAAAATCCTTTTAAGATAACGTCTCTTTCTCCAGGGGTGTTGTCAGTGACCCAATCTATGGAATGCATTGCAGACAAGAAAAGCTTGATAACTTTGCTGTTGCCAAATCAAGTATTTTTAAACAACTCCAGATCCGACCTTTTATTGTTATTGTTTTTACCCTATCAAAATAATGGTTATTAGTGCAGCAATATAAGAACATGGATCTCCTGAAATTAATGCCCAGACCAATCTGATCAGTCTTTGCTGTCTACTTGTAGAAACTTCGGATCATTAACTATCCAAAGAGCAACCAGGGAAAATTAATCAGACTCAGCCCAGTTGTTCAAAGCATTGCCAGCTTAACGAGCTCATTAGTGGTCAAAATGTTAACTGTTCTAGTAAGTATAATATCTAATTCACAGCTTTTTTTTTTGCTGAAAAAATGTGAGTAACTTTTGCAAATGCAAAAGCTACTCACATTTTTTCAGCATTTTGATTGTGTTGGGGTTTAACGACACGTCAACCCTTGAGGGTCATTTTGTGTCGTCTCCCAGAGAAAGGGAGAAAAGAGATAGAAGAGAGAGTAGAGGAGATGAAAGAGAGGGACAGGGAAGAAAGAGGAACAGGAATGAAAGTGAAGAAACAGAAGAAATAAAAACATTCCCCCCTCTACCCTTACCCACTACAAGGATAGCAGGCCTTGCCCAACTGTAAGCCAATATCAGTTGGACGCCCCAGTGATGTAAGATACACAGCACTTTCGCACCACCCGACCACCCCCCATTTTTTCAGCAAAAATATTAGCGTATATGCTATATTTAATAATTAAAGTTTTAATGATACATTAACTAACAACATCGTTAGTTTTGAACAACTGGGTCCTGATCTTCTTTGGACACACATGTACATTTTCTCAAGAGTTTGATGAGATTTGCTGAGCACTCTGTAGAGAGTCAAATTCCAAGTGTTCAAAGCAGTGATAAAACACCCAGAAGAGCCTGTATGTCAATACAATCAGTCCAGTACGTCTTCCATGTGCCATATATCAGGACCTTAACGAAAGAATCAAGCAAACAGTGGACATAGCTCCAGACAAAGAGCTTTTCTTTTTACAGTTCAAAAGTATTGAGTTTTTTATTTCATGTTTGTTTGTGTTGAGGTTTTATGGCCCAGTCAACCCAATGGGGTCATGTCTAGCGCGGTCAGTTTACCTAACCACACGTTTACTGGGTAGGCTTAGTCCTCTAAGCGGTTAACCAGTGTTGTGCACGTTCTTTTGCCAGAAACTGACAACTGCCCTTCTTGAATCAGCGAAAGGGAGAGAATGACTGTAGAAAATATTTCATGATCAATCTCCATGAAAGAATGTTGCCGACCTAAGCCGGGGTCGAACCCGCGACCCCCTGGTCTCCAGTCGGACGCGCATCCAACTGAGCGACCGAGGCCAGCCTTTTTATTTCTCCATGAAAACATGTTGTAGGTACTCATCTGAAGTGCCCTGCCGAGGCACTTCAAATGAGTACCCACAACGTATGTTTTAATGGAGAAGTAAGAAAAATATTCATCTGATACCCTCTCTTATCTAGGGCTATGAGTGGGGACCAAGGGAATGAAGTTTTACTGGCTAGTCTGGGTCATCATGTACACAGGATCAAGTAAATTCTTCCTTTTACTCACCTCCAATACACCACAACCTCTTTATAACACTATTGTTGGGGTCCATAGCATAAACCGTGTTAGTTAAACAACCATGTTATATCCAAACAAAAATGTATAGATTATATTGAAAAATGACCATTTATGGTCATTTTTCAATATAATCTATATATTTTTGGGATCCATGTTTAAACTGTGTTATATCCAAAACCATGTTATAAAGAGGTTGAAGTGTACTTGATTGATGTGTGGTCAACTTGGTAAATGAATGTCATTTGACATGTAACGCTAACTTATTCAGGTTCAGGTTATTATGGTAATAATTTGGGTGATGATTCGGGACAAGCTTTTGTTAGTTTTACACCTAAAATGATACTGAAGCCTTCTAGCTCTAGATAAGAGGAATATCAAGATAATTTTTTTTTATTTTTCCATGAAAACATATGTTGTGTGTACTCATCAGAAGCACCTCAGAGCGGCAATAACATCACCCATTTATAGAATCATTGGTTTCTGGAGAATGTATAGACAAAATAGTGAAAATCATAATCAAACCGCATGTCTATGCCCTTTCTCTTCATTTACATCAAGAGGCCATTCCCCATGCCTGAGCACATGTACTAATGGGTCCCCACAAGGCCACAACTATGTTTTCGTGGAGAAATAAGAAAAATATCCATCCTTTTTTGTCTAAAAAAAAGAATCTTTCACAGACCTATATTCTACATACCACCTTTACTTGCTGCGATATGACAACATGTTCTTCAGAGAAAAATAAAGGAAACAATCAAAAAGAAGAATCTGCTGATATGACAGCCTGATGATTTCACAGCCAGTTGGTATTTGGCAACTTTTCCATAACCATGGATACCATGGCAAACAAAACTTGTGGTAGTTTGTTTTTCCAATATGAAAAGCCGTCAAGCATGTGCAAAATTATATATGTACCAACCCGTTCTGCAGCAATTTAGAAGATAAGAATACCTGGCAGTCATTCCGTGCAAAAATATTTGCTGTGTCAGTTGAAAAATTTTCTTACAATTTATTTGAGTGGAAGGGATACAGACCAGCCTGCACATTCAGAGTCTGGGCCCAGTTGTTTGAAACTAACAATGTCATTAGTTAATGTATCGTTAAATCTTTGATCATTAAATATGGCATATTATGCCAATATGTTTGCTGAAAAATGTGAGTAGCTTTTGCATTTGCAAAAGCTACTCACATTTTTTCAGCAAAAATACCTGCAAAGTAGATATTGTACTTACTAGAACAGTTAATATTTTGACCATTAATGAGCTTGTTAAGCTAAAGGTGCTTTGAACAACGGGGCCCTGTTCAATAACATCACTCATTTAGAATCAATGGTTTCTGTAGAATGTATGCCCTCTTCATTTACACCAAAAGGGGCCATTTTCCATGCCAAAGAGCATGTACTTATAGAAATACAGAAATTAAATCTTTTAATCACACACCCAGGTCTTCAGATCACAGCTGCAGAGAAGATATTCATTTCTTATGGATATTTTTTTAAATTCTCCATGAAAACATATGATTGCCCATAAGGACTGCCAATACTGTTTCAGTGAATACTGTTTTGGTTGAGAAAAGCATTTTATCCAGAAACATAGCTCCCAATAGAGTAGTGTTTGCATCAAAAAGGCTTTGATATTTTTCTCCACAAAAAGTTTTGTTGTGGGTACTCATTAGCTCGCCCATGCTTCTAATGAGTACTCACAATGTATATTTTTATGATGGAATAAGAAAAATATTCATCTGGGTACCCCTTTTTATCTGAAGTTATGCAGAATATAAATATAAGACAGGTACAGTGCAGATACTATTTGCCAGTAGATAAGAAAATGCCAGCAGCATATGGACTTCCTTATCTATCTTCTCATCATGAATGTTGTTATGGGAAAAACAAACGTGAGGTGGCCACATTGCACAATGATATACTTTTTCATCAAGGTCTCACTCTGCCTTCAAAATATTTGCACCTTTTAAGATTTATGCAGCAAACAACAAAACCCAGTGTGCAGATGTAGGGCTGGTCTAGGTCTTTGCTGTTCACAAATGAAAAAGCTGCTCTAGATTAAGTCACTTTTTTCAATCAAAAAAGTATTGATACTTTTCTTATTTCTCTATGAAAATATATGTTGTGGTGTCTCATTAGAAGTGTCTCATCCAGGCACTTCTAATGAGTACCACAACATATGTTTTCATGGAAAAATAAGAAAACTATACATCTGGGCCCAGTTGTTCAAAGCATTGTTAGCTTAACAAGCTTGTTAGTGGTCCAAATGTAAACTGTTCTAGTAAGTACAATACCAAATTCACAGGTATTTTTGCTGAAAAAATGTGAGTAGCTTTTGCAAATGCAAAAGCTACTCACATTTTTTATTTTTTCAGCAAACATTTTAGTGTATATGCTATATTTATTGATCAAAGTTTTAATGATTCGTTAACTAACGACACACATCGTTAGTTATGAACAACTGGGCCCTGGATACCCCTTTTATCTAGAAATAAGATTAGTGACTCATGCACTATTACTGACACTATACATGGTACATTGGCTGGCACTCACATTTTACTGCAACACTGTTCCAGAAATGCTTCTCAAGGTAAAAATACTACCAAGAATAATTAATCTACATTGAAGGTTATCCTTCACCCTATTAAACGGGGAAAATTAAAGCAGGTGCCAAGACTTTTGTTTGTGTTGAGGTGTTACAGCCCAGTCAATCCATTAGGGTCATGTCAAGCGCAGTCAGTTAACCTAACCACACTTTTCCTGGGCAGGCTTCGTCCTCTAAGCAGTTATTCAGTACTTGTGCACATTCCTTTGCCAGAAACTGACATTCTTGTGCCAGAAACTGACAACTGCCCTTCTTGAATCAGCGGAAGAGGTAGAAAAACCGTAGAAAGTATTTTATAATCAATCTCCAAGAAAGAATCTTAAAGGCTCGGTGGGGATTGAACCCCGCATCCTCCAAATCACCAGTCAGTAAGTGATGATTGTTTGTTTGTGTTGAGGTTTACGGCCCAGTCAACCCAATGGGGTCATGTCGAGCGTGGTCAGTTTACCTAACCACACGTTTACTGGGCAGGCTTAGTCCTCTAAGCGGTTAACCAGTACTGTGCACATTCTTTCGCCAGAAATTGACAACTGCCCTTCTTGACAGTAAGTGATGACTGTGACAGGGTGTAACACCTATAGATTATGGCAGGATATCTGTAACTAGATGTGACACTGTCAGTTTGTGATAGCTGTCCCTAGTGACAGGCTTTGTATGACCCTGCTAGATCATAACTAGTATCAGCATCTGACTGACACTGTCAGTTTCTGAGGGATGTAAGTGACAGACTATGACAATACTAAACTGTGACAGGCACTGATAACTAAATGTGATACTATCAGTTTGTGAGGGATTACTACTAGGTGACAGGCTAGGATGCAGCTAGATTATGACAGATATCTACAATTTGCTGTGACACTGTCAGTTTGTGATGGATGTAAATGACTGGCTGTGATGCTGCTACACCATGAAGGTACATGCAACTAGCTGTCACACTTAAAGTTTGCAATGGGTGTAAATGACAGGCATAATCAGGTACCTGCAACTGGCTGTGTGGTCCTGCCATTATGTACTGACAAGATGCCGCATTTTAACACTTTCAGCCCCGTACTAAGTTTTGCAAATCATAGCAACAGATCCAGATGAGATGGCTCATAATTTTCTTTTTTATTTACAACAATACCTATGTCCAGTTGCACAGCTGGAAGTCTGTTTCAGAAACTCAGGGTTGAAAGATCATAACAGAATTAGAAACAAGACTAGCAAGGATACTAACTCTATTAAATCACTGTATGGTAAATGAGCATCATTATCTCCCTTACAATCCAAAAGGTCTTGCCAGAAAATTTTATATACTGGAGATTCAAATAGTTGCAAAATATTTTATCAATATTTTCAATTTGAATAAAGTCCAAAAGCAGGTAGCTGTCCATCAAAGTAAGATAATAAAGATCTCTGTCTAGACACAGAACCATTCTAGGAGAGTCTGTATCAAAAGAAGGCTTATTTTCCTAGTGCTTAATCCTTTATGAACCTGATAAAAGCAGCAGTATGACTAAGATAAGGAGTCCTTAATGAAATAAACAGAAAGAAGTGTGGGTGCATCAAAAGACTATTCATAATTTGATAAATTCTCTGGAACAGGTGAACGCTGCATACAGGTAATTAATGCTTAACATGCTAGGTAAAAATTTCAGCAGACGGCATACTGAAATATTTTTCTTATTTTTCCCAGAAAACAGGTTTTGACATTTCAAGCAAATTGTCTCCAGTAGAGACAATTTGCATGAAATGTCAAATCCTGTTTTCTGGAAAAAAATACGTTAAAAATATCATCAATTTGTCGTCTGATGAATATGCCCTTAGAGTGGTACAGGTTAATCTATTCACAAGTATTTAACTAACCTTTGGCTCTCTTATTTCTATATTTATCATTAGGTGGCTATTAAAACTTGTATTTTTATATGCCCAGTTTCTTTGATAAATGGTCTCCATAATTAAATTACATTTTAGTAGGAGTTCATCTTATATTAGGGTATTGAGTTTTAGTGTCTGAAACTGAATAAGGAATTAAACAAAGATGGAAAGGTAATGTGACTCTTTTAAAAACCGTGGACCAAACATAAGGGTAAGGTGACAAACCATTAATTTTTAATACAAAAATCCAGATTACATTTTTACCCTGAAGTACTGACATTTTTTTTCCTATTTCTCTGTCTACATAGAGGGAACTCTCTGAGGCAATCTTAATGCTTAGAATGCTGTAAAAATTATGCAAGTTGACATTCTAAAATACATTGTATTTGTCTAAAATGTGATTGGTACTTTAGGGTTAAAGTACCAATAGCAGTTGCAGCAGACTACCTTTTGATTTTTTTTGTTGTCTTGTTTTGATTTTAAGAGAAAACAAGGCTTGGCATTTCATGTGAATTGTCTGCCTAGCACAATTCACATGAAATGCCAAGCCTTATTTACTCTGAAAATGAAAAATAAAATGTCCTCAGCTATGATTTTGCTTTCTTTTTTACCAAGTTCTTAAATACACATATTTCTGTATTTATTTACTGATACATTATCTGCTGAAACTGTTAATTCTAAAAATATCAACCTTTCAAACTGTGAAATGTGACTTAGCTCCAGATGAAAGAAAATTCCCAGAGAAATATTTTTATTTTTCCATGAAAAGGTATTATATATGTTATTTTATTTGTGTTGAGGTTTTACGGCCCAGTCAACCCAATGGGATCATATCGAGCAAGGTCAGTTTACCTAACCACACGTTTACTGGGCAGGCTTAGTCCTCTAAGCGGTTAACCAGTATTGTGCACATTCTTTCGCCAGAAACTGACAACTGACCTTCTTGAATCAGCAGAAGGGAGAGAATGACCGTAGAAAATATTTCATGATCAATCTCCATGAAAGAATGTTGCCGACCTCGGCGGGGGTTGAACCCATGACCTCCTGGTCCCCAGTCAGACGGCGCATCCAACTGAGCCACCAAGGCCGGCCTTATATATGTTATGGGTACCCATCGGAATCACCTTTGTGTGGGGAACCATTGACTACCACAGTATATGTTTTCTTGGAGAAATATGAAAAACGAGCTAGCGCATGACATAACCTACAATAAGACTTGTGTGACCACCAAAGACTCAGATCAGCCTGCACATCTATGCAATCTGATCAGAGTCTTTACTGATTCCATGTGCCTTCTACAGCCTCCAGGCTATCCAAAGAGGGATAAACAAGAACTTGTGCCACTGTGTGGATGTACAGGCTGATCTGAGTCTTTTCTGGTCACACAGGTCTTATGGTAGGTTTTGTCATGTGCTGGCTCAATCTGTGGTTGGAAAAAAAGCTTATTCAGTGCTTAACATTTAGTTCAGGATAAGGCACATTTTTCAATAAAACATAGAGAAATCTTGCTGTGGTGGGGTGGGGCTTTTCTTTTTGTCTACACAGTAATGGGACCTTGTGAAATATACAGAAAAAAAGCATTTGCTGGTCCTGACCAGAAAAGCAAAGCTGCACAAGCTAGTTAGACTCTGCCATTTTGATGTGAATGAAAGTTTATTGCTGACTTTTATATATATATATATATATATATATATACTTTGACACCATCATTTTCTGAGTATTATGGGTAGGTCTTCCTGGGTAGAAACCAGTATTAAGCAATGTGGAGAAAGTGTCTTCATTGCTCAAGGACACAACAGGGTGCTTGCTGGGGTCTCACAATCTTGACTCTCAGAGGCCTAACCACTGCACTACACAGTGCTTCACTTTATTTTGATATTTGGACAGACAAGCTTGAGCAAACAGTGTAGACCAAGATCAGATGCCACAGAACGCAGCAGTATTTAAACACCAATAAGGAGTAACAAGGAGTAAGATAAACTTATTCAAATTTTATGACAATTATGGTAAGGAGTTAAGGTGTCCCAATATTTAAGGTATGGTAAATGTCCTAAAATTTCGTATACCAAAGTGTCTGACAAAATTGCAAATGCAAACAGTGCAGATCCAGATCAGACTGCTCCTGAAGGAACAGTCTGATCAGGGTCTACACTGTTTGCCATTCCACTGAGTATTTTAAGAAACCACTGCACAAAAATTAAAAATCAGGCCAAAAAAAAGTGTTTGACATATTAGGACATTTATTGTAAATGCAGTATAGAATTCTGTCAGAGGAATTCCTCTGTAACTAATGAACAAACAGCCTCTAATTTATACTCATTTCAATATTTTATTATTAAATGACAATTTAAGGCCATCCAATCCTTAAACAAATAAATTATAATATACTTTGGATGGACAGACAGATTAATGTGTGCTTTCTCCTAGCATTTAATACAGAAATGATAAATTTTTCCAACATATTTTATTCCAAAGTGAAAGTAAAATGTATGACATGAACACTACAGAGATGATATTTGATTTTTTTTTTTGTTTTGTTTTTTTAGTTGCAGTTTTAAGGATGAGTCAACACTGTTAAATTCATGTGGGCCTGATCATTTAACCCACTGACACTTTTCCTGGGCAAGTTAAGTCCTCTAACCAGTTAACTACTTGAGCATGAACTTTCACCAGTGACTGACAAATGCCCTTCTTGAATCAGAGGAAGGGGAAGAATGATCACAGAAATGGTTTCATGATCAGAGAGAATATTTTGCCAGAAATGTTTAGGCATAAAAGCTCCAAAACATTACAAGGGAAATGAATACAACATTGAATTATCTGCTACCATTTTGTAAAGGGAGACAACTTTTGCTGACAGGCAGCTGTGTCCATAGTATCTAAAAAGTATGGAGCATAGCTCTTGATAAGGCGCTTTTTTCAACCAGAGGGTATCTATATTTTTCTTATTTCTCAACGAACACATATGTTGTGGGTACTCATTAGAAGTGTTTCGCTGAGGCACTTCTAATGAATACCCACAACATATATTTTCGTTGAGAAATAAAAAAAACTAATTACCTGATACCCACTCTAGACCTATGCGGGCTACTCTAAAATGAAAGGAAAAAAACTGTTTCCTTTAACCCTTGTCCTGCTGAATAAATTAAGAAGCCACACCCTTTTAAAATTTCTGCCAATCAGATTACTTGATCCAGATTGTTGATATAAATTTACATACCGAATGGCAAACAGTGCAGATCCAGATCAGTTGGCTTCTTCAGAAGCCAACTGATCTGGATCTACACTGTTTGCAAAGGCAGGACATATCCTGGTTCAGCAGGACTAGGGTTAAGAGAAGCTTCCAATGAGTTGGGCGGAAACTATTTCAAGGTCAGAGTGAAGGTGCATCCACTGGGTAAAATGCTACAGTAAAACATATTTGAGTTGGTGCATGACAAAACCTACAATAAGACCTGTGTGACTAGGAAATACTCAGATGAGCCTTTACATCCACCCAGTATGATAAGGGTTCTTGTTTATCCCTTTCTGGATAGCTGGAGGCTGCAGGAGTCCAGGCCCAGAAAAGAGTGGGTATCAGGTTACTATTTTTCTTATTTCTCCACAAAAACATATGTTGTGGGTACTCATTAGAAGCGCCTCGGCAAGGCGCTTCTAATGAGCACCACAACATATGTTTTTGTGGAGAAATAAGAAAAATATCAATATTTTTAGGTTGAAAAAAAAGTGCCTTAACTAGGGCTATGAGGAGGCACATGCAATCAGTAAAGACTCTGATCAGACTGCAAAGATGTGCAGGCTGATCTGAGTCTTTGCTGGTCACACATGTCTTATTGTAGGTTTTGTCATGTGCTGGCTTAGTTAATAGAGTAAAGTATTAGTAGGAAATCGGTAGGGCTCATCCTGGAAAGAAGAATCCGCCTCATTCTACCTCGCCTGAACAGAGGTGGAAAAGTAAAGACATTTAACGAAATAGAAAACCCGTAGTAATTAGTAAAACTCTTGAAAAGTGCTTGCTCCACAATTTAGAAAGGCTCCTGAACATTGATTGGACAATGGACAATACTATTACTATGATGGGGCAATTGAAAACTACTTCACTAAACATGCTACCGACTACCCTACTGTTAGAAAACAATTTTTTTTTTATTGATAATGAAACCGTGTCCATTCTACACTACTTGACCCCATGTTCTACAAGGTTGCTATTTTGTGTAATGAGTAAGCGGTGACCCAAACCAGACTGTGCACATGAAAAGCCAGCCCTGAGTCTTTGTTGAATGCAAACCTGGGAAATGTTGGTTTTTCCAGGGCACACTGCAATAATCTTTCTTATCACACTTCCTCTCACTTAAACTTTGCTACATTTTCACCTTTTTTTATTTTATTCACATAAGTGCTTAGTTATCTGGGTAAAAATTTCAGCAGATGACATTCTGAAATATTTGTTCTTATTTTTTTTTCCCCAGATTTGAATTTGTTGGGGTTTAATGACACGTCAACCCTTGTGGGTCATTTTGTGTCATCTCCCAGAGAAAGGGAGAAGAGAGATAGAAGAGATAGTAGATGAGATGAAAGAAGGGGACAGGGGAGAAAGAGGAATATGAATGAAAGTGAAGAAACAGAAGAAATAAAAATATTCCCCCTCTACCCTTACCTACTGCAAAGATAGTAGGCCTTGCCCAACTGTCAGCCAATCTCAGTTGGACACTCCAGTGAGGTCTTTGCCTCACCCAACCACCCCTTTTTTCCCCAGAAAACAGGTTTCGACATTTCATACAAACGGTCTCCTTTTTTTTTTTTAACCAAAATGCTAATTGTTAAAGTAGCTGTTAGTTCAAAGCTCCACATAAGTGGAATATCTTGACATTTATTTTTTTCTTTTTACTTCTCAATGACAAAACATCTAATTATTGTGGGTTTTCCTTAAAAGTGCCTCCACAACATATGTTTTTGTGAAGCATAACTCACACAAATGAATGTGAAAACTGCACGGTTGTCAAGGACAGGGCTGGTCTAGTTATTTGCTCTTCAGCTACTACTGGCTGTGAGGTATGTTTTTCCTTTTCCTGCTCTCATTTTAATTGCACTTAAGTTTGATGGTAGTGATAAAATAGTTGAAGTAGCCAGAAGCCATTCTGTAAGATGTAATTTTAAAAGCATTTAACCTTTAAAGCACCAGATGCAAACAGCAGCAGATGACATGTTATTTATGTCTTTGTTTGTTTGTTTGTGTTGAGGTTTTACAGCCCAGTTAACCGAAGGGGGTCATGTCAGGCCAGTTTACCTAACCACACGTTTACTGGGCAGGCTTAGTCCTCAAAGCGGTTAACCAGTATTGTGCACATTCATTTGCCAGAAACTGACAACTGCCCTACTTGAATCAGCCGAAGGGAGAGAATGACCGTAGAAAATATTTCATGATCAATCTCCACGAAAGAATGTTGCTGATCTCGGCGGGGGTTGAACCCGCGACCTCCTGGTCTCCAGTCGGACGGTGCATCCAACTGAGCCACCGAGGCTGTCTTTGTTATTTTTCTGAGAAAATAAGGCCTGATATTTCATGTGCATCATCTGCTAGCTCTGAATCATCTGCTAGCTCTGAATCATCTGCTAGCTCTGAAAAATAAGGCTTGCTAGGCAGATGATTCACATGAAATGTTAAGGCTGATTTTCTCTGAAAATAAAAAAAATACACTGTTGTCTGCTACAATTTTGAAGTGCAATTGCTTTAACCCTTAAAGCACCAATCACAAATACTTGCAGCAGACGACATTTTGAAATTTTTTTTTTTTTAATTTTTCAAAGAAAACAAGTCCTGATATTTCATGCCAAGCAGACGATTCACATGGAATATCAAGACTTGTTTTCTTTGAAAAATTAAAAAAAAATAAAAATAAATGTCGTCTGCTACAAATTTTGCTTGGCACTTTATGGGATAAATGCCTATATATTTTTTTTTTCTTTTTGTATTAAAAGTACTTGAAATAGTTGGGGTAAGCTAAAAAATTAAACTGTCGTCTGTTACAGTTTTGAAATGCAACTGTTGGAAATTTCACAATGTTTTTTTCTTTTTGTATCAGAGGTACTTGATGATGATGATAATGATGATGGTTTGGTGTTGTCCCTTTCAGCATAAGTCATATTAAGATGATGGAAGGATGGAAGGGTGATAACAAAGGGCAATGAAGCACTATACAGTCATGAGCTGAATTCTGCCAATCAACTATAGCCCGTCTGACCCACCCCTGTCCCCTTTTTCAAAGCAGGGATATAAATAGGAAAAATATTTCAAAATGCCATCTGCTGAAATTTTTACCCAGCATGCTAAATGTAAAACACTTGTGTGAGTACCCTGATTATCTGGCACCCTGTGTACTTTTTTCGGGAAGTGATGCATCCCTTGTTGTGAATTTAACACCAGAGAGGGAAACTTGAGATAAAAACAAACATGAAATAGATACATTTTTTGCATACTAATGAAGTGTTTTCTTTCTCCCCATTCTGTACCGGCATTTTAATCAATGGAAGGTTAATAAGAACCAGATCCTGATTACAGAGCAGATCCTGATTACAGAGCAGATCCTGATTATAGAGCAGATCCTGATTACAGAGCAGATCCTGACTGGGCTGCACAAACTTCAAGGCCATGGCATGGATCAAGGTCACTGCTTGTAAACGTTTGCCAAAATTAATGCCTTGAGAGGATTTATTTTGACTCAGCAGATATTTACATTTTAACAGGTAAATACGTGAAATACCTGTATAAGGGATTGATCCAGATAAGAGGATGGTCCAGAAATGTTTTTTCTTATTTCTCCATAAAAACATATGTTGTGGGTACTCATTAGAAGCACCTCGGTGAGGCGCTTCTAATGAGTACCTACAACATATGTTTTCATGGAGAAATAAGAAAAATATCCATACTTTTTAGGTGAAGGAGTGTCTTTAACTGGAGTTACGCATACAGTACACACCTCATGATGTGATACTACTGTATATGGTAGTTTTCAGTGTGGCATATTTATCTCACCTAACCCATTAGTCATTTGGTGAAGTAAACAAATTTTAACGTATATTTATCATATTTACCCTAAGTATCTGAACACCATAACTCCTTACCATAGATGCCCAAACAGATGCCCAAAAAATTTTAACAAGTCCACTTGAGTACCTGTTGAATTGTCCAAAATAGTGCTGGTTGAGTAGCAAACAGTGTAGATCCTGATCTGATGCCATGTTTGCTCAGGTCTGTTTGTCTGAATACTTAGTGTACTGTATTGATGATGGTTTGATTTTTACATCCCTTTCAACATTGTTTGTCATACTGAGATGACGGAAGGATAATAATGAAAGGCTCTGTGCAATGAAGTCTTGAGCTGAATTCCGCCTCCAGAGAGATTCAAACCCAAACCTTGAGATCTGAAGTCGGAGGCACTAACCACTCGGCCACCTGGACACTTCTATGGTAACAGATTTATCCTAAGTATTCGGTCTGACAGGCCTGAGCAAACAATATTAATCCAGATCTGATGCCACCAGGTCTACACTGTTTGAAACTCATCAAGCTGTATTTAGACACACCACCAGATAGTAAAATTATTCTTGTTTAACCCTTAAAATGCCAAGAAAACTGGCATCTGAAAATGTTGTCTGTTTTTGTCGTCTGCTGAATATTCTTGCAAACTTTTCAAACCTATTTTTGCATACATGCAAACAGTGTGGACCCTGATCAGACTGCTCCTAGAGGAGCAGTCTGATCTGGGTCCACATTGTTTGCAAAAATGACTTTTAAAATCGCAAGCAGATGACAAAGCAGATGACAATTGCTGTGATCGGCAGATTTAAGGTTAAAATTCTGGACAATTATAGTAAGGAGTTAAGGTGTCTGAGTATTTAGGGTAACCAGGGTAAGTGGTTTGCTTGCCTGTAATCAAAAGAAGCTAGCAGTGTCATTTCCTGCAAAAAAGTTCTAAAGAAGACCATCTGTATAAAATATCAAGCCCTATTTCTAGAAAAAAAAAAAAACAAAACATGTCATCTTTTGAATTTACATTAGCAAGTAGTTAAATTAATGAAATTGGCTGAAAAATTTGATGACTCAGCACTAAAAGTATGTTGAAACAACAAAATGACAGAATGATGCATCCACAGAGGCATTTTACAATACCCTAATAATACTAAGACCTGGATCATGGAATAGACAGGTTTGAGCAACCAGAATGCAGCATCGGACCAGGGTCTATACAGTTTGCCATTTATCCAGCATTTTTTATACAGATCAACAGGCAGTATAATAGACTTGTTCAAATTTTTTGGCAAGTAAAGGAACAATTTAAGGTATCCCAATATTTAGGATTAATACGATATTTTTAATGTCCAAAAAAAAAGAAAATGTTCTTCATAATATGAGTGGCAGCAAAGACTTGGTCTGATCAGTCATCGCTCGGCATTTGTGAACAGCCAAGAATCAAAGACTTCTTCCATAGACAAAGAAGTAAATTCTTTCTTATTTCTGCATGAAAACATATGTTGTGGTTACTCATTAGAAGTGCCTCAGCAAGGGGCTTCTAATGAGTACCCACAACATATGTTTTTGTGAAATAAGAAAAATATCAAGACTTTTTTTGTTGAAAAAGAAAGTGTCTTATCATATAGTATATTTTCTAACTTTGCAGTTCATTACATGACTAATACAGCAGACACAACAACAACCCAAATAAGCAATTACCTTAACCATCTAACTACACTTGATGAAGCACATTATTCTTATTGTGCTCCTAAAGCAGGGCTTTGAAGAAGGTACTTTTCCAACTAAAATCATAGGTGCAGAAAAGAGGATGTATCCACATAATATTTCTCTTATTTCTCCACGAAAACATATGTTGTGGTGCTCATTAGAAGTGTCTCAGTGAGATGCTTTTAATAAGTACCCACAACATATGTTTTCAAGGAGAAATTAAAAAAAAAAAAAATCTGGGCCTAGTTGTTCAAAGCATTGTTAACTTAACGACCTCATTAGTGGTGAATATTTTAACTGTTCTAGTAAGTACAATATCTAATTCACAGGTATTTTTGCTGAAAAAATGTGAGTAGCAAATGCAAAAGCTACTCACATTTTTTTTAGCAAAAATATTAGCATATATGCCATATTTAAACATCAAAGTTTTAACAATACGTTAACTAATGACATTGTTAGTTTTGAACAACCTGGCCCAGTACTTTTTAGGAGCAAAAAGTGTCTTATCTAGAGCTATGTAAAATGTATTGGCAAGGCGCTTTCAAGGAGTAGCCACACTATACATTTTCTGGAGAAATAAAAGAAATATCAACAATTTTTTTGCCAAAGATAGAGCCTTCTAGAGCAACTCACAAAAGGACATGAGACACAGTATTTCCTTCAAGATTGTATGTGCATCCAGGGAAGACTCAGATCAGCCTGCATTTCTGCACTGGCTGATCGGAGTTTTCTCTGTCTACCTGAAGACGCTTTAGGTCCTCGGCTACCCACTGTGTGCTCCGCAAATACTCTGATCCAACTGCGTAACTACGCAAGCTGATCGGAGTATTTGCTGGACGCGCATGCAATATTTAAGGAAATGCTATGCCCAGCTCATATTTTTTTTTTTTTTTTTACAGAACTCTGTCTTACCTGAGGAACATCGAGCCACTTCTCGGCAGCATCCATGGCTTCTTTGGCATTTTCTTTTGCTTTCTTGGGATCCCAGTCCTCCCAATCGGGACACAAACCTACAAATAAAACAGGGTAACAATACATCAGCTGGATCTTTAACATGGCTTCTGATAGAGGGACAGAGGACTTATTAAGGAGGAGTTCTTGGTGATAATTCTGGGATAATTTTCTCCAGTTCTCCATAAAAACATATGTTGTGGGTACTCATTAGAAGTGCCTCGACGAGGCACTTCTAATGAGTCCCCACAACATATGTTTTTATGAAGAAATAAGAAAAATTATCCCTTAATTATCACAAAGTACTCCTCCTTAACAAGTCCTCTGGAAGGAGTATTCAGAAAACATTTTTTTGTTATTTTTTCACCAAAACATACCTCATCGGTACTCACTTGAATTGCTCAATGGTGCAATATTTATCTAAATTCATAATTCATCTGTACAAAATCATTTTGTATTTTGTTTTCCTCCATAAAAATCATATCTTACTAGACTCATTCAGAGGAGATCATAATTTATGCACCACACCATGCAAAATAAAAGCAACAATTTTCTTTGCTCATTTCCATGACTAGGTACTTATATTTTATGGAGTTTGCACCTTAATGCCAAAATACCATAGATTATGCAATATAATTCATACAGGTGCAGCCTCAAGCGCATAAATATCTGGGCCCAGTTGTTCAAAACTAACGATGTCGTTAGTCAACATATCGTTAAAACTTTGATCATTAAATATAGCATATATGGTAATATTTTTCCTGAAAAAATGTGAGTAGCTTTTGCATTTGCAAAAGCTACACACATTTTTTCAGCAAAAATACCTGCAAATCTGATATTGTACTTTCTAGAACAGTTAAGGTTTTGACCACTAACGAGCTTGTTAAGCTAACAATGCTTTGAACAACTGGGCCCTGATGTCTATGGATGAACAGCATTTGTGTTGCCAATAATCAGACAAAGCTAGATGTAAGCAGACATGTTAAGTCTCCCTAATTTTTAGTGAGACTCGTGCACTAATTTATGGCTCAAAAAGCCCTGTTTTACGCACTGCCACTATCTTTTTTCTGAAATTTCCCTTTTTACTTAATATATAAATAAGGACCTCACTAATTTTATTTCCAGAATCTCACAATTTTTTATTCTGAAAACTTAACATGTCTGTGTAAGAACAGTTTTCAATTGTTAAGAATGACCAATCAGTAGCAGTTTCAGCTTAATGTCAACACCGCTTTTCATCAGCCTTTCAGTGCCAATAAAACAAGTCCAGTGATCCTCCTTTTCATCAGCTTGATACCTATAAGTTTTCAGCTTCAGAATACCAACACCACTAAAATTCCTACCATTTCCATGAAAATAATATTAATGATAATAATAGTCTTTAGTTTCAGAGGGTTTTTACACATTTTGCGACAACAGCTGATTTTAACCCTAGTCCTGCTGAACCAGATATGTTCTGCCTTTGCAAACAGTGTAGATCCAGATCAGTTGGCTTCTAAGAAGCCAACTGATCTGGATCTGCACTGTTTGCCACGAAGTACTTGAATTTATATCAACAATCTGGATCAAGTAACTTGATTAGCTGAAAACTAGAATTGGGTGTGGCATCTTAATTTATTCAGCAGGACAAGGGTATACAGCAGGTATATGTTCATGGAAGTACAGCTGAAGTCTACCTAGACAGCCGAAACTTTCAGGTAAGTGCAAGTACTAATTACAGGCATAACTCCAGATGAAAGGAGTATCCACAAAATGATCTTTCTTATTTCTCAACAAAAAATATGTTGTGGGTACTCATTAGAAATGCCTCACCAAGGCACTTCTAATTCAACTGAAGCATCTTCCTGAGGCACTTCTAATGAGAACAACCACGTTTTCATGAAGTTATAAGAAAAATAAATAAAAGCATCTTATCTGAAGCTATGTACAGCATCCAACTATACTAAAAATTGAAATGTGTCCAAAGGACACAGATACCCCTGACTAACTTAAATGCAAATTGCTAACGCCAGATGTGGACGGAGACAGACGGACTGACAGAGGTAATGCTATATGACCCATCATGAAAACATGCCTATATACTTTTGACCCCCTTAAACCCCACTTTTATATAGTAAAACTGGGGTTTACAGGGGTATACATTATTTTTCTAATTTCTGCTCAAAAACATAGATTGTGGGTACTCATTAGAACCGCCTCACTGAGGCAGTTCTAATGAGTACCCACAATCTATGTTTTGAGCAGAAATATGAAAAATATCAGAGTTTTTTATCTGAAAATTTTTCAGTTTTTGCAGGTGAAATTTTCTATATATTTGAATAGGCGTGTTTTTGGTAATGCTTTCCAACATTCTTCGAATGGCAGGGGCATAAATATTACATAATACCAACCTGGAGCAACAGCATCAACAAGAGCACCAATGGCCTTGCCATCATTCCAGTCTGTTGTGAAGTTTTTGATTGGTAGATCTGGCACTTTGTTGTTGATCCAGTTGAGCAGCCTCTGTTTGGGTGTGGGTCCACCTTCCTGTGGTTGTGGCTCCTCTCCCTCCCACATTGGCATGGAGATGGAGTAATGCAAGATAAGGGTCCATATTAAACCGAGGATGAGTTTGAGTCTTTGATCTACAATATCACCGCTGTCTGAAATGAAGAAAACACAAAATCAGTTTCTGTAAATCAGCAAGTGACTGGCAATAGGAAAATAGTGGACAAACTCTATATGCAAGCTTGCAAAGCATGCAATCCAACTAGCATACAGGGCCCAGCTGTTCAAAGCTAACGATGTTGTTAGTTAACGATTCGTTAAAATTTACTTCGAGTGATACGCAAATATGCTGAAATTTTTTGCTGAAAAAATGTGAGTAGCTTTTGCATTGCAAAAGCTACTCACATTTTTTCAGCAAAAAATATCAGAAAAATATCAGAATATTGTATACTGAATTCGCTAAAACAGTTAACGAAATGACCCTTAACGAGCTTGTTAAGCTAACGACGCTTTGAACAACCGGGCGCAGAACTATTCCTAAAATTTGAACAGGCCCCTTTAACCCTTGTCACGCTGATAAAATTAAGATGCCATGCCCACTTCTAATTTCCAGCCAATCAGATTACTTGATCCGGGTTTTTGATAGATATTCACATATTTAATGACAAACAGTGCAGATCCAGATCTGTTGCAGAAGCCAGCAGATCTGGAGCTACACTGTTTGCTAAGACAGGGCATGTCATGTTCAGCAAGAGAAGGGCTACCTGTTGATGGGTCTATAAACTGCTGAATGAGTTGCAAAGAGTGTGGACCCTGATTGCATGCCATCTGATCTGCATCTACACTGTTTGTTCAGGTGTTCTGTCCAAATTTTCCTGGGCAGACATATCAATTTTCAACATCATAACTCTAGACCCGATTTTTTTAACTAAAAATTTTATACTGACAGTATTTTCTGTGCAAACTATATTTTAGACATTCATGGAGGAATAAGAAAAATGTCTGTGTGTTTGGTTAAACTAGATTGTCAATAAGCAACCCTTCCCAGATACTACCCCACACCCTCTGCCTGCAAAAAGTGTTTATGCAAATTAAGTTGTACAGACAAGTATTAACGCTTTGCATGCTATGGGCTAATTCAGCAGACGACAAATTGAAGATACTTTTCATCTTTTTCCAGCAAACAGGCTTTAACAATTCATCCAAATTGTTCTGCCGGGAGACAGTTTGCATGAAATGTCAAAGTCTATTTTCTAGGAAATATATTTCAAAATGTCATCTGTTGAAATTTTTAATACTTGTAAGTGTATCAGAATCTCCATTCAGCATTAAACATTATGAGTTTTGTGTAATAGTATAAACATATGAAAAAACACAACTACACATATGTTGCCAATTCTCATCTTTTCCATAAATACCAGTGCTTACTATGCACATCAACACAAGAACTTGGCTGAATGACTATGCTGCGACTGCTGGTGGTGTCCAAGAAAGGGAGATAAATGCACAGACTAAACATTGTTCAGCCAAGCACGAAAAGTAGGGCAAAGTCAGTAACAGTCAATGGCAATTGGCTGGGTGCATCATGGCAGATGTGTTTATGAAGTTTCATTAGCCTAAAACCCTTTGGTGTTTGATGATGATGATGATGATGACTTCAGGTTTATCATGTTCTTGGTGTTTGAGAAATGAAGCTAAACGCACAGACTTAACATTGGCGACGCCAGCAACGACAATGACACCAACGTCAGAAAGTGATCTCTATGCTGCTCCAGCTTAAGCAGTCATGACAAAAATGCTGCTCCAGCTTAAGCAGTCATGACAAAAATTACTGTCGCGATATAGCAGTTCAAAGTATCTGATATCTTAGTTAAATTTTATTATATTTACCTGTGCAACAGACAGGGACAGACAGGCCCAAGCTAAGAGTGTAGAACCAGATCAGATGCACAATGAGGGTTTGCCAGTCATTCAGGTCCAAGCCGCTCAAAGAATCATTAGCTTAACAAGTTCGTTAGTGGTCAAAATCTTAACTGTTCTAGTAATTAAGTACAATATCTAATTCACAGGTATTTTTGCTGAAAAAATATTAGTAGCTTTTGCACTGCAAAAACTACTCACATTTTTTCAGCAAAAATATTAGCATATATGCCTTATTAAAGTTTTGATCAAAGTTTTAACAATATGTTAACTAACGACATCATTAGTTTTGAACAAGTGGGCCCAGGGCCCAGCTGTTCAAAGCTAACGATGTCGTTAGTTAACGGTTCATTAAAATTTTAATTGAGTGATACGCAAATATGCTGGAATTTTTAGCTGAAAAAATATGAGTAGCTTTTGCAGTGCAAAAGCTATTCACATTTTTTCGGCAAAAAATATCAGAATATTGTGTATTGAATCCGCTAAAACAGTTAACAAAATGACCCTTAACGAGCTTGTTAAGCTAACCACGCTTTGAACAACTGGGCCCTGGGCGCAGAAGTTTAACATATTCTGTGGCATCTGTTCAAGACCTACAGTGTTTACCCAAGCCTGTCTGTCTGAATACCTCGGGTAAATAAAGAACATGCATACCCTAGTAGTTTTCAGTGTTTACTCCTTTTTTCCGGTACATTTGAAATGCTGTATTGCAATTTCCAGTGGGTCACAACATGAGAAAATATACCTTATGATATGTTTGCCCAGCAAACTCAGATCAGCATGCATACATGTGCAGTCTGATCTGTCTTCACTGTCTGCCTAAAGAAACAGTGGATCCTTGGCTCTCCAAAGAGCATTGTGTGAAGGCTCTGATCAAATGACAAAGATGCACAGGCTGAATTTTCACTGGGCAACGGCCAAAGGTACATTTTCTCCTGTCATGTTAAAGGGTAAGGACACGCTAAAACTGTAATATGAACAGTTTGTGTAATATGTACAGGATTAACCTTTACCATTATCTGGGTTCATTCAGCAGATGACAAATTTACAAAAAAAAAATTCATATTTTTTCCAGAAAATAGGCTTTGAGATTTCATGCAAATTGCATGAAAAAGCCTATTTTCTGGGAAAAATAAGAAAAACGTTTCTAAAAGTGTCGTCTCCTGAAAAGCTTACCCAGCGTGCAGAACACTCAAGAAATGTTAGGTCAAGTCAGGCGAAAACTTAACATTGTGGTATATTTAAAAATTACAAAAAATAATCCTTTGAAAATGATCCAAGAAAACTGTACAACAATATTTAAGTACAGGTAATGTCTTTTACTTGTATGCAATTATCTAACAGCAGAAACAGAACAAACCAGAACAAAACAAAACTGCATTCCAATGGCTGATAATGATCTAAAAGACTTAACCAGCAAACAAACACTAGAATGCCTAATTTTGCAAAAACTATACCTTAAAATAATTCTTTTCCCTTGTCCTGTTGAACCTGGATATGCCCTGCCTTTGCAAACAGTGTAGATCCAGATGTGACTGCTTCTTCAGAATCAGACTGATCTGGCTCTGCATTGTTTGTTGTTCAGTGTGACTTTGTATCAACAGCCTGGATCAAGCATTCTGATTGCCTGACAATAAGAAGTGGGCAACATCTTAATTCATTCAGCATGACAAGGGTTGTCTACCATATTTACTCTAAATATGGGGACAAATATGTTTGTTTGTGCTGAGGTTTTACAGCCCAGTCAACCCAATGGGGTCATGTCGAGCGTGGTCAGTTTACCTAACCACACATTTACTGGGCAGGCTTAGTCCTCTAACCAGTATTTAGCACATTCTTTCGCCAGAAAAGGGGACAAATATGACTGAGCAAACAAAGTAGATCCCAGATCACATACCACAACATGCGACATCTGACCAAGGTGGCAAACAGGCCAAAGTAATCAGTGTAGACCTAGATCAGATGCCATAAAAGCAGAATCTGATTAATGTCTCCTTTTTTGTGAGCATCCAGCATCATGAACTTGTAAAATGGACTTGCTAAGATTTTAGGAAAAGTATGGTAAGGAGTAAGGTTTCCAATATTTATTTAGCCTAAAGGATGAGTTCAGATTTAATGACCCATCAACCCATGAGGGTTATTTGCGTCCAATAGTCCAATAATTAGCGTAAATAAGATATGTCAGTCATAGGTCCGAAGCTCTATTTATCCAGATAAATATTTTACTCATGTTAGTATGCCATTCCTTTTTATGTTAGTATACCATGACTCAAGGGTTGAGCGCAAGACTATAGTAACTCAAACATATTTTTGAAACCCTTGTTTAGGGGCAACTTGGACCCCTTTGTAAACAATGCAAATTTAGGTGCCATTGCTCATACGAGCAATGGCACCTAAATTTTCATTGTTTACAGAAAGAAATGTTGTAATCTTCATAACACCTTCATGGTGAGGAGATTAGGTTTTGGGAAAAACAACCATCTGACTTACGCCAGTCTTGCGCTCAACCCTCGAATTGTACTCTCTATTAGACTACTCTAAATGCACTAGATCCACTTTATAAGACGGTTCATCATAAACGGTTCAATACAAGATAGTTCAGATATAAGACAGTTTAAAAGTTTACCCCAAAAATGATGTATCAAAACAAAAATGCATAGATTATATAGAAAAATGACTATTTATACATTTACTATCTATACATTTTTGTTTGGATACAACATTGTTGTTTAGCTAATGTTCTATCACACTACCAGTTCAAAATGAGAGAAATGTGTTTATGGACTTAAAAAGCCATATAAAAACTGCATAACAATTCTTAACCAAATTTGGTTTTTCGACCTATAATCATTTCTGACTGACTGTACCTTATATTTATTAGACCTCTCCCTGAACTCTATGTATGTCTGTGTCAGTGATTCAGACTTGTAAACATAAACAACTGTTAGCCAGAATTGTGATCATATCACAAGGGTAATCAGCAGATGGGAACCATCCAAGCAGGCAGCTCAGTACCTAAACCCGTTCATTATCCCTACCGACCTACTCCCAGAAATTTATACATAGATTCCACAATGTCATGGCAATGATATTAAGACAAACAGCTAAGACCTTGACTAGACTAAATATAAGGTTGGTTAGTCCTAAGCATGTCCCAGTTTTTGTTTTGTTTAATGCTCAGCATGCTGGTTAAAAGTTTCAGCAGACGACATTTTGAAATATCTTTCTTGTTTTCCCCAGAAAACAGACTTTGACATTTCATGCAAACTGTTTCCTCAGGAGACAGTTTGTATGAAATTTCAAAGTCTGTTTTCTGGGAAAAATAGGAAAAGTATTGTCAGATGGCCATCTGCTGAAGTTGCCGAGACAGCAGTAAAGGCTGAAGTACATTAGTGCAAGACCCTGAAGTATTTCCTGACTGAGAAGATAATGATCAGCTATTTACACTACTAACAGCTACTGATAAGACTTCAACTCAAGAACTCTTAACAAGCTACCAAGTGCCATCCAAAGGAAATGACTTTTCTTTTTATTTATTTATTTATTTTATTTACATCTTCATATTTCTCCAGCCAATGTGAGCGTGCAAGTGCATGCAGGCATGCATGTGCATTTTGACTGTGTTGGGGTTTAACAATACGTCAACAATTGTGGGTCATTTTGTGTCATCTCCCAGAGAAAGGGAGAAAACAGATAGAAGAGATAGGAGAAAATAAAAAAAAAAAAGGATTGGGAAGAAAGAGGAATGGCAATGAAAGTGAAGAAACAGAAGAAATAAAAACATTCCCCCTCTACCCTACACTGCTACAATGATAGTAGGCCTTGCCCATCTGCAAGCCAATATCTGTTGGATGCCCCTGTGGCATGATACACAGCACCTTCACCACATCTGACCACCCAGGCATGCATGTGCATGCACATGTGTGTGTGTGTGTGTGCCCCAAGATAAAATACTGTATTCAACCTAATTACCACACCATTCGCTTAAGTTTTTCAAAACTACTGAAAAACCCGTAGTAAAATCTCTTCCTAATACGGGCACACATTGAAGAAATATTAGCAGACTTCTCAGGGGTGGGTGGGGGCATATTTAATGGTGCTTACGTGATAGGTGTTCTATGTTTCTTCTAGAAGCATAATACTGTGGGTACTCATTTGAATTACCATGACAGGTTTAAAATAAAAAAAGCATGTTATGGGTACTCTTTTGACAAGTTGAGGCAATTCAAATGAGTACCCACAACAAATGTTTTTAGAAAAGAACCAGATAAAATTGTGTGGCATCAGATAAAATGCCTTTTCTTTCATTATATCATATTTCTCCATGTGTGTGTTGGGTGGGGTGGGGGGCTGAGGTGTGGATGTGTGTGTGTTAATGGGAGGAGCTCTAACTTTTTGTTTGATATTTTTTTTTTTTTTTTTTTACAGAGAAAAATTAGGCTGATCATTTTACTGAAACTTTTCTGCTAGGCAGCTGATTTTTACATGAAATTTCAACTTAGAGCTTTATTTTCTCAGAAAAAAAAAAAAACAACCAATACAACAATTTCAAAATGTTGTCTGTTGCAATTGTGATTCTTTGTGTAGGTAAATATTTCAGCAGACACTTTGAAAAAAGTTCCTATTGTACTCAGAAAATAGGCTTTGACATTTTATTTTTTAGAAAATAGGCCTTGACATTGTATTTTCTTTTTTTTTTTTTGTGGTGGTGGTGGTGGTGGTGGTGGGGGGGTGGGGGGGGGTGGGGGGGCGGGACGGCGAATATCATTAATTTGACATCTGCTGAATTAGCCCAATAAATGCAACAATTTCAGACAGAGCACCCCAATTATGTTATAACATGACAAAGGCTTAATTTAATGCAAAGGAAGCCATACAATCAAGAGAAAAATTCTGCACCCCTCCCCACCCCCACACACATCCCCTCCCCAGCCAGAACAGGAATCAAGTTTAAATGTCAGATTACTTCCAATATGAAGAGGCTTATACATTGTAATGGTAAGCATGCTTGACATTTTAAAAAAAAAAAAATCTTTTTTTCCTACAAAACAGGCTTTGACATTTCTGGGAATAATGAAAAAAAAAAAAACATCAATTTATCATCTGCTGAATCAGCCCAGAGAGTGGTAAAGGTTAAATTGCAAATTGCTCCTACTCAAAGTTATCTCCCATTAAATCTGATGTAAGAGGTAAATTATACAGTTCTAGGTAATTTAAGTAACTGGGTAAAAGTTTGTTTGTTTTTGCTTTCATTTATTCAAGACAGAATACTTTCTGGAACCAACTCACCACTGTGTCACCAAGACAATTTCAAATATGATTACAGGAAATATTTTTTCTCGAACAAATGAGAAAAATATCAGTAAATGATCTCCAATTGTATAACGATCCTAGAGCTCTGCTCTACTTCAAATTATCTCCCATTAAAATCTGAAGTAAGAAGTGAATAAGTAGGTATTTAGTTGTTGTTTAAAGATGAAAATAAATCAACAAAACTCAGGGTATATCAGTTTCAATCAATCTGCCAGAAATCAACAGGTGAAGTAATCTTACAGTAAAACCAGATATAGTGGGATGGAATTCAAAATTTGGCAGACAGCAGATGACAAACTGATGATATTTTTCTTTTTTTTTTCCCCAGAAAAACAGGCTTTGACATTTCATGCAAACAGTCTCCTATGAGACAACTTGTATGAAATGTCAAAGCCTATTTTTTTCTGGGAAAAATTGAAAAATATTTCAAAATGTTGTCTGCTGAAATTTTTACCCAGCATGGTAAGCATTTAAAAGATATACCTGCAAATGCAGGCAACTCCAGTGACAGGAAAGTTCAACATTATCATAAACAAAAACAACCACAGCCTCTAGATAAGACATTTTACAACCAAAAACATCGATATCCTTCGAATTTCTCCAAGAATACACATGCCGTAGGTGTCAGAACAGTGTTCATAGACTGCTATGGTCTGTATCTTTCTGTTTTTTTTTTTTTTTTTTGGCGGGGGTGGGGGGGGCGTGGGGAGGGGTATTGTATTGGGGGTTAGACAACATATTAACCCTTATGGGTCATTTGTGTCGTCTCCCAAAGAAAGGGAGAAAAGAAAAAGAAGAGATAGTAGAGGAGATGAAAGAGAGGTGTAGAGAAGAATGAGGAACAGGTATGAAAGTGAAGAAACAGAAGAAATAAAAACATCCTCCCTCTATCCTTATCTGCTATCATAAGGACAGCAGGCCTTGCCCAACTGTTAAAGCCAATCAGTTGGACACTACTGTTACATCTACTAAGATATATGACACCTTCGCAACATCCGACCTACCCCACCTTTCTGGTTTACACAAAATATACAACTTTTTCCTGTGTGCATCATCATCTGCTCAAAATTATTTAAATTTAAAAGTAAAATATAGTATATAATATTTTTGTAATGCATTCTTTTTTTTTTTTTTTTATTTTTTTTTGCTACTGATATACCAACTGTTTAACCCTTAACCTGCAGAATAATTTTATTAGCCACACCCATTTCTGACTGTCAACCAATCAGATTACATCATATAATGTTTTTGTTCAAATTCACAAACTGAATGACAAACGGTGTAGATCCTGATCAATTTGATCTGGATCTACACTGTTTGCAAAGGTAGGGGTTGTCGTGAACAGCAGGATAAGGTTTAACCATAGCTCCAGGTTAAAGACAAGGCTATGGGTAAATAGTTTTCTTATTCCTGTACAAAAACTTATGTTGTGGGTACTGTGGGTACTGTGGGTACTCATTAGAAGCATCTCAATGAGACCATTCTAATAAGTACCCAAAACATTTTCATGCAGCAGTAAGAAAAACCAACAATTTTGGCATGAAAAATCTGTGTCTTATCTGGAGCTCTGTTACAATTAAAGAACACATGATGAGAAGAAATTAGTACACATTAAGAAGACCTTTGTATAATTACCTTACCTCTTCAAAACTGGGGCACTACGGGGCAAAAAGGGTATTTCACTTTAGCATAAAAATATGATGTGTAATGCATGAAAAGGACAATGAAGGCCCTGAAGCTTGGGCCGTTGCCTGCACTTACAGAATCAAGGATACTGAAGAATAAGTCTATGATGAATAGAGAAGGACCTGATCAGACTGCACGGATGTGCATGCTCGTCTGGACATTCACTGTTTGCATATGGCATAAGGGCCTTTTTCCCATGTTGCACATCATATGATACAGTGAAACCTGTGTAAGAAAGCCACCTTTGAGGTTGACTTTAGTGGCTGATGTGGAAAGGTGGCTGTCTTATAAAGGTACATGTCATGTAATTTTGCTAGCAAAATTACATGACATGTACCTTTATAAGCTGACAGATGCTTTTTTCACATTTCCCATTCAGAATTAGAATGATAAGGAATAAAGGTACCCCGATTTTACTTCTTCAAGTGCAAAGCAAAATTGTAGCCGATGACATTCTAAATTTTTTATGATGATTTTACAGAGAAAATAATTCAAGCAGATGATTCGGGCAGTTTTATTTTCTCTGAAAAAAAAAATCAAAATGTTGTGATTCTGTAAGCAAGGAAAAATAATGGTACAGTCAACCCTCTTTATACCGACACTCGCTACAACAACAAAATTCGTTATAATGACAATTTGAAAGTCACAAAAGAGGTGACAGTTAATGAGAAATTATACAAGAATATGTATTAAACCTTCAAGCAACATATGTTTTGGATATTTGTTAGAATCGCCTCTCTGTAATAGGTGTTGAAGGCACTCAGCCAGATAGTACTGGAGGTGAGGATATTTACAATTTGTCCATAGATACTTCTGGGTTTTCCAGATTTCCCATCAGAGACCAGGCAAAGACCTTGAGTTGATAACTGATGATTTGTACAGCTGTTCTGGATTAGCTGATATCAAACAACCAGCAGTAACTGCAGATCTACTTACAGGAGTACTTTGATTAAGTTTTGGGAGGTGGGAGAGAAAAGCAAAAAAGGTAAAAATTATTTCAAATGGAAGAGTGATCATGAAAGGCTCTGTGCAATGAAGCACCATACAGTCATGAGCTGACTTATGCCTCCAGCAGAATACGATCTAGTGACCTCACGATCCAAATTCGGGAACACTGAACAGACTTTGCCATTCGGAAGCTTCCAAACATACCTGGGCAAACTTGTTAAAATTCTAGAAGTATAGCAAGGAGTCTATGTGTCTGAATATTAACCCTTAAAGCGCCAAGCAAAATTTCGAGCAGACGACATTCTAAACATTTTTTTTACTTTTCAGAGAAAAACAAGTCTTGATATTTCATGTGAATCATCTGTCAAGCAGACAATTCACATGAAATGTCAATACTTGTTTTCTCTGAAATTGGCAGATGATTCACATGAAATGTCAAGACTTGTTTTCTCTGAAAATTAAATTAAAATAAAAAAAATTGCGGTCTGCTGCAGCTGTGATTGGCACTTTAAGGGTTAACATTTTTCAGTCTCTTGGATAATTCAGCAGCTATCATGACAAACTGGGGACATTTTTCTTACTTTTTACAGAAAACAGGATTTGGCATTTTATGCCAATTGGAGAAAATTTGCATGAAATTCCAAATCCAGTTTTCTGGGAAAAACAGAATAATATTTCACTATTTCTTCTGCTGAAAATTTTACCCAAATATGGCAGCTTGAAAAAAAAAAAATGCAAAAAAGTATTTTTTCAGCAAATTAGGTCAAGGACAGGAACTGGTTATATTATGTTAATCTATTTTGGCAAGGTTCCACCCACTGCAGGTATGATGTAGTTTCCCTTCCTTCCTTATAGAATACAGTTCTTGAAAACCACTTAACCCTTGTCCTGCTGAATAAATTAAGATGCCACGCCCACCTCCAATTTTCAGCCAATCTGATTATTTGATCCAGGATGTTGATATAAATTCACATACTGAATGGCAAACAGTGCAAATCCAGACCAGTTGGCTTCTTCAGAAGCCAACTGATCTGGATTTACACTGTTTGCAAAAGCATGGTATACCCGGGTTCAGCAGGACAAGGGTTAAAACTATACACTGTACAGAGAACCTGTTAAGGTAGAAATTTTGATGACAATTCTAGGATAATTTTCTCCAGCTCTTAATAAAAACATATGTTGTGGGTACTCATTAGAAGCGCCTCACAGAGGCGCTTCTAACAAGAACCCACAACGTATGTTTTTGTTGAGAAATAAGAAAAATTATCCCAGAATTATCACAGAATACTCCTCCTTAACAAGTACTCTGACACAGACATAACAAAGCTAAGAAATAATTAAGACCTATGTAAATACAGCAATACCTTGGCATGTTACATCCATTAACTCTAAGTACAAGTTTATTTGCATACCTGGGTAAAATTGCTACAGTTTAAGGCCCGTTTTTTCAACCAAAAAGTATCTATACAGTCGAACCTCGTTATCTCAAACTCGCTTATTTCGATTTACCGCTTATCTGGAAGTGAAAATCTGGTCCCTGTTTTAACATGAAACTATGACAACAGGTAACAAAATAATGTGGAAAAGAGGAGAAATTGCTCCAAAGGAGCAATTTCTCCTCTTTTATACATTTTTTTGTATATATATTTCTAACTTCAGGAGTCAAATTACATATTCATTTGTTAAATGTGGTTGTTCAATTTATTGTTTTCCTTACTCTCTCAACTCTGATATGTCGAGGTACGCGAAGTGTTTCAGTGAGTCCCTTGGAATTCGAGATAATGAGAGTCGACTGTATTTTTCTTATTTCTAAATGAAAACATGTTGTGGTACACTTTAGAAGTGCCTCGGTGACGCACTTCTAATGAGTACCTACAACATATATTTTCGTTCGTTCAGAAATAAGAAACCTATTTACCTCATACCCACACTTATCTAGACCAATGTAATATGACTAAATCAGCAATTCCTAGCTTGTTCTGGAAACAATACAAAGTTCTACCATAACTCTAAAAATCGGAGCTATACAGAAAATTATTTTTTCATGTTTCTTCCCGCAAATGCATGTAGCGGAAAATCATCAGAAGCACCAAATCCATTTGACTACTTGTGCTTGGGTCTAAACATTTCTGGGCCCAGTTGTTCAAAGCGTCATTAGCTTAACGAGCTCGTTAAGGGTCATTTCATTCACTGTTTTAATAGACAATATTCTGATATTTTTTCCTGAAAAAATGTGAGTAGCTTTTGCACTGCAAAAGCTACTCATTTTTTCAGCAAAAAATTTCAGCATATTTGCTTATCACTTGATGTAAAATTTAACGAATCGTTAACTAACGACTTCGTTAGCTTTGAACAACTGGGCCCAGGACGAGTGGCAAACAGTGTAGACCTGATCTGATCTAGGTCTACACTGTTTCCTCAGGCCTGACTCCCCCAATACTTAAGGTTATTATGTTAATGCTGCAAAAATCACAATTGAAAAAACACAGGAAACAATCACAAATTCAAATGCAAGTCAAATTACAAATAGACAGATGAAATGACGAAAATGTTATACCTTCATGGCACTGGATATAAATACACTGTTCCAAGTATTACAAGCAGGTCACAGTGATTTTCTCAGAGATTAGTAATATAGTGAATGATGATCCATTCAGAAGCATCCACATGACAGATCAAGAGCGGGCTACCTATTTTGGATCACACTGGAATTTGTCCCTGATGTTCAAATACACCACAACCTCTTTATAACACTGTTGTTGGAGTCCATAGCATAAACCGTGTTAGATAAACAACCGTGTTATATGCAAACAAAAATGTATAGATTATATTGAAAAATGACCATTTTATGGTCATTTTTCAATATAATCTATACATTTTTGGGATCCATCTTTGAACCGTGTTATATCCCAAACCGCGTTATAACAAACCGTGTTACAAAGAGGTTGTAGTGTACAACTGTAGGCGGTATTAACCCCTGGTCCTGCTGAATCCAGATATGCCTTGCTTTAGCAAACAGCGTAAATCCACACTGGATCTGGATCTACACTGTTTGGCATAAAGTCTGTGAACATGTATAAAAAAACCTGGATCAAGTAATGTGATTAGCTGAAAATTAGCACAGTGGGTGTGGCATCTTAATTTATTCAGCATGGCAAGGGTTAAACTCATGACTATAGCTCAGCATTTCACATCACTTTTCAACGCTATTGATACAAATAAAATATTGCTGAAGCAATGTAAAAACACAAGGTATCAATTTAATGAAATTTAGTGAATCTCTTACACACACTGGCTGGCTGCCCTAATGAGTACACATGCCTGGAAACGCCCATTCAATTACATCATCAATCTTAAATGATATATATTAGCTGCAATGATGCATATCTGTTTGAATTGCTTAGATATGCATCAGAAACAAACAATGTATTACACAAAAATACAACCTTTCATTTGTGACAATGATATATACTTTTAGTCTACATGCCAGATTTGCGAGCGTGTGTTTTACCTTTCCCTATATCAATGGTCTACTGTCCTTTGGACGTCACTCTGAAAGTTACTTTGCTTGGTGTTTTATTTCAAATGAAAAAGTTTTGTTCTGACTGACCATATCTTATCAGAAACCATTTGTCTTTTCTGTTTCAGTGTTTTGTTCTTTAAATATTTATCTTAACTCGTTCGGTGCCAAATTTCAGATGACATTTGTCGTCTGCCTTTTTTTTTTAAAACAAACTATCACTTGGAAAGAAGTTTATATGTAAAGTTGAAAGACTGAATGTCAAACAGCGTAGATCTAGATGAGACGGCTCATGAGCCGTCTCATCTGGATCTATGCTGTTTGCAAAAGCCTATTATTGACTGTTGCAGTGAAAGAGTTAAAATTAAATCGGTCTGATCTATGCAATTTCTGTAGTAAAGTGATGCTTTGAAATTTGTATCTAAGGAAATATTTCTGTGTATGTATCTGATCTGGGTCTACACTGCTTGCTCACACCCTGTCTGTTCCAATACTTAGCATTATTATGGTAAATAAGAATATTTCAAAATGTCATATGCTGATATTTAAGATTAATGCCATCATTTTTCAAATATCATTTCTCCAAGGCAAGCAAACCAAAACAAGAATTCTGTCTGCTTGAGCCCTAATGATTTTTACAAATGTTCTGTGTGTAATCAATAAAACATCTACTGTATTTTTTTCTTCTTTTTTTTTTCTCTCTGGAACCACACAACACACCTTGTGGTTTTACAATTTCCTGACTGCAATATTTGAGCTGCTATGAAACAAAATGTCTATATATATGAAACCTCATGACATGTGCACCCAGCAAAGACTCAGATCAGCTTGTACAAATGACTGACTGGAGTCTTTCATGTCTGCCTGAGGAACACTTGAAACCTTCCTTTATCCTCAGAGCACCCAGCAATACTCTGATCAGACCGTGCAAAAGTGCAGTCTAACCAAAGTCTTTGCCAGGCCCACATCAAAAGGTACTTTTTCTTGGGTTACAGCTCATTTCCTTACCCTCAGCTCCAGATAAGGCACTTTTTTCATCCCAAAAGTACTAATCCTTATCCTGCTGAATTATTTAATTAGCCACACCCATTTCTGACTATCAGCCAATCAGATTACATCATATAATGTTTTCGTTCAAATTCACAAACTGAATGAAAACTAGTGTAGATCCTGATCAGGTGGCTTCTTCAGAAGCCATTTGATCTGGATCTACACAGTTTGCAAAGGTAGGGGTTGTCGTGAACAGCAGAATAAGGGCTAATATTTTTCTTATTTCTGCACAAAAACATATGTTGTAGGTACTCATTAGAAGTGCCTCAATGAGGCGCTTCTAATGAGTACCCACAACATATGTTTTTGCAGAGAAATAAGAAAAATATTACATGAAACCCCCTCTTATCTGGAGCCATGTGTTCCCCCATCTTGTGGCTAGATGTTACTAGAAGTTAATTCATTCACACCTACACTGAAATACTTTTATGCTCCAATGAACATGCCTAATCAATGGATATGTTTGTTGTACTTCCATAAAAGGATAAATGGAATTTACAATGGAATTGACAGGAAAATAGGACACATATGGACATACAGATGCAAATGGTGGCGGCAACTTCACCAGCTGCCGCAGTGCATTAGTCAGATAACATCTCAAAGCCAGTGTTTGATTTCAACCTTAGATTACATAACATTTTCAAACAACCCTATTTGACCTAATTATCATGCTGAGCACTTAGGATTTTCAAAATTACTGGAAAAACTTGTAGTAAAATCTCCACCTGATAAGGACTATTAATTAAGAAAGATAAGAAGATGACTTCATAAGATGATAATTTAATGATACTTATGCAAAGTTTTTTTCTGATTTTCTTTATAAAAGCATATGTTCTTGGTACTTACTTGAATTGCCATGACTTGTCGAGGCAATTCAAATGAGTACCAACACCATATCATGCTTTTAAAAAGAAGCAGATAAAAGTACACAAGCTGTAATCTGAAGTGCCCTTATAAGCGTGTGTGCATTAATTAGGTCTAATACACTAAAACTTGATATTTTTCTTAACTTAAATGCAAGCAGGTTTCAAACCTATGACTGTTTAATAGAGCTTCACCCATAACCTATTGGAGACACACAAAATGATAACTGGCAAACAGTACAGACCCAGATCAGTTGCCACATTATTAGACGCCTCAGAATGTGGCATGTGATCAGGGTCTTCATCTATATAACAAAGTATAATAAAAACTAATCAGGCACCCTGTATTGGAAATAGACTGGTCCAAAGAATTGATGTAGAAGAGGCCACTCAACATAAAATTGGGTTAAAGCACCCATATACCAACAGAAAAAACAGACAACATACATTTTGTTAGGCTTGACATTTCTTAAATGTTCTTAATCAAAATTTGGAACTCAAACAATTTTCTCAGAAAAACAGAAAAAAGTATTTAAAAATCTCGTCTGCTGTAATGTCAAGTTTTATTTTCTCAGGAAAAAAGAGTTTTGACTGCCGTCTGCTTCAATTTTGAGATAACTTTACAAAGGTGCAGCACATCTGATAAAAATGTTGCCAGACGCTGAAAACTCAGGCTTCCTATTTCTTGCTTTTCCTTTCCTGCAAAAATAACTATCACAAAACAAGAACGACAATTATCATTATAATGCAATAATTATTCGACAGACAAAAACATAAAAGAACCTTGATCATAAAACTGTTCAACACCATTACAGGTAAACCTACAGAATTTGCCCTTTAATCCTTAACCCACTGGTGACAGAATAGACTCCCCAACATTATATACTGGGAGAGTCCAATTTCAATTTTAGACTTGTCAGGCTATGTGATTTAGATACATGTATTCCTAGAGAAAAATGGTTGACCTATTTGCAAACAGTGCAGACCCAAATCAGACGCCGCATTCTGCGTCTCAGATGATGGGTTAAAGGGCCAATCACAACTGCAGTAGAAAACCTTTTTTTTTTCAGAGAAATTAAGACTTGAATTATCACTCTGAAGCAAAATTGAAGAAAACAACATCCTAATCTTTTTTTTCATTACTTTTTCAAGAAAAGCCTTTGCATTTCATGTGATGATGATGATGATGATTTGGTGCTTTAAGTCTCTTTCAACATTACCTAAGCCATACCAGAATGATGAAAGGGTGATAATGGAAAGTCTGTGCATGCAGGGTGTTGAAGTCTGCCTCTAGCGGTATTCAAGCCCGGTAACTACTGATCCGAAGTGGGAGCGCTAACTGCTCATCCACCTTTTTCATTTTTTTAATTTTTTTTTTTTTTTTTTTTTTTTTGATTCAGGTTTTACCGCCCTTTCAAGAATATTTCACTTATATCGAGCTGATCGTTCATCGAAGGTGGGCAAAAACCGGAGAACCTGGGGAAAACCCACCTGACCATCCGTTAGGAAGCTGAACTTGGCTTTCCCACATGTGACCCGAGCGAGGCTTGAACCACAGCGGTGAGAAACCTAATGGATTAGGAGTCAACTCTCCTAGCCACTACTGGCTACAGAGGCCCGCTCCACCTTTTTCATGTGAATCATGCCTTACTTTCTCTGAAAATTAAAAGAAAAATCAAACTGCCCTCTGCTACAGTTGGGAAAAGTTGTTAGCAAATGGAGTTTGTTTCAATCCAGTATTTTTTTCCAAAATTGAGTGAAAAGGAATAAGGAAATAAAACAATTACAAAGTGTTCTCTTAATAATCAGTTATATACAGGTGTATAGTTTTTGCAGGTGTAATGTTATGATTAATAAATTTCTGCTGCTGATAAGACTACTGACATAAGGCAGTAAATAATAATACACAATAAATCATAAATGCATTAAGCACCGAGACTGGGTACAAATTTAAGCAGACGACCTTTTGAAATATTTTTTCTTACTTTTCCCAGCAAACAGGTTTTGACAGTTCATGCAAATTGTCTCCATTAAAGACAATTTGCATGAAATGTCAATACCTAATTTCTGAGAAAATAAGAAAAATGTTTTGATACGTCGTCTCCTGAAAATATTAGATATTCTTTTTATGTTTTCCAGGAACAGGAACTGACATTTCATGCAAATTGTTTCCAATGGAGACAAACTGTATGAAATGTCAAAACCTGTTTTCTGGGAAGAATAAGACAAATATTTCAATATGTCATCTGTTGAAAATTTTACCCAGAGTGCTAAGCCTTTAACATTTTATCTCATTTCTCTCTTTTTTTTTTTAGAACTTTCTGAAGGTTCTGTTGAAAAGCAATATAGTGGACGGAGGAGGTATGTCAGCATACCAAGGTTGTCTGAATTTCTGAATCCTGAGTAAGCAGATGACAAAATTAACCTTCATTACTCTATGGGCAAATTCAACAGATGACAAATGGATATATTTCTTATTTTTCTCTGAAATTAGGCTTTGGGATTTCTACAATTTGCATGAAATGTCAAATCTTGTTTTCTGGGAAAAATAAGAAAAATATTTCAAAATGTTGTCTGCTGAAAATTTTACCAAGAGTACTAAGCGATAAGCGACAGGCACCAGGCCCCAAGATTAAAAAACTTTTTTCATGCTCAACTCAGATGATCAGCTGAGCATGAAATTTTCTCTGTGAATAAATATGCATTTCCATTTTTATTAGCAGGGAAATTAATATGCTCAGCTATGTTTAGCAAGAAAGAATTTGCAATTGTTATTAATTTGAGACTTATTAACACAAATTTCATGCTCAGCTGAGGAAGTTTTATAGCCTTGGGGCATGGTAAATTTTTTCTTATTTCTCAACAAAAACGTATGTTGTGGGTATTCATTTAAAGCTCCTTGGCAAGACTCATTGCTAATGTGTACCCAGAAAATATGCCAGCCTCGGTGGCTCAGTTGGATGCCCCGTCCAACTGGAGACCAGGAGGCCGCAGGTTCAACCCCCGCCGAGGTCGGCAACGGGGGTTGAACCCCCGCCGAGGTCGGCAACATTCTTTCGTGCAGATCAGATCATGAAATATTTTCTACGGTTATTCTCTCCCTTCCGCTGATTCAAGAACCGCAGTTGTCAGTTTCTGGCAAAAGAATGTGCACAATACTGGTTAACCGCTTAGAGGACTAAACCTGCCCAGTAAACGTGTGGTTAGGTAAACTGACTGTGCTCGACATGACCCCATTGGGTTGACAGAGCCGTAAAGCCTCAACACACAAAAAAAAAAAAAAAGAAATTAACCCTTGTCCTGCTGAACCCGGATATACCCTGCCTTTGCAAACAGTGTAGATCCAGATCAGTTGGCTTCTGAAGCACTGTTTGCCATTAAGCATGTGAATTAATATCAATACCCTGGATCAAGTAATCTGATTGGCTGAAAATCAGAAATGGGTGTGGCATCTTAATTTATTCAGCAGGACAAGGGTTAAAAAATTTATCTGGATACTCCATCAGGACTTATTCACTGGAGGATAATTTGATGATAATTCTGGGATAAACTTAACCCTTCTCTTGCTAAACACGACATGCCTTGTCTTAGCAGTGTAGATCCAGATCTGCACTGTTTGTCATTAAATATGTGAATTTCTATCAAAAAACCCAGTTCAAGTAAACTGATTGGCTGGAAATTAGAAGTGGGAGTGGCATCTTAATTTATTCAGCATGAGAAGGGTTAATTGCTCCATGACATGCTGTGGGATACTCATTAGAAGCACCTTGGCAGAGTAGCTGATGATAATTCTGGGATAACTGTCTTACTATCTCCATGAAAACATGTTGTGTTGATGATAATTCTGGGATAAACTCCTTTAATTGCTCATGAAAACATATGCTGTGGGACACTCATCAGACTGAAGTACCTCGACAGAATATCTGATGACAGTTCCGGGATGGACAACTTTCGCAATTCCTCATTGAAAATGCTCATTGTAGATACATGTACTCGTATGAAGTGACTCACCAAGGTGCTTTTAATGAGTACCCACTACATTTGTTTTCATGGAAAAATAAGAAAAATGTTAACTTGATACTCCTCTTGTGTAGAGATATGAATTTTGGGATTATCCATAAATTTTGTATGTTTGTTCAGAATCTCAGATAATAGTTTGATCATATTTTTCTGACTTGACGGTCTTGTGTTTGGGACATGGTTATATAGCACTCTAGGTAAAATTTTCAGCAGATGACATATTGAAATATTTCTCTTATTTTCCCAGAAAACAGTTTTGACATTTCATGCAAATTGACTCCAATGGAGACAATTTGCATGAAATATCAAATCCTGTATTCCAGGAAAAATAAGAAAAAGATCATTAGTTTGTCATCTGCTGAAATTGCCCAATGAGTGATAAAGGTTAAAGTATAGAGTGCAGGACATTATTGATAGAATAAAACTGCAGTTGGCCTGAAATCTTACCCAGGTATCTGTTTAATGATTAGCTGTCTCCATTATCCTGTCACAAAAAGATAGCCTTCCTGTTTTATTATGGGAGTAATTTTACCATGGGTATTAAAGCATTAATCTCGCAGCAGGATGCCCACTGACACTGCAAAGTTGGCATATGTATTGGTATAATTATTGCAAAACATATTTACAGACTGCATACCATATGCATGAATATAGCCTTTTAAGGCTGCTTAGTTCTAGATAAGCGAAACATTTAGAGGACAAAATTCAACTGTTTCCATTCTGGGTAATTTTACATGCTTTTGTGTTATCTGCGGATTTTTTTTTTAAATTCACTTTTTCAAAAAAATCTTTCAGGAATACCATCAGAGTGTCAAACAGTTTGGATCCAGATCAGGCCCGACATTTTGTCGGGCCTGATCTGGGTCTAAACCGTTTGCAAAGGTTATCAGCAGATGACAAAAGTCGCTACTAGCGGGGGAACGAATTAAGGAGTATTTGGTAATAATTTTGGGAACATGTTTCTTGTTACTCATAAAAACATGCACTGTGGGTACTCATTAGAAGTACCTCAGCAAGGCCCCACAAAATAAGTTTTGGTGGAGGAATAAGAAAAAGTTTTTGAATGAAAAAAAAAAAACAAAAAAATGTATTATCTGGAGCACAACATTTGTGCCTCAACCACCCTTGGTGCTTGGTTTGAGTAAGGCAGGCATCGTATAACTCAATTTACATCATGTTAACATATGCAAAATATGCTTTTCTGTGCTATTATCTGTCTAACATATCAAAATACTGAACATTTAGGGGTCCAGAAAATACAACTTGTAATGATTCATCCCATCAGAGTCTGAACTGTTTGCTATTCTGCTGTTTTTTATTTTTGACTGACATCACAGTACAGTACCCAAATTTCAAAGTGTGAATTGTTACCAGTCTCAAAGGACTTACTTATTCACAGCTGCAGCTTACAGTTCAGTCTACATTCTGCATGCACTCCCCACCCCATCACCCTGAATCCACTCTTTCCCAACCCCCACCCCCACCAAACCCTACCCCCACCTCCCCCCACCACCAAAAAACAAAAACAAAAACAACAATGCTCCCTGTTTGAATATACAGCCCGTTTAACTTCATACACCCATACAGGATCTGTTAACAGCATATAGCGGAGGCATCAATTTTAGTCAGTAGATCCCCAAAACAGTAATTGACAAACAGTGCAATTTATCCAGATCAGATACCGCATTCTGTTGTGTCTGATCAGTCTACACTGTTTAAATTAAATACAGGAATTTCAATGACAATGACAATACTTTATTCATTATAAAGGCCTGACCGACATATCAACACCAATAAAGATCTTGGAGATGTCCAGTATATAAAATATAGTAATAATAAAAACTACCCAGACACCCCGTTTTTTGGAAACAGACCAGTCTAAAGAGTTGTGGTAGAAAGTCCACGGAGGTAAATAGGTGGACTGGCTCCAGTCTCCAGTGACTAAATATTTTTTTCTTATAATCATCCTGTTTAATAATCCACTACAATAAAACCCAAATAATATCTGACTATAAAGGCTGGTCACTTAATGACTTTATAGTCATGATATTTTTTTGGTTTCATTTTAGTGGATTATCAAATAGGATTATGAGAAAACTATTCAGTCAATGGAGACTGGAACCAGTCTAGTAAATGGGTCAAATTGTAGCAATCTGTGTGCATAGTTCAATCCATCTTGGCCTTAGTGTCAGTTTTACTGTACACCAGTGACTGAATACACCCGTTATACTTTTTTATCCCCATGCTTTTTTAAAATAAATGATGGGGATATTGTGAATGCCTCTGTCTGTCCATCCATCCACCATGCTATCTCCTAAACCATTGGGAAGAATTCAACCAAACTTGCTACATGACTTCCCCTCTGTACGTGGTATAGGTGTGCAAGAGCAACATTATTTTTCCATCTGTCTGTCAGTCCCTGACTGTCCATCCTTCTGTTTGTCACGGAATTGAATCAAACTGGCTACATGACTTACCCTCATGGTAACGGTGCCCATAAGCGAGTCCCTCCATTCATCCATCCATCTGTCCATCCTTCAGGCTATTAGCAACATTAGCATGGAGCATGGAGATTTTGCGATGGCATGCCATAATGATTCAACAGCACATTCTAGTCTGCTGTTTTTTGGAGGTTTTTTTGTTGTTGTTTTTTTTTTTTGGGGGGGGGGGGGGGGGCAAGGGAGACAACTTTATGTAGACCATGCATTGCAGCATCTGATCTGGGTCTTCACTGTTTGCCATTCAACCACAATTTTTAGATACATAACCAGGTAGCCAAACGAATTTGTCCCAATTTTACAAGTATGAATATGAGTTATGGGGGCTACACTGGATAGATTTTCTGTCATAAATGACCAGCAAGACAACTTGTAACTTTCAGTTTGGCACCCTCACCCACACTAGGTTGCTTCTGAAAAGGAGTCTTCTCTACGACAGAGTTGTTACCCCTTAAAGACTGTACCCATTCCCCTTAAAGGCTCCATATTTCTCAAAAATAGACACTTTTTTTATCCAAGAAAGGTTTAATAAATTGATGTATGGTATAAATACAATCATAAAATGTGGCACCTGACAGCCTGTAAAATTTCAGTTAGTCTCTCATTTTTGAACTGGATCAAAAATGAAATGATGTTTCATTGTATCTCTGAATTAATGTTGGCAACATTAATTCAGAGATACAATAAAAAATCATTTCATTTCAAGAACAAGAGACTAACTGAAATTTTACAGGCTGTCAGGTGGCACATTTTACAATCGTATTAATACTATACATCAATTTATTAAACATTTCTTGGATAATAAAATATTTATTTTTGAGGAATATGGAGCCTTTAATATGTCTAAATCTTAAGGGTAAATTTACAGCCTAGTCAACACTGTTACGTTCATGCTGAGCCAGTCAGTTAACACATTCACACTTTTCCTGGGCAGGTTTAGTCCTCTTAGTGGTAACCAGTACTGGTACACATACTTTTGCCAGTAGCTGACAACTGCCCTTCTTGAATTAGCAGAATGGAAACAATGACTGCAGAAATTATTTTATGATCAATCTCTGTGGATGTTGTGTGGCCAAGCTGGGATTCAAACTTCTGCAACCCACGGACCCGCAGACAAATGCAACTGACTGCGCTATGCAGCCCAGCCCATCAGCTTTGAACGATGCTGACAAGTATGTGGACAAGTAATATTGTATATTAAAAAGCATTAAATTACTTATATAGATAACAAGGTCCTTGACCTAAAGTAAAATTATTTCCCTCGGGGTATTACTGTTGATTAAAGGTAAAATCCAATCCATCTCATAACATACTCCACTCAACAGATAAAAACTCCTTATACAGCAGAAGTTAAATGATAAATGTCACAGGGTAATCGACCATAAAACCATCTAGGTGTAGTAAACATTTGTTTTGATGGCTACGTGATTTCACTTTTATTTTTAACCCTCCATTAGTGCTATGCAAAACTGTAGCGGATGACGTTTTAAATTTTTAAGATGATCCATATGAACTGACAATGATACTCCCCTTTCAACATTATTCAACCCTTGTCCTGCTGAACCAGGATATACACTGCCTTTGCAAACAGTGTAGATCCAGATCAGTTGGCTTCTGAAGAAGCCAACTGATCTGGATCTGCACTGTTTGCCATTCAGCATGTGAATTTATATCAACAATCTGGACCAAATAATCTGATTGGGGAAAATTTGAAAAGGGCGTGGCATCTTGATTTATTCAGAAGGACCAGGGTTAAGGTATTTTACATCCCTTTCAACATTATTTAAGTCATTCTGAGATGATGGAAGGATGATAATAAAAGGCTCTATGCAATGAAGCTCGTAGTCAATTCCACCTTAAGCAGGATTCGAACCCAGGACCTTATGATCCTAAGTCGAGAGTAAAATCACCAGTTACATACACAACATGTTCTGGTGCAAAATATACCATATTCGACCTAATTACCGCACATGCTCCTATAAGTCAGTGCACAGTAAAGCAATTAAGTAGCCTTTAGATTACAGTCAGTGTACTTTTATCTACTTCTTGATAAAAACATATGTTGTGGGAACTCATTTGAATTGCCTTGACAAGTCAAGACAATTCAAATGTGTACCCACAACATATGCTTTTAAAAAGAAAACACAAAAACATCACATAAGCATCATTTGATAAGTCCTTCACTGATCTTTGTTTAAGTGTGCCCTTAGTAATAGGTGGATACATTTATTATTTTACCATAAGTTTTCCCAGTAATTTTGAAAATCTACACTCACAGTGGAGTAATTAGGTCGAATACAGTATACCCTAAACTGTCCCCAAAATCAAAGACCCAGGTGCTAGGTAAAAATTTAAACAGACAGCAATAGGAAATACCATATTCGACCTAATTACCACACACACCCCTATTAGTGCACAGTCAAGCAATTCCTTAATCTTCAGATCACAGCCCATGTTTTTTTTTTGGTTTTTGTTGTCAACTTCTTTATAAAGGGCATAATATTATGTTGTGGGTAACATACCCATTTGAACTGAACTGACATGTGGACACAATTCAAATAAGTACCCACAACATATGCTTTTATAAAGAAAATTAGAAAAAAAAATCACATAAACACCATTAAATAAGTCATTTGCTGATCTTGTCTTTAGAGCATCAATACTAGCTGGATACACATTTTACAATAACTTTTCCTCGTAATTTTGAAAAAACCTAAGCGTTTGAGTGAGGTAATTAGGTTGATACTGTATTTTTTCTTAAGAGGTGACATTTCATGCATATTGATTCACAAGGAGACAATCTGCATACTCTGAAACCCTGTTTTCGTCGAGAAATAAGAATTATCATCTGTCTGTTGAATTTGTCCCGAGAGTAGTTGAATTTAAAGCTTAAACTGGATACGCATACTCTTATTTATTTCTCCATTACAACACAATTGTTAGAACCGCCTAGTTGTTGATTCTAATGAGTAAAAAAAAAACATTTTTTGATGGATAAATAGAAAAATATCAAACTGAGAACATTTCTGGTCATGTTTTATCTGGAACCACACAAAATTATCACCAAATTATTGTCCAGTACATAGTTACAGATAAGAGGGAGTATCGGCTTAACAGTTTCTTTTTTTAATTTCTCGACAAAAACGCAACATTGTTTTGGGTACTCATTAGAAGGGCCTCATCGAGGCACTTCTACTGAGTACCCACAACATTTGTTTTTGTTGAGAAATAAGAAAATTATCAATATTTTTTGGCTGAAAAAAGCACTTTTTCTGGAGCCATGCCCATATCTGCACACAGCCCCAGATAGAGAGTATTCTGAAGATAATTTTTCATCGAAACACTTCTTAAAATTCTAATTCTAATGTGACCCTCACGCTTAGCACTCTTGCTAAAATTTTCAGCAGATGACTTATGGAGATATTTTTCTTATTTTTGCCAGAAAACAGGTGTTGACATTTTTTGCAAATTGTCTCCAGTGGACACAATTTGCATGAAATGTGAAATCCTGTTTTCTGAGAAAATAAGAAAAATATAATCAAGCCGTCATTTGCAGAATTCACCCAGAGAGTCATAAAGGTTAAAATCCTGCCTGCCCTCCTATCAGCTTATAGCATACTACCATAGGTAAATGACAATTTTACATGAGCAAACAGTGATGAACCAAACTAGTTTGTTGTAATCTGGCACTATCTACTTCAGAAGATATTTTTGCTTTTGATTTTGTGTCAGAATATACAATATGTGTATGGTCCATAGTTCCAGATAGATGCATATTCTTTTCTTATTTCTCCATGAAAACATATGTTGTGGGTACTCATTAGAAGTGTCTTAGTGTCTGCTAATCTTTGCCTTCAGCATGGATTATGTTGAGGTTTTACTGCCCACAACCCAATGGGGTCATGTAGAGCATATTCAGTTTACCTCGCCACACTTTTACTGGGTAGGCTTATAATGATGCTCTGGGACTGCGCGAAACATACCGGGGAGACATTTACTCTTAAAGTGCCGATCACAACTGCAGCAAACCATTTTTAAATATTTCATTTTCTATTTTTTTTCTATTATAGATAATAAGTCGACATTTCATGTGAATCATCTACTCCAAAAGGGGTAATAATGCCTGAAATGTCATGCCCTATTTTGGTGAAAATAAGAAATAATTCATTTGTTATCTGCTGATTTTGTAACGTAGGACTATGTAGGACTTTAGGAGTACTTGTCAATAATTCTGGGACATATTTTTATTTCTCCATAAAAATGTACCGGTATATTTTGCATTATGGGTACTCATTAGAAGCACCTCTTCGAAGCACTTGAAATGAGTACCTACAATGTATGTTTTAACCCAATTTGTAGTCTGGAGACCCTAAAAGGATAATTGGCAAACAGTGCAGACCCAAATCAGATGCCACAGAATGCAGCATCTGATCAGTGTCTCCACTGTTTGCGAATAGTTTTACCATTTTTCTCAAAGAATATCTAAATCACATAGCCTGACATACCTTAAATCGAAATTAGAATCTTCCAATATATAGTGCGGAGGAGTTCATTCAGTCTACAAATTGGGTTAATGAAGAACAGAAAAAAATTATCTCAGAATTATCACCAAATACTTCTCCTCAAAACCATGATGCATGCTGCTGCAAAAGCCTGTGACATTATACTGCTCAGGAAATCAAATGGAAATACTCTTGAGAAACCGCTGAAAAAAAAATCACTTACGAATATTGACCATTTTTAGATCTTCATCTCTTTCCAGAAATTCCAAAACAATATTCACATTATCCAACTTCTGAACCCGCGATATAGGCCGCTTATTGAACTCTTTGATTTTCTTGCCGGACAGGATCTCCACTAATGTAATCAATCTCAGCCCATCGGACAGATCACTTTCTAGATCATTTATCTGCTTATGCACCACTTTTAAGTGCTCGTTTGTCCAGCGTGTGAACGTCTTCTTCTGCATCATCTTCCATGCCGGCATTTGCGGCAATATCGCGGTCCAGCCCAAACATCATGTCCTCCTCCTGCACTGGCCTAACTAAATCTGAGCTTGCACCTTTGTCATTCATGTCTGCTTGAATTACACGGATTATATCCAGATACACCACAAGTTCTTCAGTTACTACTTTTTTTTAGCCTAGTCTGATAAACAAAAGATTCTCAAATTTTCATATCAATTACCCTTTACCACACTATAGGCTAATTCAGCAGACGACAAATTAATGATATTTTTCCCAGAAAACAGGATTTGACAATTCATGCAAACTGTCTCCACTGGAGACAGTTTGCATGAAATGTCAAATCCTGTTTCCTGGGAAAAATAAGAAAAATATTTCTAAATGTCGTCTGCTGAAAATTTTACCCAGAGTGCTAAGCGTTATACACATCCTACTCCTTGCTAATCCCTTTACTGAACTGCACACAAGCTAAAAGTGAATTCAGTTGACTGTATTAAGTGACATTTATCTTCCGAAAATTCATTCAACACCCACAGGAATTTTTTTTTATCTCGACTGTCATAACTTAAAGGTAACTATAAGCTAGTTTGTCATCAAATATTCAGAACAGTATTTCTCCCCTATAGGGTTATGCTTCGCTCTCAGTCACGTGAATTATGTTGAGTTTTCGGAGATATAATTAAAGGTTTACATTTTGTCAACATCTTTCGCTGACAGTCAGAAAGTAAATTTAAAGCTTAGCATGCTGGGTAAAAATTTCAGCAGACAACATTTTGAAATATTTTTCTTATTTTTCCAAGAATTCAGGATATGACTGTCGCCTTAGAAAATAGTTTGCATGAAATGTCAAATCTTATTTTCTGGAAAAAATAAGAAAAATATAATCAATTTGCTGTCTGATGAAATTTTTACCCAGCATGCAAAGTGTTAAGATCAATTATACCTGTGTTCTGATTCATGTATCAAGCAGTGATCCATTAATACGCAGGACGCCAGATGTGCAGGGTCTATATTAAATCTGACGTATACTTTTCTCATTTGAACATGACAGAGAATATGCTTGGGCCTCATCAGTGGGATATTGTCAACGAGATTATAATTAGATTTCAGAAAATTTGGTTTCATGGAGAAATAAGAAAACTAACTTATCAGATGTCCCAGACATATATCTTCAGGTATGAAAGTATCCAGAAAGTAATTTTTCTTATTTCTCCATGAAAACATATGTTGTGGGTGCTCATTAGAAGTGCCTCAGTGAGGCACTTCTAATGAGTACCCAAAACATATGTTTTCATGGAGAAATAAGAAAAATATCCTCACTTTTTGGCTGACAAAAAAAGCACGTTATCTGGAGCTATGGTTTGATATGTATATATAAAAATGTCACTACTTTTGTGATAGGATGGAAAACAGAAGGTTCAATACACATACAAAGAAATCGTTTTGTTTCATTTTTTTACCATGAAAGAAAATTCTTCAAAACTCTTCCTCAACTTAAGAAATGTGTACAGTATACATGTATACAAAAAACAAAAAACAAAACAATGTTCAGTAAAACAACAAACTTCCATATTAACATTAAGTAATGGGACAGACAGCCCTTAAACAGTGCACCTACCCAGATCAGATGCTACAGAATGCAGTCTGTGATTGTAATGCCTCCACCCTCTCTACCCAAGGTCCCCACCCACCCCTCACCAATTAACCCTGGTTCTGCTGAACCTGGATATGTCCTGCCTTTGCAAACAGTATAGATCCAGATGAGCTGAAGCCAACTGATCTTGACTTGACTTGCACTATTTGTATCAACAACTGGATCAAGTAATTTATTAATAGCTGACAAAACAGAAGTAGGTATGGCATCTTGATTTATTCAATATGATTAGGGTTAACTATTCAATCCACACCAGTGATTTTTTTTTTTTTTTTTTTTTTTTTTTTGATTTGGGTTTTACGGCCCTTTCAAGAATATTTCACTTATATCGAGCCGATCGTTCATCGAAGGTGGGCGAAAACCGGAGAACCCGGAGAAAAACCACCTGACCATCCGTAAGCAGAACTTGGCTTTCCCACATATGACCCGAGCGAGGCTCGAACCACAGCGATGAGAAACCTAATGGATTAAGAGTCAACTCTCTTATCCACTAGGCTACGGGGGCCCGCCCACACCAGTGATATATCAATGCAAATTTGCAAAGGAACACAGATTTCCTGTCTATCCTATGTATTCTGACAACTGAGTCACCATATTTACAGTAAAACCTGTGTAAGAGAGCCACTTTCGAGACTAAAGTTAAATAGTGGTTGATGTGGAAAAAGTTGTCTGTCTTATAAAGGTACATGTCATGTACTTTTGCTAGCAAAATTACATGACATGTACCTTTATAAGACAACCACCTTTCCACATCAACCACTAAGGTCAATTTCAAAGGTGGCTGTCTTACACAGGTTTTACTGTACTGTCAACTGCATCGCAACATGAGGAATGGTATCTTTGGGGTAAATGCAAACAGCAAAAATCCAGATCAGCCAGCGGAGATATGTAGTCTGATCAGGAACTTTGCTATACTTCCTTATGTTATACAGTACCAAATGATTCTATAAGCCGACAGTGAAGTTCTTGATCAGACTTTTGGAATGCGCAGGCTGATCTGGGCCTTTGCTGTCTGCATTTATTATGCCCAAAGACAAGTTTTGGAATGGCAGGACCCAGTTGGCATGTCTAAAGCCTGCTGGATGAGTACCAGTGAATACCTTGATCAGATGCTATCTGATTCTGTGGCATCTGGTCTACAGCTACACTGTTTGCTCAGGCTGTCTGTAACTGTACCAAGAACATTAATTTTTTATGAAGAAAAGAAAACTTACTCATCTAGAGACTCCTAACAGGCCTATTCAAATATATTGAGAACTTTACAACCAAAAAAGGAAAATTTTCAGATAAAAAAATTCTGATACTTTTCATTTCTGCTCAAAACATAGATTGTGGGTACTCATTAGAACTGCCTTGGCAAGGCAGTTCTAATGAGTACCTACAATCTAAGTTTTTTAGCAAAATAAGAAAAATAATGTATACCCCTGTAAACCCCAGTATTACTATATAAATGTGGGGTTTTAAAGGGGGTCAAAATTATATAGGCCTGTTTTCATGATGTCTAGCGCTATCTATATATACTGGTACTATGTAAACAGTACTGACACCACTCAAATTCATTCAGTGGTGTCTGATCTGGTTCTACAGTTTGCAAATCTCTATCTTTTAGCATAATGGGTTAATTTAACAGCTAAAACATTACACTACCCATCAATCATTTGGCAATTATTAATGGGCATGCAATTAAATACTCATACACACATAGGAGTTATATTCAGTAGGTTTAAAAACAATTTGCAATATCTTTTTTTTTTTTTTTTTTTTTTTATGTGGACAGAAAAAGGAATGGTTTAATTGAATTAATCATCAGATTAATGGCATAGCTAATACTGACAAATATGTTTTGGCATGGATTTACAAAATTCTTCTGATTTTCCATGGCCAGCATCCAAGTAACTTTGAAGTTTTAACTGCAAGCTGGCATTCCAGTTTAAAGAAGAAGGCACTATATACAGAAAAGGTAAAAAGAGGTACAGTAAATGTCCTAATATTTAGAACACCGACATGTCTGACAAAATTGCATGTGCAAACTGTGTAGACCCAGATCAGACTGCTCCTGAGCAGTCTGATCAAGGTCTACACTGTTTGCCATTCCACTAAGTATTTTAAGAAGCAGATCTGTCAACCTTAAATTTGCGAGTCATTTTGCATCGTCTCCCAGAGAAAAGGAGAAAAGGGAAAGAAGAGGTTCTATAGGCGAAGAAAGATAAAGACAGGAGAGACTGAAAAGCGAATGGTAGTTGGAAACAGAAATAAAAAATATGCCCCCTTACGGATGAGGATATTTAAACCCTAGTCCTGCTGAACCCGGATATACCCTGTCTTTACAAACAGTGTAGATCCAGATCAGTTGGTTTCTGAACAAGCCAACTGATCTGGATCTGACTGTTTACTATTAAGTATATGAATTTGTATCAACAAACTGGATCAAGTAATCTGATTGGCTGAAAATTGGAAGTGGGTGTGAAATCTTAATTTATTCAGCAGGACAAGGGTTAACACTAATTTTATATAATATATGAAAAAAAAACTTCACAGGCAGGTAAGCAGCTACATAACCAGTAAAAATTCAATGACATCCTGTTTATCAGGTGTGAAATATCCTATCTTCAAAACATCTTGCGGCTACCAGTTAGTATGCTTCATTAACTATCGAATAATATCCGAGCATCAACAAATATAAAGTGCAAGAATGATACTTCAGCCAGGGACAGGGAAAGGAAAAGGACAATTTGGGTGCTAACAAGCAAATTCCATGGGGAATTTATGTCCCCCGCCTTATTTTTATTTGAGGTGTTAAAAATGGTAAAGTTAACCAGAGGACCACTGGTCCTGTATCAATTACCTAAGTATTGAAGCAGGAAACCAGTGATAAAAAATAATTTCAAGATTCTGAAAAAAAACACATGCATATCTTCAGACCATCCTTAAAGCACCTGTAAAGTTTCAAAGGATCGGCTTAAAACTGTGGTAGGAGTTACGGGGTCAAGGTACCTACTCCCTATACGCTTCTGAAGTATTAGAACTCAAAAAATGTCTAAGTTAAAAATGCAGCAAAAGTGGTAAAACCTTATTTCAGGATTCTGAAAAACCACATGCATATCTTCAGGCCATCCTAAAAGCCCTTGTAAAGTTTCAAAAGGATCGGACAAAAACTGTGGGAGGAGTTAATGGGACAAAGTACCTGCACCCTATACACTTCTGCAATATTAGAACTCAAAAAATGTCTAAGTTAAAAATGCGGAAAAAGTAATAAAAAAATATTTCAGGATTCTGAAAAATCAACCTGCATATTTTCAGGCCATCCTAAAAGCCCACGTAAAGTTTCAAAAGGATCGGCCAAAAACTGTGGGAGGAGTTAACGGGACAAGGTACCTACTCCCTATAGACTTCTGTAATATTAGAACTCAAAAAATGTCTAAGTTCAAAACGTGTAAAAAGTAATAAAAAATAATTTCAGGATTCTGGATAAAACACATGCATATTTTCAGACCATCCTTAAAGCACCTGTAAAGTTTCAAAAGGATCGGCCAAAAACTGTGGGAGAAGTTAAGGGGACAAGGTACCTGCTCCCTATATACTCCTGTAGTATTAGAACTCAAAAAATGTCTAAGTTAAAAATGCAGAAAAAGTGATAAAACATTATTTCAGGATTCTGAAAAAAACACATGCATATCTTCAGGCCATCCTAAAAGCCCATGTAAAGTTTCAAAAGGATCGGCCAAAAACTGTGGGAGGAGTTAAGGGGACAAGGTACCTACTCCCTATACGCTTCTGTAATATTAGAATTCAAAAAATGTCTATGTTCAAAATGTCTAAAAAGTAATAAAAATTAATTTCAGGATTCTGAAAAAACCACATGCACATCTTCAGACCATCCTTAAAACACCTGTAAAGTTTCAAAAGAATCGGCCAAAAACTGTGGGAGGAGTTAAGGGGACAAGGTACCTGCTCCCTATACACTTCTGTAGTATTAGAACTCAAAAAATGTCTAAGTTAAAAATGCGGAAAAAGTGATAAAAAATTATTTCAGGAGACTAAAAAAACAAGATGCATATCTTCAGGCCATCCTAAAAGCCCATGTAAAGTTTCAAAAGGATCGGCCAAAAACTGTGGGAGGAGTTAAGGGGACAAGGTACCTACTCCCTATACACTTCTGTAGTATTAGAACTCAAAAAATGTCTAAGTTAAAAATGCAAAAAAAGTGATAAAAAATTATTTCAGGATTCTGAAAAAACCACATGCATATCTTCAGGCCATCCTAAAAGCCCATGTAAAGTTTCAAAACGATTGGCCAAAAACTGTGGGAGGAGTTAAGGGGACAATGTACCTACTCCCTATAGACTTCTGTAATATTAGAACTCAAAAAATGTCTAAGTTAAAAATGCGGAAAAAGTGATAAAAAATTATTTCAGGATTCTGAAAAAACCACATGCATATCTTCAGACCATCCTTAATACATCTGTAAAGTTTCAAAAGGATCGGATAGAAACTGTGGGAGGAGTTAAGGGGACAAAGTACCTACTAAAAACTCGGAACCACGCACCACGTGCCACGCACCAAGCGCCACGCAATACGCCCCACGGAAAACCAAAAACAGTGTCCCTCCACTTTTCTTCGAAAAGGCGGGGGACAACTAATGGGACCAACTGTTGGACAAGCCATCCACAAACCCTTGTATATACACCTACATGATATCTGAACATTGCATCATCAGAATTATAAATATCAGCAGCAGAAATGATTGATTGAGTTGAGGTTTTATGGCCTAGTCAACCCATTAGGGTCCTGTTGAGCCAGTCAATTTACTTACCCAGTAACCTTCCTGGGCAGCTTAACCAGTACTTGTGCACATTCTTTGGCCAGAAACTGACAGCTCTCTTACTTGAATCAGCAAAAGGGAGATTATGACCACAGAAAATATTTCATGATCAATCTCTATGTAAGAATGTTGCGGGACCCAGCAGCGATCGAAATGGCAATCTCCTGATCACCAGTTAGCCGCGCATCCAAATGAGCCACCTAGGCTGGCTGAAGAAGCCAAATATATTAAGTTTTCTTGACATTTCATTCAAATTGTCTCCTCGACAGTAAGAATATGTTCATCTTGACAGCTAAACCACTTTGGATGCTCTGGGCTTTGAGAGTTTCTGTACATGCCAATAACTTAAACTAGTGGTTTAGCAAATTTTAGCAGTCAATCTAAAATTTTTTTTTTTTCTTATAATAATTCCCTTAACAGAAAATGCGACTTTTAATTAAAAATTCAAAGAAATGTTTTTCAGGAGGAAAAAAAAAGATGAAAGATAAAACAAAATTGAAAAAGATTTAACCCTTAAACACATAGCAGAGGGCAGTAAAGTGTTTTTATTATTACTTTTCAGAGAAAATAACACTTGGCATCTCCTGTGAATTATCTGCTTGGCAGATGATTCACATGAAATGTCAAGTCATATTTTCTCCATAAACCAAGAAAAAATTATAATGCTGTCTTCCTGTTGCAGTTGTGATTATGTTGCAGTTTAACCCTTGTCCTGCTGAATAAATTAAGATGCCACGCCTACTTCTAATTTTCAGCCAATCAGATTGCTTGATCCGGAATGTTGCAATAAATTCACATACTTAATGGCAAACAGTGCAGATCCAGATCAGTTGGCTTCTTCAGAAGCCAACTGACCTGGATCTACACTGTTTGCAAAGGCAGGGTATATCTGTTTCAGCAGGACAAGGGTTAAGGGTAAAATGTTTGGCATGAGTAACCAGACCCCCATCCCCTTCCAGTTGTCGTACTGATCGTCCCCAAGTAGTTCCTCTGTTCATATGTGGCATTTGTGTTGTCTTTATTTGTTCCTGACCTCACCTTCTGCTACCAGTTCCTGACCTCACCTTCTGCTTCTGCTACCAGAGGAGTTGCTACCAGTTCTCTCTTCCCGCCACCTGTCTTTCAAGACACGTGGTTGCATGTACAGCTCTTGTGCAGAGCGCAATGCTCCATGCCAGTGAGACTTGGCCACTGACAAAGCCAAACCTCCAACATCTGCAGTGAAATGACAGGGCAATGATCAGACAGATCTGCAATGTCAAACCGCAAGATATTGTCACCATCAGATCCAATGAGTTACTTGCACGGCTTGGCACTGAGGATCTGGACCTCATTCTGAAGGAGAGAAGGCTCCGCTAGTATGGACATGTGGAACACTTCAATGGTGCAGTCAAGACAGCCTTTGACCTACATGTTGATGGAAAGCCTGGGCCTGGGAGGCCAAAGATGACATGGAAGCAGCTGACAGAGAGGGATTGCAGAGAGTGGAAGCTCTAAGCTATGGACCCTCATGATAGACATACCTGGAGATCTGGTGTGAGATCTGCCATGCCATGCGTGCAGCAAGCCAGCTACCTCAGCCTACCTGGAAGGAGGTCCACTGATGTGGCTGTTGCCCCTTTACCTGCATGTTAATCAAAAATCAGTTGATGATGATGATGACCTTCCTTTGGTACCTCGGGAGGGCTGTGCTTTGTGTTTGTGGTATTTCCCAGGTATCTTCACTTAAAATATATTTTTGCTAAAAGTTACCAATACAGAGTTTTTTTCACATACAGTTCAGTATTCTCAAATCCACTTATAAATGTCTGGAGGAGTTATAAAATGTTATTTTAATGAGCAATCTTTCTCTTTTTTGTCATTTTGCAAATAAAATAGAAGGCAGATTAAATATTTGCACCCAATAATAAATTTCACCCTTAATATGCCTTTAGTACACTTATGACAAAATAAACAGACAACAAATGGATGATTGCTTTGATTCATTTTTTTTTTTTCAGAAAATAAGGCTTGACATTTTCAAATGAATTGTTTCCAAAAGATGACAATTCACATAAAAATGTCAAACCATATTTCAAGGTAAATAAACAGACATATTTTGATATGTCTTCTGCTAATACTCAATTTCAGTGTATTAAGATTTAACTAATTTTTTATTCAAACAAGCCTCACTTTCAGCTCCCATATCTCAAATAAGCATTGAGTCAGTTTGAAAAAGTTCAACAACCAGGCAACAAGTAGCGAGATTTAATCCTTAAATCCCAGATCATAACATTAGCAGATGACATTTTTTGGGGGGAAATTAAGGCTTTCCATTTCATTTGACACATCTGCTAAAAGTATTATTTTCTCATATTTTGTGCTTGTGTATGTGTAGCGGAGAAAGCAATGGTGTGGGGGCAAATTGTTTCCTTGCAGAGTAGTCCCCATTTCAAAGGAAGGCAAAATGATTTCAGCAGTCTGAATTGCCACCTCTGAAGGTGTATATTCCTTTTAACCCTTCTCTTGCTGAACACGACATGCCTGTCTTAGCAAACAGTGTAGATCCAGATCAGTTGGTTTCTGAAGAAGCCAACTGATCTGGATCTGCACTGTTTTCCATTAAGTATGTGAATTCGTATCAACAACCTGGATCAAGTAATCTGGTTGGCTGAAAATTGGAAGTGAGCGTGGCATCTTAATTTATTCAGCATGACAAGGGTTAAACTTGAAACTGCTATATTTATCCTAAGTATTGTGAGAGACAGGCCTGAGCAAACAGTTTAACCTTGCTCAGATGCCATAGTATGCAATGTCTGATCCCAGTCAGCATTCTACGTAAATCTATATCGGGCCGTCATCGGCCTGTCAGGGTAGCTGACGGGCTGATGACGGCCCGATGTAGATTTACGTAGAATGCTAGCTGGGATCAATCTAATTACTGGTTGCCACTCATCAAGTAATTTTATACACAACAATCACCCGGGTATAGTAAAATGGAGCTTCAAATTTAACCCTTCACTTGCTAAACACAACATGCCCTGTTTAAGCAAACACTAACTGTATATCAGTTGGCTTCTGAAGAACCCAACTGATCTGGATCTGCACTATTTGTCATTAAATATGTGAATTTCTATCAAAAACTCAGAGCAAGTAATCTGATTGGCTAGAAATTAGAAGTGGATGTGGCAACTTAATTTATTCAGCATGACAATGGTTAAGAACAAGTACTGGAAGGAGTTAAGGTATCCCAATATTAATGGCATATACAATAACATATGCACTAATAAACTGGAGCTAAAAGCATGGCTCCAGGTAAGAGGAGTTATCCATATAATATTTTTCTTATTTCTCCATGAGAATATATGTTGGTGGTACTCATCAGAACAGCCTCGGTTAGGCACTTCTTATGAGTACCCACAACATATATTTTCTTGGAGAAATAAGAAAAATATCAGTACTTTTCAGATAAAATTAGCACATTATCTGGAGCTATGATATGCATTAATAAAATGGATCTCAAAGCTCATAATGGCAGAAAGAAAACTTACCTCTTGTTCTATCTTTGATTAACCCTTGTCCTGCTGAATAAATTGAGAAGCCACACCCACTTCTAATTTTCAGCCAATTAGATTATTTCATCAAGGTTGTTGATATAAATTCACATACTTAGTGGCAAACAGTGCAGATCCAGATCATTTGGCTTCTTCAGAAGCCAACTGATCTGGATCAACACTGTTTGCGAAGGCATGGTATATCTGGGTTCAGCAGGACAAGGGTTAAGATACAAGGATATGTGTATCAGTGAAGACCAAACAACTTGGTGGTCAACAAGCTTGTATTGACTATTGAATGTAAACAAGTTATATCAAGGAGGGATTTGAACAGAGATAATGTTTCAATATGGGTTGCCTAATGGGTAACACCAGGCAAAGAAGGAGTCTTCAAGAATATGCAGGCAGGGAACAGCAATATCAGCCTGTGCATTTGTGCAGTCCAATCAGAGCCCTCATTCTCTGCCTGGATACTGCAAAATGTATAAACACAGCTCCAGATGAAGCATTGTTATTCAACCAAATTATTGAGATTTTTATTATTTCTCCATTAAAACATGTTGTACTCATTAGAAGTGCCTCTGTGAGGCACTTCTAATGAGTACCCACAACATGTTTTTTTCATAGAGAAATCATAAAAATCTTTATCAGCATACTACTAATCAGGTATTATTTATCCAAGGAGAGAAAAATGTTTCCTCTGAGACTTGGTACACCACAACCTCTTTATAACACTATTATTGGGGTCCATAGCATAAACCGTGTTAGTTAAACAACCGTGTTATATCCAAACCAAAATGTATAGATTATATTGAAAAATGGTCATTTTTCAATATAATCTATACATTTTTGGGATCAGAACTGTGTTATATCCAAAACCGTGTTATAACGAATCGTGTTATAAAGAGGCTGAAGTGTACCACTGTCAGTGACACCAACTGCCACACCAATCACCTCTCTACAGTCTTATTTATACACAACCTAGGCATACTGAATATGAGCTAGGTTACAAATGGTCTGAAATTTTTATCAACCCCAACAGGATTCAAACCTAAGAGCTTCCTTTTGCAAGCTGAGAGCACCAACTTGCCCACTCATGTTTTTGTTAATAATAGCAGAACAACTCAGCAAGACCAACTCAGCAAGACCTTCGAATAAAACTAATCAGATCAGCAAATGAAATTTATTTTCAATCGTGTTGAGCCAGTTAGTTTTCCTGGACATGCATAGTCCACCAGGCAGTTATTCAGTACTTGTGCACATTCTTTCTCCAGAAATGACAACTGCCCTTCTTGAATCAGCCAACAAAAATGGTGTAGGTGGAGTCCTTTAACAAACTTGAAAGAAACAAATGAGTAACAACTTTCAAGAGACTCTTCTGAAGTCTGATAATGATAAACAAAAGTTATCAAGAACTGGTCTGTTATCAATCAAAACCTAGCTCCAGATAAGTGGGAGTATCAGGTACATATTTTTTTTTTCTTCTTTCTCCATGAAAACATGTCTTATTTCTCCATGAAAACATATCTTATTTCTCCATGAAAACATATTGCGGTACTCATAAGAAGTGCCTCATTGAGGCACTTCTAATGAGTACACACAACATATGTTTTCATGGAGAAATAAAAAAAAATAATCAATACATGTATTTTTTTATTGAAAAAAAAAATGCCCTATCTGGAGCTGTGATAAAAGCCTAAAACTCAAGCTAATGAAGAGCTCACAAGATAAATGCATCTTATTTCATAAATTGCCACATTATGAAAAATAATTAAAATGGAAAGGTGGGCTCAAGCGCTTGACAAAGGACCCTGATTACAGAGGTACATGGTGCCAGGGAACTGCACGCCCCCTGGGTGGCAGACCAAAGAGGAAAGTCCGTTGGACCTGACAAACTGGAGGTGGTAGCTTCCTTTTACTACCTAGGAGACATGCTCTCAGCAGCCTGTGGCTGTGAACTTTCAACCACAACACAAACACCTGGAAGAAGTTCAAGGAGCTGCTACCAGTTCTCACTTCCCGCCACCTCTCTTTCAAGACACGTGGCCACTTGTACAGCTCCTGTGTGCAGAGCGCAATGCTACATACCAGTAAGACTTGGCCATTGACAAAGCCAAACATCCAACATCTGCAGCAAAATGACAGGGCAATGATCAGACAGATCTGCATACTGTCAAGCCACAAGACATTGTCACACCAGATCCAAATTGAGCTACTTGCGCAGCTTTGCATTGAGGATCTGGACCTCATTTTTCAGGAGAGAAGGCTTCGCTGGTATGGACGTGTGGACCACTCCATTGGTGCAGTCAAGACAGGCTTGGACCTACGGGTTGATGGAAAGCCTGGGAGGCCCAAGATGACATGAAAGCAGCTGACAGAGAGGAATTGCAAAGAGTGTAAGCTTTTGGCTATCAACCCTCATGACAGACATGTAACCTGGATATCTAGTGTGAGATCTGCCTGCGTGCAGCAAGCCAGCTACCTGGAAGGGGGCCCACTGATGTGGATATTGCCCCTGTACCTGCATGTTAATCAAAAATCTGATGATGATGATGATGAATTAAACTGGAAAGGTAAACAAATGATGAACAATCTTATTAAACATATTCACTAAATTCTGCAAAAAGTCCTGATGTTGAAAAATAAATGAAAAATTAGAATGTCTGCTACAATTTTGATAAGCAATTTAGGGGTTGATGATGATGATTACCATGATGATTTGGTGTTTTCATCTCTTTCAAAGGTGTTTAAGTCATATCCAGATAATGGAGAGATGATCTATGCAATAAAGTACCAACTATATTGTCACGAGCTGAAAAGGGTTACTGATGGCTTCTCAACAAAAATTAAAGCCAATATTACATATGATGCTCAATGCATGAAAAGGGACCTTATGTATTTTTGGCGCAAGCTGCATACACATTTGCACAGGCAGATCAGGCCCTTCATGGCCTTCATTGCCCGCCTACAGATTCAATGTATTCTGTATATATGCTGACAACCAGAGAATGCCCAGATCACCCTGCATGGATGTGGGCCCTCGCTGTGGGCCTTCGCCTATGGGATTAGGGTCTTTCATGCATGTTGCACATCATATAATAAATGACCAATATTCTTTCAGTGTTTAATTACAGCTACCTCATCACAGTGATATTGATCCAAATATCAATTTCAGCCATCAGTTTAATAGCCAGGGCCCAGTTGTTCAAAGCTAACGACGTCGTTAGTTAACGATTCGTTATCAGTTACATGGAGTGATACGCAAATATGCTGAAATTTTTTTGCTGAAAAAATATGAGTAGCTTTTGCAGTGCAAAAGCTACTCACATTTTTTCAGCAAAAAATATCAGAATATTGTATATAGAATCCGCTAAAACAGTTAACGAAATGACCCTTAATGAGCTTGTTAAGCTAACGACGCTTTGAACAACTGGGCCCAGTATTTTAATGTACTTTTTATCATCTAAATGAACTCCAAAAACTGACTGAAGATCAATCAGTCAAGCACTTAAACGCTTAGAATGGCAGGTAAAAATTTCAGCAGGTAGCATTTTTAAATATATGTACATGTATATTTCTTATTTTTTCCAGAAAACAGGATTTGCTATTTCATGCAAACTGAGAAAAATAGAAAAAATATCAAGATGTTGTCTGCTCAATTTGCCCAGAGCACACATACGGTCAATGTCCTAAAATATCGAACACTTTATTCCATACTTTTTCGGCTTGAATTTTGCTTTTTATGCTTTTGTCTCTTGAAATGCTTAGTGGAATGGCAAACAGTTACAGAAGACCCTGACCAGACTGCTCCTTCAGGTTTGCATACTGCATTTTGTCAGAAACTTTGGCATTTGAAATTTTAGGGCATTTAACATATGCTAAGCATTCATTTTGGAAGAGTGACATGTGAAAACTTAACTTACTGCAAAGAAATGACTCCAGATCAGCCAATGATTTTAATGATATATTTACAGTCAAATGTTTATTGCGTTATACTCCATATGTTCAGATGTATCTTTTTTTTTCAACTGAAAAGACTGCATGTAAGTCAACCTGGTCTGGGTCTACACAAGTAACAAATGTCATAAAGCTGATTTCAACTAGAAGAGGCTTGATTATCAATACTGCTATCTTGCATGCATGAAAATTTATTAACTTTTGGCAATGGTAAATCAATTTCATGAAGATTATCTGTATGTAGGCAGAAGAAACAGAACCAGAGTTGTTTCTTTGTAATTAGCAGGATGCCTGGATGGTAAGAAGGAATGCTGAATATTGTATTAACCCTTACAGTGCCACCAGACAACATTTTGATTTTTTGGGGTGTTTTTCAGAGAAAATAAAACTTGGAATTTCATGTGAATCATCTGCCTGTCAGATGATTCACATGAATACCAAGTCTGATGTTCTCTGAAAAATAACAAAATCAATTTTGTGTTGTCTGCTACAATTTTGCTTAGTGTATTCAAGGTTATTACATCTTTTACCTGGCTTTTACCCAGTGTACTGGGACAGACAGTCCTGAAAAAAGTGTAGACACTGATCACACTTTAGGCTGTGCAGATCTACTTTGTTTACCACTCATCTAGCTGTTTTTAGACACACCAACAGGCAGTAAAATGGACTACTGTATTCTTCCTAATTATCACACTGTGCCCTTAGGATTTTCAAAATTACTGGAAAAACTTGTAGTAAAATACCCACCTGATAAGGACTGTAAAGAAAGATAAGAAGATGACTTCATGAGATGATTATTTAATGATACTTAAGCAATATTTTTTTCTGATTTTCTTTATAAAAGCATGTTGTTGGTACACATCTGAATTGCCGCAACTTGTTGAGGCAATTCAAATGTGTACCAACAGCATATTATGCTTTTACATTCCACAAGCTGTAATTTGAAGACTATGAAATTGCTTGACTGTGCCCATATATGGGTATGTGGGGTAATTAGGTCAAATATGATATTTCAAATTTAGGAATCTGAATATTTTGCACATAATACAGTGGCTGTAGCTAAAATAATACCAAGGAACCAAAAAAACTCTTCAGTTATAAAAATCATTTTCTGATTTACTTTCACTACTATACATGTAAGTAGTGAGTGTACATTTACCGTATTTACCATATGTATTCGGACAGACAGGCCTGAGCAAACAGTGTAGACCCAGATGAGACGCCGCTTGAGGTGGCGTCTCATCAGGGTCTACACTGTTTGCCACCCATCCAGCAATTTTTAGACAAAACATCGGGTAGTAAATCGAACGTTTAAATTTTAGAACAAGTATGGTAAGGAGTTGAGGTGTCCGAATACTTAGGGTAAATACGGTAATTGTACCCAGAATAAAATGTTTCACAGAGAAGTAAGAGAAATATCAGTAGTTTTGGGCTGCAAAAAAAATGCTTCACCTGGGGCTATGATCAGGTAAATAAAAACTTTCCCCATTTTTTTTTTTTTCTGTCAAGTTTATACAAAGGGGAATAACCTCTTATGTAAAAGTTGTATTTAAACAAGTATGTAGTACAGGTATAAACGGAGTTTTGCTGCATGAATAATTTGGATAAGAAAATATAGCACATATTACAATAGTCATAACCTAACACTATACCAATACAAATGTATCTAGATCATCATATCAACATAAAGAATATTTAATTGCCTGTTAATTAATTCACACTCATCTTTCTAATCAGCTGTCACACAACTGTCACTGTCCAAGTTTCAGGGTTCCAGATAAGCATAGCTTAACCTTTACCACTCTCTGGGCTAATTCAGCTAATGACAAAATGATATTTTTCTTATTTTCCCAGAAAACAGTGTTTGACATTTCATGCAAATTGCATGAAATGCCAAAGAAGTCACTAATCAGAACTGCAGCAGACAATATTTTGATTTTTTTTTTTTTTTTTTTTGTATTTTTCAGAAAAACTGAAATGCCAAGTACCATGGGTCTGTGTCTCCCCTTAGCCCCTTAGGAGATGATTTGCATAAAATGTCAAAGTCTTTTTTCTAGGAAAAATATATCAAATTGTCGTCTGCTGAAATTTTTACCCAGCATGCTACAAAGTGTTAAATGGTTGGTTGGGTTGGAGTTAAATAGCCCAGCCAACATGGTTATGTTCATGTCAAGCAGGTCAGTTTACCTAACCAAACTTTTTCTGAGCAGGCTTAGTCCTCTAAGCAGTTAACCAGTACAGAAAACTGCCTTTCTTGAATCAGCAGAAGATAAGTGTTAAATTAACATGTAACTAATTGCTATCTAGAGCTATAATTCACACTGTTTAACCCCTCCAAAAAAGGGAATATGCACCTACCTAACATATACAATCACACTTTATGGACCATAAAACAGGATTTTTCACATTATTAACAAATCAACAGGACTACACCAACAATATCTGGAGGCAATACACTTGTTTAATAGTAATATTAACCCTTATCCTGCTGAGCCCAGATATACCCTGTCTTTGCAAACAGTGTAGTTCCAGATCAGTTGGCTTCTGAAGAAGCCAACTGATCTGTATCTGCACTGTTAGCCATTCAGTATGTGAATTTATATCAACAATCTAGATCAAGTAATCCTGATTGGTTGAAAATTAGAAATGGGAGTGGCATCTTAATTTATTCAGCATGACATGGGTTAAGAAGGCAATATGACACTGAGAGTCAAAAGGAAAGTACAGAGTTCCAGAAAAAATGAAGCACATGTATGTAGCTAAATATTTTTTTTATTTTTCCAACAAAATAAATTGCTCCTAGTTGCTTGGTTCGTCTGGGGATTTTACCACCCAGTCAACAGTGTTATAGTCATGTTGAGCCAGTCCTTTAACCAACTCACACTTTTTCCTGGGCAGGCTTAGTACTCTATGTGGTTAACCTCTACTTTGTACACAAACTTTCTCCAGTAACTGACAACTGCCCTATGATCAATCTCCACAATTTTATTATGGCCAAGCTGGGGTTTGAATTTATGATCCCAGGATCTGCAGTCAGATGCACTACTGTGGTCCTAATATCAATTCCTTAGCACTTACAAGTATTGAAAAACTAATGTAAACACACAAGGGAAATAAGTCTGTCTCCAGACTCTATCCTCTTTTCTTTTCAAATGTATACAAATCTGGTACAGCTTATAATGACATTCAGTTATGTCCCTTAGTGGAAGAGTTTCTGTTAGAACATCTGAAGCAGGAGAAATAGGGATTAAAGAGAGAGAAAAAATAATGTTCAGAAAAATGAATAAAAATTAAAAAAAAACAAAAAAAAACAGAAATGACTGGAGCCAGTCTAAAGAGGAATATAAAATTTGCAGTAAAATTTGCAGTCAGTTAACCCTTAAAGCACCAATCACAACTGCAGTAGAAAACAATTTTACTTTTACTTTTTTCAGAGACTAAAGTCTTCAAATTTTCATGTGAATCATCAGCCAAGCTGATGATTCACAAATTTTTCAGACTAAAGTCTTCAAATTTTCATGTGAATCATCAGCCAAGCTGATGATTCACATGAAATGTCGACTTTTTTCTCTGAAAAATAAATAAGAATAAATAAAAAATTCAAATGTTGTCTGCTACAAATTTGCTGGCGCTTTTCGGGGGATGGTTGGGTGGTGCGAAGGTGTCCTGTACCTCACGGCACCGGGGCGTCCAACTGATATTGGCTTACAGTTGGGCAAGGCCTGCTATCCTTGTAGCAGGTAAGGGTAGAAGGGGAATGTTTTTACTTTTTCTGTTTCTTCACTTTCACTTTTGTTCCTCTTTCTTCTTTCTTCCCTGTCCTCTCTTTCATCTCTTCTACTATCTCTTCTATCTCTTTTCTCCCTTTCTCTGGGAGACGACACAAAATGACCCACAAGGGTTGACATGTCGTTAAACCCCAACACAATCAATGCTTGGCGCTTTATGGGTTAAGTGTGTAAAGTAGGTCATGATCATATATACTGATGGAGGGCTTGAACAGCAGCAAATGTACTCCAAGTATGAAGATACTAGACCTTATGGTTACTGAGGAACTGACCTAAATGCAGCAGGAGGAAGTAATTTTACTAGGTTCAGAGAACTCTGAAATATAGGTTAAGGTCATTAATACTGATGGTGAGCTTCAGTTGCTCTCTAGTTTGTTCCCTGATAAGCACACCTTTGCTTTGCAAAGGCAGGTGAGCGCTGTATTACCTGGCTACTACTCTCATCTGGAGCTCCAGTATGGCACAAAAAAACAATGAAAGATCAGAAATCAATGAAAGCAATATATGTCCTCAGTTCTTTGTAAGAGGTTTATTACTGACAAAAAAGTTTACTCCTTTCGCAATGAAAACATACTATGGGTACTCTTTAGAACTGGCTCAATGTGGCAATTCTAATGAGTACCCACAACATGTTGTTTTTGTGGTGAAATAAGAAAAATATCTATATTTCTTGCTAAAAAAAAAAAAATAAAACTTATCTGGCAGCGCTATGATTACTATCTGTCCATGAACTTAGGCTTCTTAAGGCTGCATCAATTATTAATAAGATAAAACAGGCAGGTGATGTGTAATAATGTGTGGAAACCAGTGACAAAAACCAAACTGTTATCATTTTTTATCAGAACTATTTGGACACACAGGAATGAGCAAACTCAGATGATGATAGTTTGGTGTTTTACATCCCTTTCAACAATATTTCAGTCATACTGAGATTTTGGATTGTATGTATTGAGGTTTTATAGCCCAGTCAACTCAATAGGGTTGTGTACCTAACCACTTTTTTACTGGGTAGGCTTAGTCCTCTAAGAGGTTAACCAGTAGTTTTGCCAGAAACTGGCAACTGCCCTTCTTGATTAGCAGAAGGGAGAGAATGACTAGAAAATATTTCATGATCAATCTCCACAGAAGAATGTTGCCAACCCGGCAGGTGTTGAACCTGCAACTCGAAGTAAGGGTGATAATGTAAGGCTCTGTGCAATGAAGTGCTGTCCAGTCTTTGATTGAATTCTGCCTCCAGCAGCATTCCAACTCAGGACCTCATGCTATGAAGTTGGGAGGGCCCCGAACTGGGCACCCAGAGGCGTCATGATAAGCAAACAGAGTAGACTCAGATCAGACACTGCAATCTCAGGGATCAGTATCTACACCAACTACCATTCACTACCAATTCTTAGACATATCAAAAGGTAGTAAAATGGTAGTTCAAATTTTATGACAAGTATAGTAAGGGTTAAGGTCTTGAAATATTTAGAGTTACAACCATACTAGCAGAGTATTCCAACTTATTTGCAGAAACATGTTGCGTAATCTCTAAAGAGACTGCAGAACTTATTTTTTAGACAAAAATGGCAAATATCCTAAATAGTTTCAAGCACCCTTTTTTTCTTGCCTTAACTGTCAGCATGGTAAACAGAGCAGACTCTGATAAGGAGTCTGATATGGGTATGTTTGTAATGTTTGCATGGGCCTTTTTTGTCAGAAAAGTTAGACTGTATGATAGTTTTGGACAATTACCATAAATTATTTCAGACAAGAAATCATAACCAGGGTTATTTTTTCCTTATATTTAATAAGAAGTGTCAATAAGCAGTTCTTATTAGATACCCCTGCAAGGAGATGTATAATGATTAAAAATCTATAAGTAACAAATGTTTGGCAGAATATCAACCCTTGTCCTGCTGAACCCGGATATACCCTGCCTTTTCAAACAGTGTAGATCCAGATCAGTTGGCTTCTGTAGAAGCCAACTGATCTGGATCTGCACTGTTTGCCATAAAGTATTTGAATTTATAGCAATAATCTAGATCAAGTAATCTGATTGGCTGAAAATTAGAAAGGGGAGTGGCATCTTAATTTATTCAGCAGGACAAGGGTTAAGAATGGAGATTTTTATATAGGGCATTCACTGTACCCACCCTTGACTTGCAAAACTTATCTTAATTAATGATATATATCAAGCAGACAAACCCTATTAAAGTAGTTACAAAATGCATTATTTAAGACAGAAAAATAAAAAGAACATCACATTACATCTTAACACTTTGCACTCTGGGTAAAATTTTCAGCAGATGTCATTTTGAAATAGTAATTTCTTTATTTTTCCCAGAAAATAGGTTTTGACAATTCATGCAAACTCTCCATCAAATCCCGGTTTCCGGGAAAAATAAGAAAAATATCATCAATGAATCGTCTGCTGAATTAGCCTGCATCGCGGTAAAGGTTAAACTATTAATTTCCTTGTTATCAACACACATGAAATATGTGACCATGTCCATATTAGACAGTATCTAATACCTCTAGATAAGAGGTATCCAAGTGCATCACGAAAACATGCCTATGTAATTCTGACCCCCTTAAACCCCACTTTTATATAGTAAAACTGGGATTTACAGGGGTATACATTATTTTTCTTGTTTCTGCTCAAAAACATAGATTGTGGGTACTCGTTAGAACTGCCTCATTGAGGCAGTTCTAACAAGTACCCACAATCTCTGTTTTGAGTAGAAATATGAAAAAAATTAGATTTGTTTTCTGAAAATTTTCATTTTTTGGTGGTAAAATTTTCAGTATATTTAAATAGGCAAGTTTTTGTAATGAATAGTTTTCTTAGTTCTTCAAGAAAACACACATTGTGGGTACTTATTAGAAGCGCCTTTTTTTTTGTATGTGGAGAAATCAGAAAATCATCATAGGTCTAGATAAGGGACGGTATATATTTTTCTTATTTCTCCACGAAAACATATGTTGTGGGTACTCATTAGAAGCGCCTCGCTTCTCCACGAAAACATATGTTGTGGGTACTCATTAGTAGCACCTCAGTACGGCGCTTCTAATGAGTACCCAAAACATGCGCCGAGGCACTTCTAATGAGTACCCACAACATATGTTTTTCATGGAGAAATAAGAAAAATATCAATTCTCTTGGACTGAAAAAAGCGCCTTAACTAGTGCTATGAGATATTAATAAATTTTGGTTAAAAAAAATTCTTTAACTAAAGTATGATGTGTTTTTACTTGACTCATCCTATTTGGTTAAAAAAAAAAAAAACAAAAAAAAAACACACACACACACATTTTTGCTTCACTTTGATCAGCCCATTTTGTAAAAAACAACACCTTATCTGGTGTCCTACTGTATGAAGTGGGTGCTTGTAATGCTGATTTTTCAAAACAGGCTATAAATTCCAAAGGTGCAGCAGACTGACTAATCTAATTCAAATATTACTTTAAATGTACTGTAAAATTAGTGTTAAATTAATCTTGGGCCTGGCACACTCAACCCCACTGTTGGTTATAAACAACAACCTGTCATACTGATACTTATAAAATTTCATCAACCTTAAAGAAACAATTGTGTGTATTGCACAACCCTTTATTATTTATTATTTTTCAGTTTTCTTTCTTTTTTTTCATTTAAGTCTATTTCTTTCATTTGACAAATGCTGCCTAACATTTGCTTCTACTGAAAATTTATAATGCATAAAAAATCTTTAAATAGCTGTTTACTATAAATTGCCATTAACCCATGTCCTGCTAAATAAATTAAGATGCCTCAACCATTTCTAATTTTCAGCCAATCAGATTACTTGATCCAGATTATTGATATAAATTCACATACTTAATGGCAAACAGTGCTGATCTGGAGCTGCAGGCAGGACATATCCGGGTTCAGCAGGACTAGGGTTAAAAACCCAAAGAATACCATCTTTTTTTTCAGTTTTAACATCCTCAAATATAGTTTTGGCCATTTTGGGATGTACTCTAGTTGGGATTTTAGTTGGGGTTTAAGGGTCCAATCATGAATGTTAAGGTCATGTCAAGCTGGTCAGTAAACCTACACACAATTTTCCTGGGCAGGCTTAGTCCTCTTAGGAGTTAAACCAGTACTTTGTGCACATATATACTTTTACCAGTAACAGACAACTGCCCTTCTTGAATCAGCTGACTGGGGAAAATGACCATAGAAATTATTATTTCAATCTCAGCTAAAGTGGGATTTGAGTTCCTTGCCCTTCTTGAATCAGCCGACTGGGGAAAATGACCATAGAAATTATTATTTCAATCTCAGCTAAAGTGGGATTTGAGTTCCTGATGGGAAGCACATTACCTCTCTGCAATATAAACAAGTATTAGCTTTCACAAAAGCTTGGACTAGGCTAAGCGTAGACCAAGCTTTACTTGGTTATAACAATGTTGAGCAGTTTTTGTGAAAGTTAATACTTGGTTATAATAAACTGTTGAGCAGTCCATAGAAAATAACATTGGACTAGTCCATTTAACTTTCATAAAGTGCTTCTGGAGCCATGGCAAATTCTAAGATTGTCTACACCCATGGGCATAGACCATCAAAGTGCTTGTGTCTGTCTGAAACACATACATATTTTGGATAATATACACAAAGTGCTGGGTACCCGTAGTCAATGCTTATTCATGACAGAAAGAGAATCCCATGGTGGCATACAAAAAAAGTCAGGGCCCAGTTGTTCAAAGCTAACGATGTCGTTAGTTAACAATTCGTTAAAATTTACATCGAGTGATACGCAAATATGCTGAAATTTTTTGCTGAAGAAATGTGAGTAGCTTTTACAGTGCAAAAGCTACTCACATTTTTTTAGCAAAAAATATCAGAATATTGTATATTGAATCTGCTAAAACAATTAACGAAATGACCCTTAACAAGCTCATTAAGCTAACGACGCTTTGAACAACTGCGCCCAGAAATCCAGTATGTAGATGTGGGGTGGGGATTTAAGCTGCACAATCAATTTCATTTACTGAAAACTGTGTGCATTTTTTATGTTATGAAAATTAAGTTGTCCCATCTAACATTCAGACACAGTCTAAATATTCAACCTATTTAATTTAAAACCCGTGATGGGCACTTTTTTTTTTGGCATATTAAGATACACATTTTTTTCAAAGGCTGCCTTTTTTAAGTATACTAGCTTCAGCAAAATAAACTGAATACAATTTTTTAATGAAATAAACAGTAGGTAATGTCGATAGTCATCAAAGCGAGGAAAATTATGTGATCAGAATAAAATTCAATTTTAAAATATATGCACACATCTCTATATAAGTGGGTCAATCCAAGATAAATATTTTTCTCATTTCTCCATGAAAGCATATGTTGTGATTCCTTATTAAAAGTGCCTCACTGAGACACTTCTAATGAGTACCCACAATATATGCTTTTGTGGAGAAATAAGAAAATTATTAATAACTTTTGGTTGAAAAAGTGTGTTATCTAGAGCTATGAAATAAGAGGTTCTAGGTAAGTTTCAAAAAAAAATTTAAGAGACCAAAACATACAGAAGATATTTTCATTGTTTGTGCATGGCAGTGTTTTTATATGTATCTCCTCAAAGTCACATCTTCTCACAGGATAAATGTTTTGCAGAAAAGTCAGAAAAAAATAGACACCAACTGTTTGTCTGCCACTCTGTAAACCATTTAAATTCAGAGATGATAAAACCCACCAAGGTGTGAAATGCTTGTTTAATTAACCCTTGTCCTGCTGAACCCAGATATACCTTGCCTTTGCAAACAGTGTAGATCCAGATCAGTTGGCCAACTGATCTGGATCTGCTCTGTTTGCCATTAAGTATGTGAATTTATAGCAACAAACTGGATCAAGTAATCTGATTAGCTGAAAATTAGAAGTAAGCATGGCATCTGAATTTATTCAGCAGGACAAGGGTTAACATACCTAAATATATATTTTTTTCTCGTTATCAAAATATTGATATTATTTTTTTTCTTTTTGAGAGAAAACATCTGTTCTAAGTACTCATCAGAATCAGTTAGACAATTCTAATGGGTATGCACAATATATGTTTTCATGGAGATATCAGAACAATAATGATGTCCTTGACTTTCATTATATATACCCAAATGTCATAAAGAGGGCACAAAGCATACTGTAAACAGAAGACCACAATAATAAGACTTTTTTTTTTTTATTTCAATGAAAAATGTATTAACTCTTAATTAACCCTTGTCCTGCTGAATAAATTAAGATGCCACACCCATTGCTAATTTTCAGCCAATCAGATTACTTGATCCAGGTTGTTGATACAAATTCACAAACTGAATGACAAACAGTGCAGATCCAGATCAGTTGGCTTCTTCAGAAGCCAACTGATCTGGATCTACACTGTTTTCAAAGACAGGACATATCCGGGTTCAGCAGGACAAGGGTTAAAGCGTCTTTCAAAATTTTTGTGGATGACTTTCTTGAATATTTTTTTCACAGAAAATCCGGCATGTGAATCATCTGTTGTCAAACCTTATTTTATATGAAAAATAATAAAAAAAAAAAAATCCTTCAGGATGTCATCTGCATCCTGAACAGATAATTTGCATGAAATGTCAAAGCCAATTTTCTGGGAAAAATAAGAAAAATATCATCAAACTGTCGTCTGCTGAATTTGTCATCTGCTGAGGATAAAGGACAAGTGGTGGGTGAATAAATCTAGTGCTATGTAGTATTTTGCGCTACAAGACATGGACAATGTTTATTGGAAATAACTTCCAGTTTCTTTGGTGCATATTTACAAAAAATTATTACAATCATCAGCCCTTGTAGTCAGATAGTCAGGGAATCCGAAACAGGAATTAGTTAAAGAAAATGTCCTTGACAATCAGCAAGGTACCAGATAAAACTGTTGTTCAAAAGATAGTTTGTTGACTTTATCCACAAGGTCCTCAGGGTACTCACAACCTGGGCAATTTCAGCAGACTATTCAAACTGTCGTCTGCTGAATTTGTCATCTGCTGAGGATAAAGGACAAGTGGTGGGTGAATAAATCTAGTGCTATGTAGTATTTTGCTCTACAAGACATGGACAATGTTTATTGGAAATAACTTCCAGTTTCTTTGGTGCATATTTACAAAAAATTATTACAATCATCAGCCCTTGTAGTCAGATGGTCAGGGAATCCGAAACAGGAATTAGTTAAAGAAAATGTCCTTGACAATCAGCAAGGTACCAGATAAAACTGTTGTTCAAAAGATAGTTTGTTGACTTTATCCACAAGGTCCTCAGGGTACTCACAACCTGGGCAATTTCAGCAGACTATAAATTGATATCTTTAATTTTTCTCAGAAAATAGTCCTTGACATTTCATGCAAATTGTCTCCTCAGGAGACAAACGATCACAGCTGATCAGCCAATAGTAAGCCTGTTCATTGGTACATATCACATGTCTGAATAAAAACTGTCGGAAAATGAGGGAAATAACTGGTGCCCATTCTGTAGACACAGATCAGAAGACAATGCAGCAGGATAAGGGTTAACCCTTAAAGCACCAAGAAAAAATTTGTAGCAGACGACATTCTAAATTTTTTTCTTTATTTTTCAGAGAAAACAAGTCTTAACATTTCATGTGAATCATCTGCTTGGCAAATGATTCACATAAAATGTCAAGATTTGTTTTCTCTATAAAAAAAAAAATAATTGTTGTCTGCTGCAGTTGTGACTGGTGCTTTAAGGGTTAAGGCTCCAGTCTCCAGTGACTTAATATTTTCTCATAAGCCTGTTTGATAAGCCACTAAAATAAAACCAAAAAAATATCATGACTATAAAGGCTGGTCAAGTGACCAGCCTTTATAGTCATGATATTATTTTGGTTTTATTTTAGTGGATTATAAAACAGATTATAAGAAAAAAATATTTAGTCACTGGAGACTGAAACCAGTCTACCATCCTACCTGACAGAACCTAATGAACTTACTATAATAAAGATGGACCAGGTCCCTATATATTCTGACCTCTCAATGACTCCAAAGTGGACTGTCTGAGGTTTTGTACATACAAAGCTTTAATTTAATCCCTGTCCGGTATACCACAGTGGCTGAACACAAATGAGAATTCAGCTGGCATTTCCTTTATCTTGCATAAATATTGACTTAGATATAAATTTAATAACAAACCCATGTATCTCAACACTCAAGTATTAAACTGATGAGTCTAGATATTCAATCAGGCATCCTGGTTAAATAAATAAAATCATTTATTATCGTAATTACCCTAAATACTTGGACAAAGTAATACTTAACACTAAGTACACTGAACAAATTCAGCAGCCGACAAATATTTTTTTTTCATATTTTTCCCAGACAATAGGATTCAACAGGATTTTATGCCATTTGTTTGTGTTGAGGTTTTACAGACCAGTCAACCCAATGGGGTCATGTCCAGCACGGTCATTTTACCTAACCACACTTTTACTGAGCAAGCTTAGTCATCTTAACAGTTAACCAGTATTGTGCAATGACAGCTGCCCTTCTTGAATCAACGGAAGGGAGAATGACCCTCCTGATCACCAGTCGGAAGAGCATCCAACTGAGCCACAGAGGTCATCGACTTCATGCCATTTAGGAGACTATTTGCATGAAATATCAAAGCCCATTTTGGGGGAAAAATAAGAAAAAATATTTCTTAATGTTGTATACTGAAATTTTTACCTTGTATGCTAAGCGTTAAAAGAAGACGTGAGATATCTTTGTACTTACAGAGGGCAGAAATTGAATCACGCAATAAATAAAATAGTAAACTTTGTATAAATAAAAAATAAAATCAATGGACCAAAAAAAAAGACATTCAGCTCCAAAAATATGAAAACCAGTTTTATTTCAGACAATTAAAGCTGGAATTGAAAAAGAAAAAAAAAAAAAAAAAAAAAGAAAAAAATATCACCTTATTACCTTGTGAAAGAGATACAACTCTGTCTTGGTAGATTATATAATATATGCAGCAATTTTGTCCTTTTATGCACTACACCTATACAACAGTCATCCCTGGAAAGGCATCAAAATGGTGACTGTTGTAGATAGGTAATAGACTCACTGATAATGCCCAAGTGACCAAAACTAGGCCCAGACAGTTTGGCCCTTCAGCTGTTTTCAGTTTTGTGTGTGTGTTTATTGCTCCTTTTAGAATCTGTTTAAATATCAAGTATTAGCTTTCACGAAAAGCTTGGTCTACGCAAAGCGTAGACCAAGCTTTTTGTGAAAGATAAAACTTGGCTATAATAATGTTGAGCAGTCCATGGACAATTGCATTGGACCTCAGGTATCCATGACATTTCATAAAGTGCTTCCAGAGCAATGACAAACCCTGTAAGATTGTGCCCTTGAGCATAGGAAAATAGCAAAATGGCACTTTGGGAAATAAAGAAGTGTCAGTAATAAGGAGGTGGTTGTTGTTATGAGGTGACCATTATTGGAGGTTTCCACTGTATAGCCATATATAACCAAATATAATCCAAGCCCAATGAAAACATTCTTGTTCCAGGTTGGAGATGCAGACAGATAGATCATATCCATCTATCCATCCATCCATCCAGTCTGCTGCCATCCTGCCCAACCATCTACCTACGGTACATACCTACCAATATGGTCATTTTGTAAACCTACTGACCTATCCCGATATAGTCCCCAGTTTATAAACCTACCTATGTGTACATATCCACATAGCCATTTTAAAAACCTATACATCTACCCACATAGCCATTTTAAAAACCTATATACCTACCTATATGGCCATTTTAAAAACCTATCTATCTACCTACATACATAACCATTTAACCATTACCACTCTCTGGACTAATTGAGCAGATGACAAACTAATTATACTTTTCTTATTTTTCCCAGAAAATAGGATTCGATATGTCATTCAAATTGTCTCCTTAGGGGACAATTTTCATTTAATATCAAAGCTTATTTTCTGAGTAAAATGAGAAAAATCATCAGAATGTTGTCTGCTGAAATTTTTACCCAGCATGCTAAGGCTTAAAAGATTCTGTGAATACGGTATACTATAAACTCATTACGAAAACACACCTATTCAAATTTATTGAAAATTTCACCATAAAAAACTGAAAGTTTTCAGATAAAAATTCTGATATCTTTCTTATTTCTGCTCAAAATAAAGACTGTGGGTACTTGTTAGAACTACTTAGCCGGGGCGGTTCTAACGAGTACCCACAATCTCTGTTTTTGAGCAGAAACAAGAAAGATAATGTATACCCTTGTAAACCCCAGTTTTACTACACAAAAGTGGAGTTTAAGGGGGTCAAAATTATATAGGTATGTTTTCGTGATGTAAAAATGCCAAAGAAAGCATGACAAAATGGTAAAACGTCACAATGTTAAAATTTTATATTCTGTATTGTAGCAATGAATGAATACTGCTTCTGTATTTTTTTGTGGGAAGTGAAATTCTATAGGTATTAGTCTGGATGATTGTAAATAGAGACAGCCTCTTTTTGTAACCCCAAGTAACTTAAGCCCCAAACATCAATCAACAGATGGGCAACACGAAAAGAGGCCTTATGAACCAAGATCAGTCTGAGAAGACAGAACATGTTAGGTGTATTTGGTGATAATTCTGGAGCAATTTATTTTCTCAAAGAATACATTTGTTGTGGGTACTCACTAGAAGTGCCTTAGCAACACATGCCTGTCTTTTTATTCATGTTTTTACAAAGCATACAATAGCATTTAGCATGGTACCCCCATAAAAATCAAATGGTCTCTCCCTAACAGAGGCCAAGAAATAGGCAGTATTCGGAGATAAATTTTGTTACTTCTGCACCAAAATATGAGTTCTTCTTCTTCCAATTTAGTTCATCACTCGGTGAAACCAGGTATTTTTTAACTTTAGTGCTTATAAATGTGTGGTCTGAGCCAACTGAGGTGCAGACAAAAACAGCCTAAATACAATTAAAAACAGAGGATCTCTTTACATGGAGGTGACAAGTGGCAGTCGCTGCTTGAATATCCCATGGCTGGGTGCTGAGTCACTTCTGGAGGCAGCCGATTCCTAATCCTCAATGCTGGGGATACTCAGTGGAATTGCATTTATGAGTCAATTCCAGGAAGTATATTTTGGTGTAAAAATGACCCTAAGTTACCACTTCAATTCACCACCTTATCTTGAGCTCAATACCATCTTAACCCTTGTCATGCTGAATAAATGAAAATGTCATGCCCACTTCTAATTTCTCAGCCAATCAGATTACTTGATCCAGACTGTTGGTACAAATTTATATACTTTATGACAAACAGTGCATATCCAAATCAGCTGGCTTCTTCAGAAGCCAACAGATCTGGATCTACATTGTTTGCAAAGACAGGGTATATCCGGGTTCAGCAGGACAAAGGTTAAGCTATGAATACTGTAAAGACCTTTTTAATCTGACAAGAAGTTACTATAATCTTAGTCATACATGGTGGCTTTTCATTTTGATATCTCCAGATAAGGTTTCTGGAAAATGTTAATGTTTTTCATCCTTCTCAGCAAAATTGTGTATTGTGGGTACTCATTAGAAGCAACTAATTGAAGTGCTTCTAATAAGTATCCATAAACTGGCTCCAGTCTCCAGTGACTAAATATTATTACAATTCTGTTTGATCCACAAAAATAAAAACAAAATAATACCATGATTAAAAAGGCTGGTCACCAGTGACCAGTCTTTATAGTCATGATATTATTTTGGTTTTATGTTAGTGCATTCATTATCAAACAGGGCCCGGTTGTTCAAAGCGTCGGTTGTTCAAAGCGTTGTTAGCTTAACGAGCTCGTTAAGGGTCATTTCGTTAACTATTTTAGCGGATTCAATATACAATATTCTGATATTTTTTGCTGAAAAAATGTGAGTAGCTTTTGCACTGCAAAAGCTACTCACATTTTTTCAGCAAAAAATTTCAGCATATTTGCGTATCACTCTATCTAAATTTTAACGAATCGTTAACTAACGACATTGTTAGCTTTGAACAACTGGGCCCAGGATTATAAGAATTAATATTTAGTCACTGCAGATTGGAGCCAGCCTAGGAGTACCCACAATACATGTTTTCATGGAGTAATAAGAAAACTTTTTATCTGGGTTCCCCTCTTATCTGGAGCTAAGTATTACAAAAATTTCAGCTGGGACGGTTTTGTCTAAAAGCTACTGGAAGTCTTATTTATGCACACATATATTTCCAATGTATCTCTAAGTATCTCTCACTTAAGGCTAACGAGACACTATTGAAATAACCGTAAATATTTGGGCACCTTCCTTACAATATTCATCCTAAAATTTTAATGAGCCCATTCTGCTACTTAGTAACCTGTCTAAAGACTGCTAGGTGAGTTGCAAACAGTTAACACCCTGATTAGATGCTACTGATGTGGGCATCTGATCTGGGTCTATTTTGTTTGCACAGGCTTGTCCTTCCCAATATTTAGAGTAAACATCTAAGCAGAGACATAACAATAAGGCCCTTTTTCTAGTGGATTAGGTTATTGAAGGGTGTATCTTTTATGTACTGTAGTACATGACCACAGGTGAGGGACATCTATTTGTTACAACCTTACTTTTCATGGCAGCTGCTACTGAGTGGATTTCTATACCTGAGGTATCTACCTGTCACCTCAATACACAACACACTCACTGAGCTGAGCACTTATTAAGGAGTATTTGGTAATAATTCTGGAATAAATTTTCTTATTTCTGCATAAAACCTGTTGTAGGTACTCAGTAGTAGCGCCTCAACAAGGTGCTAATGAGTACCAATAACACATTTTAAACAGAAACTGAGAAAATTATCCAAGAATTATCAACCAAAATACTCCACTTATCAAGTGCTCTGCACACTGTGTATTTCAAAGCAATACACTATTTTACAGGTAATACACAATAACTGTAAATTGTGTATGTTTGTCACTGTGACATACGTAACATGTATGCAGGGGAAAAAAACAAGTTGAATATACTTTATTTCCATTTTTTGTCATTAATTATGCAAGTTCTGCTTGAAACTTTGCGGTGTATCTAAATATATCATACATTATGCGAAGGAAATACACACGAGTTATCTGATGCGGCCATTTTTCACTACACATCGAGGCCATGTGCATATAAAAACCTCTACTAAAACTCCTACAGCGAAAATATTATCCTGTTTAGTTGCTAAATTGATGACTAAATGATTTTTGCAACTGCTCACGAGTTGTCAGTGGACAGAACCCTCAGCATCCATTCATAAACAATATATTCGTCCCACCCACTTTCACTCACTTTGAAATGTGCATGTCGTGATGCAATTAGGAATTTTAATTATTACACGTCTTCCAATTAGCATGTCACGCTGAAATATACATATAAAAAACACTTACCTATGTTGACAATTTTAATTCCCTCGTCTCTCTCAAGGAATTCCAGGACCATGGTAACATTTTCCAATTTCTGAGTACGGAAGTTGGGTCGTTTGTTGACATGCTTGAATTTTTTGCCTGACAAAACTTCAACTAAACCTATCAGCCTCAGTCCATCAGCAAAATCTGCCTCTAGATCATTGATGGTTTTGTTAATTGTCTTCAGATGCTCGTTAGCCCACCTGCTGAAGGTGTTTTTCTGTATAATTTTCCACTGGGCGTCATCCGCCAGGTCTCGTTCAGTGAGAGGCATTTCTTCGTCCTCCTCCAATAACTGCTCGTCGTCGAATGCACTCATGTTTACGGTATTGTGTGGTCACGCTTCAGTAAATCGCTCTTGTTTAGACGTCGTGTATGTTGATTTCCGTAACTTTCTTATCTATCCACCATCAAAATATTAATTTTGTTTTTATATCTTATTAAAATTTTCTGTGTGTAAACTCACAGTGTCCCGATGGCTGCCCTTTTGCCTGAAAGTAGATTTATAAATATTTTTATTTATATATGTTTTCAACCCTTTCACCCTGAGTTTCTGAAGTGGACTCTATTCCATCCTGGAATTTGATATGTCCATTGATGCAAATAGGGGTTTCGGTCTGAAATTAAAAACAGAATGGCAAATATTGTAGATCCTGATGAGACGGCTCGTTACGAGCCGTCTCATCAGTATCTACACTGTTTGCACTGGTATCTGTTTTAGTCTGCAGGACTGAAATGGCTAAGCGTTAGTAATGCGGCAAAAATTTTCAATTTGATTATGGGGAAGTGTGAAAATATTTTCAGTTACATTGGCTAGACAGAAAGGGCCATTGTTTGAAAATTATTTTTATAAGTGCACTTGAGCGAATGAATGTCAATTAAGAAAGAAAATACTTGAAGACTACCAATAACTGGGAAAATGTGATACGGACCTTTAAATTTATGTGGTAAAATGGGATTACTTTGTTAAAGTACTTTTTATTACTATATTCACGTATATGCAAACAGACCAAAATCAGACTGCGCATCCAAACTGGCAGATCGGGGACATCGACTGAGACACTGCTAAGAAAAGTCAAGTATGGACTTAGAGATAGATAGATTGTAGAAATAATCCGTAAAGACAAAAAGGAAGAGACAAAACAAAAACAAAACAAAACAAAAAACATAAAGATTTTAAGTTTTCAGATGTAAAACAGAAATACAAAAGAAGAAGATTTGGTATAAAATGCAGAACATGGAGTTTTCCTTCGCTCTGATAATATGCATGATGGATGACAAAACGTACTCCGACACGTACGAAATCAAATCTATAGTTGAGCATGTGCATGCACAACCGTGTAACTTGGCATCTTCTACATCATGTACACCTGTGCAGATTGGTCAAGGTCATCTGCTTGTTATATAGGCTCTCACATAGATATGTTAGTAGTATAGGGCGGCACTATGGACACGCCGCGGCGTGTCCATAGTGCCGCCCTATACTACTTATGTGGAATTTAAACGTGAGCAATGAAGATCCCACCTGACTGCCCGGATACACAGGCGGGATTGGAACTTTACCACTCACCAAAACCAAGTACACCACGACCTCTTTATTACACTATTGTTGGGGTCCATAGCATAAACCGTGTTAGTTAAACAACCGTGTTATATCCAAACAAAAATGTATAGATAATATTGAAAAATGACCATTTATGGTCATTTTTCAATATAATCTATGCATTTTTGGGATCCATCTTTGAACCGTGTTATATCCAAAACCGTGTTATAATGAACCGTGTTATAAAGAGGTTGAAATGTAGTACTACAATTCGTTATGCACGTGCTCATTTATCCACTTATTCGCAACCATAAAGTAAGAGTAATAGCGGGAAAGTGTAGCAAGTAACAGCAAGGTTGTGTTACAACAGTGTAACAACAGTGCATGTAACCAAGCAGCTGCATTTATGTTGTAGAACAAAACGTTTGTAAGAACAATCGCGTATAAATGTGGGTTGGTCGAGTAACCTAATTTAAAAAGCTATGTGGCTACGTCATGAAAAAGCCAGCCATATGTAATATTTTGAGCCACATCAAACTAAAAGGTACTTTATCGCATACGGAAACAGCGATGGTGTAGTGGCAATTCTAATGAATAGTAATAACACGTTTCCATGGAATAAAAAATATATGAGAAGCGCCACGGGAAAATTGTCTTCGGGCCGTGTGCGAACTGCGCAGGCCCGATCATGCTGCGCATCGGGGCCTTCGCTGTCTGATTACAAAATCAATGACTACTTTAGAATATATCGGACCGTTTGAGTTGAGGTTTTACGGCCTAGTCAACCCAATGTGGTCATGTCAAGTGCGGTCTGTTTACCTAACCACACTTCTACTGGGCAGGCTTAGTCCTCTAAGCAGTTAACCAGTATCGTGCACAAATATTCGCCAGAAACTGACAACTTCCCTTCTTGAATCAGCTGAAGGGAGAGAATGACAATAGAAAATATTTCCTGATCAATCTCCACGAAAGAATGTTGCCGACCCGGTGGGGGTTGAACCCGCAACCTCCCGATTTCCAGTCGGACGCGCATCCAACTGAGCCACCGAGGCTTGCTATTTCTGCTTATACAGCCCCGAAGATTCCCTTTTCTCATGTCACCGTTCAAATAGTTTTGGTTAACCCATTTATGCCGAGTGGACTTTTCCACCTTAACTCTTTTGACGGGTCCATTTCTAATAGAAGGCAAGTCATGTTAGTTTTTATTATTACCATGTTTTAATGAAATTCTTGTATTTAATGTAAACAGAGTAGACCCTGATCAATCTGCGGCGTCTGATCAGGGTCTACAATGTTAGCGAATGCCCCGACGTCAGGCATAATGTATTTTCTTTCTTTCTTGTTTTTTTTTTTTTTTTTTTTTCTCAGTTTAACTAATATATTTGCATATGGCATAAGAGCGGTTCCCTTGTGGCTCGTCCAATTATTGTGATTCATATAAAGCTGCACCTTCATGTAGACTTCACAAGGATGCCGGAAAGTTAGCCAAAAACGCAGCGAACAAGAATGCGTATTTCAAAGCAACAGTTTTTACATTATCAGAAGAAGCGATATCACTGGACTGAAAACATTCACTTCTGTAAGACATAGAGCTGACCTGAATAAAATCTGAAAACAGGGTTCTATTGAAACAAGAAAGAGATCAAATAAATGAAACTAGCAGACTCGGCTTTATTGAGTTTGTAATTTAAAGTGCAATACTGTTCATGCCTCCTAAACAGATTGAGCTATATTTTATCAAACTGCATGATAAATAAACAAACAAACAAATAGTTAAATAAGTTAATAAATAAATAATAAAAATAAATAAATAAATAAATGTCTTCAGGGTATGTGCGACTCGTTTGATCCTAAATTTTCAGATGCAACTGTTTAGTGTAGAACCCAGATCAGATGTTGCAGAAGGCGGCCTCTGATCAGGGTCTCGACTGTTTGCCATTCACCTATTTTAAATGTATCATCAGGGGACCTGTTCAAATTTAAAAGCAGAAATATGGTTGGACTTAAGGTGTTCAAAAAATATGAAACTATAAGGTCGGGCAGACAGACAGGTGTCCGGGCGGGAAGCAAATAAACTCGGCTGCATCACGTAAAATGGCTTCAGCTCTTAAGAGCATACATGTACGAACAGCTATCAGCCTGCACTAACAGATATTATTATATTTAGCCTTCTACTAGACGTACAGTGAATGGCCTGGACTGACTATGCCGATGAGCAGGCTGATCATCAGGGTATTCGTTTCGTTTGTTCGGACGTAAGAAAGAGTATGGAGTTACACGGATGTAAACATGCTAAATGTCAGGATTCGCTCAAACAAGCTCTGAAGAGTTGTTTCCCGTGTATAAGGCTGGATTCGTTTAAACACCGGAGCTACAGCAGAGGACTCCAGATCAGTCTTAGCATCCGCGAAGTCTATTCATGGTGTTTGCTGACCGCTTACTGAACCATTAAATATATCGTCATCCAGCATCTAAGCATAATTAAAAATACATGCAGTGTGTATTTGTACCATGTACTTTTTCAGGTCGCGGGGTTTGAAAACTTTTGTGAATGTCAAACACTGAGGTCAAACATAGAGAATTTACCTTTTGCAGACTAAGGGGAGATGATACGAGTTCAGGCGGGTGGGGACGGGGTGACTGTGTCAAAATGTTTTGCCTCCCTTTTGGAAAGGGGTGTTTAAAAGAAAAGACTATTAGCTGATCACGGAGGGCGGGGGCAGAACCTTTTCTTTTATAGTAGGCTCCTTATCAGATAAGAAGGGGATTAGTAAGAATGTAAGCAAACAGGAAGTTACAAAAGTTGTCTCCTTTTTAAAAATGGCGGGAAATCCTGACACTTTAAAATACATGTACTTCTGGCATACATGTATAAAGATACCTCGATACTTCCAACCAATGCAGAAAAATAGGGAAAAAGTGCAAAAGAGCTACTTCCAGTCTTGGTTTATTGAATATAACACAACTTTCTTTACCTTATAACTTAACTTATACTGAGCAAACTTGTAGCAGACGACATTCTAACACTGATATTGTTATTTTTCAAAGAAAATATGACGATTTTCATCTGAATCGTCTGAAGAGTCACATGAAATGTCAAGTCTTATTTTCCCTGAAAATAATAATAATAATAATAATAAAAAAAAAAAAAAAAAAATCAACGTGTCGTCTGCTCGGTGTATTTGTGAATAGCACTTAAAGGTTTAGTGATACTGAATGTATTGCGTGTACATCTAAAACGTACCGTATTTATCCTAAGTATAGAACAGAATATAATAGAGTAGGACAGAATAGAACAGGCTAGAATAGAACAGAAGAAGGTACTCTCCATTCACATGAAATATACAATACAAAAATTAACAGAATACACATGAAGTATTCGAACAGTCAGGCCTGTGCAAACAGTGTAGATGCCATATCAGACGCTGCTTCTTTCCTCTTCCTGACAAATTCACGTGTTTGACTAATGTGGATACAAGGACTAGGCATGCGAAACATTGGGGATACAGTCTTGCACAGAGAGGCCTGAGCAAACAGTGTAGCTCCATGTCAGACGCCGTATATTTCGCGGTGCCTGATCTGGGTCTACACGGTTTACCACTCATCCAGCAGTTTTGAAGGGAGCCACAGGTAGTAAAACTGACCTGTTCAAATTTTAAGACAAGTATTAGCTTTTTTCAAACCGCTGATGGGTCGCCTAGCTTTAGCAATTGCATGTGCGCTTATATTTTCCGAATTTTGGTTCACCCCAAACTGTCAAATTTACTCTGACGTGTACACAAGTAAAAGGTGCCACGAACTTTGTTGACGGTTACTATTATCGTGTGAATTTTTCAACATTTTGACTTTAGCAGATCACTAGATAGTGTTGCAAATATGGCTGCGCGCTTTTGCACGCTTTCCAGTTCTTCCTGATTACACCTCGGGGTCCAAAACCTAACTGCCTCACTCCAGGATTGGACAGCAGTCCTACATATAAGCTGTCCCTTTAAAGTTTTGATGAGTTCTCGTACTTGCTGTTCAAAGCATAATTTCATTTGAGGGTGAAATCGGTATGGAAGCGAACGGTCTCGTTTATTGTATACCCGAAAGAGGCCATAATTGGATAATAAAACATTCTGTTCTATTCGTTATTAGATGCACGACTATTATGTGAACAGTCTTGGTAGTTACTTCCGCTTAAGCTGGGTTCGGAAGAATTCCGTGTTTGATGTGCGATTTGCACAACTCCTATTATATGCGGCTCGCCAGGGCGACCCGCAATAAGTTTGGTAACGAATTAAGGTACCCCGAATATTTTGGGTAAGTTAAGCGTACTCTAGAGAATCGCTTCGATAAGGCGATTCTAATGCGTACACACAACATTCATCTACTGTGCTTTCGACATCTGTCAGAAAGTCATTTATTTTTTTGCGTGGAGCGTTACACAGAAGAAGTAAATTTAAAAAAAAAAAAGTCACGATTTAATGCAAAACCATTTGTCGCAACTACCTGTGCACAAAAAGTTTTTTTTTTTCTGGTCAATGTTTTTTTTTTTTTTTTTTTTTTCAAATCAATTATTTCCACTTTTTCCTATAGTGAAAATGAATGCAAATTATGCAGAAATCGGACGGGCAGGTGACTTTGAGGCAAATTTTCAACAAGTTCCGCTTGTTCATTTTTCCTGAAATTTTCACAACATTGCTGTGAAACATCGATACTTCAAATTCAGCAAAGAAAAGTAAAAACAATTTTCTTCTACAAAAATTCGAAAAAAATCTCTTTCTTATAGATATTGCATAGGTCAGACCAATTTTTGGCCTTAAATTTAATTTTAGGTTAAATATTTGAGAACAACACACAGAAAACAGAAAAGACAAATGGTTTCTGATAAGATATGGTCAATCAGAACAAAATATTTTTATTAAGAATAAAACGCCAAGCAAAAAACGTCTTTCCGAGTGATGTCGAAAGGACAGTAGGGTAAATACGGCAGTTACGAGAATCTCAAGTGTCGGACGAATGTACACTGACCCCTGTCAGCCCTGGAGACCAAATCAGACACCTTTGCAAACAGTGTAACTCTAGATGAGACGGCTCATCAGGATCTTCACGGTTTGCCATTCTGTTTTTGCGTTTCACTGACACCTCTGGCCCCGAGGTTATAAAACTTTTTTCATGCTCAACTCAGCTGAGCATGAAATATTCTCTGCTAATAAATATGAAAATGCCAACTTTTTAGTTGGCATTTTCATATTTATTAGCAGAGAAAATTTCATGCTCAGCTAAGTATGTTTAGCAAGAAAGAATTTTGCATTGTTGGTAATTTAAGATTTATATGCATGAAAAATGTCATGCTCAGCTGAGTTGAGCATGAAAAAAGTTTTATAACCTCGCGGCCTGGTTGCAAAAATTGGACATGCCTGAGATTCAAAGACTTTTATGTCCATTTTAAGAAATTTATGGGATGAAAGGCCTTAGAAATGTGACCCTGGTAACCACGGGCTTCCAGCTGTTTTCCGTGAAACAGAAGGTCACTCTAAATTGACCAGGGTCATATTTATATGGCTTATGTACATGGAGGCGCTGTGGCAAGATGATGAGGTTGCGGGTTCGAGTCAAGCTCAGACCACCAACCTATTCAACTCTCTCATCACCAAACAGCGAACTGGTACGATTCCAGGAAAGGTCAAAAGGCAGTGAAAGGAGAGGATTGGACCCAGCCTTTCATGTGCTGTAGCCTAAGTCCTGTGGTCCCTAAGTCCCATCGTCACTACCAGAGGTTGGCACGTGTTTTGGATGCTACAGAATAGGTACACAGGAAAAATATGTATACATGTATATACCTAATGTATTAGCCGTTAATACACTTTTTTTTCCTATATACTGTTCTACATCATCAAAAACACGTGCCGATCCCTTGTGGTCCCCCAGAAGGCACACAACGTTGAAACAACGTTGATTCAACGTCAAGACGTTGAATCAACGTTGACTCGACGTTGTTTCAACGTTGTGTGTCTGCTGGGCCCTATGGCCCCAAGGCTACATGGGACACCTTTATATAGTAATAAGAACAATTGTGCCATCTGGAATTAATTACCAACTCAGCACCCATAGTTAATTGTAGTGACATGCACGCGGTCTAACAGGAGACGAGAGCCTTTATACCATATGCGAACAGCGAATGTCCAGATAATCATCCATAAAGTCTGACCAGGGCCTTGGCTGTTTGTTACGTTCTTCAGTACCAAGTGAATCTATAAGCGGGCAATGCAAGCCAAGGTCAGCATGCGCATTTGCACAGGCTGATCTGGGCCCACCTTTCCCACATATGCAATAAGGGATATTTTCTCTTGTTGCACTCTATATAACTGTTAATCTAATGTCGAACAGACCAAATAGTTGCATAACAACCGGAACTGAACATGTAGCCGCTACGCATGCTCAGTGGATGCTTACATATCTGTCATGGCGACCAAGTGTTCAGATTTAATTTTGTTTTGTTTTCAGATGATGAAGTCCGCATCTTGGTCCATTATTACTAGAATTAAATTATTCAGAATGAAAATTTGTCAAATGTGTGTCCGAACAGAAACACATACCCCAGATTCTACATTTATAAGGTGGTTGTTTATTTGTTTATTTTATTTATTCATTTATTATCAACTGTTAAGATTTCACCCAGTAGCCAACTGAACCGTTGTTTTGCAAATGTTTAAGTTCAAGCCGATCTCAGCAGGCACACGCCGTTAATACAACGTCGCCTCAACGCCATGACGTTGCATCGACGTTGAGCCGACGTTGTATAAACGTAATATGCCCGCTGGGATTGTACTGAATAAAGACTGCGACCAGGCATGTGTGGAATTCGTACACGTCATAACACAGACGTCTACTTTTAACCCTTAAAGCGCCAGTCACAACCATTGTCGTCTGCTTTGTCATCTGCTTGTCATTTTAAAAATCATTTTTGCAAACAGTGTGGACCCAGATCAGACTGCTTCTCTAGGAGCAGTCTGATCTGGGTCCACACTGTTTGCCTGTATGCAAAAATAGGTTTGAAAAGTCTGCAAGAATAGTCAGCAGACGACATAAACAGACGACATTTTCAGATGCAGTTTTTCTTGGCGCTTTAAGGGTTAAACGTAAACAGTCCAACTGAAGGGGGCCGGTTACACAGGGTAGATTTTTCGCCATTTCCGTCAAGAGAGACAAAATTTGTAACTTCCTGTTTGCTTTCTGCATGCCAAGCCTCTTCTCAAAAGGGTATTCTCTAAGTGGAAATAATTAGCTCCCAAGAGGAGCAAAGGAAGCGAATTCTCTCCTTTTAGAGGAAACCCTTTGCAGAAGAGAGGTAAAATCGACTTTGAGAGTTGCCTCCCCTGAAGGCTAGACAATGTTTTAAACCAAAACATGTAATCGATGCTAGAGAACATGTTATGATACTCATTAGAATCTCCCACAATATACGTTTTCGTGGAGAAATAAGAAAAAAATGACGAGGTGCTTCTAATGGATACAACAGCGCATCTTTCCGAAAAGAAATGAGGAAACAATATTTACATGCATACCTTTCTGTACTAGAAGTTTTATTTTTGAGGAAACTGGTACCTCACTGCAGGCAAGCTGAGCGATTATCATCTATTTACCGTACAGACGTGACGCTGCTGACCCAACGTGATTTACACGCTCATAGTTTAAACGTCTCTGCAACCGACCATTGCAAAATTTACATGTACAAATATGCTCGCGTTAGTATTTTACAAAATTAGGAAGTTATTTACGACAGAAATAAAGATCTCATTTTTTAACCATTATACCGATGTATGGGCAAATTCAGCAGACGACAAATCGATGATATTTTTCTTATTTTTCTCAGAAAACAGACCCAAGGTCATAAAACTTTTTTCATGCTCATCTCAGCTGAGCATAAAATTTTCTTTGCTAATAAATAAGAAAATGCCAACAATAGCTGGCATTTTCACATTTATTAGCAGAGAAATTTTCATCCTCAGCTACAATTAGCAAGAAATAATTTGCAATTATAAGTAATTTGAGATTTATTAGCAGAGAAAAATTCATGCTCAGCTGAGATGAGCAGGAAAAAAGCTTTATAACCTCGGGACCAGGCATTGCCATCTTATCCAAATTGTCCCCTTAGGCAACAATTTGCATGAAATGTTAAAACCTTTTTTTCCTGGAAAAAATACTTCAAAATGTCCGCTGCAATTAAATATATAACTTTATACACGTCTCTAATGTGCTGTATTTATTCATTTAAATCAATTACATGACAATTAAAATTTACCGTTTCCTGTCAATACAGGCGAAGTTACATGAATACTTACTTCACTCTTAAAATCCTTGAAATATAATATCCTTCAAAACAAACCACCAAAGCACCAAAAACATTCACATGTACATATAATCCAACGTGAAACAAAGAACAAAAACTGAAATTAAAACAAAAATTTAACAATGATAAACTACCTTACTCCAGTGGTGTCGAAATAAACCCGGGTGTCACTCCAAAGGACCAGGTAACGGCCAAATAAATTAAGATATTAGGGAGCAACTTCAACCGGTGTTTTACAAACGAGCCGGTTCCCCAAATCTAGTTTCGTTTATAAATATTCTGCTCAGAGATTGGCTGATACTGAAAGTCTGGAATACATATACCCAGCTGTACCTATGTAGATTTTCTAGATAAACTACTGTAGTAAGTAAATATAGCTACTTGCTTATAAAACGCAAGATTTTCCCAAATCCTCGGGCTTATCAGTCTTAATGCTTAGCACACTCGGTTAACATTTCAGCAGACGAACTTTTGAAATGTTTTTCTTATTTTTCCAGAAAATAGACTTTAACACATCATGCAAGTTGTGTTGAGACGATTTGCATGAAGTGTCACAGCCTATTTTCTGAGAAAAATAAGAAAAATATAATGAATATGTCGTCCGCTGAATTTGCCCAGAGTGTGGTAACGGTTGATACGAGCCACCAAAGACGACATAGACTTACAGGTTTTGTTGTGCAGTGCTTTATAAATTAATCGAGAATGTCTATATAATACTGTTTAATGTTTACCGCTCTCTGGGCTAATTCAACACACAACAAATTAGTGACATTTTCCTTATTTTCCCCTGAAAACAGGATTTGGCATCTCAAGCAAACTGTCTCCATTGCATGAACTGTCAAAACCTGTTTTCCGGGAAAAATAAGAAAATTCTTTCAGAATGCCGTCTACTGAAAATTTTACCTAAGGGTTAAGGTTTACAAATAAATTGGAAATTGAGGCATGTCTTCTAAGCGGTTGTTTACGGTACAATGGAACCGATGCCGCTTACTCCAAATTAGGAAAGCTCTTGAAAGCCGATAGCTAACCGTAGGTTTGTCATTATGTATCAGCAACAAACTCTTCTTCTTATCATGTTTTCGCCTAAGGTGCGCAAGGAGGGGGTGTGTATGGCGAAGTGGACCCTTGCTGGGACGTCGATGGGGCAAGGCTGTACATAATATCGCTAAATAATTAAATAATGATGTGGCCTTTGAATCAGTTCATCAGACGATCATGGATTGTTTAGTTATTATCTGAAGATTTGAGATGATATAAACACTAAAACCTGGGGTATATCATAGATATTTTGGCTTTACGTTTGTTTACCTGTTTTCTGTTTTTTATTATTGTTCAATGACATTGCGTTCACTTTTAATTGTTTTTTATTTGCTTGTTTGTTGCGGGGTGGGTTGGTTCCCAGCAGGCACATGACGTCTATACAGCGTCGCATTAACGTCATGACGTTTATACACGTTGCATCGATTTTAATGCGACGTTGTATAAACCCCACACGTGCCCGCTGGGTTATGTCTAATGGAGGGAGGCAGGATAAGAACTGCAAACATTGTTTATTTGTGTCTTCAAGACATTTTTTTTTAAAATATTTATAATATTGTATATTCCTATTTTATTGATATTCTTTACTAGTAACTAGTATCTAATATATTTTATTTATTTTCATTTCTTTTTCTTTCATTATATTTTGATACGTTCTTGTATTTACCCTTGAAACGCTAAGCAGTTTTGTAGCAGACTATATTCTAAATTGATTTTGTTATTTTTCAGAGAAAATAAGACTTGGCATTTCATGTGAATCTTTTTGCAGACCATTCACGTGTAATATCAAGCCTTATTTTATCTGCTAAATACATGTAAATATTTCCAAATGTCGTCTGCTCGAGTTGCAAGTAAGGATAAATAAGATCAGCATATTCGTTATCATTATTATCATCAGTGTAAAGAACAATCAAAGTACTGAGAGTGCTGATGGGTGGGTTGCCTGAAATTGTATAGACCTCTAGAACAATTTGGGATTTATGCGAAAATTTAAGAAAAGCTGCACATAGACAGTATACAGATATATTTGTAAAATGTAATCTGACAGCAGAAGGCCAGGCATGTACTCAAATAAGTTCAGTCAAAATAATAATTATTATATATATATATATAATAATAAAAAGGTAAAAAGACAATTCTAATACTAAATTCTAATACTAAATAGGGCCGAAATGGGGGATATCATGTACCGAAAAAAGACTGCTATCCTTTTTTCTTATATGGACAAGATTAGAGACAGATTTTATTCATATCAGTACTTCAACATTTGTTCAATATTTGTTATTAATTCATGTTAATGCAAACGTTTTCGGTACTGGATATCCCCTTTTCGATGTTAGAATATTCTTTTTAGTGTCAAAAGTTATATGTAAATTACAATATCATATTTATAAAGTCCTCTTCGATACCCGATAGCCCCTTTTTGGTCGTTTTCGGTGGAAAGAGGTCCTTTTCGGTGTTTAGAAGGACCACGGCTAGGGTTACACGTTTTACCCAACGCGGTAGAATTGGTGCGTTTTACTACAGTATTCATATTTATTCGCCGATATTGTACTCAAAAATCTTATTTCTTCAAAAAGTTTGAAGCTTTCTTTTTTTTATTCGCTGTTTAGAAGCATTAGAATGTATAAGGCTGATATGTTTGAATGCAGGATTTACGAGGGTCCTGCAAAAAGTTTTGTCACTGGGTTCGGATTACTTTAGTGCTACGATTTATCAAACATATTTTTTTTTACAAACCTTCAAAGTATTCCCCCTTTACTGAAACACATTTTTGTAACCTTTTTACCCAGTCGCGAAAAGCAGATAAATAGTCTTCTTTTGGTGTCTGTTGGAGACACTGATAAATAGTGCTGCCAAGAGAACTTAAAGACGTATACTTATTTCCTGAAAGCATTTTCTTAAGCCTTGGAAATAAAAAGAAGTCACAGGGACTCAGGTCAGGTGAATAAGGTGGATGGTTTAAAACTTTCACCTTTTCAGAAGCCAAAAAAGACTTAACAACCTCACACATGAGAGGAGGCGTTGTCATGTAAAAGGTGGATTCCTGGCCATCCTTTGCTTGGTCGTTTCTTATTGTAAAACTCTTTCACTTTCTTCAGTACAGAATTCTTATAGAATCGGTCAGTGACTGTATGACCAGATGGACAAGGCACTTGAACGACTGGCCCACTTGAATTAAAGAAAATTGCGTACAACATCTTTTTCGAACTTATGGTTCTCTTGGGCGTTTTTGATCTTTTCGCTTCCATTGCTTATTATCAGCCCTTCTTTGTGACTCAAACATGTGCACCCAGGTTTCATCACCTGTTAGCGTTAGAAATAACCCGACTATTACAGCCTTTGTATGTTTTCAAAAGTTCCTGGGCACATTTAAGGCGTTGTGTCTTTTGCTCCTCAGTGAGCAAATGAGGTACCCACCTAGCGCAAACCTTTCTCAGGTCCAAACGCTTTTTCAGAATTGTTTGCACACTGCCTTCTGATATGCCGGTACAACTAGCTATATCTTTGACAGACAATCGCGCATCCTGTTCGACCACAATCTTTACAGCAGCGATGTTAGCCTTGGTGACAGAGATTTTAGGCCTTCCAGGACGGGTATCATCTTCAACAGAAAATTTCCTAGTTTTAAAAGCTTCAACCCAACTAAAAACTCTGCGCATTGAAATGGTTTGAGGTCCATATATACCACATAATTCATTAAATATCTGCTTTGAATCTATATTAAGCCTAATGCGGCATTTAATATAGCTACGAATTTCAGTCTTCTGGTCCATGTTCCAATGTAACAAGTAAATTGGTCAGTGTATATGACTGCATCTATTTCAATTTGAAATAACTCGGTCAGTTGGAAAGCAATTTGCACGAAATAAACGGCTATCGTTAGCTATTCAACACACCATTCAAGTGCAGTGAAGCATTTTAAAATATACCTGGGATAAAACTAAAGAAGCCTATTAGTGACAGAACTTTTTGCACGACCCTCGTAGTTTTATCAGCATAACAGGCAACTATTTATCAGGTAGTTATTAGGTTGGTACGTAGTACCAAGTTATTATCCTTTAAATGGTTAATCTGAACTAGTATTAAGCCCCCGGAAGCATATATTTGCACCCGTTTGTCACATTAAAGGAGAATTGATACACTTTCAAGGTGTCAAGTCTGTGAAAACCGTTTTTCTCCCTTCTGGAAAGGGCTTTACTCCAAAAGGAAAGATTAATTCTCTTCTGAAAATGGTTCTACTCCAAAAGGAAAGGATTTGCTCCCCATGGAGCTATCATTGTAACCAGTCACCGTAACGAATATGTTGTATAAATATATTTTCCGGAGGATGCTTTATACCAAATGCCATCAGAAATGACCTATTAACATAAGAGTTATTGCCCCTTTTATTAGTTAAAATGACAACGTTTATGCATAACTTGGTAAGGGTTTGTTGGTTTTGCTTAAGTGAAAATATTGAACCATTGGAAACCTTTTTTTTTTTTGTTTTGTTTTATGCTTTGTTTTTCATAGTTGATGTTTTACGGCCCAGTCAAGCCATTAGGGCCATGTTGAGCGCCGGCAGTTAACCTATTCACAATTTTCCTCGGCAGCTTTGTTTTCAAAGCGGTAAACCAGTACTTGTGCACATACTTTCGCTTGTAACTGACATCTGCCCTTCTTGAATCAGCGGAAGGAGGGGGGCGGGGGGGGGGGGGGGGGCGGGAGGAGGAGGTGGGGTGGGGGGTGGAGGGAGGAGAATGATCGTAGAAATTATTTCATGATCAATCTCCACGAAAGTTATGTGGCACTTCTGTAAAAAATAAACAATCTGTCTAATTATTTTCAGACAAAAATATTGACATTAGATAATTAGATCTTTGAACTACACAGACCCACAACTACGGTAATGGTGAATGATATTCTAAACTCCCACGAAAAATGATACCAGTTGAAACGTGTTAGTCCGGTGACCACTGGGGATTTCGCTTTTTGTATGGCGTTAAATAAAAATAGTTGTAGAGTTAAAGGTGATAACCTCTAACAAATGCCTGCCTGCCTCCTTTTGGAGGTTTGTTACAAGAACAAATAATAACATATATAGTCAAACCTCTCCTAAAGGCCACCTGTATTAAGCAATCACCCGTCTTTAAAGGACACTATTTCAGATCCCATTAAAGCCAAATAAGTGGAAATCTGCCTGTATTAAGCAAGACTGTCTAAAGCAACCAATGTCTGGCTTTCTTATAGGTGCTTGCTTAACATAGGTTTGATTGTACAACCATGAAACCTACATTAGAATATACTCTGTGTACTTGCATAATAATTCATATATCAATTTTTATTATAAATTATCTATCCAATGTCTTTATAATTTTTGTTCTGCAGCTGAATTGATAGCATATTTTATGTAATATACGCTACTGTATTAAGGAACGGTAACTGTTTTAATGGTATTACACAATCATGGTGAAAGCAACATTAGTGAATAAAAGCGGAGAAAGGGTTAATTCAATGATTATTCTACGAAATCCTTGACTGTTCCAATATAAACAAGTAAATTCAGAGAATTTATCTCCCCCTCCTTTCAAAAATCCTCCTGAAATGACTAGATCAATAAGATACTTACTATCTATCTTTGATAGTATCTTAGTGCAAAACAAATAAGACATCCACTCTATGTATACTACGAAAATGACTAAGTTCACACATGAAAAATAGTTAAAAAAAAAAAAAAGGACTAAGTTCAAAACGCAGAAAAAGTGACAAAAATAAATTCAGAAATATAACAAACGCACATGCATATCGTCAGACTATGGCAATAACACCTGCAAAGTTTTAGAGAGTATTGTCCACAACTATAAGAGGAGTTGCGTCCACAAGGTACCAATTATCTATGCACACTTACAATATTTGATTTGTAAAAATGACTGAGTTCAAAACTCAGAAAAAGTGATAAAATAAATTAAGGAATATAACAAACGCACATGCACATCTTCAGACTATGACAAGAAAACATTGATGCAAAGCATCAATACGTCGGGAAACTAATCTGTCATGCATTTAGATTGTAGTATAGTGAAAAAATGTTATAATTTATGAAAGGTTGTAATTATATAAATTATCGCAATACTCAACGATAAAAACATTATAGACGTTATCAGAGCTATGTAAAAAAATCAACTATGATCGTCTGTTTTCTAGCCCGCATACATAATTACATGTCGCCATCCATAGCCTAGACCGAACATACTATATCAGAAATCATTTATGTAGCAGTGTTTCGTTCTTTTCTCCACTCATAACGTTTTCTTTCGGCCCAAATCTTTCCATGCTTGAATATCAAATTAAACTGTATTATTAAACCAGCTTTTAATCCGTTCGATTTGAGAATGCATATTTCCAATCGTAAACAAAGAAAAATATCATGTGTTTCTTCTTCGTAGTACGACGAAAAAAAAAAAAAAAAACAAACAAAAAAAAAAAAAAAAAAAAAACGAAATGAAAACATTCAAACGTGTACGAATATTGACAGCAACAAGCGCATTTCAAGGTCGAATGGTCAAATTGGGGCTCCTACGGGAAAACTGCTTATTTCTCTTTTAAATGAGCAAAAGCCACATTGCTACATTCATTCTACACAGTACTTCCCATTTTTTATTTCACCAATAGCACAGTTAGTTCTCTGCTGCAAAAGTGCGACTTTGAATAATAATAATAATAAAAAAAAGTGGGGGGTGAATAGTTATATATAACCCCACTAAGAACCCCATAAAACTGGAAGAAAACCGATGTTCTCCAAATGCATACACATTATACAAAAACAACCTAAAAAAAAAACAAAAAAAAAACACACACCTGCAAAGATTTAAAAGGTACCGTCCACAACTGTAAGAGGAGTTGCGTCCACAAGGTACCAATTATCTATGCACACTTATAATATTTGATTTGTAAAAATGACTAAGCACATGCATATCTTCAGACTATGACAAAAACACCTGCAAAGATTTAAAAAGTACCGTTCACAACTGTAAGAGGAGTTGCGTCCGCAAGGTACCAATTATCTATGCACACTTATAATATTTGAGCTCGAAAAATGACTTAATTCAAAACGCCGAAAAGATATCAAAATAAATCCAGGAATATAACAAAAGCATATGCATATCTTCAGACCATGACAAAAACACATACGAAAATTCAAAAGAAGATCCGCCTACAAGTGCAAGAGAAATAGCGTACACAAGGTACCCACTATCTATACTATTTGAACTCAATAAATGAAGTTCAAAACGCAGAAAAAATGGTAAAATAGTTTCATGAATGTAGCAAAACACATGCACACCTTCAGATCATAACAAAACACCTGCAAAATTTCAAAATGAACCATCCATAACTGTAGGAGGAGTTGCGTACGTTATCTATACTATTTGAGCTCGAAAAATGACTACGTTCAAAACCCAGAAAAAGTGACGAAAAATAATTTCCGGAATATACAAAAAGCACGTGCATATCTTCAGACCATGACAAAAACACCTGCAAAGTTTCCAATACATCTGTCCACAACTGTAGGAGGAGTTGCGTCCACAAGGTACCTTCTGTCAGAAGGGGGAATTACAGAGTTACGGCCTTACAGTAAGCCGAATACAGTCGACTCTCTTGATCTCGGCATCGCTTATCTCGAATGACCGCTTATCTCGAAGTGAAAATCTGGTCCCTATTTTAACATGAAAATCTAACAACAGGTAACAAAATATTGTGAAAAAGAAGAGGAGCAATTTCTCCTCTTTTCCACAGTATTTGTAATATATCTCTTACTTCAGGAGTCAAATTACATATTCATTTGTGAAATGTGGTTGTTCCTCAATTCTGAAAATTTGACATGTCAAGATACGGGTATCTCGAAGTATTTCAGAGAATCAATTGGACTAAGAGATAACGAGAGTCGACTGTACTTTGTCCCCTCGCTTTTCTTCGAAAAGGTTGGGGAAAATATAGATGTGTGGAAAGCCCGCTCTTTATCGCCATAGAACATTTGACTATTGAATAAGTTACATATGTTATTATAGATCTCTGTATAGATCCATGCTATACTGCAGTCACTGCCGTGACCTAAATGAGAATTATAGACACACGTATGTATATGTACAACTTGTTATGGAGTTAAACGCTTAAAGCATGTCGTGTAATAACTTCAGCGGACGGCATTCAGGGCCCAGTTGTTCAAAGCTAACGACGTCGTTAGTTAACGATTCGTAAAAATTTACATCGAGTGATACGCAAATGTGCTGAAATTTTTTGCTGAAAAAATGTGAGTAGCTTTTGCAGTGCAAAAGCTACTCACATTTTTTCAGCAAAAAATATCAGAATATTGTGTATTGAATCCGCTAGAACAGTTAATGAAATGACCCTTAACGAGCTCGTTAAGCTAACGACGCTTTGAACAACTGGGCCCTGGAATACAGTTCATTTTCTCAAAATCTGATAGCTTAACCTACAGCTTAAGTCAAATTAATTTAAATAATGTTAGTTTGGTTTTGCTTTATGGTCTTTACATTTTAACTACTGTTATCTCAAATTACTTTTATTTAAAACTGAAAATTATGGTCCCTTGGAGTTTGAGTTAATTAGAGTTCACTGTATTTTTTCTTTCTTTTTTTTTTCATTTTTCCGAGGAAACAGGTTTTCACATTTCATGCAAATTTTCTACCTTAGGATGCAATTTGCAAGAAACGGCAAAGCCTATTTTGTGGGAAAAAAAAAAAAAAAAAAAAAAAAAAAAAAGAAAAAACGTCATAAATTTTGTTCTTAATAATCATATTGGTGGTAAAGATTAAGATAAAATCAGAACAAGTAATAAATGTAAATTGCTGTCTAATGGGAAATTTTACCACTGTTCTATTGTAACAACTTTGATTCTTTCAGTTTTTTAGATTTTCAGTAATACCCCTGTTAAAAAAGATACAGGTTGTAAAGTATGTAGTGTGCCGTTTTAAATAAAAGATACAAGCATTATGTAAAAATAATCTTGCTGAAAAAAGGTAGATTTTGTATTTGTGGATTTATAGAAAACAACTTAGCAATTGTGCAGTATGTAAAATTTGTAAAGTCAAACTTCTCATCAACCCATCTATGCCTAGGGTCCCATAAAAGGGGCACAGGCAAACATTGTAAGATTCAGATCAGACACCGCAGAACGCGGCGTCTGATTAGGATATACACTGTTGACATTAAATACCGAAATTTCTAATAATAATAATAATAATAATAATAATAATAATAATAATAAAAAACAAAAACAAAAAAAAACAAACAAAAAAACAACAACAAAAAAACAACAACAAAAAAAAAAAAACAACAACAAAAAAACAAACAAACAAAAAACAAAAACATAGGCACCCCTTTAAATTAAAAATGGGACTATCAAAAAGAGGTAGAATAATCCATTAGGCGCTTTAATGGGTTAACGTAGAACGATTTAGTTTCTGTCAACAACTGTCCACAATCACAAAAATATTACAACGTAAGTAACATAAACAACAAACAATTCAGCAGATATGTAAACGAAATGGCACTTTATGATAAAAGCATGAAAGTGGCCTATGGTTAGACAAATACATTCTAAGTATTCTCAGGATGACGACCAAACTGAATTATTTCTGTTACAGTAGCCACATTGAATTTAATATAGCAATGAGAGTTTTGATGGAGGCAGTTACTTGGAATTCTATTCTAAAGGCCTCTAGAACTGACCCTTATCGGAAAAGGTCTTTTTCGGTGTTTATTACGCAGCTGGGGTTATTACTCAAGGCTGTAGATTTGGCGCGTTTCCTTGGAGTATTCATATACAGAAACGGCACCCAGACTTTCGTGAAAAAAGTAGGAAAATAGATTCTAGAAGGAATATTCACTCGTCAATCCGTCTTACTCTGGAGCCATGGTTATATCATAGAATAATAATTCCAGTAGTATAGACGGTATGTTTGCTATGAGGATGATTGTTTGTTACGTCACCCACTTGTTATTGATTAAGGAAAGTTAGGCATTCTTATCTGTACTCAACAGATGCCGAATCTGTCTGTTGATAATAAAAACAGCACGTGTTGTAGGTACAGAATACACAGAAGATAACATTTGCGTTATGCATATACTTATTATGTTTTATAATTATATCTATGTGGCATTCCGCTTGCATGGGTCTTTACCAATTTATTAGCCAATAACGCGCTAATCACAACTGCAGCAGACGACATTTTATTATTATTATTATTATTATTTTATTTTTCAGAGAATTAATGTTTGATATTTCAGCAGACAATTCACATGAAATGCAATCTTATTTTCTCTGAAAATAAATAAATAAAAAACAAATCAATAAATGAATAGATTAATAAATAAACGAACAAACAAACTGTCGTTTACTGCAAATTATTTTAGAGCTTTACGGGTCATATTAAGAACTTACTTTGAAGATATCATTAATTCAGTAAATTATCTAACTGAATTAAAACTATCTTTATTCAGCCAAATTTGAATAGGTCTTTCATTTAAAAGGAAAACTCTGATCAGCTGTGCAGTTTTTCTTACGAAATGCTGTGCCCCAGATCTTTATGTCCTTTCATCAGGCCACATACGGCCAGATACATGTTTGCCGTGGCCCTCAGAAATCAATTATGAGATATGTCATACGAACAAATTTCTTCAGAGCACAGTAAAACCAATGACTCGAACACCCTTGGCTCGTTTACCGTCACGTGGCAGATTCGAACTCGTTTTTGAGTCCCGCCTAGAAAATTCTTCCGATAAGTGAAGAACACAGATCTGTAGCTATAGCTTAGGGAAAATTCCTTTATCATGAAAATACTTGTGTGTGTACACATTAGAATCGCCTCAATGAGTACATTCAATATACCATTATTTTATAGAAGAACGAAAGGACATCCCAAAAATCTCCATTTGCATTCTGACCTGGCGTTATGTTAACCCTCAGTGGCTCGTACTACTCCTGTCTAGAACAAATTTCCAGGGTTCCACAGACTAGCCCCTAGACCTTGATGTCATGTTTCATCACTCCTTACTATAAGCTGATTCAAATTTATTTATGATACCTTGTATAGCCAGTCTCTAATAGTTGATATCTCCCAGACGAGTTGCTGCTATCAAGGAGGTGAGGCAAGCAGTAAGCAGTAGACGGCCCTTAATTCATTTAGTGAATTACTAATGAAAATATTGATATCCGACTAGTAGCATGTCAAAGGGTTCCAAAGATACGAGTATTCGACCCATTGAAGTTCGACTGATATGTGCAGACGGGGCAGTCCCATATCAGCCTGAACATCTGAGCAGTCTGATCAGAGCCTTTGCTGTCCACTTATGAATCACTGGATGCTCTACAATTCCCAGTAAGCATTCTACATAAATCTACAGCGGGCCGTTATCGTCAGAGTAGCTGACGGGCCGATAACGGCCCGCTGTAGATTTATAAAGAATGCTAGCTGGGAATGTACCAAGGGAGGGCAAAGACCTGACGATGTGCGCGGGATTTTGGTGAATATATTTTATGACTATATGGGCGTCTGTGTGACTTAGAGCGGAGCGTTCCCGCCTGTGTGACTTAGATAAGGTAACACGAAATACCCAGATCATTAAGCAAAAACATGCCTTTTCAAAATATATAGAACATTCAACTCTAAAAAACTGAAAAAAAATCAGATAAAAAAATGTAAATGTAATATGTATATTCCTGTGAACCCGAGTTTTACTATATAAAAGCGGAGTTTAAGGGAGTCAAAATTATATATAGGTATGTTTTCGTGTTGAATATGTTTTATGTTATAGGGGCCTGTGTGACTTAGAGCGGAGCGTTCCCGCCTGTGTGACTTAGAGCGGAGCGTTCCCGCCTGTGTGACTCAGATAAGATAACACGAAACACCCCAATTATGGTGCGTCTAAACAATCCAATGTACACAAATAGACCGACAATCTATAATGGCACTGACTTCATTCCGGTTATTTACGTTAGAGATGGGTAGACGGCAAGACGTGCATTTTTGTTTTAGCTCTTTTTAAACTTATTACAGGCTATTGCATTGTTTAGTCGAGCCAAAAGATGACTTTCTAAGCTTTTTGAAAAGCCAACCTTGTGTCCCTTACGACTTGTGCGCCCAGCGAATACTCTTCAGATCAGACAGTGCACATGCACAGACGTATTGCATTTGCAGTGCCCATGAACAAAGGTATTGCAGTTCCATCTACAGAAGTAATGCATTTGTAGTAGTTCGAGCCACTGAGGGTTAATCGTAGCCCAGGTCAGGAGGCCAGTGTAGGTAATTTAGGGATGTCTTTTCGATCTTCTATAATATAATGGTATGTTGAGTGTAATCATTAGAATTTCCTTGATGAGGCGATTCTAACGAGTGCAGATAACACATGCATTTATGATAAATAAGAAAATTTTCCTAAACCATCCTAAATATTTAACGTCAACTGTTGTGATCTTTAAGTAATCTGAAAATGGACCTGTTTTGAAAGTAAAGAAAATATCCAAAGCAAGAAAATAGCAGATTCGGTTTCACTTAGTCTGTTCGAGATTTAGAATGGAAAAGTATGTAGTCCCTCGCGTGATCTAGCGGTACGCTGAACGTTATTCTATTTCCAGATATAGTGTTTGAGTTCAGCAAAATGCAAAGGACCTGAAATCAATGTTAAGTATAACAACATTATATATTACAATATGAAGGTCAAAACAATGGACTTCTTGGTCAAACAGGTCACATTATTATACGCTGAAACAAGCAAACCAAACCAAACCCGCAAAAAAAAACAAAAAAAAAAAAAACAAAAAAAAACAACAACAACAACAACAAAAAAACAACAACAAACAAACAAACAAACAAACAACAACAAAAAAAAAAAAACTAAACCAAATCAACGCAAAGGAAAGCAAACCGACTAAACCAAACTAAATCGAACCAAGCCAAATCAAATCAAATCAAATCAAGATATTGGTTTCTGCAGTATATATCTGTTTGTTGGCTGAATGTTACATTTGGGTAACGGAAATTACATGAAACTACAAAATGTTTGCTTTTTCTGAGAAATGAGTTAAAATAAAACAGGAAGCAGCAAAATACGTAATTACTAGGACAGGTACAGAAAAGTCATCGGCAATATTCCTGCATTCCAGAAAAATGAGTATTCAGAAGAAATTTGAGCCTCGTCATGTAGAAAAGAGGTCTTGAGGGATATGCGGACAACAAAGGCCCAGGTCAGCCTGCGCATTCGCGCAATATGACCAGGGCCTTCACTGACCGCGTACAGAACGATTAATATACAGTGGACTCTCGTTATCTCGAACTCCAAGGGACTCTATGAAACACTTCGAGATATCCGTACTTCGACATATCAGATTTGCGGAACTGAGGAAAACAATTAATCGAACAACCACCTTTAACAGAATGAATGTGTAATTTGACTCCTAAGTTAGAGATATATTGAAAATATTGTGGAAAAGAGGAGAAATTGCTCCTAAGGAGCAATTTCTCCTCTTTTCCACAATATTTTGTTGCCTGTTGGTAGATCTCTTGTTATAACAGGGACCAGACTTTCACTTCGAGATAAGCGGTTATTCGAGATAAGCGAGTTCGAGATAACGAGAGTCGACTGTATATTGCAGCATTCAGTCGAACTTCAATGGCTCGAACATCTGTGGGATCATGAAAATTTATTCTAGATATGGGTAGTTCGAGCCACTGAGAGTTAATCATTTCGCCATGTCAAGAGCAAATGGGGATAATTTAGTATTAGTGTCTTTTCGATCGTCTATAGATAATGTCAAGTTGTGTGTACTCATAAGAATCGCCTCGGTGATGCGATTCTAATGAGTACACACAAAATTCATTTCATGATAAAGTAAGAATATTTCCATAAAATATCCCAAAATGTTTATTTTCTTGAGCTATTGGAATAAACGTCAAAAAGATTGCCTTTGGAAACAAAGAACGCACTACAGATAAGAAAATGGGAGTCTCGGTTTTATTGAGACTCTTCATAAGCAGTAATGAAGTTTGCAACACTGCTTACGCCCTCTAGCGTATACATGAGCAGAACTCCATTTTCAAAGATTCCACAATGGGCCCAGTGATCCCAAAAGAAAATGAAATATGATCTGCACTACGGTAAAGTACAGGGAGACGTTCTACCGCCGCCACACGGCACTAATACCAGCTGCAGTGTAGTAAGTGCATGGAAGAATTTCATGAAAGAACGAATTCGCATCAGAGACGGTAAACAAGACAATGGTGTTAGCCCAGCTAGCATTCTACATAAATCTATAGCGGGCCGTCTTCGGTCCGTCAGGGTAGCTATAGATTTATGTAGAATGCTTACTGGGAGGGTCATTGAAGTTTTACTATACATCGATATATAGCAAAGACCCTGTCAAATTGTGTGGCTTCACAGGCTAATCTGGACCTTTCCTGCTCATATATAACCCCCGAAGAACCCTTTTCTCATCATGCGGCCCATTTTTTATATTGCTGGCCCAAAAACATATGTTGCGGGTACTCATTAGAATCACCTTGGTCTTCATCAATAAGTCTTAAGGGGGACTGGATACAAGTGGTAGTTTTTCCCGTGATTTTTTTTTCCAAACGGGGGACATCTTTTGTGATACCCTGTTTGCTTTTCTTCACACTTTGGGAGCAAATCCTTTCCTTTTAGAGTAGACCACTTTTCAGAAGAGAAGTAAGACAATTTCGACAAGAGTTGGTCCCCCTGAATGTGTATCCATTCCCCTTAAATTGTCTCTCAGAAATTATCACCTGAGCTAGGGCTATATAATTACCATATGAGCCGCAACTGGAGGAAATACCCTTGGACATGTGCGCCCAACGAAAACTCAAATTAGCCTGCGCATACGCGCAGTCTGATCAGAGTTTTCGTAGTCCACATGGAGAAAAATCGGGAATTCAAAATGTATCCAATGAAAATTCTAAGCAGTCTGATCTGAATCTTCGCTGGGCGCATATTTCCGAGAGTACGTTTTCTGACATTGCGGTTCATATCATCAAAACAGCAGACGGATGTATTCTTGGAATACTCTATAACTTGCATTATCCTCATCAAGGAACAGTGTTCTGACAGAAATATGCGAAACAAAACAATCATTCAGACGTGCTTCAGACTTGATGAGGTTAAATGTCATATATACAGCGTACATTCCTATTCTTACCTAGCTGGCAATCTAAGAAAAAAGTGAAAGTGTGGCATTTTAGCTTAAGCAAATCATGTTTTCTGAAAGAGAATTCAGACTCAACCCTAATCCATTATAGATTTGTGAATGGTAAGTCGTTACGTCATAATAAATGAAGCAACTCATTTTCTTTCAACGCGCCTGGCGTGTTGTGCGTTAACATAAATGTGGTTGCAGAAAACGAAGGTTCTTACATAAACGAAGATTTTACGTTTTTGGCAACACAAATGCCAAGTCATTTGCATAAGCTCATTCGAAAAGCAATGTCTGGGAAGTCATAATGCGCCAAACAAAACTGTAGCAGATTCATGTGTATATTTTTGTTAAGAAAATAAAACGAGGCATTTCATGTAACTATGTTTGAATTACATGAAATGTCAGTCGTTACTTTGTCTAAAATATAACAACAAAAATTTCATAATCGCATCTACTGTAGCTGTAATTGCAGCTTAAGCAATAATAACCTTGATGAAATCTTCATTCGTTTCCATGTGCGTAATCCTTTTAATTTAGACCGGCTCCAGTCTCCAGTGATAAATATTTTTCTCATAAGCCTGTTTGATAATTGACTAAAATAAAATCAAAGAAATATCATGACTATAAAGGCTGGTCACTAGTGACCAGCCTTTATAGTCATGATATTATTTTGGTTTTATTTTAGTGGATTATTAAACAGATTATAAGAAAAAAAATTTAGTCACTGGAGACTGAAGCCAGTCTACCTGTAATTCTGAGAATCGGTTTAAAATGTTATGCATTGACATTTTACAATCTAGAGGCTTAGAACAGCTGATTAAGTAATTTGTTGGTTTATCTTTTTCTGTCGTTGCTATAGCATGTCCGAGTCGTATATTAGATTAATGTCGTCATTTGGCGCGATGCTCTTTGATAGTATACTTTCAAACAAAATGCCAAACGACAATCAAAAGACATCTTACCAAGACATGTCAAAAGGACAGTAGTTTACCCCTCATTTAATTCTCACTTCATAAATTAAGGCAATTTAGACTACCCGTAATAGGAAGATTTGACTGATACTAGTTTACCAATAATAAACTTTCACCACAAAATAGGAACTAGTTTACCAACAGCTTAACACCCCCACCCCTCTCCCCCCCCAACACACACACACACACACACACACACACACACACACACACACACACACACACACACACACACACACACAAAACAAAAAACACTTAGGACATTTGCTAGCTATTAATGATTAAGGTTTATAAAGAGTTTAAAACAGACGCTTCCCGTAATAGCACTTTTGGTTGTATATATGCTAAAACGAAAGACCTGTATCTGGCAAGTCCAGAGGTGAGAAATCCATTGAAATATTCCAGATACTTACAGAGTAATTGAGATTTTAAGATTTTGCTCTTTTGCATCTCATTAAATCATTGGGTCATATGAATAATTCTAAAAAGATATTTTAAAAATTAAATTTGAAAATATTCAGGAAAAGTATACAAAGAGACACAGATTTCCCTTTTATTTATATGTAGGGCTGCAGTGCTTATACATTTTCATAATCAGTTTGATTTTTGAATGAAACTTAACTTAATTTAAATTTAATTTTCTGAAATTATTTAAACTTATTTTATTGTAATTTTATATAATAATCCTTCGGAATGTAATTTTCAACAATTTATTTAGTCTCGGCGAGCTTTTTTCCAACATAGTGAGCCGAAGTTTGCATTTTTATTATTTTTTAAAAAGTTTATGTAAAATTTAATTAAATTAGTTTTCATCATTAAAAATGTTAGCTTGAAATATAAAGTCTAAATATTTAATAATAGAATATTTACTAGTTTATCAGAATTAGCAGTCTGGAATTAAATATCTAAATTTTAGTTTCAATGTAAAAATAAAAAAAGAACCATTGACATCATAAAATAGTGCATTGTGGGATACCTTTATTCTAAACTATAAACAGCAACACAAGTTACTACGACTTTGAATGCATGTAACTTTTGAACGAATAGGAATTTTCTAATGCGGTTTTCAATATTATTGTCTTCACAACAATATCTGATTTTAAATATTCTGACCTTTGGGGATCTGTCACCTTTAACACACAATAAAAACGTAAGACACTAGACAGATATTAATCATATTTGTTTGCAATCTGTTTAACTCTCGATAAAAAAATATGGTAAACAATAAGCTGATTCTAGTTTACAGTTCACTTCTTTTCAGAAAAAGTAAAACAAAAGGAAAGCAAGTCTGATTCTGGTTTACCAGTGCTCTAACTCTGACAACAAAATGTAAGGCAAATAGAGAGCTTTGACTTGTACAAGTTTACCAGAAGTTTAACTTTTATCACAAAAATAAGACTTAATGGAAGCCATGGCTTATTCTAGTTTGCAAGTCGTTTAATTCTTACCATAAAACATAAGGCAAATAAGAACTATATTAATTGATACTAGTTTACCAGACGTTTAACTCTAACCACAAAATGTGAGGCAAATAGGATGCTATGGCTGATACCAGTTTACCAGACATTCAATTCTAACCACAAAATGTAACGCAAACAGGAAGCTTTGGCTGATACTAGTTTACCAGACGTTTAATTCTAACCTTCAAAATATAAAGTAAATAGGAAGCTATAATAGACACTAGTTTACCAGTCGTTTAAGGTATTAATCGGCACTACTTTACCAGACGTTTAACTCCGACAACAAAATATAAGGCAAATAGGAAGCATTAAGGACACTACTGACACCTGATGCAACATTTTATCCCAACAATAGATTTTCTTTAAATTCTCCACTTTGCTTTCTCATTTCATTGCAAAAGTTATAAAACAATAAAAAGCTGGTCACCACCTTGCATCAGAGTTCTGGTACTTCAAAGATGTTCCACCTTAGGCATTTTTTTCAAAGTTGTTCTAGGCGCTAGTAGTACTGAGAAAATCGTTCTAACCCAGCAACTAACACCTATGAGATACCTTCAGTTATTGCAACAGAATGACATTAGAATATGCAAAATGCAGGAACACTTTAAGGATGTAAAGCAAACTTTAATATACCTAATAATCAACATTTTTGTCCACCTAAATGGTGAAAATTTACTGCAGTTTTAACAAAAAATTACTAAATATTCAAATATTAAAGACACTTCCCAACAATAAATGTTCATTAAACTGTCAAATAATTAGTACTACTTATTGTGAAGTATTATTTTGAAATGACATAACTTTTTAGGACTGCGATTTCCTTGCTTGGGTAAGAAAGGGCTTAGTGCTTTTCGTACGTTTGTTCGATGTGTGCTTGTTTGGTTTTGTCGGTGTCATCTTCCTCTTGGTACCTGGGAAGGGCTGCGGTTTGTGATTGTGGCATTCTCTGGACTTTTCTCTTACCTTTTTCTCATCTGCAGTTGTAGTAATGCTACTTATATGAGTATATCAGGAAAGATCCTTGCTTAAATCGACGCCTAGATAATTTGCACTAGCTACTTATTCTAAGACTTCATTATGTAGAGAATATTGAGTTGGAATAGGGAGTATGGATTTACTAATGTGGAGTAACTGGCATTTACTTGGGTTAAACTCCGTATCCGAGGTTCTTTCCCAAATCTCTTATATGTCTAAATCGGCCTTGAGTATCTTACTGTCACTGTTTTTTCTGGGGGTGAGGTGTCGTCCGCAGAGAGTCTTTCCTGGGATTTGATGTCTTATGGTACGTCGTTTATGAACAGTAAAAAGAGGAGTGGACCCAGAACAGAACCTTGTGACACGCCCGAGTTGACTGGAGTCTCCTCTGAGGACTCACCCTCAAGCACTACGGCCAGGGTTCGACCAACCAAGAATGACTTCATCTACTGCAGTATATTATCCCTGGTGCCATGATGAGAAAGTTTAAAAAGTAACATCAGGTGGCTGACCTTGTAAAAGCTTTGCTAAAGTCCAAAAAAGGACAATGCCAACATGTTTACCTTGAATTAATTGTCGAGACAGGTCCTCAACAAAACTGTATGAGCTGCGATTCACACGAGCGCTTCTCATGGAAACCATGCTGCAGCGACTACAAGATTTGATGCTTGTTGAAGTGCCAAGCAAGGTTTAACGCTATGGTCTGCTCCATAACCTTGTAAAGTATGCGGGTGAGCGAAATCGGCCTATGATTATTTGGGTCGCCTTTCTCTCCCTTTTTGAAAAGTGGACTTACCCTAGCTTTGGCCTAATCACTGGGAAGTATTCTTGTATACAGAGACAGTTCAAACAGTAGACAAATTATAGGTGCTATTTCATGCCTTAGCTCCTTCAAGACAACTGGTTTTATTTTATCAGGCCCCGCAGCTTTGTGTGGTTTTAGATTCGACAACAATTTGAGTACACCGTTCAAGTCTGTGAAAATTTCTGGCATTAAAGGGTACTTACATTTTAAATGATTAAAACTATTATCCAGAGTAAGCCCTTGAATGTACTGCAAACATATTTGACTAAGGTTTAAAGGGGACATAATTGGAACTGCCTGTTTAACAAAGTGGTTTTGTCACGGTCTCCTGTGAGCACAGTACCTGCAGGATTACCTTTCAGCGATGAAACTCCCTGGGCATCCTGTTTAGAATTTTTAATTAGTGAATATAGTCAGATGAAGAGCCAAGTTGAAGGATATCTAAGAAATAGTTATTTTATGCAGACTTCAATTTACTTTGGACAAGATGCCTTAGCTTTTTTAAATACCGTCTGTCCTTGATACTCTAGTGAACCCATTAAATTGAATTTGCTGGTTTACAGAATACTTAATGAGCAGATTGATTTGTAAGAAATGTCTTGTTTGTTCTTATTTCCTCATGGAACAAATATCTAAAATATATGTTTTTTTAAAGCATTAAATACAATATTCATGCATAATTTGTGACTAATTGTTATCTCTTAAGAGAAGGTTTCGTGACATTCAAATTGTCGTTATAACGAATTTTGTCGTTCCTGATGGTAAGTGAACTGACAAGAGGTTCAAACTTACTCGATCATTTCCTGACCTTACTCATATCCAACCTTACTGATCATGCAAAAGGGAAGTAAACTCTTCCCTTTTCCGTGTCAGGTGTTTAATTTCCTGAGTCACCCAGAGTAGACTCCTTTTACTGCCAAACTTTTAAATTGGAATATTTGTTTTGATACCCTAGTCATTATATGATTTAAAAACACTCCAAATTTCAACAGTCTTGTCCTAACACTTTTGATAAAATGTCTGAAGCAGCTTCTGACATGAACGTTTTAAAGCTAGTCTAGTCTGCTTTCTTGTATTAAGGAACACTTCCAGACATTTGACAGGTTAATTTTGGTTTCATGTTTACCGTAGCGAGCATGACATCATGGCCAGCCAAGTCAGGTTTGATTTGAATTTTATTTAGTAAGGTTGGATATGAGTAAGGTCAGGAATAGGAATAATTTAGTAAAGTTGGATATGAGTAAGGTCAGGAATAGATCGAGAAAGTTTGAACCTCTTGTCAGTTCACTTACCATCAGGAACAGGCTATGATCATGCAAAAGGGAAGTAAACTCTTCGTACAGTTGTGGTTTACTGCAACCTAATTTGACTGTCGGACTATGTTCGGCATCCCATGTAAATTTTGGTTAATTAAAATCTCCCAAAATCCAGATGTTACCTTACATCTTCGAGGCAAGTGCCAAAGATTTAGCATATTCCTCTGCTTTCTGTACATCCCCCTCTCTGGAACAATAGTAGACTGCTATGTATAATGGTCTTGCTCTCTCTACATTTAACTTAACCCATACAATCTCACAGCCAGTTTTGAACTGGTTTTGTTCAGTGGCTATAAGTGCACCCTCCCCATTTGAATCAGCAGCCCTATCCTCCCTGTAAGGAACATATCCAAGTGACTTTGGAAAATATTCATTATTAAGGTGATTTGGTGTAAGCCAGGACTCAGTTCATATGTCTACGTCTGGGTACATATGTCTAACAATAAGTAAAATGCGGCTTTCTTTTTAACTAGAGATTGGTCATTTACGTTGAGTATGCATTTTTAACCCTGGTCCTACTGAACCTCGATATTACACTGCCTTTGCAAACTGTGTAGATGCAGATCAGTTGGCCAACATCTTGACCTACAGTGTTTGCCTTTAAGTATATGAATTTGTAGTAATAATTGGGATCAAGTAATCTGATTGGCTGAAAATTAGAAGTGGGTGTGGCATCTTAATTTATTCAGCAGGACAAGGGTTAATTTGAACTTTTTTTGAAATCCCTGCTTTTGAGGTAAGACCTGTAGTGACGGTGGCGATGAAGGCAAAGATTCCATGTCCTCAGTTAGAGTACTGACGCTATTTTCAGAAATAAAAGCTGTAAGAGTTGAATGATGGGGAACTATTGGTGATATTAATTTACCATTTATATGGCTACGGACTGCTATAATTCACAGAGCATCGGTATGGTTCCATGCGAATATAATTCCGTATTAAAAAGTCCCATTTTTTTTTTTGCTTGTTTCAAAAGTGTTTTTGCCTGCTTTGATGCCTGAACTGGTCAAAATGTATAAACCTGCCGTGTCCCATACAATATCTGTGCCAAAGTCTTCGAAGAAGTGTAACCCAGTAAGCATTCCTTATAAATCTATAGCGGGTCGTTATCGGCCCGTCAGGGTAGCTGACGGGCCGATAACGGCCCGCTGTAGATTTTTAAGGAATGCTATCTGGGAAGTTTGTTACATGCGACATGACTAGCCGTTCTCTTGCTTGTTTTGAAGATATTAGAGGGACAGCTGTAAGGCAAGTATACAATGCATTGACCATTTGAACTTAAAACAAAAACCTATGGGCTGTAGATCATTTGCAAAAAAAAAAAAAAAAAAAATATATATATATATATATATATATATATATATATATATATATATATATATACCATTTGAACTTAAAACAAAAACCTATGGGCTGTAGATCATTTGCAAAAAAAAAAAAAAAAAAAAAAAAAAAATATATATATATATATATATATATATATATATATATATATATATATATATATATATATATATATATATATATAAGAGAAAATCAGTTGTAGTTTGAAGCCTTTATCTTCCACCACAAAAGAAGGCAATAGGAAGCTATCAGTGATATTAGTTTACTAACCGTTTATTCCACACCACAAAAAGACAGGCCGATTCTAATTTACCAGACGTTTACCTCTCACCACAAAAGTAAAACAACAAGAAAGGTAGTTGTAATACCAACTCAACGGTGGTTTAACACTCATCGTAGAAACTGAAGCTTATACGAAACTATGCCTTATACTGGTCGTTTAACTCTAACACACCCCGACATGAATGTTTGATTGTAAAAGGCATACAAATTAACATTCAAAAGTAGATATGCCAGATGAAATCAACAAAATGATTCTGCGTAGAATAAACAGCAACGTGCCCAGATTTTTTTTGTGTTCATACCATCCTGTCATAGAAAATAATACCAAATATGAAATGTGACATTGTTAAGTACGGGTTTATCAGCAATTCAGACAGACGTTGGTAGAAAGGTCACATTCTTCTAGAATGTGCTTTCTGAAGCTGAAAGAGTTGGACAACATTTGTCCCAGGTTTGAACACAACGCGTAGGATAAATGTGGAGCTGGGCAGCTGTGACTGGTACTAGTTAATAATCTACTCTGTTTTCGACGTATTTAAGAAATCGCTTTTATTTTTTTATACATACATACATACATACATACATACATACATACTCCGTATTATAGTGTAAATATTTGAAAACAAAACGAATCTAAATGTGAAAATACAAATGGTATCTAATAAGATATAGTCAATCAGAAGGAAGTTTTTTTTGTTTGTTTTTTTTTTCTTTTCTTTTCATTATTATTTCATATAAAACACCAAGCAAGAAACGTAAATATGATGCCAGGACTGACAAACGATTGGTACAACTAGCCTGGCATTCAGACTCCTACCAGTAGTTACTCATGCTTAACTATGAACACGCATACTAACATGCACGACCTATTGACTATTTTGATTCATATCAATAATATTTCTGCGATTAGATTTTCCGACAGACATTCATAAATGAACCGCAAACCAGTAAAATCAACAAAAAGGTATGTACTAGATCTTGTAGTCATTAGACAGAGTCTAGATCTGTTGTTATTTTGTAAATAAACCACTAACTTTTTCTTCTTTTTTCCACACACAAGCAAACATATGTTCTGGAACCTTATTGGACTCGTCTTTGCACGAGCAGATGCTAGTGTGATTCCAGAATTTGTATTTTAGAAATAACGAAAAAAATCACATGATCACTGGAGCGCATTTCTCATAGTTCCAGATAAGAGGGGGTATCAAGATTATATTTTTCTCATTTCTCCATGAAAACGTATGTTGTGGAACTCATTAGAAGCGCCTCGACGAGGCGCTTCTAATGAGTACCCACAACATATGTTTTTGGGGAGAAATAAGAAAACTGTCAATATTTTTCTGCTGAAAAAAGTACCTTATCTGGAGCCATGTTTCTGATAGTAGCAGAACAACTGGCATTCCTGAATGCATTCCACGTAACGTGGAAGAAACTTACATAGGAATACCCACTTGTTATTGAGTTGTTACCTCATGAATCAGATTCTAGAGATAAACAATTCGGTGCTAGATATTGGCTCAAGATAACCAAAGTATAAAAACATATTGCAAACGATATTTTAACAAATGAGACGCAATGTGAGAAAACATACCTTCTGACATACCTTCTGACTGCGCGTCCGCGCAGTCTGATTAGAGTCTTCGTTGTCCGCATGAAGAAACTTTGCATCCTTGGCTATCCAAAATTCACCCAGTGAAGATTCTGATCAGACTGCGGGAATGCACAGGCTGATCCGAATCTTCGCGGTACGCACATGTCCGGACGTATGTTTTCTGACGTTGGGGCTCAAATGTTTATGCCAGACAAGTCTGGGATTTTGGGCGGTGTGATTGGTAGAAAAAAAGATTTGCTAATTAGACACGGATACTTCTTAGCGCCGTACACAAAACGCTTGAAACTTAGTCCTATCAACGTCATGATGTTGCCCGACGTTGACGAGTATGGCGTTATGTCAACGCTGTCTTCACAAATTGCTTTTATAGAACGCTACTACAACAATAGCAACAATTAACGAGCAAACTCAAGACAATTTATGTCCCTTGTCTTTTTAGTGGCTCAGATCCACATTTAGGACATGAATAGAACAAACATATTAACCCTTGTCCTGCTGAATAAATTAAGAAGCCATGCCCACTTCTAAATTTCAGCCAATCAGGTTACTTGATCCCGATTGTTGTTATAAATTTGCATACTTGATGGCAAACAGTGCAGATCCAGATCAGTTGGCTTCTTCAGAAGCCAACTGATCTGGATCTACACTGTTTGCAAAAAAGGGTATATCCGGGTTCAGCAGGACAAGGGTTAACGTAGATCCACTTATGTGACCTGTATGAAAGATTTTTAATATGTTCAGATGCACTTTAGGGACATAGCGTAATGCACGAATGTGATACTTCACAAATGGGACACATCTGAACGAAAAAAAAATACTCCTGGACCCACTTTGGGACATCTATTCAACAAGGATAGCACAGACGTACTAAAGAACTTCAATGAGTATACTCCTGGATCCACTTTGGGACATCTGTTCAACAAGGATAGCACAGACGCACTAAAGAACTTCAGTGAGTTAAGACTCAGATGTATGACATACGAGCGTTTAACTTTCGTATATCCACTTTTGGGACACAGAATAAACAAGCATAATTACATTCAATAAGTGACATACATTAAAGAAAACATATGCGTAGAGCCACACATGTGACATGTTTTGAATAAACATAGATTAGATCCACTAATGTGGTGTGCATATAAGAAAAATTTTAAGCTCTGATCCGCTTATGGGACATGTATTGAACAAACCTGCATAGATCCTCTAATGCGACATACCCTAAAAGACATGAGACTTATGGGATATCTATTGAATAAACATAGGGTAGATTCATTAAAATGACAGACCTAAATAATTTAAATATGTGTAGATCCGCTTATGGGACTGCTATTAATGGCATAAGTCCACTCATGGAACACGTCTAAACACATGCATAAAAATAGTTAAAAATATGTTTGGCGCGCATGATAAAAGTGTTCTTATCATGGCCTCAGTACGAATCGTTTTTTTGTTTTTTTAAAGCTCAGTTTATGGGAAATTGTACAACTCGACTGATCTGCACCATGGTGCATTTTCCCATGTCGCTGCCCATTGTCTTTCTGATTATCTTGAGGAAACATATATGCTGCCACTAAACTTTTTATGCCCCCGCCATTCTACGAATGGTGGCAGGGCATTAAGTTTTACCACGGTCCGTCCGTCCGTACATTCGTGTACGGCTCATAACGCCTAAATCGGTTGGAATATATTCATAAAACTTGGTAGATGGCTAAATCATATCGAGAGGATGTGTCGCGAACAAAAAAGATAACTCTGGCAAAGTCGGTTCCGGGCCATCACTCTTTACCCCTGTCTGACCGTGCGTGCGTGCTAAAATTGTGTTCGGGCCATAACTCCTTAACCAAATTGAATATATTCATAAAACTTCACAGATGACTTAATCAAATCGAGACGATGTGTCGCGAACAATAAGAGAACTCTTGCTGCTTTGGTTCAGGAATTATCTCCCTTTCCTAAAACCCATGTTGTGTAATGCTGTAAATTCATGTCCGGCTCATAACTCCTATTTATGAAACTTCACAAATGACTAAATCATATCAAGACGATATGTCAAAACAACGAAGACAACTCTGGCTAATTCGGTTTTTTTAATTAACTCCCCTTGCCAAAATTTCATGTAGTGTAAGGCTTTCTTCGTGTCCGGCAAATGACTCCTAAACCATATGGAAATATATTCATGAAACTTCAATGATGCCTGAATCATATCGAGACGATGTGTTGCGAACACTTAAGACAACTCTGGCTAATTCGGTTTTTTAATTTACTCCCCTTGCCAAAAACGCATGTAGTGTAATGCTGAAAATTAGTGTCAGCCTTATAGCTCCTACACCGTATGTCATATATTTATGAAACTTCACAGATTGCTAAATTATATCAAGACAATGTGTCGCGAACAAGGAAGACAACTCTGACAAAATCGTTTTTTTATTAACTCCCATTGCCAAAAATCCATGTAGTGTAATGTTTTCTCCGTGTCCGGCTAATAACTCCTAAATCATATGGAATTTATTCATGAAACCTAACAGATGGCTAAATCATATCGAGACGATGTGTCGCAAACAAGTAAGACAACTCTGACTAATTCTGTTTTTGAGTTAACTCTCTTGCCTAAAATCCATATGGCTTAATCATATGGAGCCGATGTATCGGGAACAAGGAATACAACGGCCAATTCAGTTTTTGAATTACCACCCCGTCCCCTCCCTCCCCCCCCCCCCCCACCTCCTTGCTTAAAATCCATGTAGTGTAATGCTTTCTTCGTATCTGGCTCATAACTCTTAAACCGTATGGAATATATTCAAGAAACTTCACAGCCTTTTTTCCCACTGGAACGTTGGACCCTCAGGTTGGTATTTTCTCGTCCCCATTGAACATCAGTGATGCATTCTATTGTCTTACTCAGAAGATCTATATTATGTTGTTTGCATTATCTCTCTGGACTACCACTCTTGGCCTATAATGTAAGCATTGTATGATACAAAGGGCACCAAGCGGGGACATCCGTGACCGATGGACACTTTTCTAGTTTTCTCATATGTTTCATAGAGAAAATTCTGAAGATAAACAATGTTATAAACCTCATTTTTGAAAAAAACAAAAAAAAAAAAAAAAAAAAAAAAACGCACACGCACGCACAACAAAAAAGTTTTTTTTTTTTTTTCCGTTGTTTTTTTTTAGGAAAACACTTACATAGCATGGGTCAGGATTATTCTGCTGCTGAGTTAATTGACTAGCCAAACAAAATCAGACAACGGATTAGCAGGCTGATGTATAGGCTGTCGCTATTCGCGATCAAGAACAGGTGAATCTTTGACCTCCCCACATACTAGGCTTTTTATGTATTTTCACAGCAGTTTCAAAACGCTGACTGCAGGTAGTAATACAGATCTGTTCAAATTTGAGGGCAATTGGGGTACGGAGCTGAGGGGAATAGATACACTTTCAAGGGTGGGGGAGGTAACTCTGTCCAAATTGTATTAACACCCTTCTGAAAAGGGGTTTACCAGCGGGCACGCAAGGTTAAGACAACGTCGTATCAACGTCGATGCAACGTCATGACGTTGCATCGACGTTGATGCGACGTTGTATAAACGTCATGTGCCCGCTTGGTTTTACTCTAATTGTAAAGAATTTGCTCCAGTTGGGAAGGGATTTGTTGTGCAAGAAAGCAAACATGATCTCACAAAAAATATCTCCTTTGTAAAATATGACAGAAAAAAAACTCCCAAGTGTCTCAAATCCCCTTTTGATGTCCGAATACGTTTAGTACGGTATACGGCCTAGATACGGTGTGTCAGTGACCTTCACATATCCTTTTAATACTCTTTTTAGGTGGTTCGGCTCATATGTGTTAGTACATGTATATGCTATGTTGATTCAGAACGATTTCAGATTCAATGCCAGATGTCATAGTTCCAGGTAACAAACCAAAATCAAACAGCAACCATTTAGAGACAGAGCATGATTTCAAGTGAATAATTTTTCTTATTTCCCCTCCCACGAAAAACGCATGTGTCTCAGTGAAACAATGCGGACTGGGTAGCTATGGTAGATTATTCTGTTATTTTTTATTTTATTTTATTTTTTTAATTTTTGCAAGAGAGACAACTGTTCACGTCGTGTTTGCTTTCCTGCACATCAAGCCTCTTTCCGAAAAGGGGTTTACTCTAAAAGAAAATAATTTACAAGATGTCTACTCTTAAAAGAAAGACTTTGTTCCCCTTGAGAACCGGGAAAGGGAAAGAATTTGCTCCCAGTTTAGCGTAGACACCTTTCCAGAAGGGAGCAAAACAATGTTGATTGAGTTGCCTCCCAAAAAGTGCATCTATTCCCCGGAATGCGACGCCAAATATTAGATTAGTCAGCGCACGACAAAGCCTACATTAAAACCTGTGTAACCAGCAAAGACTCAGATCAGCCTTTAAATCCACCCAGTATGGCAACGGTTCTCGTTTATCCCTTTTTGGATAGTCCGGAGGCTGTAGAAGGTACATGCGATCAGCGAAGACTCTGATCAGACTGCGCGGCTCCATTATAAGATGATATTAACTGCACGAAAAAAAAATAAGCTAATGTCATATGCGAACAGCAATGAATCAGATCAGCAGTGAATTCGGACAGTACTGCCTGAGTCTTCCCGGTTGATATATACTGCTGCACTTAATGATTATGTAAGCGAACAATAGAGATTCTGATCAGACTGCGAGAATAAGATAAAGTTCGTTTTCTTGCTTTTTTTCCTGTGTTAGAGAAATAACAAGTTTATGTTTTATCTAATAAGCGTTTCTCTGACGTTCTCATCCTGAGTGCAAATTTCAATTAACTATATCCACAATAAGCGTTTCTCTAAAGTACTGATCATGATTGCTGCAAATTTCAATTAACAACATCCACATGCTATTTGTCTGTTAGATATCAGGTATAAGATATTCCATTCTGCTTTCGACATCTTTCAGAAAGTCGGTTTTTGCTTGGCGCTTTACACAGAAGAAGTAAAGGGCTAGATTCACGAATTCTTGTATACTGCCCTGTTAATTCTCATTTTAGCAAACTGTAAAATATGCTTCAGTTTGTAAGTTTTTATATTATATAATATTTCGTCTTTACAACTATGTATGAAATATTTGGCAAAATCGCTATGAATCTTTAAGAGCACTACCAAATCGGACCCCCTAAAGCACCAAACGCGACATTTTTTCACATTTTTTTGTGTAAAAGGCAGCTGAAAAAATATGAAGCCCCGTATTCGACACCATGATTTTTTGTGCAACGTTTCATAAACGAATGAAGAATATTTGGTAAAAAAATCAAGGTGTCGAAATTGTGGCTTCATGTTCAAATAAAATAAAATATAATTGAAGAGATCTCGATAAGACTCTTCATTGTATTCTGTTTGCGCTACTAAGTTTTTCTGCTTTTTGAAAGAAAGATAATCAAATAAAATGAATTTCGTCCAGAAAAAAGAAGAAATAATCATAGGTAAGCAATAAGTACGACATTTCATCCAGAAAGCCAATGAAACCATTGTTTTTCGACAGCAAGAGACCCGGCTTCCGAATTTACGTTACATGCGAAATTTGCGTTTTTACAAGGGACGCCACTCCAATAACCGCTGAGGGATGACAGTTCTGCGTTGTTGACAACGGTGGTTTTACAATTAAAAATCGGTGTTTTGCGTTCGTTTGTTCTACATTGGCGTTTTCTATATTTTTTCTCTCGAATGATAATTCCAATGTCCAAAATTCGAGGTTTCAATCATCAATGGAATAAAAACGACTTCATTCATGCGTTGCGGGCGTTTTTTTTTTTGTGTGTGTGTGTGTGTTTTTTTTTTCTAATGCTGTCTGTAAACGATAAAACCGAACATTTGAAAGGACATGTGATGTACATATAACAAAATGGTACACAAAAATAAGAATATTTTTTACGGGAAAATTATTATAATCGGCTTGTGCATTGAAAAATCCAACCTATTACTATTGTAAGTTTGACCAATTTCCTTACGTCATCTGTGGTGTAGTGGGTAAAACGCTCGTTTAGTATCCGGTCGGTCCCGAGTTCAAAACCTGGAAATGGCATTTTTTTTTTTTTTGTACTTTTTCATTTATTTTTCAGATAAAATGTCTTGACATTTCATGCAATTTGCAGACAATTCACATGAAATGTCAAGACATTTTTATAAAAATTAAAAGAAACATGAAATTGTTATCTTTCTTTTATTTTGAAGAGAAAATAAGTTGACATTTCCTATGAACTGTCCCAAGCAGACAGTTCACATGAAATGTCAAGACTATCCCCCTCCCTCACCAAAAAAAAAAAAAATCAAATTGTCGTGTGCTTCAATTTTTCATGGCGCTTAAAGAGTTGATATTACAACAGGAGAGAGATTACTGAGCTTGTACACAAGTTTGGATTTTAATTTGCTTTTCTTTGCAAGACAGTTCCATGCATGTATATGGTAATCACAAACATTAGAATTTGCGAAGCGGCCGTGTGGCGGAGTGGTTAGTGCTCCCGACTTTAGAACACAATGTCTCGGTTTCGAATCGATTGGAGGCGGAATTCATCGAGCTTATACTCAGGCCAGTTTGCAAATACTGTGGCGTCTGATCACAATTTTCGCATTGCAGTCTATGCTGAAGTAAAGACCCAAAGTTTCTTCCTGCAGACAACGAAGACATAATGTGCTGTGCAGATGCATAAGCTGATCTGAGTCCTTGCTACGTACATGTGTCAGTTTTCAGGAATACCTGTGCTAAGGTTCCTAGCGGGCACATGACGAATGACATTGCATCACCTTTACTGCGATATTGTAGTCATGTCCTGCTGGACTTATATTTGTTCACAATAGGGTGTACCAGTTGGCCTTGGTTTCGTAAGGACAGATAGTTAAACACTACTAAATGGCTGCTATCAGTGTTGAACCTAATATTTAAGATGTTTCTATTTGCATACATATTTGCACTTGTATGTACAAAGATGACGTTTGTTATATTATGTCCAGCAGGTTTATAGTGCTCTACTAAACTGTATCTTTAGAATGAATACGGATCTTTTTTCCCAGTCTGTTCAGTGTCTAGATATGTTCGATGTTTATTTTTGCATACTTGCACTACACATAGCAATATATTTTGCATGTCAACTATGGAAACCAGAGGACCAACAGTCCTGTAGCTCAACTGAGACCTCCGGTCCTGGGCGGGGACAGACAATCTATGGGTGACAGATCTTTGTGTCGATAGAAACCTTTTGCCATTACGACCACTTGATATAAGTTTCAAATAAATCCTTTGAACTGAGATTTTATACATTTTTTTTCAGGATTTTATACATGTACATAGCCCCAAAGCAGCGGCAGATAACCCCTAGGGAACATAATTTTTATGTCAAATGAATTCTTTTGTCACTATGGCCAACTGATGCAAGTTTGAAAGAAATCTCTTTGAAATGTGATTTTATACATATTTTTTATACATGTTGGTAGCCTTAGGACAGGGGCAGATCACCTCTTTGGGACAGAGTTTTGATGTCGGATGAAACCTGTTGTCACTGTGGCCAACTGGTGCAAGTTTCGAAAACAAATCTGATTGAACTGTGATTTTTTACATGTACATAACCCTGGAGCACGGGCAGATAAGCCCTTGGGGACAGAGTTTTGATGTCGAATGAAAGCTTTTGCCATGATGGCCAACTGGTGGAAGTTTATAAACAAAATCTCAGTGAACTGTGATCTTGTACATTTTTTTTTCATGATTACATACCTGTACATAGCACAGGGGCATATCAACCCTGGGGATTGAATTTTTATGTCAAATTAAATTTTTTCTCACTATGGCCAGCTGGTGCAAGTTTCATAAAAATAATTTTGAACTGTGATTTGTGATTTTATATACAATTTTTCCATGATTTGATACATGTACATAGACAAGGAGCAGGAGCAGATCACCACCGGGGGCAGAGTTTTAATGTCAAATGAAACATTTTGTAACTATGACCAAATAGTGCAAATTTAAAAGTCTCTTTGACCTGTGATTTTATACATTTCTTCCAATGGGATCAAATATGACATTGCCATAAAATAGATCAATGATGAGCTGGCTGATCTGCGTCTTCACTGGCTCACATGTAATTTTGTAGCAGTCGGTATGCCGCGGCTGTTATCAGTACTAGCATGCCAATTAATGTCATTCATGCCAAATGTTATGTGATAAATTTGTTGTTGGGGATACATAACTTTTGGTGACATGATACTTAACATTTTAACTGTATGCTGCAAACTGTGACAAACAAAAATATGCAGTAATGATACCAATACAGCAAAAAAAAACAAACGAAAAAACATCAACCACTGAATATGGTCAAGCAAAAACAACATATTCTTATAAGATAAATGTATCCTTTGTTTCCATGGCAACAGAAAGTTAAGTGATGCGAATGCCACTTTTTACGCACAGTCAAATACTTTAGAACACATTTAAATCAATGAAATAAAACACACTTTACATTTCATGATTCAAATCAGTCAAAACCACATATTGTTTGGCTGAAGTAAATGGTTTTACAGTTTTGTTTCCATGGCAACAGAAACTTTAGTCTAGTGTTTTTCTTTTCTTTTTAATGTGTCTCCCATTACTGATAATCAAAGGTTTATACTGTATGTAGTGATAAAGATAGAATCGCATAGTAAACAGAATAAATTAAGTAAAACTGCGTGCTTTTTTTGTAATAAATTTGATATATTTGTTGTCATGGTAACAGAAATTTCTGTGTTATTGTGATTTTTATTCATAACTTTGTGCTACAGTATTTGACAAATATGAAACTAACAAATGGGAATGCTTTTAGTGGCATTGCTCCTAAATTTCAGCTATGAAATTGATTAAAACAAACAGTTTTACAGTACACCATGTAGTGTGTTGTTGTTACCATAGCAACCATAATGATTGGTTTTCAAACTTGTTGTTGTTGTTTTTGAAGATGTCCCATGCTCACTTATATTTACAAGCGTTTTGATCAATATATTGAATAGGGCAGATTTTGGTCATTCGTGAACCAAGCCCTTTGTCAAACTTTAAGCATGATTTAATACAAAACCCTTTGACGTAACTACCTATGCACAAAAAGTTTTAATCTAGTCCCTGGTTTAAAAAAAAATGGAATATTTTCATTTTTTCCCATTGTGAATATGGTTGCAAAACATGCAAAAATCGATCGGGTAGGTAGTTTGGATGCAGGTTTTAAACAAGTTCCACTTGTTCGAAATTCCTGAAACTTTCACAATATTGTTATGTATCAGTAATAATTTAAAATCAGGGAAGGAGGGAATAAATAAATAAATAAATAAATAAATTATAAGATCCAAAAATCCAATTTACTATAGAAATTGCATAGGTCAGGCCCATTTTTGCCATAAAATTAATTTTGCGAAAATATTTGAAAACCAAGCACAGGGACAGAAACGACAAATGGTTTCCGATAAGAAATCGTCAATCACAAATCAGTAAAACGCCGAATAAAAAATGTCTTTTCAAGTGATGTCCAAAGGACAGTAGTGGCAAACATAACTGCAGCAGACGACATTTTTCTTTAAAATTTTCAGGGAAAATAAGGTTTTGCATCTCATGTGAATTGTCTCCCAAAACTTATTTTCTCCATCATGCCGAGCCTTATTTTCTTCAAACAATAATGAGAAAAATAAGCGGGAGGGAAATGATGAAGACGATAACAAAATGACATCTGCCTTGGCTTATCACTGATAATTGCTGTTTTGATCATGTTTTTGACAAACTTGCGGTAGGCAAATATCCTTATTAGAGATTTAATAGACTTTGGAGACAGAGGAATATAACGCAGGTGTTTGCATAAAATAGATTTATTTTTACTAAAAAGTTATTTGCGAATCTAACCAAGGATAAATAAAGGATGTTGTTTATTGTTACAAATGACGAGGATGACAGTACCCTATTCCATCGAAGAACAACTTTTTTCTTTCTTTTATTACTGATTTTAACTCCTTTATTGTGAAGTTCTGCTGGGAAATTTAGACAGATTATAAACACTTGAAAGATATTCTTTGGCAAATGTACACATTTGTTTCAGCATTTAACACTTAGCATGCTGGGTCAAACTTTCAGCAGATGATAATCTGAAATATTTTACTTATATTCCCCAGAAAATAGGCTTTGAAATTTCAGGCAAACAGAGACAATTAATTTGCATGAAATGTCGAAGACTATATTCTGTTTTAAAGTACCATCAGTTTGTCGTCTGCTGAATTTGCCAACAGGATACTGAATGTTAACCCCAGTCCTGCTGAATCCGGATATGGCCTGCTTTGCAAACAGTGTATATCCAGATCAGCTGGCTTCTGAAGAAGCCAACTGATCTGGATTTGCACTGTTTGCCATTGAGTATGTGAATTTATAGCAACAATCTGGATCAAGTAATCGGACTGAAAATTAGAAGTGGGCGTGGCATCTTAATTTATTCAGCAGGACAAGGGTTAAAGAAAGATACATTGTTTATGCTAAAATGCTAAATGAAACACTATGCAAGAAAAGAGCCCTTATGCCAAACTCGGGCAAAGACGGACCGGATCAGCCGGCGCATCCGAGCAGTCTAATCAGCGCATACGCTACCCGCTGACAGAATAATAGGATACCATAGAATGTGTCAACGAGCAGGGAAGCCTTTGATCAGACTGCATCGAAACTTCGCAGTCGGACCTGTTCGCACCGCCATCTGAACTTTTGCTGTTTGCATAGGGCATAAAAGCCTATTTCTCACGTAGTGTATCATATACCGTTGTTTAATAACCTTTGCCACTCCCTGGGCCAATTCAGCAGGCAACTTGATTATGTTTTTCTTATTTTTCCTAGAAAATATGGTCTGACGTTTCATGCAAATTATCTCCTAAGGTGACAATTTGCATGAAATGTCAAACCCTATTTTCTGAGAAAAATAAAATAAAAACTTCAAATTATCGTCTGCCGAAATTTTAACCCAGCACGCTACTGAAGCGATAAGTAATACAAACAGTCGGGTTGCTCCAAAGCATTTTGCACCTGCCGGCAGACAATAGGAATCACGTGTCATAGTAATTCCAGGTAACAACGGAAATCATATCAGCCATGTCAGACAGAAAAGGACTTTAACGCATACGAAGACCAGGTGCAGCATATGCAGCAGCCAAATCTGAGCCAAACTTTCACGCTTCGCCTCTAGAAAAAATAGATGCTTTCTGCTGACAGATGCGAAGACTGGTCAAACTGCGCGGATACGCAGGTTGATCTGAGCGTTTGCTGGTCGCATGTGCGTTAAGATTCCTTTTAGACTGAACTGAATATGGGCCGTGCCATGCGATAATGTGTCTTCGGGCATATGCGGACAGCGAAGGTCCTGATCAGACTGCGCATCCGCGCAGTCTGATCAGGACCTTCAATGACCGCTTATTGAATCATTGTGTAATGTTGAACATAATGAAGCGTATAGTAAAGTTCCTGATCAGACTATATATCACTGCTGACTGATCTGGATCGTTACTGTTTTCATTTATCCCAAAAAGACCTTTTCTCATGTCGCGTCCCATATATTGTATGAAGGTTGTTGAAGAGCTCTTCAGCTGCTTGTTTGTGTCAGTATTTTTTTTTTCTTTTTGTTTTGTTATGTATATTGACTAATGTGATTACGTTGCAGATTATGTCTTGTTCCTAGCGAATGTTAATGATTTATTTTGTCCGTAAAATTTTTCAGTTTCTTTTCAGAAACCTTTTCTTGGTTTCCTGATACAATTTGAAACTTGGCGTCGCCGTTTCGACATCACAGTGACGTCGCTACATTGGGACACGTCAGGCGGAAAGGTGTCTTCGAACGTGCGCAAATCGCGCAAATTCAGATTCATCCCGCGCATGAACAATGTCTCATCCCGGCATTTCCTCTCTATTGATACATTCTTTAGTAGCCAATGATTCAGTTGGCGGTCAATGTTAGCGGACACATCTGCGTAGTCTGATCTGGGCCTTCGCTGTCCACACATGACCCGAAGGCACGACATTTTCGGTTGGTGAGTGCTCATGTTATATGGCTTCTGGGAATATGTCAGACCAAAATAGCCTGCGCATCTATGATGTCTAGCTAGCGTGAGTCTTTCCTTTTTGTCTCAGTTAAGTCTACTGAAACAGCGAACATTGAATGTTCTGACCAGATTGGTGAGGTTGCGCAGATGAATCTGAACCTTTGCTGTTCATATATGACATTTCCTAGCGGACACATTGTGTTAATACAATGTCACATTAATGTCGATGCAAACGTCATGTTGTTTTTTAACAGGTTCACTGTAACTTCAATGCAACGTCATGATTTTGCGTCGACGTTAATGCGACGTTGTATAAACGTCATTTGTCCGCTAAGTTTTATCCCTTGTCCTGCTGAATAAATTAAGATGCCACGCCCACTTCTTAAATTTTCAGCCAATCAGATAACTTGATCCAAGTTGTTGATACAAATTCAAATACTGAATGGCAAACAGTGCAGATCCAGATCAGATGGCTTCTTCAGAAGCCAACTGGTCTGGAGCTACACTGTTTGCAAAGGCAGGACATATCCTGGTTCAGCAGGACTAGAGTTAATTGCGGGTCGTCCTGACGGCCCGCATAAATAGGAGTTGAGCTTATCACACATCAAATTCGGGAATTATACCGAACCGGAAGTGGCTGTTGACATAGTAGTCGTGCATCTGATAAAGAATAGAATAGAATAAAATGTTTTATTATCTAATGATAACCTCTTTCGGGTATAAACCATTTATGCCTAGAGTCCCATAAAAAGGACAGTAGCAAACAGTATAGACCCAGATCAGACGCCGCAAAACGCGGCGTCTGATCTAGGTCTACACTATATTATGTATAGAAATCTTTATAATACATGAAAATATTAAAAAAAAAAAAAGCAATTCGGACACCTTTCTTACTATGAAATGAACCTGTCCAAAAGTATCTTTACTGGCATTCCATTGTCGAATTAGCAAATATTAGCCAGGACTCCCTATCATGTGAGGTATAATCGTGATTGGCGTACATGCAATTGTTGAAGTTAAACGACCCGCTAGCTTTTTAAAAAAAGCTAATACTTGTGGTTTTTAGAACAAAGGATTGAATACACATTTTTTGCCATTTTTTTCAAAAAGGAGACCAAGTCTCTTCTGAAAAACATTTTATTCCAAAAAAGGAAAGAATTTCCTCCTTTTGGAAGATATTTCCCTATATATTTTGCTGAGCAGGAATGTAAACAAGAAGCCACAAACGTTGTCTCTCTTGTAAAACATGATCGGCGGAAAAACTACCAAGCGTATCCAGCACCCTTAATCAACATCAATACCAGAGTATCCTTTCAGCACTCGCGCAACCTATGCAAACATCGGGGTGGTGGGGGTGGGGGTGGGGGTGGGGGTGGGGGTGGGGCGTAACTTCCTATATATGGCATAGTACGGATGTGCGTGCCGAATAGCCCCCGTTTTCAGCACTGCCAGGTATATGATTGGCCCCCTTTTTTTTAAAAAAAAGTATATGAAAGGCCCAATTTTTCTGGATTCCTATGTGAAAGGCCCCATTTTTCTATCATCCTGGTATATGCACATATTTTTCGCTCAGAGATTTTTCGAGGCTGCTTATTCTCTTTGTATTACATGAATTGACTGTGATATTTGTCTAACAACCAGCAAAAAATGGGTACAAAAAATCAAAGGGCAGTATATGAATAGGTCAACATTTTGGATGATCAAGTATATGAATGGGTCCGTTTTTTCAAAGGCCAGGTATATGAATGGGGTAAGTTTTGAAATACTGGCTCGCACACCTGTACCAAAATTACCCCTAAGTTATCCCCCCCCCCCCCCCCGAGATGCAAACAGTATAGATCCAGATGAGACAGCTCGTAACGAGCCGTCTCATCAGAAACTACACTTTTTGACATTCTGTTTTTTAATGTTTTTGACTGATATCCCTATTTGCAACTGTGGGCATGCCTAAATTCAAAGATGGAAGAGTCCACTTGAAAAAAAACTAAGGGATGAAACTGTCAACCTTTACCACTCTCTGGACAAATTCAGCAGACAATTTGCATGAAATGTCAAAACCTATTTTCTAAAAAAAAAAAAAAAAAGGACAAATATTTCAAAATGTTATCTGCTGAAAGTCTTACCCAGTGCAGATGATCTGAGCGTTAAAACACTGAATGCGTATATATATTCAGTATCTGAGTCATGGACTGATATTCTCTAATAAGTGAGGTAAGAAAAGTACACTACGCGTAGGAAAGGAATGCCAGGTAGAGATATAGATATGCCGGATTTTTTTCTGTTATTGATTAGACATCGTTTTGTTTTGCAATTATTTGTCAACTACCGAGTTTTTATACGAAATACTCTTGATATGAATCAGAAATGCTAAATACTTGGCAATAGGAACGCTTAACACTTAGCACTCTATGTAAAAAAAAAAAAAAAAAAAATCAGCAGACGACATTTAAACATATTTTTCTTAGTTTTCCCAGAAAACAAGTTTGACATTCCATGCAAATTGTCTCCAGTGGATGGAGACAATTTGCATGAAATGTTAAATCCTGTTTTCTGGGGAAAAATAAGAAAATATCATCAATTTGCCGTCTGCTGAATTAGCCCAGAGGGTGGCTAAGGTTAAACAAGCGTTCGGTTCTTTTTGCAACATTCGAGTAATAAAGCGTTTCGTAGTATTTTTCTATGCGTTATTTTAGAGAACCTCTTCATTGGGTTTCTTTATGGACTTCTAATTGTATGACTTCCTACCTCCAACTTCAAGACTTCACACTTCTAACTTCATGACTTTCTACTTCTAACTTCCGACTTATTACTTCTACCTTCCGACTTCTAATTTCTTACTTCTAACTTCCTACTTCTAATTTCTTCTAACTTCCTACTTCTAATTTCCGACTACTGATTTCCGGCTGCTTACTTCTAACCTCCGCGTTTTAACTTCTAACATGACTTACTACTTCTAATTTCACGACGTTCCTGCTACCAATTTCAGTAGTTCTTGCAAAAAGCCTAATAAATGTAACCGTTTATTTTAGCTTTAGAATTTCTTCTTGAGACTGTGCTGCATGGCACAATGATTCCAACTGAATCAGGGAAGGCCTAGAATCTCATTAAAATTTCTGAAAATTTGTCAAATGAATTATAGCAAAGATACAAAATGCTGTTTTGTCATTCTTCCGTATGATCTCCAGCAGTATTTTGTTGTTTTAAATAATAATAAAAAAGAACGTACTTGAAAAGCAAATCCAGTCTATAAACCGTCACTAGAAGTATAATAGATCAAAAGCAGTAAATCATTTGTCATTTTGATTATAGTGTGCATTTATTCACTCATTTATTCGACCCACGTTATTAGGTTGTTAGAATGGCAAGTTGCGGTATAAAATCAAAGCACCAAGAGTGCTCTGATCCTCGGTGCTGATGGGGAGTGGGGGGTGTGTGTGTGTGTGTGTGTGTGTGTGTGTGTGTGTGTGTGTGTGTGTGTGTGTGTGTGTGTGTGTGTGTGTGTGTGTGTGTGTGTGTGTGTGTATGTTGGAGGGGGGTGGGGGGGGTGGGGGCGTGGCGGTTGCCTGAAATTTTATAGACTTCCAGCACTGACTGGAAATTACACTTTCGGTACCCGATAGCCTCTTTTCGGTCCTTTTTCATTGGAAACGGTCCTTATCGGTATTTAGTGGGACCGCGGCTCGGGTTACATTTTTGACATAAGGCGGTAAATTTGGAGCGTTTTACTGGCGTATTTATATTCGTCCGCCGATATTATACTCAGACTGATTCAAACTGAGGATTCAAATCTTATTTCTTCATAACTTTGAAGTTTCTTTGGTTTTGTTTATTTATTCACTATTTGTAAGCATCAGCGTGTGTAAGGCTAATATGTTTGAATGCAGAATATAGGAATAACAGCCTCAGCAGGAAAGTATTTGCTAGGTAGTTAATGTTAGGTTGGTAGTAACAGGAAAACAAATTGTCGAAATGTGGTTATGTTAAATCTGGTGGTGGTTTGGCAACAACCCCCAACTGTTGTATATTGCAAATGTAGTCACATAATAGTGCAACTTAGCACTTACCATGCTATGGATAAATTCAGCAGGCGACGATGTTATCTTTTTATTTTTCCTAGAAAATAGGATCTGACTGTTCATGCAAATTGTCTGTTTGGGAAACAATTTGCATGAAGTTCACATCCTATTTTCTTGGTTAAGTAAGAAAAATATTTTTTTTTACCAAGCATGCCAATAAGAATTACAGCCGTATGTACCTAAGTTTTCGGACACCTTATCTCCTAATGTTTGAATAGGTCAATTTTAGTACATTTTAGCATGTCTGAAATACTGTTGTATGAGTGCCAAACAGTGTAGACCCTGATCAGTCACCGCGTTTTGTGGCATCTTATCTGGGTCTACACTGTTTGTTCAGGCCTACCTATCCCAATACGTAGGTTAAATGTGGTAATCTGCAATAAATAGTGCATTCATGCTCTTTTGGCAGCTTGCACAACCCCAAATGGCAAAGCGTTTGAACCATATGAATTTATAGATGTGGTTTTCAACACTTCTGTTGCATCATCTGCATCTTGAAACATTTCATCCTTCATCTTTCATCTGCATACCGAAGGTAAATTTGGCAGGCGACAAATGAGCATGATTTCTTTTCTCTTATTTGTCTCCAAGAAAAGAAGTGCCTGACGTGTCATGTGCATCGTCTCTATACACATTAAATGCTGTCATTTATGGCGGAAAACAACAACAACAACAATTATTTCAGTTCTTTTTATTTAAAACTAATTTGATCTCAAACCTAAAATTCTGATCCCTTTTACTTGTGCAAACAGTGCAGATCCAGATGAGACATTTCATCAGACAGGATCCACTGTTTGCCATTCTGTTCTGTATTCGTACTGACATTCCTATTTGCAAGGACGTAAATAATACATCAAAATCAAGTATCATTGAGATTCTGATGCTGATCGGGACAGAAAATAATCGAAATGAAAATACCTGACAGATTTTTACCGGCAGCTGTGAATCTTCGATGTCTTTCGCCTCTTGAAAATCGCCGACGTTTACAAATTCATTTCTCCTTTTTATCAATTAAATAATATGAATGACGCCTTGTAAAAAAAAAAAAAAAAAAAAAAAAAAAAGAAAGATTATGTTTATTTATGCTGTGAGAGAAAACAATCAAGAAAAAAAAGGTAATGTTTATTAATGCTGTGAGAGAAAACAATCAAGAATTACGGTCGTGGTTGTTCGCTCTTTCGAGTGATACCGGCGATAGCGTACCTGTGTTGTCTTGGTAACGAAAGTCTCGCGCGGCTCTCGCGACCGTAGGACTCTTAACACAGGGACGCACGAGATATTGCGGGATTTCGTTTAGTTGCGAATCTTGTAATTTTATACGTCTTTGCTATTTGCAACAGTGGACGCATCCAAATTCAAAGAAGGAAACGTCCACTTCCAAAACTTTAGGAAGAAAGGATTAAACTGGTAACATCATTAGAATACCATATTTATCCAAAGTATTCGGAATGACAGGCCTGAACAAATGGCGAGCCTCAGATCAGAATGCGACATCTGATCAGGTCAACACTGTTTGCCACTCATCCTTGAGTTTTACTGACAGTCAACAGGTAGCAAAATAGTCGTTCAACTTTTAGGACAGATTTGGTAAGTGGGTAAGTAGGTAAGGTGTCCCAGCATTTAGGGTAAGTATAGTAAAGCCAAGATGCTTCACCCTTTTGAATGTAAATCCCTTATTCAGCACTTTTAGACACATATATGAATGAGCTAGTGCATGACAAAACCAACAAAATGGCGTGTGCGCCCAGCGAGGACTCAGATCAGCCTGGGCATGCCCAGGCTGATCTGAGTCTTCGCTGGACGCACATACCATTTTGTTGCTTTTGTCGTGCTCTGGCTCATATGGTAGTATAATTGACTTGTTCAATTTTTAGGACAAGTATGGCAGGGAGTTTAAGTGTTTAATATTTAAGGTCATCAGGTAAAGCCTCGGTGGGGGGGGGGGGGGGGGGGGGGGGGGGGGGGGGGGGGTGGTAACTTAGGGGTAATTTTGGTACGGGTGTGCGAGCCAGTATTTCAAAACCTACCCGATTCATATACCTGGCCTTCGAAAAAATGGACCCATTCATATACTTGATCATCCAAAATGTTGACCTATTCATATACTACCCTTTGATTTTTGTACCCATTTTTTGCTGGTTATTACACAAATATCACAGTCAATTCATGTAATACCAAGAGGATAAGCAGCCTCGAAAAATCTCCGAGGGAAAAAAATGTGCATTTACCAGGATGTCAGAAAAATGGGGCCTTTCACATAGGAATGTAGAAAAATCGGGTCATTCATATACGTTTTGTTGAAAAAAGGGGGCCAATCATATACCTGGCTGCGCTGAAAAAGGGGCTATTCAGCACGCACATCCGTACTATGCCATATATAGGAAGTTACCCCCCGAGGGTAAAGCCCATATACTTCACGCTATTGAATGTAAAACCCTTATTCAGCACTTTTAGACACATCGCCAGGTAGTAAAATGAATTTTTATTTTAGGAAAAGTATATTAAGAAGTTAAGATATCCCAATATTTAGGATAAATACTGTATGTTGAATAACCATTAGAAGAGGCATCAGAGACACCGCCAAATATTACATGACTTGAATGTTTTCCAAGTGCATTGTAAAGTAATTAGAATTACATTCTGTGCATACATAAGTGTAGTTCTGCTTTTTCGATTGTGTCTTCATAATGATCCGCCACAGTCATAGATGTTGAAAAGAGATTTGAGCCGGGGCACAACATTTCCAAAAGGATCGCATTGCGCCCTGCGCAACCACGCAGGCCGATCAGTCTTTGCTGGCTGCCTGAAGACGCTTTGGATTCTTGGCTACCCACATAGCGCCCTGTGAAGACTCAGATCAGTCTGCGCGGATGCGCAGACTGATCTGAGTCTTCACTGGGCGCACATGCAGTTCAGAAGGAAATGCTGTGCCCCGGCTTAATTTGTTAGTTTTATTGCTTGGTTCTCGGTTGTAGTCATTTGCTTTCTGTTAACCACGCTGTTGCTGCGGGCAGGTACGCCCAGCGAAGTTTGCGCATCCGCGCAATCAAGTCAGTCTTTGCTGTGCGCCCTTTGGACAGCTAAGGGTCTAAGCGTCTTTTTTTTTTTTTTTTTTTTTTTTTGTTTATTGGCTTTTTTTCTGTCGGACAGCGAAGGCTCTGGTCAGATTGCGCAATTGAACAGACTAGTCTGATACTTCGTTGGCCTCACATGTTCGAAAGAATACATTATCACGTTATGTCACATCATATATTGTATTATTGTGTCGTGTGGGGGTGCTGGGGTCATGTGTGAACAGGGATGACAAGGATCGACCTGCATGTAGGCATTTTGTTATATCAGAGTCTGTGATAGTGGTCTAGTGGTCTATGCATTCAACAATATCCATTGATTCAGAAACAGAAGTCAGATTATATGAATGAATTCTGCTCGACAACACACTCCCAGAATCATTTTCTCATGATACGGCTTAAATGACAAAAACAAAAATGTCGGCATGTACTTTGGCACACTTTCTATCTTGTGTTATGCTTGGAACCGGTTTTCAATGGCATCGTAAATGTAAAATACAGGCAGATAGATGACTAGACGCAAGAATTCGGACAAACGATCAGTAATATCAGGGAAAAAGACAATTTCGGTCGAAGGGGCTTAACCCAGAAACTTCTGCTATGTAAGTTGAATCTTTTATTGCAGTTATTTCCCTTTGACTGCATGACATTCTCTAGCACATATAATCAGTATTAACCTATTTATGCAAGCTGACACTTCTATCTCAACTATTTGGACGGGTCGATTTTCAACAGAATGGTTGTCTGGTTAGTTTTTATTATTACCATGTTTTATAAAACAAAATGTTCTGTAATTAATGTAAACTGTGTAGACCCTGATCACACATCTTTTTTTTTGTGTGTGTGTTTCTTTCTGTTTGTTTCCAAGTATTACTTTATTAGTAACGGTGCCTGTATAATTAATGCAAAACAAGAGAAGGCATTTGTAGAACAAATTAATACAGAAGTAATCTAGAAGTCAATCCATTCATTTAAGTTTTTGTAGAACAAATTAATACAGAAGGCATCTAGAAGAAAGTCAGTTCATTTATTTAATTTTTTGTAGAACAAATTAATACAGAAGGAATATAATAGAAAGTACATCCATTTATTTAAAATTGAGCTCGATTACAATGTAAGCAAACACCAGTGAATCTGAAAGCGAACAATGAAGGCCCTGATCTGACACAGCTGCGCAAGCTGATCTTGGTCTTCACTATCTGCATATGCCACTGTTGGTTCTTTTTCGCATGATGCGGCTTAACCGATGCAGAGAAATTGAAAAATATATACGCATAGCTTTTGGTAGACGCCTTTATGAATTAGATAAGCCAGGATCCAGGATACAGAAAAAAATCTCCCTTACTGCAAACGCGCGATAAAATCCTACTTTCAGTCTGTGCATCCTGCACATACGCTCTGGTCAGGGCCCTGCCTGTTAACCAATATACTGCCAATATTTGAAATTTTCCAGTTCTGTTTTCAGTTACATAACATCTTTGCTTAAGCAGACTGCTCATATCCGCAGTCTGTTATGAGTGTTTATCATTTAGCATGTTGTGGGCAAATTCAGCAGACGACACACTGATGATCTATTACTTAGATTTTCCCAGAAAAATAAGACTTGACATTTCATGCGAATTGTCTCCTGGGAGACAATTTGCATGAAATGTCAGATCCTATTTTCTGGAAAAAAAAAAATTAAGAAAAATAGTTCAAAATGTCGTCTGCTGAAATTTTTACCCAGCATGCTAGGCGTTTCTTATTATATTTGCCCTAAATATTGGGACACCTTCACATCTTACCAAACTTGCCCCAAAATTTGAACAAGTCCATTTTACTACCTGTTGATGGGTTAAAAAAATGCTGGATGAGTGACAAACAGCGTAGACCCTGATCAGACGCCGCAGAACGCGGCGTCTGATCTAGCTCTACCCGGTTTGTTCAGGCCTGTCTGTCCTGATGCGTAGGGTAAATACGGTATGGGCAGAGTGAAATTGGTTTGTGATTACATACAAGATTCAATACATCATCCCATATTTGAGAAAATAGGGGTCTCGCGGGAAAATGGGAACAGCGAATGCCCAGATCTGTCTGCGCATACGCTACAAAATCCTCGGATATTATAGGAAAAAATCAAAAACAGGGGCAACAAACGATTCTGATGAATTTATGCAGTTGTGCAGGCCTGAGCGGAACCCTCTCTGTTTGTATATGCATAAAAGGGACCTTTTTCTTTCGGCAAGGCTCATTTTCTATTTAATGCAGCAATTTCTGTGTTTTTCATTAACAAGTGATTAACGCTTAGCATGCTAGGCAAAAAATTCAGCAGACGACATTTTGAAATATTTTTCTTACTTTTCCTAGAAAACAGGCTTTGATATTTCTTACTAATAGTTATTTTTTTGCAGGGATTTCAGGTGCAAAGGAGACAGTTTACATTAAATGTCAAAGCCTATTTTCTGGGAAAAATAAGAAAACAATATTCAAACTGTCTTCTGCTGAAAATTTTACCCAGCATGCTAAGCGTTAACAAGTGATTAAAGACACCCACTTTTACACCTGGAATCCCTGCAAAAATAACTATTAGAAAACAACAAGGTTATAATGTTGCTTTGTGTAATAACTATGTAAACTCTCTCTCTCTCTCTCTCTCACACACACACACACACACACACACACACACACACACACACACACACACAAATCTTATTTAAGTGCATCGTTTTATTTCTTCGATCACAACTCATAAAATATGTATTTGTTAATTCTTCAAACACAATAAAGCTGTATCTTATTAATTCTTTGAAATACATCTTAGCTGCGAGTTTATTACCATATTTACACTAATCATTCAGACTTTAATGTCTGAGCAATCAGTATAGGCCGAGATCAGATGGTACAGATTGTGGTGACTGATGTTCGATAATGCGTAATTTTGACCCTCACGCTAATCAATCCACACCCCTATGCCAGCCCCAACCGCCCAAGGGCATGACATTTAGTGAATATAACATTGTGTTCTATTCTACAGCCCATTCAATTTGATAACATGACCATGTTGTGAAAGGTGTAATTTGACCCATTGCCCAACTAATCCCAACCCCTCGCCGAGCTTCATCCACTCAGAAAATAAAGTTAATAATCAAAGTTCTGGCAATGCCAAATAAAGGAGTATGCCTCAGACAGTTCTTTATCTGATGGAAGACCTTTAACCCCAGTGCTGTCCTTACTTGAGGGGCATTGATACACTTGGCAGATTTATTGCCGTTTTTTTTTTTCAAGAGGGACAGCTTTTGTGCCATTCTGTGTGTATTTGTGTTTTTTTGTTTGTTTGTTTTTTTCACTTAATACCCTTCTGAAAAGGGGAGCAACTTTTTTTCTTTTCAAGTAGATCCCTTTACAGAAAGAAGGCAAACAGTATTTACAGTTGCCTCCCCTGAAAGTGTATCATCTCCCCTTAAGCTCCATTTACTTTCTCCTGGTATTAGAGACTGACTTGAAGATCCGTTTACATTTCTGTAAGGGCTAGAAAAGTAGCATTTTTACTGCAAACGTTTGCTTTCTCAAATAGCCAAACAGTGTAGACCCAGATCAGACGCCACAGAATGCGGCGTCTGATAAAGGTCTCCACTATTTGCAAATAGTCATTACGGAAACACGCCTATTCAAATATACTGAAAATTTTACAACCAAAAAAGGAAACTTTTTAGATAAAAAAATCAGATATTTTTCATATTTCTATTCAAAACATAGATTGTGGGTACTCGTTAGAACCGCCTCGATGAGTACCCACAATCAATGTTTTTGAGCAGAAATAAGAAAAATAATGTATACCCCTGTAAACCAAACCCCAGTTTTACTATATAAAAGTGGGGTTTAAGGGGGTCAAAATTATATAGGTATGTTTTCGTGACGTCAACCATTTTTCTAAATATCTAAAGTGCATAGACTGACATACCTAAAATCGAAATTAGAATATTCCAGTATATAGTGTGGGGCAGTTCATTCAGTCTACAATGGGTTAAAGATGATCTGATTTCATAAAATTGTCCTCGTAATCTTTCTGGCCAAATCCTATGGATTGGAAGAAAAACCTTTGTAAATCCATCGCCCAAAACGGATGACAAATGTGATCTTGCTAACTACTGACCTACCTTTATTGTAAGTTGATGGAACACAACTGGTGCATCTAACCCAGCTTAAGGTATATACTTTCAGGGGTAGGAGTGGGGGGGGGGGGGATGGGGGAGGAGATCTGTAAAATGGTTTTGCCTACCCTTCCGGAAAGGGATCTGCTGTAAAAGGAAATAATTTGCTCCCCTTTGATATTGGTATCTTGCCGGATCCGACTAGACTGACTCCCGTCTAACTGATACATAAATCAACATAAAAACTATTTATATTTTACAAAAATCCAATCATTTGGAATGTCCTTCTTTCTGTTATATGACTGGTAAGGGAGATGATATGTGTAGAAAACTGGTCTAGGAGGAGTATTTTACCTTTGTTAATTTTGAAATGTAAAACTCATAGCGTGGTGCCAGGCTAGGATTCGACTTATAAGTCGCTTAATAAATACATCATTCTAAAAAAACTGTTCGCGGTTATGATATATTTCGATTAGAACACTCGCAAATAATAAAAAAAATAATAAAATAACAAATAAGTAATAACCAACATATACTAAAAAGAAAATAAAGTGAACTTAGAAAACAAGTATTATATGCGGAAATAATGTGCAATCTGATGCCGCTGAAACAAGGAAGCAGTTGTTAAGATCACTCATGTGTTATTTATTAGTTTCAAGATACTTTTTCGATGTTACCTGGAATTATAGCATGTGGTTCTTATTGTTTGGCACAGAATGCTGATATATACATCTCGAAAGAATTCAAGAGCCGCTACATGCAAAACCCCAGTTACATGATGTCAAGTTTCATACGCGCTACGCAAAAAGAGGGATTGGTATATGCCAACAACGAAGGCCCTGATCAGACTGCGCGGATGCGCAGTCTGACAGGGCCTTCGATGTTCGCCAGGCATAAGTTCCAACAACCCACTCCTTAACTACTGCGCTCACGGCTGACCGTTCCATGAATTAAAGTATTTCTGATGCAGTTTCTTTTCAATTGTTGGTTAGTTCCGTGCTCGATAAAGTGCCGTTTGGTTTTGTGAATTCGTTTTGTGTCATTCAATCTTGCCTTAGAAGGGCTGTGTTACGTTATTGTGACCATTCCTGGGTGTCTCCTCATTTGCTTTATTTGTAAGGAGACCTTGATCATGGCACACGAATGGACAGGCTCACATGTATAGAGGATTTCGCTGTTCATCAGTCATTTAAAAGATTCTATATGAAAACGCAACAGATGCTTTAATACTGTGATTCTGAACAGACTGGTCGTCCGGTTTTGCAAAGAAGGCCTCACATATATAGAAGTCAACAAGGATTGCCTTTGGAAACAAAGAACACACAAAATCACAAAAATCGGAGACTCGGTTTGATTGAGTCTCTTCATATGCAACGTTGTAGTTTGCGAGGGTGCATACGCCCGCCTAGCGCCAGCTTAAAGCGGTATTCGATTTTCAAAGTAACCAGGATGGGCTCAATGATCTCAAAGGAAATAAAATGTAACCTGCACTATGATGACGTACGGGGAGACTTTTTACGGCCGCCACACGGCACAACACAAGCTACAGTATATACTAAAATTTGAAGTGTCCATTTTATCTTCTGTTGATGGATCTGAAATATTGTTGGACGAGTGACAAACAGTGTAGACCCTGATTAGACCTCTAATCTACTACTACTACTACTACTACTACTACTACTACTATTTCTACTACTACTACTACTACTAAAGTCCCCCTCGCACACATACATCATATTTTAATCTTATCCAAAAGTATCTACAAATTACTGTTTCGTTTTTCTAGGAAATATATTCATCAAAAGAATTTGACAGCTATGGTATGGAGTTAAGTTGTCCTCATACATTGTTATCGTTATTATTATTATTTTCTTCTGGTAATCAATTTGGCATAGACTGAAGTTTGCAGTTTGAAAATAAAATAATGTCAAACTTAAGAACCGTCGCGATTTTATTATTGTGTTCAAGAAAAAAACCCCAAAAATATTCCAACTGATTCTCAACAGTATACGTCAATATTTTTGCTTTCGATCAACCGTATTTACCCCAAATATTGGGGCACCTTAACCATACTTGTCCTACAACTTGAGCAAACCCGTTTTACCGCCTATTGATTTAAGCAAAACTGCTAGGTGAGTGGCAAACAGTGTAGACCCAGATCAGACGCCGCGTTCTGCGGCGTTTGATCTGGGTTTACACTCTTTGCTAAGGCCTATCTGTCCGAATACTTAGGATTATTACGGTAGTTTATCTTGATGCAGGTTTAATTTTCAATTGAATTTGGGAGAAACCTGGAAGAAAATATATTATTACCACAAGACTGCGTGCCAAACTTTGAATTAATTTAAGATAAACACTCCAAAGTATGCCATATTTACCCTAAATGTTCGGCGAGTGTGTCAGAGCAAGCACTGTAGACTCAGATCTGAAGCTCCTTAACTTTAGTAAGCATTCTACATAAATCCACAGCAGGCCGTTATCGGCCCGTCAGGGTAGCTGACGGGCCGATAACGGTCCGCTGTAGATTTATAAAGGATGCTAGCTTCAGGATATAGCTGGGTAGCGAACACTGTAGACGCAAAACTAATTATTTTGGGAAGAAACCAATCAAGAAGTACCTACCTTTACTGATATAGGGAAGAGACTGTACAGGTAATTAATTTTCTCAGTTACTTTACGGTCCAAAATCTAAGGCATTTATATATTAGTGTAAACAATATTTAATTCGGATCACTACAATTGATAACAAAATATTGCCACAAAGTGGTCAAAGTTCCTCGCAGCATGTGGCAAAGGCAGATCACACAAGGTTTTGATTGTGTTGGAGTTTAACGACACGTCAATCCTTGTGGGTCATTTTGTTTCGTCTCCCAGGTGATAGAAGAGACAGTAGAGATGAAAGAGATGGATAGGGAAGAAAACAGAAAATGAAAGAAAGTGAAGGATCAGAAGAAATAACAACATTCTCCCTCTACCCTCACCTGCTGCAAGGACAACTGCAAGCCAATATCAGTTGGGCGTCCCGGTGACAAAAGCTACAAGACACCTTCGCCTCTCCCAACCACCCCAGATAACTCAAGAAGTCATCTTTCTTGGTCATGATGCATCGACTCATTAGGCTTAGCATGTGTGTGAAGTTTCATGAAATTATTCCAGAGGGTCAATGAATTACAGATTGGAACGAAGTGTATCGGACAAAACGACAAGCGGACGGACGGACGGAATCCTACTTTTACCAATGTTTCCCGCTTCGCTAGCGGCGGGGAGCAAATAAGGGATAAGAAGTAAATCACGGGAACTGTTTAAAAGCTGTTTGCCATTTACACCTTGATACATACAAGGGCATCTATGGTGTGAGCCAGTGCATGACAAAACCAACAAAATGGCATGTGCACCCAGCGAAGACTCAGATCAGTCTGGACATCCGCCCAGTCTGATCAGAGTCTTCGCTGAGCGCTCAATGGGTTGCTAAGGACCCAAGCTTTCTTCATGCGGACAGCGAAGACTGATCAGACTGGGCAGATGTCCAGACTGATCTGATTCTTCGCTAGGCGCACCTGCCATTTTGTTGGTTTTGTCATGCGCTGCCTCATATATGTTGATAAATGCCTTCATAGTGATCGAAAACAAAACAAAACAAAAAAAAAAAAAAAGGCTTATTTATGTTTGGAAACAATTTCTTGCTACACTTATCCGGAACCAAGCCCATATTACTACCTGGTGTATCTAAGGCAAGACAGTAAAACTCCTGGCTGCGTTCAGTGAAGTGTCGCGGCTATTTGCGAATATGCGAATATTTGCAAACTTTCCGATCAGTTGTAACAGTTTCGGCGGATGGTAGAAAGTATCTGAGCTGCCTTTTGACACAACCGAAATGGCGGCCTAAGCGAATGAAATTTATGTATTCTTCTTTATAATAAAAAATATGAAATTGTTTACTGCGTTGATATTATGTATTCGATCTTGTATGAAATTTATAATTATTGATATAATTTATTCGATGCAATGTTAACCCTCCTCTTGCTGAGCACGACATGCCCTGCCTTAGCAAACAGTGTAGATCCAGATCAGTTGGCTTCTGAAGAAGCCAACTGATCTGGATCTGCACTGTTTGTCATTAAATATGTGAATTTCTATCAAAAACCCGGTGAAATAATTTGATTGGCAGGAAATTAGAAGTGGGCGAGGCATCTTAATTTATTCAGCATGACAAGGGTTAAGTGTCGCCAACGAAGATAACGGCTGCTCCTTAATTTGAGAATAACTGTTCAGAAGCTGCAACAAGAATTCCGCGAAAGGCGGTGTCGCACCTGGGAGTGGGGGGGGGGGGGGGGGGGGGCAAGGCAGTTGGGGCTCAATTAATACGTATAAAATATAGGTCAAGGTCACTGGGTCAAGATGCATGCTGAGTAAGGATGCCGAGGAGAAACATTATGCAAGGTTTGAAGGTTCTAGCAACTATAGTTGATGAGATCGTAAGGGTTGACCCGAAATTTGTCAAAGTCACTGGAGCGTAAAATATAGGTCATCACGGGTCAAGGTCCGTACTGAGAGAGGATGTCGAGGAGAAACAATATGCAAGGTTTGAAGGTTCTACCAACTATAGTTGATGAGATCGCAAGGGTCAATGAAATTGTTGACGTACGGACAGACGAATGGGACAGACGGACGTACGCACGCAAAGAAAACCGGACGCCTATGTCGCACCATGCCAGCAGGGGCTACAAAAATATTTTGCGAAAACTGTTCGCGAGTGTCCTGCTGAACTGAACGCCCTGACGTGATCCTCGTTAATGTATCTGTATAAGAGAGTTATTGAAACTTCACGCGATTTTTTTTTTTTTTTTCGTAATCAGGTACTGGCAGTAGCAATCCTTGATCAAATTCAACAATGTGCGCTGCTTGAAAGCACGATAAGCATATTAGCACGTAACGTCAGAAAAGGTACCTTCGGACATGTACGCCCAACGAAGATTCAGATCAGCCTGCGCGTTCGCGCAGTCTGATCATAGTCTTGACTGGGCACATTTTTGATATCCAAGGATACAGAGTTTCTTCATGTGGACAAAGAAGACTCTGATCAGACTGCGCGGATGCGCAGGCTGATCTGAGTCTTCGTTGGGCACACGTGTCAAAAGGTACGATTTCTGACATTGAGGCTCGTATGTACCTGTATACCAATTGCGGAATTGGTACGAAGACAACCTCAAACCAAGTAATTTGTACTGGGGCCAACAAAAGGGACCTTGAGCATACGTGTAAAGGAAAAAAAAAATCCGGACCAGCCAACACTTCCGCTAAGACTGTCCAGGATCTTATATTTTGCTATATGCATTTCTGATGTCTGATATCAGATAAGTGAAAAATGAAGACTCTGACCAGTCTGCGCATTCGCGCGTGCGCGAATGCGCAGACTGGCCTGAGTCTGCACTTTTGGATTAATTCTTGGCATTGGTCTAACTGTACAAAACTTGGCACAGCGCTGGGTAAACTGGATAAATTGATGCAGTTAAATGTGCAGTTGTCATTAACAGGTAAATGTTTGGAATTCGCAGACTTTTCATGCATGATGTCAGTCAACATGAAACTCCAGGGCCCAGGTTAACAATCATTCCCCAGAATTAAGGTGCACCTTTAGTTAACGTCTGAAAATTTAGTACATGAATTGAACTGAAATGAATAGTTTTGTGTTTGTTCAGTAGTCGAATTCGAAATACACTTATTTGTTTCATCGTTGAAAATCAGCTTTCATGTGAAAAGGCAAAATGTGCTATGCAAACCTCAAGTCCTTAAAGTTAAGGGCGGTCTTAACTAAGGAATGAGTGACCTTGAACCAGGTCTCCAAATTTCCTTACCTATTTATTAAACTTTACTACTCTCTGGGCAAATTCAGCAGACAACAAACTGATAATATTTTCTTCTTTTATTCCAGAAAATAGGCTTTGACATTTCATGCAAATTTCCGAAATGTCAAAGCCTATTTTCTGAAAAAAGTAACATGTTTTTTAGTATGTCGTCTGCTGTAATTTTTACCCAGGATGTTAAGCGTTAAAGAATAATTATTATGTCATATTTAACGATACGTTTAGTTTTGAACAACGGGGACCTGGAACGTCCTACTATGTATATACCCGGTACTAATCTTCAACATGTCCGACTTTATGCGACGTCCTGGACACTGTCAATGAGTAGTTGGAGGCCCTGTTCAGACTGCCCTGACAGTCAGGCTGATCTAGGTCTTCGCTGCCCGCTTATCATTTCAAATGGCGCGGTTCAAATAAATGTTCTGGGATCTCATTAAAATCGTCTCTCCAACACACATAATATGGTCTGTATTATATTGAATGCCACTTTTTAATTTAAATTGATACACTACCAAAGGACATCACTCTGACCAGAAAATATTTGTCTGCCTTTTTAAAAGGGGGCTACTCTTAAAGGAAAGAATTTGCTCCCCCCCCCCCCCCCCCGGAGCAAATTCTTTCCTTTTTGAGTAACACCTTCCAGAAGAGATTCATATAATAGGAAAGCAAATACTTTTTTGTCTGTTGGAGTAGTCGCCCTTCGTAAAAAGAACTTTCAGGTAAAAGTGCTCTCTGCATTTATTCAAGTTAAAACCACCCCAAAACATTTTAGCTGAGGGGCTCTGATGAGATCCAGAGCATAACTTGAAATGATACAACTCTGCTGAGATTCCAGAACATTTGAGCTTGATCGTGATATATTCTAACGAGACGTCAGGGTATAAGTATTACCGTATTTACCATATGTATTGGGACAGACAGGCCTGAGCAAACAGTTTAGACCCAGATGAGACGCCGCAGAACGCGGTGTCTCATCTGGGTCTACACTGTTTGCCACTCATTCAGCAATTTTTTAGACACAACATCGGGTAGTGAATCGTACTGGTTCAAATGTTAGAACATATATGGTAGGGAGTTGAGGTGTCCGAATACTTAGGGTAAATACGGTACCCTCGGGAGACGAGTAAAATCAATGATGTACCCCTGAAACTGCAGCTTAACCTTGAGTTCCGGTGAGTGCCATGCCACATGAAACTATGCCTTTGGGGCAAAAATGCCCAGATCAGCCTGTGCACTTCACTGTTCGCCAACAGCATAAATTCATACTAAAGATTCTACCGACAAGCACCAAACTAAAGACCTGGTGTGCAGGCTGATCTCGTACATGGCCAAAAGGCACGTATTCGCATGACGTAGGTCATTTCCCCCCCCCCCCCCCCCCCCTGAAAGTTCGACAGGAATCTGTTACAAGGATACCCACGCACCATACTTTCTTGGCAACATACATTTGTATGTACCTCATGTAATGACAGCTGTAATCACCGATACCGACAAATAATAATGAACCAACGCATGACAAAACCTACAAAGTGGCATGTGCGCCAAGCGAAGACTCAGATCAGCCTGGGCATCCGCCCAGTCTGATAAGAGTCTTCGCTGTCCGCATGAAGAAAAATTGGGTCCTTAGCTACCCATTGAGCGCACAACGAAGAATCTGATCTGATTGGGCGGATGCACAGTCTGATCTGAGTCTTCACTTGGCGCACATCTATTTTGTTGGTTTTGTCGTGCGTTGGCTCGATTATATGTTCCGAATCCAACATCCGAATTCGATAATGTATGCATTTTAACGCCATGCATGCTGGGTAAAAATCAGCAGACGACATTTCGCATTTTTTCCAGAAAATAGGCTTTGACATTTTATGTAAATTGTCTCTTAAGCCTATTTTCTGCGAAAAATGGAAAAATATCATCAATTTATTGTCTATATATAAGTCATCATACAAAAATCCTCTACCTCTGTCTCGATATATTATAGTTACATTACATTATACACGAATCGCGCCATGGAAAAATGTGTCTTCGGGGCGAATGAGGACAGCGAAGGCCCTGATCCGACTGTGCACAGCTGTCCACTAAAAGAATCATTGAATTATAGAGTTATGAGGCAGCGCACGACAAAACCCACCAAATGGCATGTGCGCCCAGCGAAGACTCAGATCAGCCTGGGCATCCGCCCAGTCTGATCAGTCTTCGTTGTGCGCTCAGTGGGCAGCTCAGGACCCAAGGTTCCTTCATGCGGATAGCGAAGACTCTGATCAGACTGGGTGGATGCCCAGGCTGATCCGAATCTTCGCTGGGCGCACATGCCATTTTGTTGGTTTTGTCGTGCGCTGGCTCAATATTATATCAAAGTCGAGCGAAAGTTCTTATCAGATTGGCAGGCATCGCTGGCTGATCTGGATCTTTACGGTTCGGATATGCCTCAAAGGCCCGTTTTCTCTTGGCGCGGTTCACCATTAAAATTACATAACATTTGAGACGCAAGATAATTTAAAAAAAAAGGCCCTCATATGCAGGCAATGGAGGCTGAGATTAGAGAGGGCATTCATGCAGTCCGATTAGAGCCTCCGTTGTCCGTATAGAATATATTGAAGAGAGGGCTCTATTCAGTCTGAGCAGACGCTCTACTTTCCCATTCCAAGATTTTCAAAAATTTATACGAAGGTCACTAATGAGGCGTAACTGGCCGAAAACAATTACTCTGGCCAATAAAATTGTCACTTCTGCTGTTTTCTGTTTTGTGAGTGTGTTCATAACTCTCAAGGGTCATCCCTTTCAGAATCTATTTCACTGTTCGCGTATGAGGTGAGGATCTATTTCTGATTTTGTAAACACGTGTGGTTAAGGGGAGTGTAACAGATGAAAACTTTTTATACCCCATGTATATACAAAAGAATAAATGAGCCGGTACACGAAAAAAGGAACCTTATAGTTTTCCGGTTTGTGGTTCTTCAAATGCGCATGTGCGGTCCCCTATTTGGGCCACAGACATGCATTTATTGTTTGAAGCTTCCTCAAGGTCTAAACTAATAGTCTGCGAACAGCAAAGGCTCTGGCGAGACTGCGCTTATGCGCAGGCTCGCCTGAGTCTTTGCTGATCGCCTATGCGATAAGTACCCTTTTTCATGTGCTGGCTTAAATTGTCTTGACTACAACTCCTGCTACGTGTAGAGCATTCCAAGAACTTAACATCATGAACGTTTTCAAAAGAAGTAATTTCTTCGCACCTGACATTTATTATGAGCCTCGCCTTTTCAAAATACACCAATAGGGCATATGCGGACAGCAAAGGCCCAGATCAGCCTGCGCATCCGCGCAGGCTGATCTGGGCCTTCGCTGTCCGCTTACAGAATCATTAGGTACAGTAGAAAGGAAAACATCTGGTCAGACTACCATACTTACCCCAAGTATTCGAACAGACAGGTCTGAGCAAACAGTGTTGACCCAGGTCTGGCGCCGAATTCTGTGGCGTCTGATTTGGGTCTTCACTAATTGCCACTCAGCCAGCAGGTTTTAGCAACTTCAACAGGTTGTAAAATAGACCTTTCAAGTTTTAGAACAAGTATTGTAAGGATTTTGTGTTCGAACACTTAGAACAAATATGGTATATGATTTTGCTGGCTGACTGGATCTGTATTGTTCGCATATATATCCTGACGACTCCCTTTCTTGTAAGAACAGGCTCCGAGGTTAACTCAGCTGAGCATGAAATTTGTACTGCTAATTAATCTCAAATTATTAGCAATTGCAAATTCTTTCTTGCTAAACATAGATGAGCATGAAAGTTTCTCAACTAAAGAATATGAAAATGCCATCTATTCATATTCATTAGCAGAGAAAATTTCGTCGGTTCGATGATTCCTTGTTCGATGAAACCTTTCTGTTCCTCTCATGACTTTTCAGTTCTTATAATGATTACCGACTTGATTACCCCAAATGGCTGAAATACCGGCAACGGAACATTGAAACACAAAATCGTAAACTCAATTAATTTTAAACTATTTTATCAACTAACTTTAAGCTTAAACCCTAGGTAAGTTTGATGAGACTAGAATAGCGTACCATTTTTGTACATGTGCAAGTTGTTCTTTTCCGGTATTTTCTTGTACTAGTCCTGCATGCAACATTTCGCAGCTTGACTCATTCAAAGGAGTGGTCATGAGATCATATGGGACGTGTTAAGCGAAAAAAAGTGCCTTCAAACATGTGCAACATGTGCAGCTTCAGATCATCTGCGCATGCGCAAAGTCTCATCCGGCCATTTGCTCTCCATTGGAACATTCTGTAGTATCCAATAGTTCTGTTTGAGGACAGCGAAGGCACAGATTAGACTGCGCATATGCGCAGACTGATCTGGGCCTTCGCTGTCCGCATATTCCCCAAAACATGTTTTCGCATGGCGCGACCTATTTCGTTTTGGAACCAGTATTTCCTATTTGATTTAAAGATTTTCTGCCAGTTTGCAAGGGGAAACAAATCTTGCATACAGAGATTTAGTTCCCCCCTACTTGGGTACTGTTAAACAGGGGGCCTCTACTTGGGTCTACTATTAAAGTAAAGAATTTGCTCCCAGAGCAGACCCAGTGAGAAGGAATGTAAAATATTTTCTTGCATCATTTATTGCCCTTGAAAAAGTATCCCTTTCCCTGTATCGGAGTTGGGCTCCATTGAACTGTGTATGCCAAGACCAGTGTTTGATGTTATTTTGTTGAAATTGAAGTCTAAGGTGGATACGTGCATGTTAATGGTATGCACATTCCATCCAGACCGAGAAAAATAGATAAAGAGAACAGATACGTGCTTTGAACAACTGTGCATGCTCACTATCTGGCCTAAGTATGCACAGTTCTTAGATTTTTTTTCTTTCTTTTTTTCATTACTATGAGCATAGACTTAAAACGTCATTGAGATGTCATTCGCATCTCATAAAATGGACTGAAAACTGCAGAACCCTTCTTGAACTATTTGCTGATTATGAAAATTCACACAGATCAGATCCTGATCAGACTGCACAGATGCACAGTCAGTCTGGTCTTTTGTTACCCGCATATGCGCAATACCTTAAACCTCACTCCTCTGTCTGTCTGTCTGTTTGTCTGTCTGCCTGTCTGTTTCTCTCTCTCTCTCTCTCTCTCTCTCTCTCTCTCTCTCTCTCTCTCTCTCTCTCTGTATCGGCTAATAGAGTAAGATTCCGTCTTTCAGCAAAAAATCATTATTCATATTAAGGAGTCCGCTGATAACATAAGACGTTTAATAACTGTATATTAGCCGTGACAATCCAAAAGGTCCCTTAATAAAAATGCTGAATGCGCAGAATCAGAACATTATGAGCATGCGCGTACTTCATACACACAATATCTTATTGTATCATCTACGTGCATGGTTGTGAACGTCGTAGACCCAGATCGAACTGCGCATGCGCAGCTCGATCTGGGTCTACGACATTCACTTATATGAATAAAGGTACTTTTATGAATGTTGCTGCAGGTTCATAAGAAGGTGTAGACGTACATTGTGGCATGCATTTACTTGGAAAATACTCAAGTCTCTGAACATTTTGGCATTGACAGCAAAAGGTCTTCCAAAGAATATTCTAGAACTGACTTGCTTCTTAACGCTGGGTTAATATTTCAGCAGACGACATTTTGAAATAGTTAGAAAACATTTTGACATTGCATGCAAACTGATTCCTTAGGAGACAATTTCTTTGAAATGTCAAAGTTTATTTTCAGGGGAAAATAAGAAAAATATAATCAAATTCATCGTTTGTTGAATTAGCCCAGAGAGCGGTAAAAAGTTAAAAACAGTACACCTGAACTTATACGAAGTGGGAAAACGAAACATGATATATTCTCTTACCATATTCACCCCAAGCAATCGGATTATTTTTGACTGAACTGAGGTTTACGGCCCAGTTAACCCCTTCGGACTATGCCGAGCCGATCAGTTTACCTAACCATACATTATCCTGGACCGGCTTAGTCCTCTAAGCGGTTAACCAGTATTTGTGCGCAATTGACAACTGCCTTTCTATGATCAGCGGATGGGACCCAAGTAATCGGACTGACAGGCCTGAGCAAAGAGTGTAGAACGGGGTGCCTGATCAGGGTCTACACTGTTTGCCATTAATTCAGTGGTATTTTAAACACATCAATACAAAAGCGAATCTACAGGGGATTTCTGGAGTTTAGCTGAACCCCTACCCCTTTCCCTTGACTCAAAATTTCATTTTCATGGGAATTTTGAATAATTTTAATCAATTTTAGATACCGTTTTACGTAAAATATCCGCACACCTTAAGTCTTTACCGTATATTCTCCAAAATGTGAACATGTCCATTTTACTATCTAAAGATGTGTCCAAAATTGTTTGACAAGGGGCAAACATGTAGACCCAGATCAGACGCCGCGGAATGCGGCGTCTGATCTGGGTCTACACTGTTTGTTCTGGTCTGCCTGTACAGATACTCAAGGTAAATACGACATTTTGATCAAATCGAACCTCCTGCAATAATTTGAACACCTGGAGCTACCTTCTGAGAATAGATCTACTCTAAAAGGATTCTATTCGAAGTTTTTGTTTGTGTTGAGGTTTTACGGCCCAGTCAACCCAATTGGGTCATGTTGAGCACGGTCAGTTTACCTAACCACACGTTTACTGGGCAGGCTTAGTTCTCTAAGCGGTTAACCAGTATTGTGCACATTCGTTCGCCAGAAACTGACAACTGCCCTTCTTGAATCAGCGGAAGGGAGAGAATGACCGTAGAAAATATTTCTTGGTCTCCAGTCGGATGGCACATCCAACTGAGCCACCGAGGCCGGCTTCTATTCGAATATATATCCATAAAAGAACAGTGTTCGAACACTGTTGCATATAATATGCAGATTTTCACAGTGTTTGATGTTAATTTATCAAACATAATATATAGATCGTAAACGTGCATCGTATTTTAATTCTTCGAATGTAATTCTTTATCTCTTAATAGCTATAAGGCGTCTGGATATTACATTTGGTGCGTTTCCACAATTTTCTACAAAGCCGACAACTTTTGTGACTTCCTGTTTGCTTTCCTGAACACCGATTCCCTTTCTGTAAAGGATTCCACTCTAAAAGGAAAGAATTTGCTCCCGGAGGGAGCAAATTCTTTCCCTTTCGAGTAGACTCCTTTCAGAAAGGAGGCAAAACATTCTGAGAGTTATCGCATATGAAAGTGTGCCAATTCTCTTTAAATGGAACAGAATAATTGAGGCCCTCCCTGGGCGGTACCTGTTCCCTTGTTCCCCTGAAATAAATCGGCATTTTGCCTTCTTCCCCTAAATCAAAAGCTTGATTTTGTATGTTCCCTGTTCCCCCAGATTATCTTTGTTCTCCTGTTCCCTTCATTTTAGGGGTTTGTTTCCTTGTTCTTCTGAAATAGATGGCATTGTCCCCCTGTTCCCCCAAACCCCTGGGAGGACCTCATAAATCATTGTGGCTAAAAACCTGTTGATTTGTCAGCCTGTTAACCTTACCCTCTCTGGGCTAATTCAGCAGACGACAAACAGGCAATAGTTTTATACTTTGTTTTATTATTATTATTATTATTCAAAAGAAAATATCTTTTGACATTTCATACAAATTGTCTCCTAATTTGCATGAAATTCCAAAACATATTTTCTGAAAAAAAAAAAAAAAAAAAAATAAGGAAATATTTAAAGTGTTAAAAACACATAATGAATGAGTTCGTTGCTCGTATTTTACAAGATTGTGTAACAAGCTCCTTTTTCGCCCGACGCGATCCAAACAAATTTTAATTATGTTATGCTAATGTAAATACCTAAATATAGAACTTGAAAAAAAAATATCAGTACAGTTTCCTAGTGACATGTCTAAAAAGAGCTGACTGAAGTGGCAAATAGTGCAGACCCTGATCAAACTGATCTCTTTTATGATCATTTTCATCTTGGTCTACAGTTTACTCAGGGTTATTTGAGCCGCAATGCCATAAAACGTACCCTCGGATATGAGCGCCCAGCGAAGATTCAGATCAGACTGCGCTTTCGCGCAGTCTGATCTGCACTGGGCGCATGTTGGATAGCTAAGGATACAAAGTTTCTTCATGCGGACAACGAAGACTCTGATCAGACTGAGTGGATGCGCAGGCTAATTTGAGTCTCAGTTGGGTACGTTTTCTCACGTTGTGGCTCATTTGTATGTAAGAGAAAATACAATATTTAATTTTACGAGCAGAAATAAAACAAATGTAACTAACTGGGATTATTTTTCAAGAAAATAAATCAAACTGTAAATCTGAAAGTTAAGTTTTTAATTTTCAGACTTTAGAGTGATGAATTTAAAAATCTGCAGACATTTTGGAAGCTGTCTCATTTTACTCAGTAATGCGGACAACACATGCCCTGATAATTCATGCTGTGCAAATCTGGGCCCTGTTGTTCAAAGCGTCGTTAGCTTAACGAGCTCGTTAAGGGTCATTTCGTTAACTGTTTTAGCGGATTCAATATACAATATTATGATATTTTTTGCAGAAAAAATGTGAGTAGCTTTTGCACTGCAAAAGCTACTCACATTTTTTCAGCAAAAAAATTCATCATATTTGCTATCACTCAATTAAAATTTTAACGAATCGTTAACTAACGACATCGTTAGTTTTGAACAACTGGGCCCTGCAGGCTGATCTGTCTTCGCTTTCGCATATGGCATAAGGACACTTTTTTTTCAACTTTACCATTTACCTTTCGTTATGCTAACTTATATTATTACATTGTTATATTGCATTGTAATAATAATAATAATAATAATAAATAAATAAATAAATCCAAAATCATTGATGACCCAATTTCTAGTCCCTTGGAAAGTTTGACAGTTTTCAAGTTTTCTTGGTGAGTCAGACGAATGTAATGACTCTCAACAATTCAATCAGTAAAATCGATTAGTTTCAGTGGACATCGAAATTGGGGTCTCCGTTAATAGCTGGATCCAGCCCATAATAAATCTTACCAAACTATATTTAAATCAAGACACTAAGGCGTTTGCTTGTTGTCACAGTAACTCAAACATAAGTATAGATTAGTTGTGATAAAGCATTGGTGCGCGCGCGCGCGTGTGTGTATGCCCGGGGATTGAGGATGGGCCTTACAAGAGTATCATAGCTGTCTGAAATTTTATACATTGTTTTGATCATAATGGTTATTATGGTCAGTTAATGGAACCAAGACAACGGTAACACAGGAATCTTATAAAATAATAGCCGCGTTAAGCGAAAACCTGCCTTCGAACATGCGTAAAATTCAGATCATCCTGCGCATGCTCAAAGTATCATCCGGGCCTTTGCTCTCCATTCATACATTTGGTAGTATCAAATAATTCTGTTTGCGGACAAAGAAGGCCCTGATCAGACTGCGCGGATGCGCAGGTTGATCTGGGCCTTTGCTGTCCGCATATGCCCGAAGAAACGTTTGGTCATGGCGTGGCCCAGTTATAATAGGTTGATGAAATTATTGGTTTGTCAAATGTATCTCTACAAACAGTATCTCAAAGTTGGCTAGTCAAGTCTCTCTGCTGAAAATACCGACTTTTATACTTAAGTGAGTGAGTGAGTAAATGAGTGATAATAATAATAATAATAATAATAATAATAATAATAATAATAATAACTACATTGCGCAGTCGATGGCACGCCATCGCAAAATCCCCACGCTCCGTGCTAATGTTGCTAATAGCGTAACGGACGGACGGGCGCAAAAATAATGTTGCTCTCGCACACCCTTACCACGAGGGAAGTCATATAGCAAGTTTGGTTAAATTCCGCCCAGTGGTTTAGGAGGAGACCACAATAAAGCAGCAATTTTTGTCTCCATAGTGCGTTCTTTAACCTGCACAGAGGCCCTCCGATTCTTACTGAACGCCCTGATCGGAACGACGCTGCACTGTATTAACATTATCCTTACCAATGGTACTAATGGGGCATATTCGGACCCAGAAAATTTCTACCAGAGCGGGGATCGTTTGGGATCTTTCAAAAAGCTGAAGGTTTACAACAAGACTGTGATCCAGTCTTCTATAGGACAGCGAGACGCGGGCATGGATTTGTAGAAATAATGCATTTTATCGTATTTATGCTAAATATTCAGACAGCCGAACTCCTTACCAAACTTGTCCTAAAATTTGAACATGAACATTTTATTCCTAATGATGTGTCTAAAACCTGTTGGATGGGTGGCAAACAGTGTAGATCCAGATCAGATGCCGCGTTTTGCGGCATCTGATCAGGATCTACACTGTTTGCTTAGGTCTGTATGTCCGAATTCATTGGGTAAATAGGATAATGAGTGTGACGCAATATCTGAAAATTTAATATCCTGCGTTTTTTTTCCCCCTCGCCATTCAACTCATGTAAAATAACCAAATTTGTAATTACTTGAATGTTCAATCATATAAAATACACCTTGGTGTCACAGACAGACACATTAAAATGCAAAGCTCTGTTTTAAACGTGCATGTTTAACAAGCGATTGAAATTGGTTGTTTCAAAAAGACATACAATTACTCCTTCAAAGCCCTTTAATCAAAAGTATCACTAAATGAACATTGTATTAGATAGTTTAATTTTTATGGTGAATGGAAACATTTAGTAGATTTTTTCAACCATATTTTTTTTTACAAGGGGGTTGGTGGGGGGGGGGGGGTGAAGGTGAAGGGAGCAGCTTTTGTAATTTCCTGTTTGCTCTCCTGCGCGCGGACTCCCTTCTGAAAAGGGATCTACTCTAAAAGGAAAGAATTTTCTCCCTTCTGAAAAGGAATCTACTCTAAAAGGACAAAGAATTTGCTCCCTTCTGAAAAAGGTCTACTCTAAGAATCGCTATTTTCTTCAACTACAGATTTTAAGTATACGAAGTAGTTTTTATTTAAGGGACTGGAATGGAAATTGTGCGTCAAGCACTCTGCGAAATTTCGCTATATACCGAACAGGAATTAAAGCACTGATAACACGGGTGGGTCGATTGTCCCTGAGCGTAGACTGGGAAAATGGTCCTGAACGGGGACGTAAGTCCTTAACTTCAGCTTCCTGTAATTCAAGCAAACAGTGCATACCCTGATCAGACGTCGCAAAACGTGGCGTCTGATCTGCGTCTGCACTGTTTGCCAATGTCCCAGTACAGATTTTACTAATAACCATCTTTATACTGCACTCTGACCTCACAGCGACAAGAATAACGCGGCTGTAAATAACCGTTACATGGATTTCGCACGTGATTGTATACTGTGGCTCGATTGTAAACAATCGACCCCAAAATAACTTATTTTGAAACCGTTTAATTTTGATGAATTTTCGTGCGGCTTCGGATATTTATTTTTGAATGTATCCTTTCAAAAAGTAATACAAAACACAAATAGACGCATGCAGTTAAAAGTAAAAATAAGGGGAATGGGTACACTTTCAGGGGAGGCAATTTTGTTGAAATTGCATCCCTTCTGAAAAGTGGTCTTTCTCTAAAAGGAAAAAAAATGCTCCCGGGGGGGGGGGGGGGGGGGGGGATTACGCAAATTATCGCCAGAGGTGATAACTGTCCCATAAAAGGACAATTTGCTCGAAATGTCGAACCATATGTTTAGGTAAAAGTAAAGGAATAACGATAAGTTGTCATTTGCTGAATTTGCACAAAGCATGCTAAAGATTTAGAAAGTTGGTGGCACAGAGAGAGAGAGAGAGAGAGAGAGAGAGAGAGAGAGAGAGAGAGAGAGAGAGAGAGAGAGAGAGGCTTTATAAGAACAAATAATGAAGACAATGATATACTTTAAGGAATGGAAAATGACAACAGTGAGGTAAACAAAACGCTTACCTTTGCTAAGTAAAGTAATATCCTACATCTTGATAATTAAACCTATTACACTTGCTAGTTTGTATCTAGTTTGTATATACAGGTGAACACCTATGTTACTGGGCATTGTTTACAAATTTGTTCAATTTGATGACAAATTTATGCAATTGTCTCAGCTATTTATTTCGTTTGGGGGTCACTGGGGGAAACGTGCAGTTACGTATGCCCACGCAGCGCCATCAGATTGGCAAAATATAATGCATTTTTTTTTCACGATTGCAGCAGACGGCATTTTAATTTTTTTTTTCAGTGAAAATAACTTGGCATTCATGTGACGATTCATATGAAATGTCAAAAAAAAAAAAAAAAAAAAAAAAAAAAAGAACGTCATCTGCTACGGTTTTGCTTGGTACTTTTAAGCTGTACATTTCAATATAACGGCTCTGGTCAGACCTGGCCTAGGGTTTTACTACTGGCTAATGGGCAACTTTCCCTCAATCGTGCCTTACTCAAATCATCTATAAAAGGGTGAACTGACTTTACAATTTGCGCTATTAACTCTTAGTCATTACATATGAACGTCTCACAATGCAATTTTGTTACAAATTAAGTTCAATAAAATACCCTTCAGAACATGAGACAATGTTTATGTCTCAGGTGTCGTCTTTTGTTTTTTTTATCTCTCTCTCTTTTGTCTATTAAAATCGTCATTCTTGATTAGTTCTTTTTTTCCGTTTTCATTTTCACGGAACTGAGGTGAAGAGCATGGAGACAGAAATAAATTTAAACAGGAGGAAAACATAGGGCGCAAGTAAAACAAGCAAATTCCATGGGGAATTTACGTCCCCCGCCTTATTTTTATTTGAGGTGTTAAAAATGGTAAAGTTAACCAGAGGACCATTGGTCCTGTATCAATTACCTAAGTATTGAAGCAGGAAACCAGTGATAAAAAAATAATTTCAAGATTCTGAAAAAACCATATGCATATCTTCAGACCATCCTTAAAGCACCTGTAAAGTTTCAAAAGGATCGGCTTAAAACTGTGATAGGAGTTACGGGGTCAAGGTACCTACTCCCTATACGCTTCTGTAGTATTAGAACTCAAAAAATGTCTAAGTTAAAAATGCGGAAAAAAGTGATAAAAAATTATTTCAGGATTCTGAAAAACCACATGCATATCTTCAGGCCATCCTAAAAGCCCTTGTAAAGTTTCAAAAGGATCGGACAAAAACTGTGGGAGGAGTTATGGGGACAAGGTACCTGCACCCTATACACTTCTGTAATATTACAATTCAAAAAATGTCTAAGTTAAAAATGCGGAAAAAGTAATAAAAAATTATTTCAGGGTTCTGAAAAATCCACCTGCATATTTTCAGGCCATCCTAAAAGCCCGCGTAAAGTTTCTAAAGGATCGGTCAAAAACTGTGGGAGTAGTTAAGTGGACAAGGTACCTACTCCCTATAGACTTCTGTAATATTAGAACCCAAAAAATGTCTAAGTTCAAAACGTGTAAAAAGTGATGAAAAATAATTTCAGGATTCTGAAAAAAAACCACATGCATATTTTCGGACAATCCTAAAAGCACCTGTAAAGTTTCAAAATGATCGGCCAAAAACTGTGGGAGGAGTTAAGGGGACAAGGTACCTGCTCCCTATACACTTCTGTAGTATTAGAACTCAAAAAATATCTGAGTTAAAAATGCGGAAAAAGTAATAAATTATTTCAGGATTCTGAAAAAAACACATGCATATCTTCAGGCCATCCTAAAAGCTCATGTAAAGTTTTAAAAGGATCGGCCAAAAACTGTGGGAGGAGTTAAGGGGACAAGGTACCTACTCCCTATAGACCTGTAATATTAGAACTAAAAAAATGTTCAAAATGTGTAAAAAGTGATTAAAAAATAACTTCAGGATTCCGAAAAAACCACATGCACATCTTCAGACCATCCTTAAAACACCTGTAAAGTTTCAAAAGGATCGGAAAAAAACTGTGGGAGGAATTAAGGGGACAAAGTACCTACTAAAAATTCGGAACCACGCACTACGCACCTCGCCCCACGGTAAACCAAAAACAGTGTCCCTCCGCTTTTCTTCGAAAAGGCGGGGGACAAAAAAAAAAAAAAAAAAAAAAAAAGGACCCGCTTGGAAGCCTGCAAAGAAATTAAAGTGCGCGAGTGCTAGTCAATAAATAACCAGCCCACCTTACTTCCACTTCCGTTCGAGATGGCCTTCTTCTTTTTCTATGTAATTACCTTAAAATAAAATACATTTGGTACAATGGTATATTCCAGTGCCACGTCCCAGAATTGAAGAACACGGGGCCTTTTGCGTCAGCTATTCCTCAGCCACTGCATTGACTTCATCGGTCCGGAAATGGAGTCCACGGATAGTTTTTAAGTTCGGCAGTCATAACAGCAGCAGACGACATTTTGAGACAATTTTTTTTTCCAGAGAAAATTAGGCTGTCCTGTCAATCGTCTCATAGGCAGAAAATTCACAAAAATCAAGCGTTACTTTCTTGACAGGTAATTCTCATAAAATGGTAAGCCTTATTTTTCTATGAAAAGTGAAAAGATGAGAATGACGTCTGCTACAGTTTTGCACGATCCATTAAAGGTTAAGCTATATAGGGAGCTGACTCCATAGATCTGGATAAGTTGTGCTTGATATGGTTTCGTGCCCTGGAACCCACTGCGCTGAAGTATTTAACTGAAACAACAAGATCTGGATACAAACACAGTTCCAGCTGTATGAAAAGAACCAGCTTTATGATCGGGTGCATGCATATAACAAGAATTCCGCGGAAAGCGTCGTCGCACTTGCTGGGGCAAAAGTCACAGGAGCCACAATCAGAACGTGGTTATTAAATAAGTTTATTTCATTCTTAGCAGTGCTTAGTTGGAAAACTGGGTTGAAAAAAAATGTAGACAAAGTGCCTAGTGGGACACATATATTCCAGGCCAATGCCATTCCCTCTAATGCGGATGGCTATATCTTCAGCACTGACTGTTCGTATTATACAGCCCAATGATAATGGAACGTCGATGTAAAGTGTGTAAAAGTCACTGGAGCGTGAAATATAGGTCAAGGTCACCGGGTCAAGGTACCTGCCAAATCAGTATATCAAGGAGAAGCACTATGCAAGATATGGTGGTTGTAGGTCTTATATTTGAGGAGATATCGAACATCAACTTAAAATATGTCAAAGGCACTGGAATGCAAAATATAGGTCAAGGTCACCGGGTCAAGGTACCTGCCAAGTCGGTACATCAAGAAGAGCACTACACAAGGTTTGGTGGCTGAAGGCCTTATAGTTGAGGACATATGGAAGGGCGATGTAAAAGTCAATGGAGCGCGAAATATAGGTCAAGGTCACCGAGTCAAACTACCTGCAGAGCCTTTACATTCAGGAGAAGCTCTATACAAGGTTTGGTGGTTGTAAGCCTTATAGTAGAGGAGATATTGAACGTCAACGTAAAATGTGTAAAAAGCACTGGAGCGCAAAATATAGGTCAAGGTCACCGGGTCAAGATATCTGCCGAGTCAGTTATCTAGGAGAAACACTATGCAAGGTTTGGTGGTTAGAGGTCTTACACTTGAGGAGATCTGGAACATTGACATAAATTATGTCAAAAGTCACTGCAGCCAAAATATAGGTCAAGGTCACCAGGTCAAGGTATCTGCCGAGTCAGGACATTGAGAAGAAGCACTTTCAAAGGTTTGATGGTTGTAGGCTTTATAGTTGAGGAGATATCCAACGTCTACGCAAAATGTGTCAGTCACTGGAGCGCAACATATAGGTCAAGGTCACCGGGTCAAGGCACGTGCCGAGTCAGTACATCTAGGAGAAGCACTATGCAAGGTTTGGTAGTTGTAGGCCTTAAAGTTGAGAAGATCTGGAACGTCAACGTAAATTGTCAAAGTCACTGGAGCGCGAAATATAGGTCAAGGTCACCGGGTCAATGTATCTCCCAAGTCAGGAGGTCCGGGAGATGTGTCATGCAAGGTATGACGGTTGTTGTAGAAATGTGGTTGATTAGAATACTTTGACGTAAATGTCGTACTTCGACATTAATGTTGAGACGAACGGACGGACGAATGGACGGATGAACGGAAAAGGGGATGCCTATATCGCGGAGTCAGGAGGTCAGGGAGATGTTTCATGTAAGGTTTGATGGTTGTTTAGCCTTGTAGTTGATTAGAATACTTTGACATAAATGTCGAACTTTGACATGTTGACAGACGGACAGACGAACGAACAGAGTGTTTGTTTGTGTTGAGGTTTTACGGCCCAGTCAACCCAATGGGGTCATGTCGAGCGCGGTCAGTTTACCTAACCACACGTTTACTGGGCAGGCTTAGTCCTCTAAGCGGTTAACCAGTATTGTGCACATTCTTTCGCAAGAAACTGACACCTGCCCTTCTTGAATCAGCGGAAGGGAGAGAATGACCGTAGAAAATATTTCATGATCAATCTCCACGAAAGAATGTTGCCGACCTCGGCGGCGGTTGAACCCGCAACCTCCTGGTCTCAAGTCAGACAAACGGAAAACTGGACGCCTATGTCGCAAAGTCAGGAGGTCAGGGAGATGTTTCATGCAAGGTTTGATGGTTGTTTAGTCTTGTAGTTGATTAGAATACTAACTTTGACATAAATGTCGAACTTCGACATAAATGTTGACAGACGGACAGACAAATTGACGGATGAACAGAAAAGCGGATGCCTATGTCACAAAGTCAGGAGGTCAGAGAGATGTTTCATGCAAGTTTTGATGGTTGTTTAGTCTTGTAGTTCATTAGAATACTAACTTTGACATAAATGTCAAACTTCGACTTAACAGAACTGTTGACAGACGGACGGACGAACGGAAAAGCGGACGCCTATCTCGCAGAGTCAGGAGGTCAGGAAGATTTTTCGTGCAAAGTTTGATGGTTGTTTAGTCTTGTAGTTGATTAGAATACTAGCTTCGACATAAATGTCGAACTTCGACATAAATGTTGACAGACGGACAGACGGAGGAACGAAAAAGCGGACACCTAGGTCGCAAAGTCAGGTCAGGGAGAGATTTCGTGCAAGGTTTGATGGTTGTTTAGTCTTGTAGTTGATTAGAATACTAACTTTGAAATAAATGTCGAACTTCGACATAAATGTTGACAGACGAACGGACGGACGGAAAAGCGGACGCCTATATCGCACCCTGCTACAAGCAGGTGCGACAAAAATTGCATCTGCATGCAGTGAATAAATATCCATACATATGAATTTCTGACTTTAGTTGTATTGTCAGCCGAATTGAATGTTCTGATGTACTGCTTTTACGTTATTAACCCTAAATATTTCAGCCGCAGCGTGAGAAACATACCTTTTGACAAGTGCGTCCAACGAAGACACAAATCAACCTGCGCATCCATCCGTGCAGTCTTATCAGAGGCTTCATTGTCAGCATGAAGAAATTTTGCATCCTTGGCTATCCAAAATGAGCTCACTGAAGATTCTGATCAGACTGCGCGAATGCGCTGGCTGATCTGAATCTTCGCTGGGCGCACGTCCGAAGGTTTTGACGCTGTGGCTAAAATAGAACGAATATATGGGTTTCTGCCTTGGTTGTATATTGTCAGCAGGGTTGCACGTTTCTGAGTTATGTTTTATAATGCTTCTTTTTACGTTATTTACCGTAAATATTTAGAACCTACCGTATATACCCTAAGTATTGGGACACCTTACCTACTTACCATACTTGTTCTAAAATTAGAAATAGTCCATTCTACTACCTCCTGATGTGTCGAAAATCTTCCTGTATGTATGGCCAACAGTATAGACCCTGATCTGTGGCATCTGATCTGAGTCTACACTGTTTGTAAAGGCCTATCTGTCCCAATACTTATGGTTATTATGGTAAACTCCTTAACATACTCAAACTCCTAAACTCAAACAATCTATTTGACCGCCCCTGAATGTGTCTAAAAATGCTGGATGAGTGGCATACAGTGTAGACCCAGATCAGATGCTGCAGATCTGAGTCTACACTGTCTGCTCAGAACTGTCTGGGCTAATACTTAGTGAAAATGCAATATGGATGTATATATTCCCTGAAATTAGAAATTGACATTAACATTTGAGCATACAACTTACTGGATTTTATAAATAGAGCTAAATTTGTTCACTGTAATGTCAAACGCAGCCGAAGTCCATTTTTAAAATGACTGGTACAAGGGAGATAACTTCTGTGACATTCTGTTTTCATGGCCCTTCTGAAAATGGGTCGACACTAGAAGGTAAGAATTTGCTCCCAAGGGAAACTTGTGGCATCAGTGGTAACCAATCACAACTGCAGACGGGCGTAGAAATACTAGTTGGTTGAGGAACATAGGAGGAACATTTGTGCTAAGTTTTGTTAAAATTGTTCTATTGGATCACTGAATTTATTGGAGTTATTTAATCATTTTACATTATAAGTCTAGCAGGCTTTTTGATTTTGATTGCCATGGTAACCAATTAGGAAGGCAGATAGCCATAATAAACTTTAAACTTAAATCTTCCTGCTCAAACAACTTTTAAAAAAAAATAAGTTCCAAGTGGTTATGGAACAAGTCGAGGGTTGAGCGCAAGACTATGGTAACTCAAACATATTTTTGAAACCCTTGTTTAGGGGCAACTTGGACCCCTTTGTAAACAATGCAAATTTAGGTGCCATTGCTCATACGAGCAATGGCACCTAAATTTTCATTGTTTACAGAAAGAAATGTTGTAATCTTCATAACGCCTTCATGGTGAGGAGATTAGGTTTGAGGAAAAACAACCAACTGACTTACGCTAGTCTTGCGCTCAACCCTCGAAGTATCATTTACACGTGTTCATGGATACACAGCTGCATGGATGACAGATGATATGTGAACACAATACCTCAAAGCAAACTGATTTTGTTGGGGTTTAACGACCCTTGTGGGTCATGTTGTGTTGTCTCCCAGAGAAAGGAAGAAAAGAGATAGTAGAGATAATAGAGGAGATGAAAGAGAGGGCCAGGGGAGCAAGAGGAACAGGAATGAAAGTGAAGAAACAGAAGAAATACAGGAATATCGCGGAAGGCGTCATCGCACCTGCTGGGGCAAAAATCACAGGCGCCACAATCAGAACGTCGTTATTAAATAAGTTTATTTCCTTCTTAGCAGTGCTTAGTTGGAAAACAGGGTTAAAAGAAAATATAGACAAAGTGCCCAGTGGGGCACATATATTCCCGGCCAGTGCCATTCCCTCTAATGGCTATATCTCCAGCACAGTAAGCTGCACTGACTTTTTGTATTATACAGCTCAATGATAATGGAATGTCAAAGTAAAATGTGTAAAAGACTGGAGCTTAAAATATAGGTCGTCACCTGGTCAAGGTATGTGCCAAGTCAGTACATCGTAAAATGTCAGTCACTGGAGTGTGAAATATAGGTCAAAGTTACCAGGTCAAGGTACCTGCCAATTCAGTATATGGTGGGGATGCGCTATGCAAGGTTTGTCGGTTTCCTCTTCCTCTTGGGGTCTGGGAAGGGCTGCCGTTTGTGGTTGTGGCACTCCCTGGACTTTTCTCTTACCTTTTTTGGTGGTTGTAGGTCTTATAGACTAGTTGAGGAGATATCAAACATTGATGTAAAATGTGTCAAAGTCACTGGAGCATGAAATATAGGTCAAGGTCACCAGATCAAGATACCGGCAAAGTCCTTACACTGAGGAGAAGCACTATGCAAGGTTTGGTGGTTGTAGGCCTTATAGTTGAGGAGATATCCAACGTCGATATAAAAGGAGTCAGTCACTGCAGCGTGATATATAGGTCAAGGTCACCAGGTCAAAGAATCTGCTGAGTCAGTACATTGAGAAGCACTATGCAAGGTTTGGTGGTTGTAGGCCTTTTAGTTGAGGAGATATGGAATGTTGACCTAAAATGTGTAAAAGTCACTGGAGCGGGAATACAGGTGAAGGTCATCGGGTCAAGGTACCTGCAGAGTCCATACATTGAGGAGAAGCACTATACAAGGTTTGGTGGTTGTAGGCCTTATAGTTGAGGAGATTTCAAAAGTCCATGTAAAATGTGTCAAAGTCACTGGAGCGCAAAAAATAGGTCAAGGTCACCAGGTCAAGGTACCTGCCAAGTAGCTACATCTAGGATCTACACCTAGCTGTCCGTACACTGAGAAGCATTATTCAAGGTTTGGTGGTTGCAGGCCTTATAGTTGAGAAGATCTAGAACACCGATGTAAATAGTGTCAAAGTCACTAGAGCAAGGTCAAGGTACCTGCCAAATCAGGACGTCAGGGCGATGTTTCATGCAAGGTTTGATGGATGTTTAGTCTTGTAGTTGATTAGAATACATGTACTAACTTTGACATAAATGTCGAACTTCGACATAAATGTTGAAAGACGGACAAACGGAAAAGCAGACGCCTATAATGCAGTCAGGAGGTCAGGGAGATGTTTCATGCAAGATTTGATGGTTGTTTAGTCTTGTAGTTGATTAGAATACTAACTTTGATGTAAATGTCGAAATTCAACATAAATGTTGACAGACGGATGGACGAACGAACAGAAGAACCGAAAAGTGGATGCCTCTGTCACAAAGTCAGGAGGTCAGCGAGATTTTCATGCAAGGTTTGATGGTTGTTTATTCTTGTAGTTGATTAGAATACAAGTACTAACTTTGACATAAATGTCGAACTTCGACATAAATGTTGAAAGACGGACGAACGGAAAAGCAGACGCCTATAACACAGTCAGGAGGTCAGGGAGATGTTTCATGCAAGATTTGATGGTTGTTTAGTCTTGTAGTTGATTAGAATACTAACTTTGATGTAAATGTCGAAATTCAACATAAATGTTGACAGATGGATGGAAGAACGGACAGAAGAACCTAAAAGTGGATGCCTCTGTCACAAAGTCAGGAGGTCAGCGAGATTTTCATGCAAGGTTTGATGGTTGTTTAGTCTTGTAGTTGATTAGAATACTAACTTTGACGTAAATGTCGAACTTCGACAGACTGACGGAAAAGCAGACGCCTATGTAGCACCCTGCTACAAGCAGGACCCTGCTACAAGCAGGTTCGACAAAAAACATTCCCTCTCTATCCTTACCTGCTACAAAGATAGCAGGCCTTACCCAAATGTAAGCCAGAATCAGCTGGACGCCCTGGTGACATAAGATACACGACACCTTCGCCACACCCAACCACCCCCACCTCAAAGTAAAAGATTTGTATCACAGCAAAACAATAGAATGCAAAAGTACTATACCTGTGCACCATGCTAAGTAAGAGGGGGAATTAAAACAGCCTGTTTTGCATAGAAATATTTTATTTTCAAGTGGATTCATTTCAGAAAACTGATTATTTTTGTACACTGTAACCAACACTGTCATTTAACACTGAAACTAATTATCCTTTAACAATGACATTTTAAAATTATATTTCTTATCTTTTCCTTTAACATGGTTTGACATTTCATTAAAATTATCTCATTTGGAGACTATCTGAATGAAATGCCATGTCCTATTTTCAAGATAAAAAAACAAACAAACAAAAAAAAAAACATCATAGTTTGTCACCTCACCTGCTAATGTTGACAAAAACATACTAACAATTAGCATTTCAGCAGGTGATTAAAAAAAAAAAAAAAAAAAAAAAAAAAAAAAAAAAAAAATGTTCTTTTTCAGAAAATAGATTTTGACATTGCATACAAACTGTCTCCTAAAGAGATAACTTACAGAGAATGTCAATTTTCTTGGAATAATAAATAAATTTGTCATAAATTTGTTGTTTGTTGAATCTGTCCAAATATTACTTAAGGTTAAAGGTTAAATCAAACCCACAGGCAAAAATAAACCTCTGCAAACAGTGTTGATCAGGAAAAGGATCTTCACTGCCTGGCACTTTGTTATCCTTTCAGTCAAACCACACTTTTCAAAATAATGGGCTTCTAAAAAAATGAAAGATGGCTGAGCCCATTTTTTATTTAGGGGTGTAAGTTTAAATAATATGATGTAATAAACAATGGACAGTATATACGAATACCATATTTACGGTATGTATTCAGACAAAAAGGCCTGAGCAAACAGTGTAGACCCAGATGAGATGCTGCAGAATGCAGCATCTCATCAGGGTCTACACTGTTTGCCACTCATCCAGCAATTTTTAGACAAAACATCAGGTAGTAAATTGTACTTATTCAAATTTTATAACAAATACGGCAAGGAGCTGAAGTGTCCAAATACTTAGGGTAAATACGGTAAGCCATGACAAACAAAAATATTACCTTATTACATTTGATAGTGTAGAACTTCCTGATCATGCTGTTTACACAGCTAGTCTAGTCAGTGCCTGAACAGAGTATTTTTTCTCCTTCTAGAAAACAGTTCCAGATAAAAGATGTAGTCAGATAATAATTTCTGTCTCATTTCTCCAAGAAACACATATTGGGAGTACAGTAAATGTCCTAAAACACTTTATTCCAGACTATTTTGGCCTAAATTTTGCTTTTTATGCAGTTGTTTCTTAAAATACTTAGTGGAATGGCAAACAGTATAGACCCTGATCAGACTGCTCCTTCAGGAGCAGTCTGATCTGGGTCTATACTGTTTGCATATGACATTTTTCGTTTCCAATACTCATTCCAATCACCTCAGTGAGACAGCAAATGTACTTTTTTTCTGTTTTGTTTTTGATGAACGAGTCAATTTCTTGAATTTCCCAGAAACAACAAATGAAGAAATTAAAGTCTTGAAGCTGAAATTAGATGTGAAACTGTTTCTATTTCAAATTATTCAAGTTAGAAAATCTACTACTGCTTTTATGATTTTTAGTCTCAAAGTGATCTGTACCAATCTTTACAGAGCCAATCACAACTGCAGCAGATGACATTATTAAATAAGTTTTTTTTATTATTTTTATTATTATTTTTCAGAGAAAATACGGCTTCACATTTCATGTGGACTGCCTGCTGCCTGAAAACTTAAAAAAAAAAAAAAAAAAAAAAAAAAATCAAAATGTTGTCTGTGGCAACTGTGCTTGGCACTTTAAGGACTTAAGCAACAATTTCCCTTGTATGTTAGTGTTTTTGTATTTTCTTAGCCAAGATATACATGTATTTGTAAATGTATTTAATGATGCTATTTTCAATGAACATGATGGATCATAATTTTGCTGCACAAGTACGCAGACAGAATTGGATCCACCTACAAACTTGTACAAATACTACATACGTCTATCAGCCTTGTCAAGTGAAAAATATGCCTCCTGGACACATGCAGACAGCAAACGCCCACATTAATTGGGCATTCACAAAGTCTGATCAGGGCTTTATTGTCCGCTAACAGAATCATTAATACTATAAAATATACCATATTTGCCCTAAATATTGAGACATCTTAATTTCTTATCATACTTCTCCTAAAATGTGAATGTATACTACCTGCTAATGCATTTAAATACTGCCAGGGCCCAGTAGTTCAAAGCATCGTTAGCTTAACAAACTCGTTAGTGGTCATAATGTTTACTGTTCTAGTAAGTACACTATCTAATTCACAGTTATTTTTCTGAAAAAATGTGAGTGCAAAAGCTACTCACATTTTTCTAGCAAAAATATTAGTGTATATACCATATTTAATGATCAAAGTTTTAATGATACGTTAACTAACGACATTGTTAGTTTCGAACAACTGAGGCCAGATTGGAAGCAAACAGTACAGACCCTGATCTGATGTCGTTCTGTGCACTCTGATCTGGGTATACACCGTTAGCACAGGTATACATGTCCTAATATTTATAGTAAAATATGGTACCAAGGGAACGCAAAGGCCCTGATGAGACTGAGGCTGAGCAGGATGATCAGAATCTGAATCTGCTTAATTTGCATACACAGGAACTCACGTTTTCACCTGACACTGCCCCTTTTCTTGAAAAACCTCTACTTTCTATGAACCAGCTGAAAATTTTTACATTAACACATAAACATAAATGGTGAACAATAAATGCTACATAACACTCAACATATTTATATATGTATAGATATATATATTTATAAAACTGTGCTCTGCAAGACAAAAACACAAGTATATACAAGGTGTGACAATTCTGTACAGTATTTACATCGGGACAATATACGTATATACAAACATATTTCCTGCACTTTATACTACAGAACAAAAACAACTGTATATATAAACCCTACTAAATCAACAGAAAAAAAAGTACATATTATTTATTGGAAGTAAAAATGATCAATGTAAGCACATGAAAATATTCAACCCTTAAAAGGCACCGGTCACAACAACAGCTGACAACATTCTAATTTTTTTTTGTTTTTTTTTTTTAGAAAACAGAGGACATTACATTTCATGTCAAGCCTTTATTTTTTTTTTCCTGAAAAAAAAAACAACAAAAAAACAAAAAAAAAAACAAAAAAAAAACAAAAAAAAAAACAAGAAAGTTGCCTGCTACAATTTTGAATGGGCTTTAAAGGGTTAATAATGATATCAATATTTGGCTCCATCATACCAAAGGCTTTTATTAGCCAATGTATCTGCCCAGTCTGATCAGGACCATCATCTGTAACAGCCAATCTCGGCCCAGTTGTTCAAAGCGTCGTTAGCTTAACAAGCTCGTTAAGGGTCATTTCGTTAACTGTTTTAGCGGCTTCAATACACAATATTTTGATATTTTTTGCTGAAAAAATGTGAGTAGCTTTTGCACTGCAAAAGCTACTCACATTTTTCAGCAAAAAATATCAAAATATTTGTGTATGACTCGATGTAAATGTTAACGAATCGTTAACTAACGACATCGTTAGCTTTGAACAACTGGGCCCTGGATATACCTTATCCTTTAGCACACTCTAGGGAAAAAGAGCAGACAAGTAGCACATTTTTCTTTTTCTTACAATAAAGCAAGGTGACAATTTGAATGAAATGTCAAGTCTTATTTTCTGAGTAAAAGAATATTTTGAAACTGAATTAAAATTCAGCAGGTGTATAGTAAGCAGAGCTTATATTTTGGATGAAACAGCCCATTTGATACCTTCTGCTGGAAAACAAAATTTGCAATTAGCTTCAAGTGGAGTTCCAGTCAGTTCTGCACATACGTACAGTCTAGAGAGGCTCTTAACCCTTGTCATGCTGAATAAATCAAGATGTCGAACCCACTTCTAATTTTCAGCCTATCAGATTACTTGATCCAGGTTGTTTATACAAATTCACATAATTAATGACAAACAATGAAGATCCAGATCAGTTGGCTTCTTCAGAAGCCAACTGATCTGGGTCTACACTGTTTGCAAAGACAAAGTATATCCGGGTTCAGCAGGACAGAGTTAATTTAAATACAGAATTGAAGGATACTGCAGACTTAACTGACAAACAGTGAAGACCCTAATCAGACTGAGGTTGTGCATTGTTTGTTCTTTAGTATATTCAGCACTGTTCATTTATCATGCAACAATTATTAGCACTATAAAGTAAACTTAATTCGACTGATATCTACTGTATTTATACTAAGTATTCAGACAGATAGGCCTGAGCAAACAGTGCAGACCCAGACTAGAAGTCTAAGCAAACAGTGCAGACCCTGTTCAGATGCCACAGAATGCTGGGTCTGAGCAAGGTCTAAACAATTTGTCACTCATTCAGCACTGTTTAGACACATCAACAGACAGTAAAATGGATTTTACAAACTCAGTACAAGTATGGTAAAGAGTTGAGGAATCAGATTGTGATGCTGATTCAGCATTTTTTGTCTCTTTCAACATTATTCAAGTCATTTTGAGACAATGAAGGTAAACAATGAAAAGCTAAGTGCAATGACGTGCCATACAGTCGTGAGTTGAACTCTGCATCTAGTGGGAATTGAATCTGGGACTTCCGATGTCAGGAGTGCTAATTGCTTGGCCACTCGGATGCTTTATTAAGGCGTCCGAATTTTGAATATGGGACTTCCGATGTCAGGAGTGCTAACTGCTCGGTCACTCGGATGCTTTATTAGGGCGCCTGAATCTTTTTGGGTAAATACGGCAAAATTTAATAATGACAGCTACTGTAAAGTAGGCATTATTCAAAAGGTTTTTGTTTCATGACTGTCGGGTGGCATAAAAAATAAAGAAAGCAGTATGGAAGCACTGACAGATTCTAAAACACTGCCACCAAATATTAACCCTTGTCCTGCTGAACCCAGATATACCCTACCTTTGCAAACAGTGTAGATCCAGATCAGTTGGCTTCTGAAGAAGCCAACTGATCTGGATCTGCACTGTTTGCCATTAGGTATGTGACTTTATAACAACAATCTGGATCAAGTAATCTGATTGGCTGAAAATTAGAAGTGGGCATGGCATCTTAAATTATTCAGCAGGACAAGGGTTAATTTGATGAGGTTATTACACCACAATCTCTTCATAACACGATTGCTGGGATCCAATTCAAACACTGTGTTAGCTAAACAACTGGGCCCAGTTGTTCAAAGCTAACGATGTCGTTAGTTAACGATTCGTTAAAATTTATATCAAGTGATATGCAAATATTCTGAATTTTTTTGCTGAAAAAATGTGAGTAGCTTTTGCACTGCAAAAGCTACTCACATTTTTTCAGCAAAAAATATCAGAATATTGTGTATTGAATCCGCTAGAACAGTTAACCAAATGACCCTTAACAAGCTCCTTAAGCTAACGACGCTTTGAATACCGGGCCCTGTGTTGCATCCAAATAAAAATGTATAGGCTGTATAGAAAAATTACCATAAATGCTCAATTTTCTATATAATCTATACTTTTCTGTTTGGATACAACACAAGAATGTATAAATATAGAAAAATGACCATAAGTGGTCATTTTTCTATATGATCTACACATTTTTGTTTGGATACAACACATTTTGGGTTTCCAACCTTAAACTGTCTTATATCCAAAACTGTCTGATAATGAGCTGTCTTAAAAAGAGGTTCTAGTGTACATGTATAACTTTATTTGGCAAATGTCTGCTGGTAAGACCAAATAGAAAATGCAAATTGGAAGCACATAAAAATATACAGACACGGACATTTTAGGCACTTTAGCACTTCATAAGCTGATGACATGAAAATAAAAGCATCAGCTTCCATAAAAATACACATACACAGTTCAACCTCAATATGTTATCAGGAGGAATTTTTCCAACAAAATTACCAGTAAATTTGTTACCAGTTGGACTTTCTGACAAAAGTACCAGATACGTGTAATTTGTTACCAGTTGGATTTTTCCAAAAAAAATTACCACTTAATTGCTACCAGTTGCATTTTTCCAACAAAATTACCAGTTAATTTGTTAGATTTTGCCAACATTACCAGTAAATTTGTTACCAGTTAGGTTTTTGCAACAAAATTAACAGTTAGTTAATTTGTTACCAGTTACCAGTTTGCTCTGGTTACCAACTAACCCTTTTAGACTGATAAACCTTTGGAAACAGTGCAGATCCAGATGAGATGGCTTGTAATCAGTCATTTTATTAGGATCTACACTGCTTGCCATTCTGTTTTTGATTTTTCACACACACCCCTATTGGCAACAATGGACCTATCCAAAATGGAAGGCAGAAGAGTCCACATTAGAAACTCAGAGGTGAAAGGTTAAATTTCAGATGCAGGGTCAATAACACTAAAATTTATTATATTACATTACCATTATAATGTAAATTTGTAATGCATTTCACTTTAATTACAATTACGTTTTCAACTACCTAACCCCCATTTTGGAGTTAGGTACATTAAAATTGGTTAATGCTTAGCATACTCGGTAAACATTTCAGCAGATGACAAAACACAATAATTTTCTTATTTTTTTTTTTTTTTTAAAACATTTTCATGCAAATTGTCTCTTAGGGAAACTATTTGCATAGAATATCAAAGTCTGTTTCTTGGGTAAATAAGAAAAAAATGTTTAAAGATGTCATCCGCTGAAATTTCGAAAATAGGATTAAACAGTTTATGCAAATTGTCTCCCAAGCAGATAATCTGCATGAAATGACAAAGCCTATTTTTTGGGGAAAATAAGAAGAAAAAAAAAAAAATGGTTGTCTGCTGAATTTTTTTACCCAGCATGCAGATATTTAATGTATCCTATACTAAACTTCAGTTCTACTGGCATGATATGACTTCTTTAACATACTACAGACTAATGACATATTTACAAGGTCATCCCATCAAGGTCAAGGTCAGGGGAGAAAATTCTCATTACCCTAGAGACTACCAGAGACCCGACTGACTTGACACCATATCTGATTAGGTTCTCCTCTATTGTCTTCCTTTATTCATATAGACTTTCACTTAACATCTTTGTTCATTCTACATTCTGTCTACTTTTAATAACATATATAAATTAATAGATGACGATGATGATGATAATGATTTGGCATTTTACATCCCTTTCAACATTATTTTAGCCATATTGAGATGATGGAAGTGTGATAATGAAAGGCTCTGTGCAAAGAAGGGCCATACAATATAGGGATCAAACATGGTTTTTCATGAATTAACATTCGCCAGGTCCCGAGGGAGGTGTTGAAAACCGAGGCCGGAGCCCGCAGTTTTCAACACCTCCCTAGGGACCTGGCAAATGTTAATGCATTGAAAAACCATGTTCGATCGCTATTATTGCATAAAAACTGAAAACATTTGCAACATTTCACATTAATTCTTGCACTATTTTGTTTCGCCTTTTCACCGATGTCTCACGAATGCAATTTCTACGGACTATGCTCGTTCTAGGACTGGGCAGTACACATCTCTATGCTCATTCTAGGGCCGGGCAGTACACATCTCGTAACGGCAGCAAATGTGTGGCCCCGGTACAATCATATTGAAAGTTATGTAGCCATGCATTTACAGCCCATGAATTGCCTTGTTAATACATGGCTTTTTGCCAGTTAATGCACGGCTGTTAATAACCTGCGACATCGCTTTTAATGCAATAATCATGAGCAGAAGTTTGCCTCTAGCGGGATTCTAACCTGGGACCATGTGATCCGATGCTGGGAGTACTAACCAGTTGGCCACAGAATACTTCATAAATTCATGGATATATGTATGCCCTTTGAAGACTGGGCAAATATCCCAGCTGACCTCAGTCTTGTCAAGATGTAAAAGCTCTGAATAAATGCCTCCTTTCTCCACCTGTCCTGGCTAAAAGAGCTGTTTCAAGAGAAAATCTGTCTTCTGCTATATGCCATTATCAAATTAACCACATTGGAAAAAAATATACCTATGTGTGCCCAGTGAAGATAAGGTCAAGTTGTGCAAAACTAACGATGACATTAGTTAACACATCTTTAAAACTGTGCTCATTTAATATGGCATATAGGCTAATATTTTTGCTGAAAAAATGCGAGTAGCTTTTGCATTTGCTACTCACATTTTTTTTCAGCAAAAACACCAGTGAATTAAATATTTTACTTACTAGAACAGTTAACATTTTGACAACAGACCAGCTTGTTAAACTTACGATGCTTTGAACAACTGAACTGATTCTGCCATCTGCCTAGTCTGATCGAAGTAATCACTACCCACATAAAGAGCTCAAATATTTAACTATGTACAGGATGATCAGAGTTTTTGCTGGGCACATAATATGGGTCCATTTCTCACCACTCTCTGAGCAGATTCTGCAGAGGACAAATTGAGGGTATTTTTTCTTATTTTTCTCAGAAAACAGACTTTGACATTTCTTGCAAATAGTCTCCTTAGGAAATATCTGGGAAAAATATAAAATATTTCAAAATGTCGTCTGCTGAAACTTTTACCCAACATGCTAAACAATGAAGATTCTGACCATAAAGCAGATTCTCAAATGAGACAGTTCCTATAGGATGCTGAAACTGTTGCAGAAATAAATAATCAACAAATAAGCCATTCTATACAAAATTCTGCCTTATGCCATATTAACCCATTGTAGTCTGGAGACCCCTAAAAGGGTAACTGGCAAACAGTGCAGATCCTGATCACAGCATCTGATCAGGGTCTCCACTGTTTGCAAATAGTTTAGCCTTTTTTCTCTAGGAATATGTAAATCTAGTAGCCGGACATACTTAAAATTAAAATTGGACTCTTCCAATATATATAGTGTGGGAGAATCTATTCAGTCTACAATGGGTTAAACACAGAAAAAGGCTTACCAGCAAGCCTGCTCTGGGACTTCACTGATTGCATATTGCGTGAAGGCTCTTACGAAATCTTCCACATAAAGTGAAAAGATGTCTTCAGGGAATAACCAAACATTCAGCATCTATCAAAAGCACGGATATCATACCCTGACATTTTAAAAGCACTGGAGGTCATCTCAAAAGCATGACACAACTTAGGGGGCATTTTAGGGACTATACATGTAAATAATATAACCTTTGTCCAAATCTCATCTTAAATGCTGTAGATTTCATCAAGGATAAAAATGGTGGCAAATTCAGCAGATGACATTTGGAAATATTTTTCTTAGTTTTCCCAGAAAACAGACTATGACATTCAAAGACTATTTTCTGAGAAACTTCCATGCAAACTGTCCCTAAATAATTTTTCTCAGAAAACAGACTCTGACGTTCCATGCAAATTGTCTCCAGGAGACAATTTGCAAGGGATGTCAGTCTATTTTTGATGAAAAAAAAAAAAAGAGAAAAATATTTCAGAATGTCTGCTGAAATTTTACCCAGCATGAAAAGTGTTAAATTTTTATAAACTATAAATTCAAGCGTTTTTATTAAATATCATTCACGCTTTTGATATGAAAATTTCACAGTTTCACAAGTAAAAAATCTGTACTTTTGATATTCTCAGTTCCCCTTTCATAAAATATCGCCGAATATTAGAAATCCAGAAGACACCCTTTTACTTGATGTAGCTCAAACGGCACGTGAAAAATAAATACTCACACACAAAACTATAGAAAAAAGCAAGTAAAAATCTGTGATTTTAACTAAAAAGAGCCACTAATGAAAATTAAAAAAAAATAAATATTTAGATCATTAGTCAAATAAGCATTTTTTAGGTGAAATTAACAGATAAGAAATACACAGAATTTTTCTCATCCCCACCTTGTTCCTCTCCCTGTTAGATAGCAGTTTCAAATTTTTTTAAAGATAACTGATTTTTCTAACTCTTTCTGAATTGAATCTGATTTTTCAAACTCTCCCCACAAACAGCGCTAAGCACTGTCTTTTTTGAATTATCTTAACCTTTACAACTCTTTGGGCAAGTTCAGGAGACCACAATCTAATATTTTTTCCCGAAAATGGGCTTTAACATTTCATGCAACTTGTCGTTTAGGCAAGTTGGCCTTACTAGTGGCTTCATATCAACACTAAAGTCAATCTTAGCCAGGCTGTGAAAGCTAGGTATAAATGAAAAACCAACTAAGCTAGATCTAAGAAGATGTCAAGACAGTAAACTGAAGCAGATGTTAACCCTTGTCATACTTAAATCAAGAAACCAACCTCCTTTCAATTTTCTGCCAATCAGGCTACTTGATCCGCATTGTTGCTTCAAATTCATTTACTTAATGGCAAACAGAGCAGATCCAGATCAGTTGGCTTCTTCAGAAGCAAACTGATCTGGATCTGGACTATTTGCAAAGGCAGGTTATATCCAGGTTCAGAAGGACAAAAGTAAAGGGGAACAGATACATTTTCAGGGGAAGAAACTCTGTCAATGGTTTTTGCCTCCCTTCTGAAAAGGGGTCTAAGCAAAAAAATTTAAACAGAGTTGCACACTTAGCCCTTTTTGAAAAGGAGTCTACTCTAACAGGAAAGAATTTTCTCCCAAAGGAGGGCAAATTCTTTCCTTTTATCATGGACCCCTTTTTAGAAGGAGTTTTGTGAGCAAGTGAGCAAATAGGAAGTCACAAAGTTGTCTCCCTTGAATAAAATGGCAGAAAATCTACTAAGTGTATCCAGGCCTCTTTACTGGCTGTCAAGGAAATAAAATTTCCGTTTTTCCTCACCAAGCCCATTCAGATGATAATCATTTGGTGTTTTACATCACTTTCAGCATTATTTCATACTGAGATGATGAAAGGGTGATGATGGAAGGCTCTGTGCAATGTAGTGCCTTACAGTCAAGAGCTGAATTTTACCACCAGCGGGATTCGAACCCAGAACCTTCTGATCCCAAGATGGGAGCATTAACCACTCGGCCACCCAACACTTCTAGAAGCACATTCAGAAAAACTGCTTTTTACTTTTAAAAATAATAACAATATTTGCAAAACTAATAATAATGATAATGATAATAATAATAATGATGATAATAATCATAAAACTGAAGAAAAAACAAATGACATAAATCTACAGTTCAGCTCTTTTATCAGCACTTTGTTTATAAGATCTACACACACTATCCACAGCTCTGGATAAAAGGGTATCAAGGCAAGTTTTTCTTATTTCTCCATGAAAACATGAACGCACATTAAAATTGTCTCACAGAGGCATTTCTACCTAGTACCCACAACATAATTTTCATTGAGAAATAAGAAAAATTAATCTTTGTTTTCTTTAAAACATCCTATCTTGAGCTGCCAGTATTCTTTATGGGTAAAAGACTTGCAGGCACATCACGAAAACACGCCTAAATGGTTTTGACCCCCTCAAACCCCACTTTTATACAGTAAAACTGGGGTTTAACACAGGGGTATACATTAATTTTCTTATTTCTGCTCAAAAACATAGACTGTGGGTACTCATTAGAACTACCTTGCTAAGGCAATTCTAACGAGTACCCACAATCTATGTTTCGAGCAGAAATATGAAAAGTATCAGAATTTTTTATCTGAAAATTTTCATTTTTTTTGGTGGTAAAATTCTCAATATATTTCAATAGTCATGTTTTCGTAATGAAAACGGTACCTCATCAGGTCACAGATTATCATATGACATTGCTATTATTCAGATGGATAAGGTTATGTCATAAAAATAATATGATCACACATCACATAACACTTGGTTACTGACGCGTAACCAAGACAATGTAAATAATTCAACTTCTATAGCATTAAATACATTCTTAAAGTCATATGATAAAGAAAATTTTATTTTTGTGGTCATTTTATATGAAATTTATGAGACAAGCCATAAATTTCATATGAAATGACTACTATGTAAGATGCTCTATTTACTGCATTAGCAACAACTTGAGAAACAATACCTAAAGACCTAGCAAAAACTTTGATCAGACTATGCTTTTGCGCAGTCTGATCACTCTTCATTAGACACTCTTTGGAGTGACTTCTTTTGACACACAGCCAAAGACTCTGATCTAGTTCGCTGATGTACAGGCTGATAATTTTGAGCATAGAGCTTGACACAAAAGAGAAGCAGGTAAATATTTTTTTTCTCTGGGAAAACATATGTTGTGGGAACTCATTATAATCGCCTCTGCAAGGCACTTCTAAAGAGTACCCACAACATGTTATCCCAGAGAAATAAGAAAAATATCAATACTTTTGGCTGCAAACAAGCTCCTCATCAAAGACTGTATTTGTTGGATGCATCACGAAAACATGTCCATATAATTCTGACCCCCTTAAACCCCACTTTTATACAGTAAAACTGGGGTTTAAAGGGGTATGCATTATTTTTCTTATTTCTGCTCGAAAACATAGATTGTGGGTACTCGTTAGAACCGCCTCACCGAGGCGGTTCTAACGAGTATCCACAATCTATGTTTTGAGCAGAAATATGAAAAATATCAGTATTTTTATCTGAAAAATTTTCATTTTTAGGTTGTGAAATTTTCAGTATATTGTATAGGCTTGTTTTCGTAATGTATGTTGTAGCTCATACATATATGACAAGGTATCATTCTGCTTGCTACCCAAGGCTCAAGGTATTATTCACTGGAACTATAAAATATAAGGAGACATACATGCCCTAGATATTTACACATGTTTGGCATTCTCCTGCATATTTTTCTTAAACAACACAACAGATCTCGGAAAACACTTCAATATAAATTTACTACCATATTTAACCCAAGTATTCTGACAGGCAAGCCTAAACAAACAGTGTAGACACAAATCAGACAAATCTGACATCTCATTCAGTAGCTTTTACACATCTTTAATAGGGTTATCGAATTGTTCCAATTCTCATGTTCAAATTTCTGGACAAGTATCACCTGCAGTTAACCTTTACCACTCTATGGCAAATTCAGCAGAGGACAAATGAAATATATTTTTCTTATATTTCCCAGAATATAGGATTTGACATTTCATGCAAATTGTCTCCTAAGGAGACAATTTGCATAAAATGTCAAATCCTATTTTCTGGGGAGAGTAAGAAAAAATATTTCAGAATGTTGTCTGCTGAAATCTTTTCCCAGCATGCTGGGCCTTAAGAATACTTAGAGTAAATATTGTAGGGTGCAAACTAACCATATCTCAAATGCCAGCAAGACAACCCCAAACAGCCTGCACATCCACAATCTATAGTCTGAACTCCAGATAAGATGTTTTATACAACAACAACAGAAATATTTTTCTTGCTTCTCCATTAAAATATTACATCGTATTTGTTGAGGTTTTACGACCCAGTCAACCCAATGGGGTCATGTCAAGTGCAGTCAGTTTACCTAACCTCACTTATTGGGCAGGCTTAGTCCTCTAAGCTGTTAACCAATATTGTGCAAATTCTTTCGCCAGAAACTGACAACTGCCCTTCTTGAATCAGCAGAAGGAAGAGAATGACCGTAGAAAATATTTCATGATCAATCTCCACTTAAGAATGCTGCCGACCCAGTGTGGGTCAACCCCGCAGCCTCCTGATCATCTGTCGGATGCGCACCCAAATTAGCCATGTTTCATTGTAGGTACCAATGCTACAGTTAAGGTGATTCTTGGAAATGCCTGTATTCTTCTTGGGTAAAAGACTGCTGCAGGCAAAAAGGTACCTTATATCACAACACAGATTACTGCATGGGCCACAATGTGAGAAAATGTACAAAATTATGATACTTTTTTCTTATTTTTGCATCAAAACAAATCTTGTGAGTATTTGCTCCACCGATTACCCACTACATGTAGGTATGTTTCAATCCCAAAACAACAAAAATGTGCCAGCCCACGACAAAACCTACGAAATGTTATGTGTGCCCAGCAAAGACTCAGCCTGATAAGAGTCTTTGCTGTGCCCTCTATGGGTAGCTAAGGACCCAAGCTTTCTTCATGTGGACAGTGAAGACTGATCAAACTGGGCGGATGCCCAGGCTGATCTGAGTCTTCGCTGGGCGCACATGCCATTTTGTAGGTTTTGTGTTGTGCTGGCACAAATGTCGTCTGAATTCATCCTTTATCTTGACCTGTAACATCATTTTATACAGAAGAAATTATCCATTTAGACACCATTCTCATCTGCTGCACCATTCTCATCTGCTGCTATTTCATAAACCCTGATCAGACTTTGTAGATATGCAGGCTGGTCTGGTTTATTGTTTGCATATATACTATGGTCATTTTGCAAGACATAGCTCAACTTAATGAGCAACTATTAGCAAACTAGGACACAAGACATCAGTGACATTAAACATATGTTCACGGCAATTTCTCAACAATACCAACTTATAAGCTTTCAGTAAACAGATCTCTTCAGGTTACAGGAAAAAAATCTTAAAAAAAAAAAAAAAAATTGAGAAGATTTTCCATTACTTCATCAGCACTTCTTTTCTGTATTAAGCATAGCTCCAGATAAGGTGCTTTTTTTCAACCCAAAAATATTAATAATATTTTTTTCTTATTTCTCCATAAAAACATATGTTGTGGGTACTCATTAGAAGTGCCTCTAATGAGTACCCACAACATATGTTTTCCTGGAGAAATAAATAAATCATTATATGGATACCCCCTCTTATCTGGACCTATGAAATTTAAGGTCATTAGTTAACTAGACATGTGGCCACAGTACACAATGTTCCTGACCCCTAGCCTACCCTAGGGCAAGATCCAGTGGAAACACTAGCACAGAGTTCAAAGTTTAGGTCTGGGTAAGTTGCATACCAAATTTCAACTTCCTAACATAAAAGGTACCCAAGTTATGACATCCAAGAGAAACACGGAGATAAATGTCAATATAAATTTGAATGTAAACTTGAATGTAAACTTAAACATTTGTTAGACCCTGGTTATGAATATGACACACGCATGTACAGACTCAACTACGGTGAAATGCTTTATGCCCCACCACTACATTCAGCAGTGGGGGGCATTATATACATATAAAACAAAAGTCCCTCTTTCTGTCTCTATGGCCTAATACTGTAAATCTAATAGCTTGCATCTCTATTATGGACACTACCTTAATAAATGATTTTTTTAACTACTTTATTTTATACAAAATAGCTTTTGTGTTATATTTGTCAATATGATGAGTTTATTTCCAATAAATTTTCTCTACATGCTATACCAAATTCATTTTTTTTCTATATTAACCCTTAAAACCCCAATCACAACTGCAGCAGCAAATAATATATATATATATATATATATATATATATATATATATATATATATATATATATATATTATTATTATATTTATATTTATCTTTTTTACATTTCAAAGAAAATAAGTCTTGACATTTCATATGAATCATCTGCTTGTTTAGAATGTTGTCTGAACAAATTTTGCTTGGCGCTTTACAGGTTAACTTTGTTTGTTATTAAATGCTACTACTTTGCAATAATTCATTGAGCATTACATAATGAACCCAAGAGTTACTTGCTTTGAAGGGATATAACCTTGTATTTTACAAGTGTTCTGATCAAAGTGCTTTAAATGGAAAATCATTATAATGAGTCAGTGATACTCATTTTATTTATTCTTCTGAACTTTTAATCCATTTTAGTCTGGAGACCCCTAAAAAGTAATAGGCAAACAGTGCAGACCCAGATCAGGTACCGCAGAATGTGGCGTCTGATCAGGGTCTTCACTGTTTGCATTTACTACAGGAATTTCAATAAAACATAGTTATAACAAAAACTAACCAGACACCCTGCTTTTGGAAATAGACTGGTCCAATGAGTTGTGGTAGAAGATTCCACTTGACATAAATGGGTCAAATAATCAGAACTGGAGTACTGAGCTCAGAAACTTCTGGTTTACATAGCTCTGGACAAGATTTCTTTTTTTTTTTTTTTTTCAACCAAAATTTGATATTTTCTACTTTATTTCCCATGTTGTAGGTATTCATTAGAAGCACTTTTGTGGAAAAAGATAGGACTTACTCAGTGGTGAACAGAAAAGAACCAGGCCAGCTGCATGTCAGTGCAGCTGGCCTGGTTCTTTCCTGTTCACTGTACAAATTCTGGAGAGAATTCAAATACCGTAGATTTCCTTTTAGTCCGAACACCCTTCCTACTACATGTTTGGTGAGGCACTTCTAATGAGAATCCACAATATGTTTTCCTAAATTAATAATTGTAAAATATTTATCTGGATATCCCTCTTATCTAAGAGCTATGGATTATCTTGTTTACACTTTAATCAATCATTTTTACATCAAGTTTTGCTTCATTCTTTCCTTGCCCTCCAATATGGCAATACTTCATTCAGAGTCTTTGGAGAAGTATTTTTCTTCATATATTCTGGGGTCTAAAATCATTACTAAGATGAACAAGAGCTGTCGGAGGACAGCGAGCTCGCCTGCTGGGTACATTTTATATTGTAACATTTTTATCATTAAGCCATATAATATAGGTCACACTGACCTAGATGTATTTGTATGTAAATCATTTTGTCACTTAGATATAATAATCCAGGTATGACAATTCTCCATGAAATAGTAATAAAAATAAAAGGCAAAATCACTGAAGCATGAAATATAGGTCACAATGACCTAGATATAGTAAGTGGTCATTCATTGGGTCACATGGAACTAATATCCCAGGTGTGACATTTATCCAACAAATATTCAAGATATAAGGCAAAATCACTGAACCATGAAATATAGGTCACACCAACAGTGATATATTTTGACGTCAATAATCGGGTCACAAGGAACTAATATCCCAGGTGTGACATTTATCCAACAAATAGTATTCAAGCTATAAGGCAAAATCACTGAACCATGAAATATAGGTCACAATGACCTAGATATAGTAAGTGGTCATTCATTGGGTCACATGGAACTAATATCCCAGGTGTGACATTTATCCAACAAATAATTCAAGTATATAAGGCAAAATCACTGAACCATGAAATATAGGTCACAATGACCTAGATATAGTAAGTGGTCATTCATTGGGTCACATGGAACTAATATCCCAGGTGTGACATTTATCCAACAAATAGTATTCAAGATATAAGGCAAAATCACTGAACCATGAAATATAGGTCACAATGACCTAGATATAGTAAGTGGTCATTCATTGGGTCACATGGAAGTAATATCCCAGGTGTGACATTTAACCAACAAAAGTATTCAAGATATAAGGCAAAATCACTGAACCATGAAATATAGGTCACAATGACCTAGATATAGTAAGTGGTCATTCATTGGGTCACATGGAACTAATATCCCAGGTGTGACATTTATCCAACAAATAGTATTCAAGATATAAGGCAAAATCACTGAACCATGAAATATAGGTCACAATGACCTAGATATAGTAAGTGGTCATTCATTGGGTCACATGGAAATAATATCCCAGGTGTGACATTTATCCAACAAATAGTATTCAAGATATAAGGCAAAATCACTGAACCATGTAATATAGGTCACACCAACAGAGATATATTTTGACGTCAATAATCGGGTCACAAGGAACTAATATCCCAGGTGTGACATTTATCCAACAAATAGTATTCAAGCTATAAGGCAAAATCACTGAACCATGAAATATAGGTCACAATGACCTAGATATAGTAAGTGGTCATTCATTGGGTCACATGGAACTAATATCCCAGGTGTGACATTTATCCAACAAATAGTATTCAAGATATAAGGCAAAATCACTGAACCATGAAATATAGGTCACAATGACCTAGATATAGTAAGTGGTCATTCACTGGGTCACATGGAACTAATATCCCAGGTGTGACATTTATCCAACAAATAGTATTCAAGATATAAGGCAAAATCACTGAACCATGAAATATAGGTCACAATGACCTAGATATAGTAAGTGGTCATTCATTGGGTCACATGGAAGTAATATCCCAGGTGTGACATTTAACCAACAAAAAGTATTCAAGATATAAGGCAAAATCACTGAACCATGAAATATAGGTCACAATGACCTAGATATAGTAAGTGGTCATTCATTGGGTCACATGGAACTAATATCCCAGGTGTGACATTTATCCAACAAATAGTATTCAAGATATAAGGCAAAATCACTGAACCATGAAATATAGGTCACAATGACCTAGATATAGTAAGTGGTCATTCATTGGGTCACATGGAAGTAATATCCCAGGTGTGACATTTATCCAACAAATAGTATTCAAGATATAAGGCAAAATCACTGGACCGTGAAATCTAGGTGACCTTGACCGTAAAATGTAGGTCACCATGACCTTCACTCTCTTACACTTAAACTGATGTCACATAGTTAGCTGATGTATAACCAGCTGTGTCTATAACCTGTAGGCATATAAGATTTTACAAATGTGTCCTAGATTTTGACCCCTAGCCCCACCCCAAGGCCCACCCTGAGGTATGAACCCAGGGGTATGTTCTTTTGGAATCTCAGAAGACTCGTCCAGGTACCCAAATTCTAAATATGAATGCTCTATGAGGAGTGAAAGTCAAGATATAAGAATTTGAAAAACTTTAACACAGTATTACAAAGGCGTCCTAGATTCTGACCCCTAGCCCCACCCAGGGGCATGAACCCAGGGGTTTATTCTCTTGGAATCTCAGAAGACCCTCCAAGGTACCTAAGTTCCAAATTTGATGCCTCTGTGAGGAGTGACTGTTGAGATATAAGCATTTGAAAAACTTTAACACAGTGTGACGGGAACGGGAACGCAAACGCAAACGCAAACGCAAACGCAAACGCAAACGCAAACGCAAACGCAAACGTGGACGACCGGGGTGACTACAATAGCTCTCCTTGTACTTCGTACAGGCGAGCTAAAAACAATTCTCATAAGGAAATAAGAACACTGTTGATTTCATCTCTGAAATAGCACTTTATCTATCTTGATCTCTATAATTCAGAAATTACTATGCATATTCTGTTTTCTGCCCATGATAAAAAGAAGTTGGAAGAACTGAAGGACTGGTAATGAAGCACCCATTATGATCTCCAAAGACAACTGGAAAAACACTCGTTTTCAAACCAACTGGTTGTCTTCACTGTTGACTCTACTCTCCTTGGCCCAGTACATTTCTGGTCTGTTTGTAACAATGATACTAACTGGATGTATAAATCACATGACCAGACACACACTTTGTAAAAGTGTCTCGATTGGCTGCACTTTTACATCTTGGACCCTGATTGGTTGCTTAAAACTCCAGGAACTGTACCATAGTATTGCTAGGTAGCAGTGGCAGTTAGCTGCTCTAGGAAGGGATAAAATGCTAACAGAACAGCAAACAGCAACATCAGCAGAGGTATACTCGAACAAAATGAGATCTGAAAAAGAAAAACAAATATATATGAGCTAAGCCAAGAGAGAGTGGTCCATTGCTCCAGAAAAGTGTGGGTATCCACATATTTTTTTCTTATTTCTCTACGAAAACATATGTTGTGGGTACTAATTAGAAGCGCCTGTGTCAAGTGTTTCTAATTGGTACCAAAACATATGTTTTCATGGAGAAATAAGGAAACTTGATTCTTTTCAGCTGAAATAATACTCTTATCTGGAGCTATGCCAGGTCTAAGGGGGTAAACATCAACATGCACATCCATGCAGACTGATCAGTTTATCGCTACTTGTTGATAGTACCACTGCTAATGAATAGCCATAATACAGTAAATGTCACAAAATTTAGAATACTTCATTCCATACTTTTTTAGCCCGAATTTTGCTTTTTATATGGTTCTTTCTTAAAAAAAATACAAATGGAATGGCAAACAATGTAGACCCTGATCAGACTGCTCCTTCAGGAGCAGTCTGATCAGGGTCTGCACTGTTTGCATATGCTATTATGTCAAAAACTTTGGTGTATGAATTTCTAGAACATTTACTGTATATGTTTTGATGGGGCAATAAGACAAATATCACTAGTTTTTGGCTAAAACAAGTACCCTATCTGGATCTTGGGCTCCAATAATAATGAAAAATTTATTCCTTTTTTTAACTCAATACAAGTTCTTTTTTTTGCCAAATTTTCAAGAGGGCAGGCCCTGTCTTCAGGGCAAAACTATTGACTCTCTCCTGTATTGGATACTGATCAATCCTACACTTTTGAAAGAGCACAAAGATTTTGGACGGAATTGTTATTTTTAAATCCCTGGGGATTACCAGAGATAAATAGTCATTATTTTTTTACCTGATCTGGAGTTATCAGCATATAGAGGGCCAGAGTGCACTAGAACCAAGTGAGCCACAATATGACAAAATATGGCATAAAGTGGGTTTTTTCAATGCCTGTTAAGTTGTTGTTTTGTTAACAATATTTCAGTCCTGTCGAGCCAGAGGAAAAAAGAAGAATGAGGTAAATGGAAAAAGACCATAACTCCTGAGCTTGCCTTCAAGTGAGGCAAGAACACTCCTGTGACAGATGCTCAAAGGCATATCACCCTACCACTGACACGTCTGATATGGTTTAATATTCACAGGATTATACTAATTTAGTGCAATTTAATTGGCTGAGAACAAATAGTGAACAACACTTATACTTCAATAAATCCACTGAGAAGTAATTTCCGAACTATTTACTTTATATAAATTTCTTCAAATTAAATGAGTTAATTGTTATTTAACACGTTTTCAAGGTAAATATGACCTAGTTAGTTTGTTTGTGTTGAGGTTTTACGGCCCAGTCAGCCCAATGGCATGTTGAGTGCGGTCAGTTTACCTAACCACACGTTTACTGGGCAGGCTTAGTCCTCTAAGCGGTTAACCAGTATTGTGCACATTCTTTCGCCAGAAATGACCTAGTTAGAATTATAAGAAATTAGTTTTATTTTTGCACATTTTATCAATGGGCAAATGCTGGTAAATCACTCATGAATTTATAAATATAAAAGCTCTTTGGGCTTTATGAAGGTTTTACTCAGTTTGTGAGTGATTTGCAGCCATTTACTCATTGACAAAATCTGCCAAAAATGAAATTAATTCCTGTATTATATACACGACACTAGATATGATGCTTCTGCTACCAATGTGTGGATATCTGTCTTTGTTATTGTGCAAACTCATCACAATCACCTCGCTGTTTTCATTATGACAACAATATCTCTTTTTTGTGGAGAAATAATAAATATTTTTCTAAATTCCCCTCTCATGTGGAGCTATTGTCTATAGAAAAGAATGGTCAAAAGTACCCAAGGTCAACTGTTTCAGAGATATTATACACATGCAAACTAGGATCAAATCACGATTAGGTAACAGAAAAGAATAAGGCAAGAAACTTTATTTGAAGCAACTGACATACAACAGGCTTCCGGGAGACTTGTGAACGTTTAAGATTATTTCAGAAATATGACCAAAACATTTTCAGAAAAAGAGGACTTGCTCTGTGAGATCTTATGGCAGAATGTATTTCAAATCATAATACAAATTGTTGCTAGAGTTATATAATTATGTAAACCAGATGAAAATTTCTCAAGATTACCAATATATATGTTACAAAATCTGATAGAACCACATTTTGAGCAGATATATACATAACTTAAATACCGTGTAAAAAGTCCTCAGTAGGAGTTGACACAGACATGCTTATATTTCTAGACTGAGTCTGAGATAAATAAATAATCCAAGTTTCAAGAAAATGCATCTTATTTCCAATGTAAAGATGGAAACCCCAGATCAACCAGTAATGAGGGTTTCCACCATTTGACAAAAGAACACGGCAGACTGAATCTGTGAACAGTAAAGACCCTAATAAGACAAATGTATATGGATGCATATGCAGATCTGAGTCTTCACTGTCCACCTGTCTACATATGGCTATAAGATATTTTTTCTATGACAGAGCTTATCATTGTAAAGTAAGTAAATATCACTGTACCACTTCTTGATTGGTCTTGGCTGAAAATATTTAACAATGACATCATTTTAATCTCATCAGAAAAACTATCATTGAACCTACCGGGTAAGTTGTACTAAGAAAGAGAGGCCTTTGTAATTCTTCCAATAAATTACTTACTTGATGTCCATGCGGTATGACCACATTAGCCTATTTTAGACTGAATAACCCCCACTTCTCCTCCCCCCACCCCCCACAGCCCCCACCCCCCCTTTGGTTTTGATTTAGATATTCCTAGAGAAAAAATGCTAAACTATTTTAAACATGCTGATCTGGGTCTGCACTGTTTGTCAATTACCCTTTTGGGGGTCTCCAGATTAAAGTAAATTAAAATATTTAAACATCCTGTCAGGCCTTTATATTTGTTTTATTTAAAAACAACAACAATAAGCACATCTTTTTTTTTAATTAATTCTGATTCACTTTGGTTTCTTTTTTTCTATTCCTTCTTCTTTGAGTCACTCTGTTTTTTGACTCTTCTGTTTTCTAGCTATCTTTAATACTACTTATAACCCTTCTATATTTTCTATCTTTTGCCTGTCTATCAAGTCTTTTTTTTTTTTATCACTGATATGCGAAAATATATATGGTGTAATGTAGAACAAATAATTTGTAATAATAAAATAAGTATTGAAAAAACTAACAAATCTTGCCATTTTTTATTAAAACTATCAAGGAACATAATCCATGATACCTATTTTAGACTGAATAAACTCTTCCACATTATATACTGGAAGAGTCCAATACCAGTTCTAGGTATATCAGGCTATGTAATATAGATATTCTTAGAGAAAAAATAGCTGAACTATTTGCAAAGAGTGGAGACCCTGATCAGATGCCATCTGATCTGGGTCTACACTGTTTGCAATAACCCTTTTGTGGAGTCTCCAGACTAAAATGGGTTAACCCTTAAATAATATGTAACAGAAGACATTTTTTTGTTATTTTTCAGAGACAATGATACTTCAAGTGAATCATCTGCTAGGCAAATAATTCACATGAAATGTCAAGCCTTATTTTCTCTAAAAAATTTTTTAAGGAGTCATCTGCTGAAATATTTTACCCAGCATACTAAGTGTTAACATGAATCTATAAACCATATCCTTTTCCAGAAGACCAAACCAATCCATATAAACCAGTACTCACAATTCTACTCCTAGTAGCAATCTTCCTATAGTCTCCCGACATCCGTTGGAGATCTGCTTTTAGCCGTGTGATCTCCTGATCACAATCCTCGCATTTCTTCTTTAATGTCACAATCTCTTCTTTTGCTTTCTCCAGCTGCAAACAAATTGTATGAACTTGTATGTATGATACTTTGTGGGAAAAGATAGGACTTACTCAGTGGTGAACAGAATAAGAACCAGGCCAGCTGCACTGATGTGCAGGCTGGCCTGGTTCTTTCCTGTTCACTGTATAAATTCTGGAGAGTCCAAACAAATTCAAATAATGATTACTTAACCAACTTATGCCGAAACTAGCTTTTGCATTCACACAATTGGATCTCTGCTTTTGGTATTGTTGGTAAAGATGAGCTCTTTAACTAAATCAGTTTTTTTCCCTATGATATTTGTATTCATGTCTTTATTAAAAATATATGTATTTAAAAAAAAAGAAATACATGTATGCAAAATAAAAAGAAAGTCAACTCTGGCTTAATGAACAAGTAGGCCAGAAATTTTGTTTAACATAGACATGAAGAAAACAACTCTGGCTTTGAACAAGTAGACCAGAAATTTTGTTTAACACAGACATGAAGAAAACAGGATTCCATCAGAAAATTTCTGGGCCCAGTTGTTCAAAGCGTCATTAGCTTAACGAGCTCGTTTAGGGTCATTTCGTTAACTGTTTTAGCGAATTCAATACACAATATTCTGATATTTTTTTGCTGAAAAAATGTGAGTAGCTTGTAAAAGCTACTCACATTTTTTCAGCAAAAAATTTCAGAATATTTGCGTATCACTCGATGTAAATTTTAACGAATCGTTAACTAAGGACATTGTTAGCTTTGAACAACTGGGCCCTGATAATCATGACAAGCAAACAGATGCACTTCTAAATATCAGGGTCGATGATACTCAAATTAGCCTGCAAATCTGTACAGTCTGCAAATTCTAGATAAAATGTTGTTGTTTTTTGTTGTTGTTTTTTCAAATAATTTTTTTTTTAAATAAACTTTTCTTATTTCTCCATGAAAATGTTGTCTGTGTTCATCAGAATTGAGGCCCCACAGCATATGTTTGCATTTACAAATAAAATAGTATTTATCTTGATAATCCTGTAACCCAGCAACATGTAATTTCCAATCATAATCTATATCAATCACTTTATACCAATTCCAACTGACCAGAAATTATGCATTGGGGATGCAAAGACCCTGCTCAGACAAGACAGCATCAAACCTCTTGATAAGGCATCACTGTCAACCAAAAAATAAAGGCATCTCTCCAATCCAGAAAATAGAAGCATTTTTCTAATTTCTCCAAAAAAACGTATGTTGTGGTACTCATTAGAAGCACCTCTCTGAGGTGTTTCTAATGAGTACCACAATATATGTTTTTGTGAATACATAAAAAAATAATATGAGTATGCTGATACCCTTCTTATAAACAGCCATGCTGTATGGTTGTACTATTTGATTTGAGTTAACAGTTGTTTAGAATTTGCCATACAGTATTCTTGTTTGTTTGGCCCATCTCAATTAAGAATTCACTGTGTACTAAATGTTCTAAAAATAAAGACAGAAAAATAATGCAGCTCAAATTTATTATCTCTTTTCATAAATGAAACAAGAAATTGCCAATATGCAGTGCTTATTAGATACCCCCTGCTGGGACCAAAATGTAACAGACAGACAACATGAAAACAGTATAACACCCCACAAACACAGTTTGCGGGGGTATTACAAAGGTGGGGGGGGGGGGGGGTATTAAAAAGTAGGGGGTGGGGGGATGGGGTGGGGAGTAATATTTCTTGCAAATGGGTAACCAGTCTTGCAAAAGGAGACAATGCAAAATTTATTGGTTCCTTTAAAGTACTCTTTTTTTTCACTTCCAATTTAATGTTTTGTTTTAGAACATTTATGATACCGCACCATAATTATTTAAATATCTGGGCAACTAAACTCTGTATCACACTTATCCTAAAATTTTGAAGTTCATCAGACTAACTGGTGAAGCCTACACTGAATAACAAACAGTGCAGACCTTGATCAAACTGTTCCTTTAGGAGCTATCTGATCTTGTTGTATGCTATTTGCCCAGGTACAGTTTGCCATTTATCCCATTGTATAAGGAATAGACTCTCCCACACTATATAATGGAAGAGTAAATTTCAATTTTAGATACACCCGGCTATGAAATTTACATATTCTTAGAGAAAAATGGCTAAACTATTTGCAAACAGTAGAGACCCTGATCAGACGCCGCGTTATGCGGCATCTGATCTGGATCTGCACTGTTTGCCAAGTACCCTTTTACAGGTCTCCCGACTACAATGGTTTATTTGGGGTAAATATCACAAAAACATACAAACATTCCAACACACAATGGGGATTTCAAACTTTATGTATAATGAGAAAATGTACAGCAATATGTGGAAAAAAAGTTAACTGAACTAAAACAAGCAGGGCAGTGCTGGTGCACAAAATCTAATCAAATAAACACAATTCAAATAAACACAAACTTATGACCATTTTCAGAAATTACAAGTACATGTATGAAAAATCAGAACTAGATATTATAATACTATCTAATGAAATAACAGTGATGGTGGGTAACTACCTAGAAACAATGACTGAAAATATGGATTTGATGACAAGTGATTCGGTTTAACAAAATGGTTTGATTATTAAACATCTTGCAAACCCTGGGAAATATTATCCAACAAAAATATGATTATATGTTTGTTTTCTTACTTTCCCAGACAGTAGGCTTGACATTTTATTTAACCCATTGTAGACCGAATGAATTCACCCACACTATATATACTGGAAGAGTCCAATTTCAATTTTAGGTACGTCCAGCTATGATATTTACATATTCCTAGAGAAAAATGGCTAAACTTTTTGCAAACAGTGGAGACCCTGATCAGACGCCACATTCAGCGGCATCTGATCAGGGTCTGCATGGTTTGGCAATTACCCTTTTACGGGTCTCCCGACTACAATGGGTTAGAGTGGTGTCTACTATTCAAGGCTGATATAAATCAGACACTCTAAGAGTACATCAACAACAGACAATTGGAACACATGCCCCTGTTGTATGTTTGTTTGTGCTTGTGTTGAGGTTTTACGGCCCAGTCAACCCAATGGGGTCATGTCGAATGCGGTCAATTTACCTAACCACACTTATACTTGGCAGGTTTAGTCCTCTAAGTGGTTAACTAGTATTATGCACAATTTTTCGCCAGAAACTGACGATTGCCCTTCTTGAATCAGTGGAAGGGACAGACTGACCATAGAAAATATTTCACGATCATTCTCCATATAATATGAAGTATGTATGAGTGTGTTTATTACCAGCTCGGATATAATTAGGCCAAGAAAGTTTTGCACTTGCATAATTTGGTTGGGAATCTTTTTTTTCCATTTTATCTTTCCCTTGCCTTCTCCCTTCGTCTGGGAGATGGCTCAATATATTCTGAAATATTGACTGCTAGGCCATGAAACTGTCAAACAAACAAGTAGTATGTACAGTGAACCCTCGTTACAATGACAGCATTTGTTCCCAAAGACGTTGCCATTAAAATGAATTTGCTGTTGTACAGAGTACTTAATGAGCAGACTGATATATAAGAAAGGTCTTGTTTTGTTCTTATTTCCTCAAAGAACATATATTTATGATATTTGTTAGAATCGCATCAATGAGGCAATTCTAACAAATATCCAAAACATATGTCTTTAAAGTATTAAATAAAATATTCTAGCATAATTTATGACTAATTGTTACCTTTTAGCGATGGTTTCGTGACAGTCAAATTGTCATTATAACGAATTTTGTCATTGTAACGATTATCGGTATAAAGAGGGTTGTCCGTATTCAACATCCTACATGAAAGAGTCTTTAGATCAGGTTGTATTTTGTTGACAACAGAATTAAAATTTTGTCTGCACCATATATCAATGTTTGTAAAATTCAAACTTTAAATGCAGCAGATTCAACTTTGTTTGCTGCCAGATTCAAACTTCATCTTTAGTAGAATCCAACTTTCCCTGTTGCAGAATTCAAATTATGCAGTAGAATTCAAACTCTGTCTGCAGTAGAATTCAAACTTTCCTTGTAGTAAAATTCCAACATTGGACTAGAACTTCAACTTTGTCTCAGTAGAACTGAAACTTAACATGCAGCAGAATTCAATCTTTGACTGCAGCAGAATCCAATTTTGTCTGGAGCAGAAATAAAATTTAACAGATTTCAAACTGCAAAGTTGGAATTCTACTGCAGAGAAAGATTGAATTGTACTGCAGTACAATTCAATCTGTCTCTGCAGTAGAATTCCAACTTTGCGGTATAATTCAAACATTGTCTGCAGTAGAATTCAAACTTTCTCTGCAGTAGAATTCAAACTTTCTCTGCAGTAGAATTCCAACTTTGCAGTATAATTCAAACATTGTCTGCAATAGAATTCAAACTTTCTCTGCAGTAGAATTCCAACTTTGCAGTATAATTCAAACATTGTCTGCAGTAGAATTCAAACTGTCTCTGCAGTAGAATTCAATCTTTCATTGCAGTAGAATTTCAACTTTGCAGTATACTTCAAACATTGTCTGCAGTAGAATTCAAACCTTCTCTGCAGTATAATTCTAACTTTCTCTGCAGCAGAATTCCAACTTTGCAGTATAATTCAAACTTTTCTCTGCAGTAGAATTCAAACTTTGCAGTATAATTCAAACATTGTCTGCAATAGAATTCAAACTTTCTCTGCAGTAGAATTCCAACTTTGCAGTATAATTCAAACATTGTCTGCAGTAGAATTCAAACTGTCTCTGCAGTAGAATTCAATCTTTCTCTGCAGTAGAATTTCAACTTTGCAGTATACTTCAAACATTGTCTGCAGTAGAATTCAAACTTTCTCTGCAGTATAATTCTACTTTTCTCTGCAGTAGAATTCCAACTTTGCAGTATAATTCAAACTTTTCTCTGCAGCAGAATTCCAACTTTGCAGTAGCATTCCAACATTGTCTGCAGTAGAATTCACATTTTGTCTGCAGCAGAACAGAAACACTGCTGTAGACTTCAAACTTTATCTTAGTATTCGAACTTTGCAGCAGAATTCAACATTTTATACAACAGACTTCAAACTTTGCCTGCAGTATCCACAATTTGTCTGCAGCAGAATCTAACTTTGCAGTAAAATTCAAACTGTCTGCAGCAGAATTTAACTTTGTTGACAGTAGAATTCAAATTCCATTCACAGACTTTGAACTTTGTCAGATTTGTCCAACTGTCAGTAGCAGAATTCAAACTTTATCTGCAGCAGGATTCATTTGATTGTGTTGGGGTTTAACGACATGTCAACCCTTGTGGGTCATTTTGTGTCGTCTCCCAGAGAAAGGGATTAAGCAGATAGAAAAGCTAGTAGAGGAGATAAAAGAGAGAGACAGGGAAGAAAGAGGAACAGGAATGAAAGTGAAGAAACAGAAGAAATAAAAACATTCCCGCTCTACCCTTACCTGCTACAAGGATAGTAGGCTTGCCCAACTGTAAGCCAACATCAGTTGGACACCCCAGTGACGCAAGATACACGACACCTTCACCACACCCGACCACCCCCACAGCAGGATTAAACTTTGTCAACAGCAGAATTCAAATTCTGACAGAATTAATAAATAACAATCTAAATTGAACCTATGTTTACCAGCTAACAAGAGCTCTCACTATATGTGGCTAATACCCCCGCCCCCCCAACCCCCTGCAGTACAATGGTAACAGCACTACTCTTACACAAATAAATGATAAATGGACAATGTGTGGCGGGCAGATAACCCTGTAAAACATTAACTCTATATGAAATTGGACAGACAGCCTTAAGTACCAAGGTCAGATTACCCTGCAACAAGAAATGTTTTTAACCCTTCTCTTGCTGAACATGACATGCCCTGTCTTAGCAAACAGTGTAGAGCCAAATCAGTTGGCTTCTGAAGAAGCCAACTGATCTGGATCTGCACTGTTTGTCATTAAATATGTGAATTTCCAACAAAAACCTGGATCAAATAATCTGATTGGCTGGAAATTAGAAGTGGGCGTGGCATCTTAATTTATTCAGCATGACAAGGGTTAAGTCACACACTAGAAGAGAAGGTAAAGTGAAAAATCAATAGGGTCATCCACACTAAAAGGTGCTTCTAACTATGAAGTATAAGAGTGTAGGTACAACTTCTACAAGTTATCGAGTGGAAACGAAAACTATGACACTGATGTCAATGCAAACACAGACATCCCTAGGTGTTCACACAGACAACACAAAAATGTGGAATTCAAACCATGCCATCTTCATCATTCAGTGATTATATGAAAACATGAACACCCAATCAGACCCTGTGAATGAATCTGTATGATTTGATGATGCATCCTAAGTACTAGCAAACACAATAAAGCATCATTTGGATTGCAATGTGAGAAACTGAACTTTTCGACATGAATCCAGTGAAGACTCATAACAGCCTGTGCATTCACATAGTCTGATCAATCTTCACTGCCTGCTATAGAAGCCTTAGACTCTGGGCTATCCACAGAGTTTTTAGTGAAGATAGATCAGACCGTGAATCTTCATTGGGAGGGCATGTCGAAAGGTACAGCTTTTCACGCTGCAGCCATAGCTCCAAATAAGGCACTTTTGCACAAAAGAAAAAAAATAAATTTTTTTTTCTTATTTCTCCACAAAAATATATGTTGTGGGTACTCATTAGAAGTGCCTCGGTGAGGCGCTTCTAATGAGTACCCACAAAACATATTTTTGCGGAGAAATGAGAAAAGTATTTACCTGTTACTTTCTTATCAAGAGCTATGGAACTTGCAGCTCATACTTGAAACAAACTCAATAACAACATAATGATAATCAAATAAAAATAACTCAAACCTCAACTTTAACACAGACAAACAGAACTATCGGTCTGGTAAGGCAGGCCATGCAAGATGCGGCGAAGCATGACATATTTTTATGATACCTGTAGGAGATAAAATGAGCTCGTTGCTATGGAAACATCTCCAGATCTCACCTCCAGTTTCGTGTTCTCGGTCTCCTTTTGCGAGTCTGTCAGGTTGGACATCCATGTTAATTGCTTGTCTTCTAGTTTATCTTTCAAGGCCTCAAGTTCTCGGTAGGATTCTTGGAGTTTATTATATTCGGACGAAAGTTGTAAGTTTTCTCTTCTTGACCTGCAGTATGAATTACAAGAAAGATATACATATAATTATCATAAACTGGGCCACATCAAGTGAAAAAGTACCTTTGAACATGAGCAAAATGTGCGGATTCAGGTCACCCTGTACATGCCCAACGTATCATTCAGGGCCCAGTTGTTCAAAGCTAACGACATCGTTAGTTAACGATTTGTTAAAATTTACACTGAGTGATACGCAAATATGCTTGAATTTTTTGCTGAAAAAATGTGAGTAGCTTTTGCAGTGCAAAAGCTAGTCACATTTTTTCAGCAACAAATATCAGAATATTGTATATTGAATCCGCCCAAAACAGTTAACGAAATGACCCTTAACGAGCTTGTTAAGCTAACGACGCTTTGAACAACTGGGCCCAGGCCTTTACTTTCCATTGATACATTCTGCAGTATCCAATGATTCTGTTAGCGGACAGTGAAAGCCCTGATCAGACCGTGCACTGGGCCTTCACTGCCTTCACTCTCAATGCACCAATCACAATAGCAGCATATGACATTCTAAAATATATACATGTATTCATTCTAAGTATTGGGACACCATGACTCCTTACCATACTTGTCCTAAAATTTGAAAAAGACCAGTTCACTACCTGTTGATGTGTCTAAAATAGTGCTGGATGAGTGACAAAATGGTTGAGGACCCTGATTAGATGCCACATTCTGTGGTGTCTGATATGGGTCTACACTGTTTGCTCAGGCCAGTCTGTCTCAATAATTAGGTTATTACATGTATTTATTTTGAAACTTTTTCCAAGAAAACAGAATGTTGTAAACTACACTTCTGAATAGCTCTATAATATGTTTTTGCAATGCCTAAGACTTGACTGATTTAGACTATACGGACATGCAAGCTCATGTACAATTAGCATACGAGCCTCTCAAAAATGGAAAACAACCTTATGATATATGCTACTAGTACAGACTAGTCCCAGCCTGCACAGCTGTTCAGTCTGATTAGAGTTTACACTGGTTGCTACTATAATGTACATAGCTCCTGATAAAGTGCTTTTTTCAACTAAAAAATATCTACATTTTTCCTATTCCTCAACAAAAACGTATGTTGTTGGTACTCATTAGAAGTGCCTGACCAAGGCGCTTCTAATGAGTACCCACAACATATGTTTTCATTGAGAAATAAGATAACTATTTACCTGATACCCACTCTTATCTAGACCTATGAATTGTATGGCCTTTACATTTTAGTTGCAAACAGCACAGACTCTGAGCAGGTTGCACAGATGCACAGACTTGTTTGGGTCTACACTCTTCACATATTTCACTAGCTCATTTTCTATTCAGAGAGGCTCATATAAAAGGACCATTTTTGCTTGTAACAGCTCCAATCTTTCAAAATTCCTGTTTCAATGGAAGTATGTTCATACTGTCCACTGACCTCAAGGTCGTGATCTCTTTCTTCACTAAATCTAAGCGGCAGATAAGGCGCTTTTTTCATCCGAAAAATGTGGATATCTTTCTTATTTCTCAATAAAAACTTATGTTGTGGGTACTCCTTAGAAGCACCTCGGCGAGGCACTTCTAATGAGTACCCAAAACATATGTATTCATCTAGAAATAAGAAAAATATTATGTGGATACCCCCTTTTATCTGTAGCTATGACTAAATCCAAGGACTTGTTGTTGTTTTCATTTTCTGATATACCTGCTGAACTGAAATGTACATGTGTTCCTTTGATGTGATGCCCATCTTCAGAAAAGCAATATTTTCATGAATATTAGCCATAATGTGGTTAAAATGTACCTGACAGTATGCACACAGGGAAGACTGATCAGTCTGTTTATCATCCCAGTATGATATATATATTTTTTTAAATTGGAGTTTTCAGCCCAGTCAACACTACTAAGGTTATGTGGAGCCAATTAGTTAACCTACTCACATTTTTCCTAGTCAGGCATAGTCCTCTAAGCTTTAAACCAGTATTATATGCACACACTTTTACAACTAACTGACAACTGCCCTTCTCAAATTAGCAGAAAAGGGGAGAATGACTGTAAAAACTAGAAATGTGTGTTTGTAAAACACTATGCCCCTAACTTTATAAATGCTTGTCTGTACGAAATGCGACAAAATTAATAAGAGACATAATTCTCATAAAATTAATCCAATTGTTTTTTTTTTCAAAAGATAATCAGGTGATCTACTCCCCAGCCCCAGTAAATTTACCAAGTATAAAGGCCCTAGCTCAAATAGTTTTCAAGGTATCTTGCTCACAAGAAAAGTATGACAAATGGATGGACAGAAGGACAAAGGACTCAAAAGCAATATGCCCCTCTAACTTCTTTGAAATTGGGGACATAACGATCTCCTGACCAATTTTCATATAAGTTATATGTAGACAAGCTGGACCCAGTTGTTCAAAACTAACGACATTGTTAGTTAATGATTCGTTAAAATTTACATCCAGTGATATGCAAATATGCTGAAATTTTTTGCTGAAAAAATATGAGTAGCTTTTGCATTGCAAAAGCTACTCACATTTTTTCAGCAAAAAATATCAGAATATTGTATATTGAATCTGCTAAAACAGTTAACGAAATGACCCTTAACGAGCTTGTTAAGCTAACGATGCTTTGAACAACTGGGCCCTGGAATTTGAACTTGCTACCCCTGAATCTGCAGTCAGATGCCACAGACTGCACTATGAAGCCCCTTTGATTTGAGTCTTCACTGGCTGCACATGTCTAAAGGTACATTTTTTCAAGTTGTGACTCATAAGTGAACAAGAAAAATCATAACTTCCTTGTGAAACTGATCTCAAGGTCATTGAGAGAGGGTAAGGTCTATAATGTATTAAACCATGGACCCGTATCTAACATCAGTCGAAGTACCAACTTAATACATCCATGAAAAAGGTCTATAGAAAACTTCATCCAAATAGTGTAACAAAATTTTGTAACATAAAATTTCTAAGTCTGCGACCTTGACCTCAATGTCTCTGAGTGGGTGGAGTATGTACCAGATAAAACGTTTACTGTATTAAACCTAAGTATTGGGACATCTCGACTCCTTACCATACTTGTCCTAAAATTTGAAAAAATCTATTTTACTACCTGTTGATGTGTTTAACCCTTGTCCTGCTGAATTAATTCAGATGCAATGCCCACTTCTAATTTTCAGCCAATCAGATTAATTGATCCGGATTGTTGCTATAAATTCACATACTTAATGGCAAACAGTGCAGATCCAGATCAGTTGGCTTCTGAAGAAGCCAACTGATCTGGATCTACACTGTTTGCAAAGGAAGGGTATATCTGGGTTCAGCAGGACAAGGGTTAAAAATCATGCTGGTTGAGTGGCACTGTTTGCTCAGACCTGTCTGTCCCAATATTTAGGGTTATTACGGTAACCAGAATCTATCATCAGCCCAAGTACCAAATTAATATATCTAGGCAATCAGGAGAATTACCGCTAAACTCTTAAATGTAAAACTTATTAATATTTAAGCTAAGTCTGTGACATTGACCCAATGTCTTTGAGTGGGCATTGGGAATAAACAAAACTTTGGACATATATCTATGACCTGTCCAAATATTAAAGTAAATCCATCAAGACATTCAGAAGATAAAGCACTTTAAAAACTCGAATGTAAAACTTTAACATTAGGCTAAGTTTATGACCTTTACCTTAGCGTTACTGATGGGGATGAGACTAAACTAAACAGAACAACTGACCAGTATCTCACATCAGCCCGAGTATAAACAAAACCCATCAAGGCATTTAATAATATATATAAAAAACTGTATATATTATATTTAAAACTTGAATTTAAGACTTAACATAAGAGACAAAGTTTCTCAGTCCACAACCTTCACCTCAAACCAAGGTCACTGAGGGACTGTGAACAAGACTTTGGACTAGTATCTAACAACAACTATTAAGTATAAATCGAATCCATCCAAGTATATAGGAGATATTTCTTGAATTTGAATGTAAACAATTAAACAATTTGAATTTAACAATTAGTGTGATGTCAATGCTGATACCGGGTCAACAACAATAGCTACCTGTACTTTCATACAGGCAAGCTAAAAACTCTTGGATTGCTTAGAATTTTCACAGTGATCAGGTAAAACTGATAGTAACTTACATTTTCATCTCGGCCTCAATGGCCTGTATTCGTTTCCGTAAACCGGCACATTCTTCTTTCAAAGCTGTAAATTCGTTGGCTGTAAAGAAAAAAAAAAAAAAAAAAAGTAATTAAATGAAGATCAACCTCTTTTTTCTAAATTATAGAATTTCCAAGTTTATTAAATATGCTATATTATTTTTCAGATACTAAAATATTTTCACGGCATCCAAAATGATTAACCCTTAAGGCACTTCTCACAACTGCAGCAAATGACATTTTTTTGGTACTTTTTTTGAGAAAATAAGGCTTGACATTTCATGTGAATCATCTGCTAGGCTACCAAATCTTATTTTCTCCAAACAATAACTTTAAAATGAATGTCCTGTTACAATTTTGCTTAGCGCTTTAAGGGTTAATTTAAGCCAGCACTATAAGAAGATAATGGTTGCTGTTTTTCTAAAATTTTGATTTTCTGGAAAACCGTGTCTGACATTTTATTCAAATCATCTCAGAATGAGATGATCTGAATGTAAATGTCAAGTCTATTATGGAAAAAAAATCAGCTGATTTCTCCTGACCAGAGGATAAATTCTGCATGGCAATATTTAAGATAGAATGGCTTTGATAATTTTACTGTTCTTATAAAACTAAGACAATATCAAATAGGAACAATGAACACCTTTGCAAAGGTAGGACATATCCAGGTTCAGCAGGACAAAGGTTAATATGGATAATACAGAATGACTACCTTTTCTACCCTAAATAGTGGGGCACTTATATACTTACCATGTTTGTCCTAGAATTCGAAAGTCGATTCTAATACCTGTTGATGTCTCTTAAATATTGCTGTGTGTAATTCAAACAATGTAGACCCTGATCAGATGCCACATTCTGTGGCATCTGATTAGGGTCTACACTGTTTATTTAGGCCTCTCTCTCTCAATACTTAGGGTTACTACATTACTACATTAACCTTTACATCTGATTAGTAGATGAAATTCTGAAACTATAAAATTGGTCTCAATATTTTGTTTTGCATCATATTTAATACAATACCAATTAGTTTGTTTTTTTTCTTCTGTAACCCAAATAATTCAGGCAGATTATTTCATTTGTTGGACAGGATTAGTCCTCTAAACTATTAAACAGTACTTGTGCACATTCTTTTGCCAGAAACTGACAACTGCTCTTCTTGAATCAGTGGAAGGGAGAGAATGAGCATAGAAACTATTTTATGATCAATCCCCATGGAAGACTGTTGCTGGACCCAGCAGGTATTGAACCCGCCACGTGATCACCAGTCAGCCACACATCCCAATGAGCCACTGAGTATGACTATTTCTTTTGTATCTCTGTCTATATCCTCCTGAAAAAGCACCACTTAACACCCCAAAAAAGCAGGCACTGTTGTGTTATGCGTTTTGAAAGAAAATATCACCATTTGCCATCTACAGTCCAACCTGCGTTATGCAAGCACCTAAGGGAAATCCAAAAAGTGATTGCTTAAGACACATGTTAGTTAATACATGTAAACTTACACTACCGTATTCGACCTAGTTAAGGCAATGTGCATTTAAGTTTTCTAAAAATACTTGGAAAACTTGTAGTACCTATACTAAGGGTACAATTTAAAAGAAAAAAGATCAGTGAAGGACTCATTAAATGATGCTTATGCGATATTTTTGTGTTATTTTTTTTCTTTTTGGTTTTCCTTATAAAAGCATATGTTGTGGGTACCCATTTGAATTGCATCCACAAGCTGATGCAATTCAAATGGGTACCCACAACATTTGCCTTCAAAAAGTACACAAACTGTAATCTGAAGACTACAGAATTGCTTGACCGTGCGCTTATAGAGGTATATGCAGTAATTAGGTTGAATACGGTAATTTTCTGTTGATTGAATCTATGAAACTGGCCCTAAAATATAAGTGATTACTTAATACAGGTGGCCTCTAAGACAGGTTTGACTGTACTTGTTTCACTTTTGTTTTTCACAAAGCAAATAAACAACAAGCAAAATCATCCATTCATATTGTAATAGAGAAACCATAACATCTACACTAATATTTTTTGTACAAATGGTGATAACTAACAAAGCAACACTACAAATGCATGAAAAGATTAACCAAACATACAAATTCTATTAATGATGAATTGATATACCTTAAAGGGGAATCACTCTGATCAAAAAGTATTTGCCTCCCTTTTCTACTCTTGAAGGCTAGAACTTGCTTCCAAGTGAGCACTCAGACCAGAAAGTATTTGTCTCCCTTCTCAGAAGTGGTTACTCATGAAGAGAAGAATTTGCTCTACCTGCCCCTCACCCCTGGGAACTGCCCCTCACCCCTGGGAATCAAATCATTTGAGGATGTATTCATGTACCTGGGAAGCAAATTCTTTTCTGTTAGAGCAGTCTCCCACTGAACAGTGAGGCAAACATTTTCAGTTAACCTTTACCAATCTCTGGGCATTTTCAGCAGATGACAAATTGATGATATTTTTCTTATTTTTCCCAGTAAACAGGATTCAACATTTTATGCAAATTGTCTCCTGAGGAGACAATTTGCATGAAATGTCAAATCCTGTTTTCTGGGAAAAATAAGAAAAATATTTCAAAATGTCATCTGCTGAAAATTTTACCCAGAGTGCTAAGCCTTAAGGGTGTTTCCTCTTTGGAGTGCATTTATTAACCTTAAAACAAGATGTGACAACATTCCATGTGTGAAAAGCAGTGAAGGTCCTACTTACATGCTACACAGTCCAGTCATAGATGTCCCTATTTGCTCAACACAGCTTACAATGATTTTATATTGCATATAACCCTATTGCATATAAGAATCCTGGCTTCACTTTGTGGCTAAACAGGCTTCAGTAGACATTCATCATAGCTCTTGATAAGAGTGGGTATCCAGATAATATTTTTCATATTTCTCCATGGGCAAGGTGCTTCTAATAAGTACCACGTTTTCATTGCCAAAAACAGAAAAATAGCAATACTTTTAGGCTGAAACTTATCGAGATCTATGATTCACTGTCTGCAAATATATTTAAGATGAATGGAAATAACACCAAGGGTGATCATTCTGACCTGAAATATTTGCCTCCCTTTTCAAAGGGGCTATTGTTAAAGGAAAGAATTTAATGAGCAAATGTTTTCCTTTAACAGTAGCCCCAAGAAGAGACTTAAATGCAAGGAGAGCAAATTTTCTCTTGCCAAAGTGGTCTCCCTTTAAAAAAGGACGGCAATTACTTTCAGCTTAAGAGTTCCCTCTCTTTGAGGTGTATCCATTCACCTTAAGCTAGTTTTGCAAGAGCACACCTGATATTGAAATAAAAACAAGCCAAACCAGACTTTTCTTTCTAACAAATTCATGCATACTTAAAATATTATTATCTAAATGGAAATGAATTATGGCTGGGCCCAAATATTTTGACCTATTATTTACATTTTGCCACATGTTACTGAGGTAGTTTGGCTAATTACCATTACTGTTTTGTCATGTGAGACTGAGATAATTTGTCCAATCATTACTTATGCTTTGTCTTGAATAACTGAGGTTGTATATTACTTTTGCTTTGTCTTGAGTAACTGAGGCAGTATGTCCAATCTTTCTTTTGCTAATAACTGAGGTAGTATGTGCAATCATTACTTTTGCTTTGTCTTGAATAACTGAGGTAGTATGTCCAATCATTACTTTTGCTTTGCCTTGAATAACTGAGGTAGTATGTCCAATCATTACTTTTGCTTTGCCTTGAATAACTGAGGTAGTATGTCCAATCATTACTTTTGCTTTGTCTTGAATAACTGAGGTAGTATGTCCAATCATTACTTTTGCTTTGTCTTGAATACCTGAGGTAGTATGTCCAATCATTACTTTTGCTTTTGCCTTGAATAACTGAGGTAATATGTCCAATGGTTACTTTTGCTTTGTCTTGAATAACTGAGGTAGTATGTGCAATCATTACTTTTGCTTTGCCTTGAATAACTGAGGTAGTATGTGCAATCGTTACTTTTGCTTTGTCTTGAATAACTGAGGTAGTATGTGCAATCATTACTTTTGCTTTGTCTTGAATGTCCAATCATTACTTTTGCTTTGTCTTGAATAACAGAGGTAGTATAATATGTCCAATCATTACTTTTGCTTTGTCTTGAATAACTGAGGTAATATGTCCAATAGTTACTTTTGCTTTTGCCTTGAATAACTGAGTTAGTACATGCAATCATTACTTCTGCTTTGTCTTGAATAACTGAGGTAGTATGTGCAATCATTACTTTTGCTTTGCCTTGAATAACTGAGGTAATATGTCCAATCGTTACTTTTGCTTTGTCTTGAATAACTGAGGTAGTCTGTGCAATCATTACTTCTGCTTTGTCTTGAATAACTGAGGTAGTATGCCCAATCATTACTTTTGCTTTGTCTTGAATAACTGAGGTATTATGTCCAATCATTACTTTTGCTTTGTCTTGAATAACTGAGGTAGTATGTCCAATTGTTACTTGTGCTTTATCTTGAATGACTGAAATACTTCATCAAATTATTACTTACATTTTACCTTGTATGACTGAGATAGTTTTTCCATGTATTCTTTGTGCTTTGCTAACGGTAACTTGCATAGTTTATTAAGCAAATGTTCATGTTTTGCCATGTGTTTTTGTTTAGGATTTGTCTTGTGTGAATGAGATAAAGATCAACTGAACTGATCTGAATTGACCTGTTACGTTTTACCTCTATCATTTAACCCTTGTCCTGCTGAACCTGGATATACCCTGTCTTTGCAAACAGTGTAGATCCAGATCAGTTGGCTTCTGAAGAAGCCAACTGATCTGGATCTGTACTGTTTGTCATTCAGTATTTGAATTTGTATGAACAACTTGGATCAACAAAAAGTAATCCGATTGGCTGAAAATCGGAAGTAGGCGGCTTAATTTATTTAGCAGGAGAAGGGTTAACATTGGTTTGGATACAGCCACTGAGCAGTTTAGGCTTGGCTGAAATTCCTGCATTTCAAGAAGGTCAGCTATCAGGACATATACCTGTTTATGCAGTAAACATATACTTTATAATATATGTACTAAACATATAATACAATCAAAGAGTCAAATCAGTTCAACTGTCCAGTGGCTGTTTATGTTTTGCCATGTGTGACCAAGATATTTCGGCCATTTATTACCGGTATGTGTTGTCTTAAGTGGTATGGTTTGGCCAATTACTATTTACATTTTGTAATTTGTAAGTGAAAACAATTTGGCCAATTACTGTTTTTCATATGTGACAGAGATATGATTGCCAATAGCTGCTTATGTTTTGCCATGTGTGAGTTACTATCTATGTTTTGTCTCCTATTCTAGCCAATTATAATTTTAATTTTGTCCTTACTCTGAACAATTATTGTATATGTTTTGCCTTGTATACTAGACATAATATGAATAGCAACTGGCCAAGTTATGCTGACACACCAAACCTTACAACCATACTATTTTATCATATTTCCCACACATCCTCCAAACTGTCATCATAATTCACCATGATCCATTTCTATATTGTGGGTACACTGGTAAACTTCTCCATCAACCCATTTATGCCTAGCATCCCTAAAAACGGATATTGGCAAACAGTGTAGAACCAGATCAGATGCCAAACTTTGGTGTCTGATCAGGCTCTAAACTGTTTTTTTTTTTTTTTGTTTGCATTCAAACAGAAAAGGCTTTCTACAAAAACATGGTATAATGAAAATTAACCAGACACCCTTTCTACTGGAAATGGACCAGTCCAAATATTTAAGGTAGAAGAGTCCTCTTGGCATAAATGGGTTAAATAATCACGCAGCACATGGCAATTAAAAGCATAAATTACCACAAACAGACTTTTTGCTGACATGAAGCAGTACTTTTGCAAAGCAAAATTTATAGCAAGAATCCTTAAAATTTGTAACAATATAATTTGAACAAGAAGGTAAATTGAAACACACACCACTGCCAGAAATGCACTTAAGCACACAAACAACTGACCATACTTTCAGCAATGGGACTAAAGCTTCAGCACAGAGGGCCATTTACATGACATGAGTACAATAGGAATTGGAGCTAGTACCAAAGAAAAAACATATTACCTTTTGTTTTACCAACAGGATGCTTCGAATCAGGGGTATGATGGGAATGTTTTATGGGGTGACTCTCACGCTTTTCATGTTTATCTCGTCGATGAGCAACATCTGAATCATCATGATGCCTAAGTTTATCTAGATGACCAAAAGTTACATGTAAATTATCATGTGATCAAGTGATATATTTTGTGAGATCTGAGCTAACCGAGAATCCATGCAAAAAGCAAACAAAACCTAGACGTGCACATCAGAATAAAAAAAACAAGCTGAACAGAACCAAAAGCAATCAAAAACTACATTAAGAAGATGAAACAAAATGTTTATTATCTGAAGAAAGAACCTGAAGAAAATTGTCAAGACTACCTTTACTAAGCATGCACAGTGCAAAATTAGAAGACTGAACTAGTTTATGTTTCCAAATACTATAAGACCCTTTCCTCAAGACATGACCCATTATGCAGTTAAAACTATCTTAATGCTTTGCATTCAGCAGACGACGATAGTTTGCAATATTTTTCTGGGCCCAGTTAGCATCGTTAGCTTAATGAGCTCATTAGTAGTCAAAATGGTAACTGTTCTAGTAAGAACAATATCTATTTCACAGGCATTTTTGCTGAAAAAATGTGAGTAGCTTTTGCATTTGCAAAAGCTACTCACATTTTTTTCAGCAAAAAAAATTAGCGAATATGCCATATTTAATGATTAATGTTTTAACAATACATTAACTAACAATTGGGCCCTGATTTTGTTTTTCTTCAGGAAAATAGGGTTTGGCATTTCATGCAAATTTTCTCCTACAGAGACAATTTGCACTTGATGCCAGATCCTATTTTCTGGGAGAAACAAGAAAATTATCGATTTGTCATCTGCTAAATTTGCAGTGAAGGTCCAGAGCAGCCTGCAATTCCCTGCAGTATGATCAGGGCCTTCAGCCCGGATGATTCTTTGTGCATGCGCAGGATGACCTGAATCTGCGCAGTTTGCGCATGTTTGAAGGCACTTTTTCCATTGACGTGGCAAAAATGGGAAGAAGATTTTTCAAAACTGTATATTAATCTCACTAGAACAAATATACAGTTATAGATGGCAGTTTCAAATATTCATCTGTATACAGTGAACCCTCGTTACGACGACAGCATTTGTTCCCAATGATATTGCCATTAAAATGAATTTGCTGTTGTCAAGAACCCTTAATGAGCAGAACGATATGTAAAAAAATGCCATGTTTTATTTTTATTTCTTCACAGAACATATTTGGATATTTGTTAGAATCACCTCATTGAGGCAATTCTAACAAATATCCAAAACATATGTTTCTTTAAAGTATTAAACACAATATTCTTGCATAATTTGTGACTAACTGTTACCTTTTAAGCGAAGGTTTCGTGACAGTCAAACTGTCATTATAACAAATTCTGTTGTTGTATCAAGTGTTGGTATAAAGAGGGTTGTCTGTAAATGTTAATCTGATGGATAACTTCTGAAATTGGCATGCAACCAGTAACTGATATAGGACATAAAATTATATGATAATACTGCATATCTCACTCAGTCTGGTCAGTGTCTTCATGTTTACCTACACAGACAGGTCCTGCAGAAAGTGTGAGTAAATTTGGATGACCCTGAAAAGGATGTTTGGATGTGCAGTCACCAGAAATGCAGTTTTCCAGAACCAGGCCCAAATAAGGGACTTTTGTCTCGTGCCATTTTAAACTGCGAATACACTGTCTAATTGTTCTATGTTTGACATCTGATAATCTGGTCTTGTGCAAAAAACAAGAAATAGGGCACCCAAAAAATGTGTTTAATGATAAGTGTGACATTTTTACATCCTATAAACACCTCTTCAGTCATTCTGAGACCATGGAAGTATAAAATGAATGCAGTGGGATGCTTTACATTCATGTGAAGGTCTGAACTAGTAATATACATGAAAACTACAAATATGATATGATATAGTTCCCTCATTTAACTCTTTCCCTGCTAGTGGCAACTTTTGTCGTCTGCTGATAACCTTTGCAAACAGTTTGGACCCAGATCAGGCCCAACAAAATGTCGGGCCTGATCTGGATCCGAACTGTTTGACACTCTGATGGTATTCCTGAAAGATTTTTTTGAAAAAGTTAATTTGAAAAAAAAAATATCTACAGACAACAAAAAAGTATGCAAAAATACCCTGCCAGCAAAAAAGCTAAAATTGTAGAAAATACTGATTAATAGCAATTGTCTTGACCAGTCTGCACAATGAATTCAGCTAATATGATTTTTCATAGGTCCCACTTGTGCTGTTAATGTGTCTAAAAACTACTGGACAAGTGGCAAATAGTGTAGACCCTGACCAGACACTAAATTCTGCTGCATATGATCTGGTCTATACTGTTTGCTCACATTACGAAAACACGCCTATTCAAATATACAGAAAATTTCACCTCCAAAAACCGAAAATTTTCAGATAAAAAACTCTGATATTTTTCATATTTCTGCTCAAAACAAAGATTGTGGGTACTTGTTAGAACTGCCGCAGTAAGGTACTACTTGTTAGAACCGCCTCAGTAAGGTAGTTCTAATGAGTAACACAATCTATGTTTTCAAGCAAAAATAAGAAAAATAATGCATACCAGTTTTACTATATAAAAGTGGGGTTTAAGGTGGTAAAAATTATATAGGCATGTTTTCGTGATGCAGGCTAAGGGTCAATATGGTAATTTAAGCCTTAGCTCCTAGTTCTTGTCTTGCACATCCACTCCTATAATTCATGACCAAGAATGGCATGCAGCGTAAGCATAGTTCTAGATAAGACATTTTGTTTTCTGTGAGTGAAGGATAAGATTTTTGCAATATACATGCAATCTGATCTTAGTCTATCTATGTCAACATACAAAACATTACGGGCACTTATTTAACAGCTGGTGAAAATTATAATAGGCAACTCATAGCTCCAGATAAGGCACTTTTTTCAACCTAAAAATGTTTTTTCATATTTCTCCACATAAAACTTGTTGTGGATACTCAACAGAAGCACTTCACTGAGGTGCTTCTAATGAGTACCCACACAAACATTTTCATGGAAAAATAAGAAAATATTATGTGAACACCCCTATTATCTTGAGTTATGGTAACTGACTGTTTTCCCATTTGTTTACAGATCAGGATGCCCCAAAAATAACAATGGAGTGGCATCATTATAAAATATACCTTTGGACATGTGTACCCAGCAAAGATTCAGATCAGCATTTGCAGTCTGATCAGAATCTTCACTTGGTGAATTTTGCATAACGAAGGATGCAGGTTCTTCATGTAGACAACTAAAACTCTGATCAGACTGTACAAATGCACAGGCTGATTCAAGTCTTCATTGGGTACACATCAGAAGGTACATTTTGTCAGGTCAATTTGTTAGCTCGTATATAATGTATGTTAGGATATTTATACCAATGATGTTTGCTTCTTTTGTTAATTTTTTTAACACGATGTTCATTCAGTAATCAATGATGATGGTAAAAAATCTTGGGCTTGAGAAGCAAACATGACCTCTGCCTTTTCATTTTTCAGGACTCTTTTCTCAAGACAAGTCTCAATAATCTAAATACTCACTTCATAAAAGGCAAAAGGTGGCAAACAAAAAATAAACAACCAAACCATGCCAAAGGAAGTGCAAAAGGTGGTAAATAAAAGGTGACAAGAAATAAAACACAATCATAAAACACAATCAAAAAATGGCATTGTATGATTAAAATACATGAAATAATATTATAAAATTTTCTATATACTTTCTTATATTTGCTGAATTACTAAAACCACAATAATTAATGATGAAAATATGAAATACTATTTATTTTTAAGTGATGACATTGCACAAACATGCCTATTCAAATATATAGAAAATTTCACTTCCAAAAGCTGAAAATTTTCAGATAAAAAATTCTTCTATTTTTCATATTCTGCTCAAAACACAGATTGAGGCAGTTCTAACGAGTATCCACAATCTATGTTTCAGGCAGAAATAAGAAAAATAATGCATACCACTGTAAACCCCAGTTTTACTATATAAAAGCGGGGTTTAAGGGGGTCAATATTATATAGGCATGTTTTTCGTGATGATAGTAAATGTTCATAGCTCCTGATAAGATGGGGTGGGGTAACAAGAAAATATTTTCCTTATTTCTCCACGAAAAAATATTTTGTGGGTATTAATGAGAAGCATCTCACTGAGGTGCTTCTCATTAGTGCCAACAAACAAAATATGTTTTCATGGAGAAATAAGAAAAAAATCAGCATTTTTTTCATAGAAAAAAAAGCACCTTTAAATGGAGCTATGATATTGATGAGACATTCATTTCCTATGAAATGCAAGACAAAATAATATTATATTTAGTAATAGTTGTGATGACTTTATTAAACATGAAGTAATATTCCCATGCCTAATGGTTTTTCTATCATATAAAGCTGATTTTTCTATACCATATTTACACTAAGTATTCATACAGACAGGCCATTAACAATTGGCACTCATATAACAGATTTTAGACTCATCAACAGACAGCAAAATGGACTTGTTCAAATGTTAGGTTGGTTGGTTTGGAGTTTAACGGCCCAGTCAACTCTATAAAGGTTATGTCGAGACCGTCAGTTCACCTAATCACACTTTTCCTGGGCAGGCTTAGTCTTCTATGCAGTTAACCATTATTTGTGCACATTGTTTTGTCAGAAACTGACCTTCTTAAATCTGCAGAAGGGAGAGAATGACTGTAGAAAATATTTCATGATCAATCTCCATGAAAGAATGTTGCCGGACCTGCCTGGGATCAAAAGCACAACCTCCTCATTACCAGTCTGATGCGCATCTGACCGAGCAACCAAGGCTGGCTCAAATATTAGGACAAGTATTGTAAGCAGTTAGGCTGTCTGAATATTTAGGTTAAATATGGTAATCTAAAATAGCTATCTGCGATGCTATTATATGTGATGATCTAAATAATATCTTTTTAAGCAAAACAAAACAATCTGGCCATAAATGAGACAAATGTGAATAGATTCTCAATTTGAAATTTTAACTTTAAAAACTATACCAGACAATGCAAGTTTATTCCGCTGGTTTTGTCCATCTCCAGTTAAGTGGGATATATATATTTCTTCATGAAAACACATGTTACAAGAAGATAATGCATACCCCACAATATAATCTTCAAATAACTAAAGCTAAATACATTCAAATTTTTGCATTTGACCAAAAAGTCTGTTTAACTGATAAAAAAGATCGGAGACACATTTTAAGTCTTTCAGGAATGTATTATCAAAATATGCTGAATAATATGTTTGAAACCTTTCATGAAAGAACAGTGTAAAAATCATCTATAATTTCTATAGAAATTAGTTTTATGAATTTCCATGGGCTATTAAAGCAGCCATGAAGTAGACACTACCTATTCCTTTGCACAGAAGCTCAATCAATAGATTTTAGCTATTATTTCAGTTATGGCCATAAACTCTCAAAAACAAACCAAATTCCAATAAATTTCAATAGTAACTTACTTCGTAACTGTTCTGCCTCATTGTGGCTCTGTTTGGCTGCCTGCTGGGCTTCTGTCAGCAGTTCTGAAAACACAAGATTAATCTCTTGTAAGTCTTCATAAGAATTTTTCATCACAATAGTTGTCACGGCTAAAATAAGGGAAAAAAACACAATAACCCATTTATGCCAAACGGACGCTTCTACCTTCACTCTTTGGACTGGTCCATTTCCAATCTAGGAGTGTCTGGTTAGTTTTATTAATATCATGCTTTATGGAAATACCTGTATTAATTAAATGCAAACAGTGTAGACCTGATCAGACGCCGCATTCTGCGGCGTCTGATTGGGACTTCACTGTTCTCTAATGTCCTTTTTAACGGATGCTAAGGATAAATGGGTTAAATACAGAGAATGAGAGAAAATACCATATTGTACCTAAATACTTGGATATATTTATGTCTGAGCAAACAGTGTAGACCCAGATCAGATGCTGTAGAATGGCAGTATCTGATCACTGATCAGGGTCTAAGCAGTTTGTCACTCACCAAGCAGTTTCTTGACATATCACAATGGAGTAAAATGGATTTCTTCAAATGTTAGGGCAAGTATGTTAAGTGGTCAAGGTGTCTGGATACCGTACATATTTGGTATAAAGTTTAAAATCATTGAAATTTTCAGCATCTCTGAAGCACCCGCTTGCTCCTTAGTGAAAAGATAATAATAAATCAGTTTGTTTGGATTTAATTTCCATTCTCTTAAATGCATCTTGCCTTTCCAAGTTTTATCAGTATTTATTTATTTCTCAACAAAAACATGTTGTGGTACTCAACAGAAGCGCCTCAGTGTATCCACAACATATTTTCTTTGAATATCCACAACATATTTTCTATGGTATCTACATGTAGTTAAAATTGGCATGAAGACATGCTCTAGTGTCCATTTACAATGATTTTTGTTTGTTTGTTTTGAAGTTTTACTGCCCAAACAACCCACTTTGGTCATTTCCAGCACAGTCAGTTTACCTTGCAACACTTTTACTCGACAGACTTAGTCCTCTAAGTGGTTAACCAATACTGTGCGTATTCTTTCTCCAGAAACTGACAACTGCCCTTCTTGAATCAGCCAAAGGGAGAGAATGACTGTAGAAAATTATTTCATGATCAAATCTCCACGAAAGAATGTTGCCTACCTAGCATGGGTCAAATCCGCTACCTCCTGATAACTAGTTATATGGGCATCCAACTGAGCCATCAAGGCCAGTCCATTTACAATGTATTTGCTTTTATAAATACATAGTATGCTAATATTTTTGCCTCCACTAAAACACCTTATTTGGAAGTCCTAAGATTGGAGTTTTTCTCTCACATTTTTGTGGCAGGAAAAATGAGACGGAGATGCTATGTTCAAATATTTTGGTTGAGCAATAATAAAAACATACAGAATTATAATAAACATAAACATATAACTTTTTCATATTTTTAATTTATTAAGACAAGAATTCCGCGGAAGGCGTCATCGCACCTGCTGGCGCAAAAGTCACAGGAGCCACAATCAGAATGTGGTTATTAAATAAGTTTATTTCATTCTTAGCAGTGCTTACTTGGAAAACTGGGTTGAAAAAAATGTAGACAAAGTGCTAAGTGGGGCACATATATTCATATATTCCAGGCCAGTTCCATTCCCTCTAATGGCTATATCTTCAGCACTGACTTTTCGTATCATACAGCCCAATGATAATGGAACATTGACGTAAAGTGTGTAAAAGTCACTGGAGCATGAAATTTAGGTCAAGGTCACGGGTCAAGGTACCTGCTAATTCAGTACATCAAGGAGAAGCACAATGCAAGGTATGGTGGTTGTAGGCCTTATAGTTGAGGAGTTATCAAACATCAACGTAAAATTTGTCAAATATAGGTCAAGGTCACTGGGTCAAGGTACCTGCCAAGCCAGTGCAATGAGGTGAAGCACTATGCAAGGTTTAGTGGTTGTAGGTCTTATATTTGAGGAGATACCGAACATCAATATAAAATGTGTCAAAGTCACTGGAGTGCACAATATAGGTCAAAGTCACCAGGTCAAAGTATCTGTCGAGTCAGTACATCGAGAAGAAGTGCTATATAAGGTTTGGTGGTTGAAGGCCTTACAGTTGAGGACATATGGAAGGGTGACGTACACGGTGTAAAAGTCAATGGAGCGTGAAATATAGGTCAAGGTCACCCAGTCAAGGTATCTGCAGAGTCTGTACACTGAGGAGAAGCACTATGCAAGGTTTGATGGTTGTAGGCCTTATAGTTGAGGAGATATTGAACGTTGACGTAAAATGTGTAAAAGGCACTGGAGCGCAAAATATAGGTCAAGGTCACCGGGTCAAGATACCTGCCAAGTCAGTACATATTGGAGAAGCACTATGCAAGGTTTGGTAGCTAGAGGTCTTACACTTGAGGAGATCTGGAACGTTGACGTAAATTATGTTAAAGTCACTGCAGCCAAAATATAGGTCAAGGTCACCAGGTCAAGGTATCTGCTAAGTCAGTACATTGAGGAGAAGCACTTTGCAAGGTTTGATGGTTGTAGGCCTTATAGTTGAGGAGATATTGAATGTCGAGGCAAAATATGTCAAAGTCACTGGAGCACAAAATATAGGTCAAGGTCACCGGGTCAAGGTACCTGCCAAGTCTGTACCTCTAGGAGAAGCACTATGCAAGGTTTGGTAGTTGTACGCCTTATAGTTGAGAAGATCTGGAACGTCAACGTAAATTGTGTCAAAGTCAATGGAGCGCAAAATATAGGTCAAGGTCACTGGGTCAACATATCTGCCAAGTCAGGAGGTCAGGGAGATGTGTCATGCAAGGTATGATGGTTGTTGTAGAATTGTAGTTGATTAGAATACTAACTTTGACGTAAATGTCGAACTTCGACATAACAGAACTGTTAAGAGACAGACGGACGGACGAACGGACAGACGAATGGAAAAGCGGGCACCTATGTTGCAAAGTCAGGAGGTCAGGGAGATATTTCATACAAGGTTTGATGGCTGTTTAGTCTTGTAGTTGATTAGAATACTAACTTTGACATAAATGTCGAACTTCGACATAACAGAACTGTTAAGAGACAGACGGACAGACAGACAGACAAACAGACAGACGAATGGAAAAGTGGGCACCTATGTCGCAAAGTCAGGAGGTCAGGGAGATGTTTCATGCAAGGTTTGATGGTTGTTTAGTCTTGTAGTTGATTAAAATACTAACTTTGACATAAATGTCGAACGTCGACATAAATGTTGACAGACGGACGGACGAATGGACGGACAAACGGAAAAGCGGACGCCTATGTTGCAAAGTCAGGAGGTCAGGGAGATGTTTCATGCAAGGTTTGATGGTTGTTTAGTCTTGTAGTTGATCAGAATACTAACTTTGACATAAATGTCGAACGTCGACATAAATGTTGACTGACGGACGGACGGACGGACGGACGGACGGACGGACGGACGGACGGACGGACGGACGGACGGACGGACGGACGGACGGACGGACGGACGGACGGACGGACGGACGGACGGACGGACGGACGGACGGACGGACGGACGGACGGACGGACGGACGGACGGACGGACGGACGGACGGACGGACGGACGGACGGACGGACGGACGGACGGACGGACGGACGGACGGACGGACGGACGGACGGACGGACGGACGGACGGACGGACGGACGGACGGACGGACGGACGGACGGACGGACGGACGGACGGACGGACGGACGGACGGACGGACGGACGGACGGACGGACGGAAAATCGGACGCCTATATCGCACCCTGCTACAAGCAGGTGCGATAAAAATGAATAAAAGAGCAAATACTTATATCTTTGCATTTGCCCAAAATTTTAGTCACATAATTTCCCTTCAGAAACAAGTTCTGTTGCCAGTCAGGGCTGGATCTGTTGGTTGAGCTCCTGCTTGTCCGAACATAAAAGACTTTACCATAAAATTTTACGAGATTGGATACACTGGTAGAGTTTCTGATATTTTTTACAAGGGAGACCATTTTTATGACTTCCTGTTTGTTTTACTATACATAAAAGCCCTTCTGAAAAGAAGTCTACTCTAAAAGGAATGAATTTTGCTCCCATGGGGAGCAAATTCATTCCTTTCATTGATTGTGTTGGGGTTTAACGACACGTCAACCCTTGAGGGTCATTTTGTGTCGTCTCCCAGAGAAAGGGAGAAAAGAGATAGAAGAGAGAGTAGAGGAGATGAAAGAGAGGGACAGGGAAGAAAGAGGAACAGGAATGAAAGTGAAGAAACAGAAGAAATAAAAACATTCCCCCTCTACCCTTACCCACTACAAGGATAGCAGGCCTTGCCCAACTGTAAGCCAATATCAGTTGGACGCCCCGGTGATCTAAGATACACAGCACCTTCGCACCACCCGACCACCCCCTAGGATAGACCCCTTTTCAAAAGGGAGCATAAAATGTTTTGATGAGTTGCCTCCCCTGAAAGTGTATCCATTCCCTTTATTGTGGGATGATAATGATGATTTGGTGCTTTGGTCCCTTTCAACATAATTTAAGTCATATCGAGATGATAAAAGTATGATATTCAAAGGAAACTTCATAGGCATGAGCTGAATTCCATCTTTCAGCTGGATTCGAACCCGGGACCGCATGATCCAAAGTTGGGAGTGCTAACCACTCGGTCAACTAGACGCCTCCCTTGTTGTGGGATACCAATACCATTGCCAACATTGCTGCTAATACAGATACCTTAACAAATACAACAGCTCCTCTTGTGCTTTCGTACAGCGGAGCTAAAAAATATCATGAATAGGACTGCAGTATAACTAATAACTTTTAACTTTAACCTGAAGGAATAACCTGTCTATGACATAAGCAAACAGCAAAATCTCAGACCAGCTCGAGTGGTGGGAGATTTGGGAGAATCAGCTTTCTTAAAGAACCAATTTTCTTCATATTTAGAATGCATCTTGAGCAAAGATTTATTGCTCTAGAAAAAGTGTTTTTTTTTCTTTTGTTTTCAATTAAATACATCAATATTTTTCTTAGTTCTCCAAACAAAAACAATGTTTTGAATTCTCATTAGAAGTGCCTCACAGAGGAGCTTCTAAAGAGTATACTCAATTAATGTTTTTGTGGGTGGAAATAAGAAAATACTTATGAGGATACTCCACTCATATCAGCTGTGTCAAGCAAAAATGTACCTTCTGGTCAATGTGGACAGCAAAGGCCCAGATCAGACTGCGCAAATGCGCAGGCTGATCTGGGCCTTTGCTGTTCACAGCCAGAATCATTGGATATTATAGAATGTATCAATGGAGAGCATAGGCCCGAATGAGACCCTGCGCATGCGGGATGATGTTTTTGCAAATTTTGAAAGTACTCGATGGTGTTCGTCATGGCTCATTTTATGCTTTGAAACTGCCCAGATGCACTGGCTGATCTGGGCTATTGCTTTTTGTATATGATATAATTCTGGTTTTCTTTTGGTATTATTAATCATACTTTTGGTTTCATCAAGGCTCTCTTGAGTTTCCTTGTGCTGTTTTTTCTCACTGTCTAGCTGACCTGTTAATAAACAAATAATTCATTGAGGATCACTGAAGCCTACAAAAGGCCATACACAAATCATAGCTCTGAATAAAGCAAGTTTTTTTCATTCAAAAAGTATTGGAATTTTTCATATTTTTTCACATTGATGATGACGATCATGGTTTGGTGTTTTATGTCCCTTTCAACATTATTTAAGTCATATCAAGACAATGGAAGGGTGAGAATGAAAGGTTCTGTGTAATGAAGCACCATATTGTTAAGAGATGAATTCTGCTACCAGTGGGATTCAAAATTGGGATCTGGTAATCTAATGACTACCCATGTTTTTGAACCCACTTGTGAGTAGCCATGTTTTTGTAAAGAAATAAGAAAAACATCAGCACTTCGTGGTTTGTTGTTTGAGGTTTTACAGCCCAGTCAACCCGTTTGGGTCATGTCAAGCCCGGTCAGTTTACCTGACCACAAGTTTTCTTGGGCAGGCTTAGTCCTCTAAGCAGTTAACCAGTACTTGTGCACATTCTTTCACAACAGACAACTGCCCTTCTTGAATCAGCGGAAGGGAGAGAACGACCATAGAAAATATTTCATGATCAATCTCCATGAAAGAATGTTACTGGACCCAGTGGGGATCAAACCCCTGACCTCTTGACTTCCAGTCGGACACGCATGTGACTGAGCCACCGAGGCTGGCTGCACAAAAGAAAAGTTTCTTATCTGGAATTAAGCAGTCTGTGCAGTGACAGCTTGATAAGGAAATAGGTAAATACACTGACTGTTGGATGACTAGGAAATAGTAGGAAACAGCTGGAATGGCTTTAAATATATCCTTTTACAGAGGACTTGTTAAGGTGGAGTATTTGCTGATAATTATGGGATAATTTTCTCCAGTTCTCCATAAAAACGTATGTTGTGGGTACTCATTAGAAGTGCCTCGGTGAGGCGCTTCTAATGAGTACCCACAACATATGTTTTTATGGAGAAATAAGAAAAATTATCCCAGAATTATCCCAGAATACTCCTCCTTAACAATTCCTCTTTTTTTTATATCAAATATAATATGTATCCATTAAAATGATATTCTTATATAATGATCTGGTTGTATACGTTTCTTTGACCTATGTTCACAAGTATAAAACACACTTAACATGGTGTCATATAATGTAACTAAAACCAAGGTATGCCCTACTATTTCTGAATATTTACATATTTAATACCTATGCTAGGTGTATTTTTCCAAGAAAAAAAAATCAAACAAGGAAATTATTAAAATACAGAAAACAAAAAGAAAATGACTTACCCTTGAGAGAATTTATTTCCTCCAGATTCACTTTTGAGAGTTCTTGCTCCTCAACCAGTTGATCTAGATGAACAAAAGAATATAGATAAAGCTTTCTTTAGATTTACTGTAATTTTTTAAAAGTTTCAAATCTAAAATTAGGGATTGCAAACATTCATTAACACATTTTAGCTCCAGATATTAGGGGGTATCGACATAATGTTTTTCAAGTCCCTCCTCAAAAACATATATTGTAGAGAAATAAGATACTGTAAGTTGGCAAAAAATCTAATCAGGCTGCAAGAATGTGCAAGCTAATCTGTGCCTTTGCCTTTAGTTCAGCTAAGCTCAACTAGGTTTTGTTCCTCTCTACTTACATAATGTACTGGTTGCCTGTGCCTCAAGAACTGTAACCATGAAACATAAAGTTATTATCTATTCTCATGAATGAAGCAAAGGGAAGTAACTAATTCAGCAACAAAGGGAGGCAATTTAATTGCTTCTCTTTGCAAAATTTGTTTTTCTTCATGATTTTAATGTTTAACCCTTATCCTGCTGAGCCCGGAATGCCATGCCCTTGGAAACTGTGTTTGTTTGTGTTGAGGTTTTACTGCCCAGTCAACCCAATGGGGTCATGTCGAGCATGGTCAGTTTTACCTAACCACACTTTTACTGGGAAGGCTTAGTCTGCTAAGCCGTAAACCAGTATTGTGCACATTCTCTCGCCAGAAACTGACAACTGCCCTTCTTGAATCAGTGGAAGGGTGAGAATGACCATAGAAAATATTTCATGATCAATCTCCACGAAAGAATCTCCACAAAAGAATGTTGCCGACCTCGGCGGGGGTCAAAGCTGCGACCTCCTGGCTCCAGTCGGACGTGCAGCCAACTGAGCCACCGAGGCCGGCAAATTGGAAACAGTGTATTTCCAGATCAAGAAGCTACTAATCTGGATCTGCACTGTTTGTCATAAAGAAATTTAGAAGTGGGCATGCCATCTTATTTATTCAGCAGGGCAAGGGTTAAAATGGAGAATTCATTGTTCGATTTTTTAAGAACATTTACTGTATACAAATACCAAAGAAATTCATCAGACCAACCAGATGTGTAAGCTAATGCAGGCTCTGTGACATCTTTTTTCTTTCGGTATGTCTTTTTCAACCCTTACAATGTGATTCAAATGAGTACCCACAAGATAGGTTGAGGTGCAAAAAAATAACAAAATTAAGTAAAAGGTAAACATTTCAGCAGATGACATTCGGAAATATTTTTCTTATATCTCCCACAAAATAGGCTTTGACATTTCATGCAAATTGTCTCCCTAGGAGACAATTTGCATGAAATATCAAAGCCTGTTTTCTGGGATAAATAAGAAAACAAGAATTCCGCGGAAGGCGTCATCGCACCTGCTGGCGCAAAAGTCACAGGAGCCTCAATCAGAATGTGGTTATCAAATAAGTTTATTTCATTCTTAGCAGTGCTTACTTGGAAAACTGGGTTGAAAAAAATGTAGACAAAGTGCCTAGTGGGGCACATATATTCCAGGCCAGTCCCATTCCCTCTAATGGCTATATCTTCAGCACTGACTTTTCGTATCATACAGCCCAATAGGGCAGTTGTCAGTTTCTGGCGAAAGAATATGCACAATACTGGTTAACCGCTTAGAGGACTAAGCCTGCCCAGTAAACGCGTGGTTAGGTAAACTGACCGCGCTCGACATGACCCCATTGGGTTGACTGGGCCGTAAAACCTGAACACAAACAAATAAACGTAAAATGTGTAAAAGTCACTGGAGCATGAAATATAGGTCAAGGTCACGGGTCAAGGTACCTGCTAATTCAGTACATCAAGGAGAAGCACAATGCAAGGTATGGTGGTTGTAGGCCTTATAGTTGAGGAGTTATCAAACATCAACGTAAAATGTGTCAAATATAGGTCAAGGTCACTAGGTCAAGGTACCTGCCAAGCCAGGGCAATGAGGTGAAGCACTATGCAAGGTTTAGTGGTTGTAGGTCTTATATTTGAGGAGATACTGAACATCAATATAAAATGTGTCAAAGTCACTGGAGTGCACAATATAGGTCAAGGTCACCAGGTCAAGATACCTGTCGAGTCAGTACATCGAGAAGAAGTGCTATATAAGGTTTGGTGGTTGAAGGCCTTACAGTTGAGGACATATGGAAGCGTGACCTAAAAGGTGTAAAAGTCAATGGAGCGTGAAATATAGGTCAAGGTCACCCAGTCAAGGTACCTGCAGAGTCCGTACATTGAGGAGAAGCACTATGCAAGGTTTGATGGTTGTAGGCCTTATAGTTGAGGAGATATTGAACATTGACGTAAAATGTGTAAAAGGCACTGGAGCTCAAAATATAGGTCGAGGTCACCGGGTCAAGATACCTGCCAAGTCAGTACATATAGGAGAAGCACTATGCAAGGTTTGGTGGCTAGAGGTCTTCCACTTGAGGAGATCTGGAACATTGATGTAAATTATGTCGAAGTCACTGCAGCCAATATATAGGTCAAGGTCACCAGGTCAAGGTATCTGCTAAGTCAGTACATTAAGGAGAAGCACTTTGCAAGGTTTGATGGTTGTAGGCCTTATAGTTGAGGAGATATCGAACGTCGATGCAAAATATGTCAAAGTCACTGGAGCGCAAAATATAGGTCAAGGTCACTGGGTCAAGGTACCTGCCAAGTCTGTACATCTAGAAGAAGCACTATGCAAGGTTTGGTAGTTGTATGCCTTATGGTTTATGCTTATCTGGAATGTCAACGTAAATTGTGTCAAAGTCAATGGAGCGCAAAATATAGGTCAAGGTCACTGGGTCAACATATCTGCCAAGTCAGGAGGTCAGGGAGATGTGTCATGCAAGGAATGATGGTTGTTGTAGAATTGTAGTTGATTAGAATACTAACTTTGACGTAAATGTCGAACTTCGACATAACAGAACTGTTAAGAGACAGACGGACGGACGAACAGACAGACAAATGGAAAAGCGGGCACCTATGTCGCAAAGTCAGAGGGTCAGGGAGATATTTCATACAAGGTTTGATGGTTGTTTAGTCTTGTAGTTGATTAGAATACTAACTTTGACATAAATGTCGAACTTCGACATAACAGAACTGTTAAGAGACGGACAGACGAACAGACAGACGAATGGAAAAGTGGGCACCTGTGTCGCAAAGTCGGGAGGTCAGGGAGATGTTTCATGCAAGGTTTGATGGTTGTTTAGTCTTGTAGTTGATTAAAATACTAACTTTGACATAAATGTCGAACTTCGACATAAATGTTGACAGACGGACGGACGAATGGACAGACATACGGAAAAGCGGACGCCTAAGTTGCAAAGTCAGGAGGTCAGGGAGATGTTTCATGCAAGGTTTGATGGTTGTTTAGTCTTGTAGTTGATTAGAATACTAACTTTGACATAAATGTCGAACGTCGACATAAATGTTGACAGACGGACGGACGGACGGACTGACGGACGGACAGACGGACGGATGGACGGACAGAAAATCGGACGCCTATATCGCACCCTGCTACAAGCAGGTGCGATAAAAATCATCAATTTGTCGTCTGCTGAATTTGCTCATAGCATGGTAAGTGTTAACTGTCAAGGCTCGTATGAACTACGTCATGTAAAAAGTGCCTTTGTGCCTATTTTACACAGTCTGATCACAGCTTTCACAGAAGTCTGGCTAGTGCAGAATATATTGATGAAAAAAGGAGGCCCTGATCATGCTGCACAGATATGCTGTCTGCCTATGTGCTAAGACTTCTTTTCACATGACACAGCTTAAGTGGAAGGGATACTTTGTTTGTGTTGAGGTTTTATGGTCCAGTCAACTCAATGGGGTCATGTTGAGCACAGTCAGTTTTCCTAACCACACTTTTACTGGGCAGGCTTAGTCCTCTAAGCGGTTAACCAGTACTGTGCGCATTCTTTCCCCAGAAACTGACAATTGCCCTTCTTGAATCAGCAGAAGGGAGAGAATGACCATAGAAAATATTTCATGATCAATCTCCACGAAAGAATGTTGCCAGTCCGGCGAGGGTTGAACCTGCAACCTCCTGATCATCAATCGAACGTGCATCCCACTGAGCCACTAAGGCCGGCCGGTGGAAGGAATACACTTTCAACTCTCTCTAAATTGTTTTGACTCCCTTCTAAAACAAAGGTCCAACCTAAAAGGAAAGAATTTGCTCCTCTTTGGGAAGCAATTCTTTTCTTCTAAAGGATGAGGATTTTTTGGTGGGTGGGTGGGTGGGGGGGGAAATAAAAATATTTCAATGTCGTCTGCTGAAATTTTTACCCAGCATGCTAAGCGTCAACATGTACATACCTCTTAATGTGAGAATCTGTTGTTTCACCTCCTGCGTTGTAGCCTCTGCCTTTTGAAGCTGATCTGTTCAAATACACGAAAATAGACCAGAAATTTATAAAATATAAAGTACTAACCAAAACTAAAGCAGATGAAACTTTGAAGTATTTTTTGGTTATTTTTCAGAGAAAATAAGTCTTGATATTTCATGTGAATTTTCTGCCTAGCAGACAATTCACATGATATATCAAAGTCTTATTTTCTCTGGCAATTAACAAAACAATACTTCAAATTTCTGCTACAAATCTGCTAAGTGCTTTAAGGGCAAACCTTAAGCATTCTTAGCACAAAAACAGCAGATGATTGTCGGTTTGTGCTGAGGTTTTACTGCCCAGAACCCAGTGGGGTCATGTCTAGTGCTGTCGGTTTACCTAACCACACTTTTACTGAGCAGGCTTTGTCCTCTAAGCGGTTTACCAGTATTGTGCACATTCTTTTGTCAGAAACTGACAACTGCCTTCTTGAATCAGTGGAAGGGAGAGAATGACCGTAGAAAATATTTCATAATCAAATCTCCACCTAAGAATGCTGCCGGCCCAGCAGGGATCGAACCCGCAACCTCCTGATCACCAGTTGGACGCTCATCCAACTGAGTCACCAAGGCCATGATAAATTGGTGGCAGTTTTCCCATTTAAAATAGGGCCTGGCAATACTATTGAGCATACAATGTAAATTGTCTCTGGGAGACAATATGTGAGGAATATTAAGCCCCATTTCTACTGAAAAAAAAAAAGTATTTTATAGTTTTACATGTCGTCTGCTGTTGTTTATGGGGAATAAATAAACTTCCAGGGAAAGTAACTTTGGTAACAATTTTGCCTCCTGTTCTTGTAGATTTCTTACAGTTGGTAGTGTAAATTGGGTCAGCGTGTAGGTCAGTCTGAGTCTATGCTATTCATATGCATGTACATGTACAGTGGACTCTCGCTTTTCTCGAACAACCGTTCATCTCGAAGTGAAAGTCTGGTCCCTGTTTTAACATTGAAATCTAACAACAGGTAACAAAATATTGTGGAAAAGAGGAGAAATTGCTCCTATGGAGCAATTTCTCCTCTTTTCCACAATATTTTCATTACATCTCTAACTTAAGGAGTCAAATAACATATTCATTTCTTAAATGTAGATGTTCGGTTTATTGTTTTTCCTCAATTCTGCAAATCTGGTATGTCGAGGTATGGTTATCTCGAAGTGTTTCAGAGAGTCCCTTGAACTTCAAGATAACGAGAGTCGACAGTATATGCAATACAGTGGAAACTCAATGGTCACTGTTCAACAACAGCCACCTCCTTATCACAACCATTGTTCTTAATTCCCAGCATGCTGCTTTACTGTATAATTCACCTCTCTATAAAAGCCATGCCAGCTTCCTACAACAGCCACTTTTGTTTGTTTGTGTTGAAATTTTACAGCCCAGTCAACCCATTAGGGTCATGTCATCAGTCAGTTTACCTAACCACAAGTTTACCTGGGCAGGCTTAATCCTTGCAGTTAACCAGTATTGATCACATTCTTTCACCAGATACTGATGGCTGCCCTCCTAGAATCAGTGGAAGGGAGAGAATGATTGTAGAAAATATTTCATACTCAATCTCCATGAAAGAATGTTGCTGGACCCAGAGGGGATTGAACCCCGCGACTTCCTGATCACCAGTGGGACATGCATCTGAGCCACCAAGGCCGGCTACCAGTTTTGCTGGTTCATAAGGGTAGCTGCTGTTGGGAGATTGCACTTTAGTTCCATACTTACCCTAAATATCTGGACACTTTAACAACTTGCCACACTTGTCCTTAATTTTGAACAAGTCTTTTTGACTCCCTAATGGTATGTCTAAAAACTGTTGGATGTGTGGCAAACAGTGCAGACCCTGATTAGATACTGCATTCTGTAGCATCTGACCTAGGTTTATATTGTTTGCTCATTGAGCATGTACTTCCAAATGCTTACCGTAAATATCATACCAATATCTATTTGTTCTGGTGTGGCATTGGTATCATGGACATTCGACAGGTCTTTCTACAGTACCAGCCAATGAAGTACAGACAACCCTCTTTATATCGACACTCGATACAATGACAAAATTCGTTATAACGACAATTTGACTGCATGAAACCTTCTCTTAAAAGGTAACAACTAGTCACAAATTATGGAAGAATATTGTATTTAATCCTTTAAAGAAACATATATTTTGGATATTTGTTAGACAAATATCCAAAACATGTGTTCTATGAGGAAATATGAATAAAACAAGGTCTTTTTTTTGCTTATCATTCTGTCCATTAAGGATGCTTTACAACAGCAAACTCATTTTAATGGCAGCATCTTTGGGAACAAATGCTGTCGGTGGAACAAGGATTCACTGTATGTTGGTACAAGCATTTGTAAAGCTTTGGTTTGATTGAAAACCCATGCACACTTTTAGTGTTGCTGCAACCACTAAGCTCCTTCCTGTTCATTTTAAATTCAACCAACACCATGTTCAGTATGAGCTAAGTGTAATAATGAACAAAAACGTTTCCATGACTTATTTAGGATTTTATTCAATAATACTCCACATACTTGTCTGATTCCCTGCTTCAGATACCAAGCTACCTGAAATCAAGCTAAATCTTGAGCCACCAGGTAAAATGAATGCATACATAAATATTGTGTATTCGAATACACTGATGCATTGGTAAAAGCCCATTCACACCGGTACATCTACAACTAGGGCGTAAGATACGTTGAAAACTAGAGATATGGCAAGTTTTAAAAAATGTTTCAACAAATAGAATTCTGTGTGTGTGTGTGTGTGTGTGTGTGTGTGTGTGTCTGTGTCTGTGCATGCATGTGTGTGTATGTGTATGTATGTGTGCTGAGTACTGTAATCACCTTGAAGATCTATCACCATTCCTGACTTCTCAGTGATAGTTTCTTGAGCTTTTTCTAGTTCTGACTTCAAGGCACTATTTTCCTCCCCTGTCTTCTTTACCAGAAGTTGTGAGTCCTCCAGGTCAACTACAACAGAAATTACTATACCTGTAACCAGTAATCAAACACTTGATCAGAGTCAAGTGTATGTGACCAGTGCAACTCTACTTCAAGTAAATGTTTTGTATACTAACATGGCTGACAAAATCTTACATGTAAACAGTGCAGACCCAGATCAGACTGTTCCTGAAGGAGCAGTGTGATCAGGGTCTACACAGTTTGCCATTCCACAAAATACTTTATGAAAAAGCTGAATTTGAAACAAAATTCAGGCAAAATAAAAAAGTTAATGAATAAAGTTCAAAACTTTAGGGCATTTACTGTAATATATTTGCATATGACACCATAACTGCCCTATTTATTCTGACATCTTAATCCTTGTCCTGTTGAATGAATAAAGATGCCACGCTCACATCTATTTTTTAGCCAATCAGATTACTTGATCCAGATTGTTGCTATAAATTCTACACTGTTTGCAAATGGGTTCAGTAAGACAAAGGTTAAGGTGAATGGATACAAGAGAAACTCATTTTGCCGATACTTTTGCAGCCAGGAAGTTACTTTCCCAGTATATAGTATTTGAAATGTTACAAAACAGAGGCTACTCTAAAGGAAATAATTACATGAAGCTCCAAGGGGGCGCAAATTCTTTCTTTTAAGAGTAGCTCCCACTGAAAAGGGAGTCAAATACTTCTGTCAGAGTTATTTCCCTTAGGGTGTTTCCATTTCCCTTAATAACCTAAATGTGAACAAGTCCACATGACTTCTTGCTATGCCATTTTTGACCTAATTACCAGACTGTGTGCTTTGGTTTTTCAAAATTACTGGGAAAACTTCTGGTAAAATATGTATCTACCAACTAAGGGTGAAAAAAAAAAATCAGCAAAGGACTTACATGTATTTGATGATGTTTATGCCGTTTTTTCTGATTTTCTTTAAAAAAACATTTTGTGGATACTCATTTGAATTGCACTGACAAGTGGATGCAATTCAAATGGGTACCCACAACACATGCCTTCATAAAGAAGTAGACAAAAAGTATACTGGCTGTAATCTGAAGTCAACAGTTTGCTTGACTGTGCGCTTATAGGGGTATAATTATGAGGTAATTAGGTAAAAATAAAATTATCTTAAATTGCTGGCTGGACATCAGACTCTGTAGACCCAGATCATAATGTTTCTAACTGGGTCTACACTATTTCTTAGGTACATCACGAAAACATGCCTATATAATTTTGACCCCCTTAAACCCCACTTTTATATAGTAAACCTGGGATTTAGAGGGGTATACATATTTTTCTTATTTCTGCTCAAAAAGATTGTGGGTACTCGTAGAACTGCCTCATCAAGGCAGTTCTAAGGAGTACCCACAATCTATGTTTTGAGCAGAAATATATTATAAATATCAGAATTTTTTATCTGAAAATTTTCATTTTTTTGGTGGTAAAATTTTCAGTATATTTGAATAGGCGTGTTTTCATAATGATGTCCATCTGAAGGTTTAAGGTAAATTCAGTACCTTTTGGTTATACCATATCTACCCTAACTAATACCATATTTATTCTAAATAATGGAACTTCTTACAATACTTTTCCTAACATTTACACGTCAATTTTACCCCCTACAGGTGTGGCTTAAAATTGCTGGATGAGTGGCAAACAGTGTAGACCCTGATCAGATGGCACATTCTGCGGCATCTGATCTTGGTCTGCACTGTTTGCTCAGGCCTGTCTGCCCCAACACATAGGATTATTATCGTACTATCTGGATGGTACATATGTTTGAAACTGCTCCTTATTCTAAAATATTTTGAAAGCAGAGGAAATGTTGGCAAATTTTATATGCTCACAGACATAATATTGGGCCTATTTTGTAAACATAATGTTTTTTTTTTGTTTTTTTTTTTTTCCCCATGAACTTCAACTTAAAGACTCAACTGAAGAAAACCATATCAAAGAAAAACTAGAAATATTCTTTACTAACATATGTTTTAAGCGGAAAATCTTGAAAAATTGCTATGATGATGAAATAAACTCTATATATGTCTTCCTCGTATGGGCATAAAAGTTTACCAACTCTTACTTTACTTGCAAAATAAAAATCAATTACAAACATCTGTACCATATGATATGCATACATAGCTCTTGATAAGATGCTTTTTTCAAATAAAAAATATTGATATTTTTCTTATTTCTCCACAAAAACATGTGTTGTGGGTACTCATTAGAAGCGCCTCAGCGAGGCACCTCTAATGAATACCCACAACACATGCTTTTGTGGAGAAATAAATAAATTATTTACCTGATACCCACTCTTATCTTGACCTATGTTTAAACATACATGGTTATAAACAGTCAAGCAGGTAAAAAGTCACTTTTCCTGTAGTAAACCTCATACATAATTTTATTATCATACCTTTCAAACCCACACCTGTAATTAAGTAGTGACAGGTATCTCTAATGACACTAAGGATTAAATTAGCAGACATCTAAATTAAATGACTATTTTTCTTGAAATTTTCTAAGATAGGGCTTGATATTTCATGCAAAATCATCTCCTTGGGATTTTTTTTTGCATGAAATGTCAATCCCTATTTTCATAAGAAAATCAAAATATACCTCTTATAATACATGTATATAATTCCAGCTGGTTATGGGTTTGGTAACAAGTGAGACTATAATGTAGTCACTCACAATTCATAGTCAGCCAATTCATAGTCAGCCAATCATGAACCTAAAAACAAACATCTTGACTCCATTCTTCTGATATATACGTTTTTATGTGTAAAGCTAGTTTTGTTCCATTTGCTTCATAAATGTTCAGAGATACAAGTAATATCCTTCTAAACTGCCTGGCATATTTCCTTATGGTACTGCAACTAACAACAGATTTATTAAACAGATTGTTTTCTGTCAACCACTAGTTAAGAAATCATATTTCATATTTCAAGCCCTTAACGTAACCTTTCTCTTGCTGAACACTATATGCCCTGTCTTAGCAAACAGTGTAGATCCAGATCAGTTGGCTTCTGAAGAAGCCAACTGATCTGGATCTGCACTGTTTGCCATTAAGTATGTGAATTTATATCAACAATCTGAATCAAGTAATCTGATTGGCTGAAAATTAGAAATGGGGGTGGCATCTTAATTCATCCAGCATAACAAGGGTTAAGTAGTCAGACAGACAGACAGGGCAGACACAGCTCTGATGCCACAGAATAAGCCACTCTGACTCAGGAGCGGATCCAGAGAAGGTTCACTAGAACCCCTCTTTGACTAAAATTTCATTAATTTTTCTTGGGACATTTTGGATACGGTAAAGTATGGTATGGGAGTTAAAGTACATTTCAACCTCTTTATAACATGGTTATTTATAACATGGTTTTGGATATAACACGGTTCAAAGATGGATCCCAAAAATGCAAAGATTATATTGAAAAATGACCATAAATGGTCATTTTTCAATATAATCTATACATTTTTGTTTGGATATAACAGTTGTTTAACTAACACGGTTTATGCTATGGACCCCGACAATAGTGTTATAAAGAGGTTGTGGTGTATCTAAAAATTTCAGATACCGTATTTACCCTAAGTATTCAGATACCTCAACTCCTTACCATACTTGTTATAAACTTTGAACAAGTATAATTTACTACCCGATGTTGTGTCTAAAAATTGCTGGATGAGTGGCAACAGTGTAGACCCTGGACACTGTTTGCTCAGGCCTGACTGTCTGAATTCATATGGTAAATACAGTAATCTGAAACATGCATTAAAAACCATCATATGACATGATAATGTCTATGAATCTTTGGGTCAGGTACGACTGTCCTTACACAGATAAAATGTATGATAAAAGCAGGGTAAGTTTCAAGGTAGTAGGGATAACACACGTTAATTTTTTACAATTAATAATGTAAATTTCAAATACTTTAATGCATTAATGCTCAGAAAAAATTTCAGAAGATGACATTTTGAAATATTTTTCTTATTTTTCCCAGAAAATAGGCATCCAAATTTCATGCAAATTGTCTCAAAGATATCCTGTTTGTTCATAGCTCCAAATAAGGTGCTTTTTTCTACCCCAAAACTATTGATATTTTTTGCTTATTATTCCATGAAAACATATGTTGTGGGTACTCATTTGAAATGCTTCATCAAGGTGCTTCTAATGAGTACCTACAACTTTTGTGGAGAAATAAGAAAAATATTTGCCTGATACCACCTCTTATCTGGAGCTATGTTGTCTGCTGAAATTGTATATAGAGTAGTAAAGTTAACACTTAGCATGCTGGGTAAAAATTTCAGCAGACGACACTTTGAAATATTTTTCTTTTTTTTTTTTCTCAGAAAATAGACTTTGACATTTGACGCAAACTGTCTCCTAAGGAGACAATTAGCATGAAATGTCAAAGTCTATAGGAGACAATTTGCATCAAATGTCAAAGTCTATTTTCTGTGGAAAATCAGGAAAATATCATCAATTTGATGTCTGCAAAATCTGCCCATAGCACAGTAAGTGTTAAACACTAATGGTAAAACTTAATACAAAGTGATGAAAAACTTAACTTACCACATGCCATGTGTTATCCAGGACAAAATATTCCCAACAATATCATTTGTTGACTTTTTTTCACGGAAATGAACAACTTACACGCCACATACTTTCCCAGTGAAAATTAACAATCAACAATTTTCATTGAGAGAAATCTTTATTCCCTTATTCATTCAATGGTCAATAAGATTTTGATTTATCAACTGTGAAATCAAATGTTTTGTGATTGTGACTTGTGAGAAAAAAGAAACAAACAAAATCATTTTACTCTACAGGGCTACAAATAAGCAAAACATTCAAACACATATTTTTTCTTACTTATCCACAAATACATATGCTGTGTTATAACATTAGAGCTTGCTTAGACAATTCTAATGGCATACCATAATGCGCCGATGGATGAATATGTCTCCACAAAAAATATGTTATAAAAAAGGCATGATGGGAACATAGTTCCAGACACTTTACTTTTTTCTATAAAAAAGATACTGATATTTTTCTTATTTCTGAACAAAAACATCTGCTCTGATACTCATTAGAAGTGCCTCACTGAGGTGCTTCTAATGAGTACCCACAATATATGTTTTTGTGGAGAAATAAGAAAAATATTCAGTGGATATTCCCTCTTATCTGGAGCTAAAGGGAATATGTCAGAAGATAATTTTGTTAATTTTGCACCAAAACATATCTTTTGGGTACTCTTCTGATATAGTCTGATGCAAAATTAATCCTTCAAGTGCTAATCACGATTTTCAGAGAAAATGAGACTTGAACTTTCATGTGAATCATCTGCTAGGCAGATGATTCACATGAAATATCAAATCTTATTTTCTCTGAAAACTAACAGTCGTCTGTTACGAACTTGCATATCAGGTCAGTTATGACCTTATCTGGAGTGTTGGGTGTGGCAGCTGAATAAAGTTGCCTTTCTGAAAACAATTCGAAAGAGATCCAACAACATATGTTTTCATGGATGAATAAGAAGAAAAAACAAGCAATGTTAGATAATGTACCATTTGGTGTGCCTGCTCAGCAAAGACTGAGATCAGCCTGCACATCTGTGCAAATCTGCTCAGAGTCTAAGCTGTCCTGAAGAAACCCAGATCCTTGGCTATCCAAAGAAAGTGCCCAATAAAGGCTCAAATCAGCCTGCACACATTTCAGAAGGTACATGTTCTCACGTTGCCACTCACATATCACAATAATTTTCTCTGAATAGCTCACATGTAGCCCTATAGACTATTACAAATTATACTAAGTGTGTTTTATCTATATTAGCCTTTACCACTCAATGGGCACACTCTGCTGATGACAAACTGACAACATTTTTTCTTATTTTTCCCAGAAAATAGGATAAGACATTTCATGCAAACTGTCTCCAAACAAGACAATTTGCATGAAAAGTCAAATCCTATTTTCTGGTAAAAAATGCAATTTTTTTTTAAAAAAATGTCCTTTACTGAAATTGTTGCCCAGCATGCTAAGAGTTGTCACATAAAACTGACATGATATATCAATTTTTATCACTGATCAATACAGAAGCTACATTGTAAAATTTCCCCATGTTCTTTTTATGCAACTCTTAATTAATTCACATTTAAAGGTCATGACCCTGTAACAGTGAATATAATACAACACTAACAGTTAACTATTGAGAATCAGGAGAAACACCTCCAAATTACTTTTAATGTTTTGGAACACAACAATTTTGGCACAATTTTACCTTGCTTGACAGATTAACCATGATTTATGATACGAGAAGAAAGTACCTATGTTTTACTTCACATGTAAATAACAATAATAGACTTAATAGTTACAATTTAATACATCAATAAAATAACTGTTTAAATTCACACAATAGATATTACCACTTCTGTCCTTAAAGTTTGCCACGATTTCAATTGTAAATTATTTATACATTGGATGCAAACCTTAACAAAGCAGGTAAAATCAAGAGCTATCAAAGGACAGGACAATTTGCCTTGATGTTATATTCAAATAAAAACTCACAAAGTTTACTAGCCAGCCTTGGTGGCTTAGTTGGATGTGTGTCCAACAGGTGATCAGGAGGTCATGGGTTTGATCCCCGCTGAGTCTGGCAATATTCTTTCATGGAGATTGTGAAATATTTTCTACAGTCATTCTCTCCCTTCTGCTGACTCAAGAAGGGCAGTTGTCAGTTTCTGGTGAGAATGTGCACAATAAAGACAGTATGACAAGTCCATTGATGCTTGCCAATAACTGGTGGTACATTTGAAGTGTCTAGTCCTGTAGAAGAGTTGGGCTGGGTTGGACCTGAATGGCCCAGTCAACACTATTAAGGTTATGTCAAGCTGGTAAGTTTTTTCCTGGGCAGGCTTAGTCCACTAAGCGGTTAACCAGTACTTGTGCACATTCATTTGCCAGAAACTGGCCTTCTCGAATCAGTGGATGGGAGAGACTGACCACAGAAAATATTTCATAATCAAATCTCCAAGATGTTGCCAGACCTGGTGGGGATCAAACCCACGACCTCCTGATCACCAGTCAGATGCGTATCTCGAGGGTTGAGCGCAAGACTATGGTAACTCAAACATATTTTTGAAACCCTTGTTTAGGGGCAACTTGGACCCCTTTGTAAACAATGCAAATTTAGGTGCCATTGCTCATACGAGCAATGGCACCTAAATTTTCATTGTTTACAGAAAGAAATGTTGTAATCTTCATAATGCCTTCATGGTGAGGAGATTAGGTTTGGGGAAAAACAACCATCTGACTTACGGCAGTCTTGCGCTCAACCCTCGATCTGACTGAGCCACTGAGGCTTGTAGAAGAGAAGATAATTATACTGTATTTACCCTAAGTATTCTGACAGATTTGAGAAAACACTGTAGAACCAGATCAGACATAACAGAAATTATCCGAAGTTATCATTCTACTTATCATCTTATCTGGAGCTATGCAATAAGGAATGAACTTAACATTTTGCATGCTGGGTAAAAATTTCAGCAGACGACATTTTGAATTTTTTTTTATTTTCCCAGAAAATAGGATCTGACACTTCATGCAAATTCTGTCCTTAGGAGACAATTTGCACAAAGTGTCAGAGCCTATTTTCTAACTTGTCGTCTGCTGAATCTGCCAATAGGCATGGTAAGTGTTAGTAATTTTACACTTAGCACTTTGAGAAATATTTTTCAGCAGATAATATATTGAAATATTTTTCTTATTTTTCCTTAAAAACAGGATTTGACATTGGAAACAATTTGCATGGAATGTTAAATCCCATTTTCTGTTAAAAATAAGAAAAAAATAATAAATCTGTCATCTGCTGAATTAGCCAAGACAGTGGTAAAGGTAAAACTGTAGCTAAAATTATCTTATCCTGCTTGACAGTTCAAAAATCTCTATCAATACTCAAACATAAAATAATCTAATATAGAACTTCAATGAAGTTTTAACTGAGCTGAAAGTTCAGAGGACCGCTTTGTAACTTCCAGTCATCACTACTAAGCTTTCAAATTAAATGACAACAATTTGAGTTTGATAGCAAACCTAACAGTGTCAATATTGGAATTTTGACTAATCTAATACTTACAGTGCTATCGGCAAATTTAGCAGCCGACAAACTGAAAATATTTTTTTCTTGTTTTTCCCAGAAAATAGGATTTGACATTTCAAGCAAATTTCCTAAGAAAATGTCAAATTCTATTTTCTGGGAAAAATAAGAAAATATTTCAAAATGTCATCTGCAGTAACTTTTACCAAGCATGCTAAGTGTTAATAACAGGTAACTATTGCTCCACTCCAGATAAGGGCCCCCTTTTTTCAATCAAAAAGTATTAATATTTTTTTTTCATTTTAGTGAGGTGCTTCTAATGAGTACCCACAACATACATTTTCATGAAGAGATAAGCAAATAGGTTAGACGCTTCTAATGCGCACCCACAACAATGACAACATACATTTACATGGAGAAATAAATACTTTCTTACTTTATTCCATACTTTTTGCCTAACTTTTGCTTTTTATGCAGTTGTTTCTCAAAATACTTAGTTGAATGGCAAACAGTGTAGATACTGATCAGACTGTTCCTGAAGGAGCAGTCTGATCTGGGTCTGCACTGTGTGCCTATGTCATTTTGTCAGACACGTTCGTGTACGAAATTTTAGGCCATTTACCATATGTTGTGATACTCATTAGAAGCACCTCGCCGAAGAACTTCTAATAATTACTCATGGTTTCGTGGAGAAATAAGAATGTTATTTATTTAAGACCCCCTCTTATCTGGAGCTATGAAACCTTGTTACCTATGCTGTATTCATATTTTTATGACTTTCATGAATAACAAGTACTGTTGTTTCACAGTAAGAGAGCAGACTCTTCAGATCTTTACAGAGAACATTGTTTTGGTTGAGGTTTTACAGCCCAGTCAACCCAATGGGGTCATGTCCAGCGTGGTCAGTTTACCTAACCACACTTTGACTGGGCAGGCTTAGTCCTCTAAGCGGTTAAGCAGTATTGTGTACATTCTTTCACCAGAAACTGACAACTGCCTTTCTTGAATCAGCGGAAGGGAGAGAATGACTGAAGAAAATATTTCATGATCAATCTCCACGAAAGAATGTTGCCAACCTTGGCGAGGGTCGAACCCGCGACCTCCTGGTCTCCAGTCGGATGCGCATCCAACTGAGCCACCGAGGCTTGCACTTTTGTGATTAACAAGTACTTTTGTTTCACAGTAACAGAGCAGAATCTTCAGATTTTCACTGAGAGTATATATTATGTTCTTGAAACTTTTGAGTATCAGAACACTTCTGATTAATTCTACAAGTAATATATCATCAAAACAGCAGTCACTGGAAAATCAATTTGGATCCAATCTGATGTTTCTGTGATTTTTGTCACTTTTAAAGTAGCCCAAGGATCAGTCTTTAAACCCCTATCTTGCTGAACACGACATGCCCTGTCTTAGCAAACAGTGTAGATCCAGAAGCCAACTGATCTGGATCTGCACTGTTTGTCATTAAATATGTGAATTTCTATCAAAAACTCAGATCAAGTAATCTGATTGGCTGGAAATTAGAAGTACGCGTGGCATCTTAATTTTTTCAGCATGACAAGGGTTAAAACTTCTCTGATTTTTTTTTTCTTTTTCACCATTACCACTCTCTGGGCAAATTCAGTAGATGACAAACTGATGACATTTTTCTTATTTTTCTCAGATGACAGGATCTGACTTCATGCAAATTGTCTCCACTGCAGACAGTGGGGACAATTGCTTAAAATGTCAAATCCTGTTTCTTGGGAAAAATAAGAAAAAATATTTCAAAATGTCATCTGCTGAAAATTTCAAAATTTCAGCAGGAGTGCTTAGCGTTAAAAAGGATGTACCATACAGAACATCAAGTATTTCATTAAAAATTAAGGTTTTGTTCTACAAAGAAGTAACTATATTAAAAATTATTTGCTGGACTTTTAACCCTTATCCTGCTGAATAAATTAAGATGCCACACCCACTTCTAATTTTCAGCCAATCAAATTTCTTGATCTGGATTGTGCTATAAATTCACACACATAATGGCAAACAGTGCAGATCCAGATTAGTTGGCTTCTTCAGAAGCCAACTGATCTGGATCTACACTGTTTGCAAAGGCAGGATGTATCCGGGTTCAGCAGGACAAGGGTTAATACAACTATAATAATAAGCATTCTTGGCAAACATTTATATACACCTGTACACACAACTTGTATATGTTTACCATCAGATCAAGATTACCTTATAAGTAGTAATACAGAAAGATACAGAAAATACAGAAAATGTACCTTTGGCCATGTGCACCAAGAGAAGATTCAGATCAGCCTGCACAGTCTGATCAAAATATTCACTGGATACATTTTAGATAGCCAAGGATGCAAAGTTCCTTCATGCGGACAACGAAGACTGATCAGACAGAGTGCAGGCACAGGCTGATTTTAGTCTTCATTGGAGGCACATGTCAGAAAGTACATTTTCTCACATGTTGGCTCAAATATTTGCTAATCTATAATCCTCAATCCAATGTATTTGAATATTAGCAGAGTTAACCCTTAAAACGCCAAGAAAACCTACATCTGAAAATGTCATCTGTTTATGTTGTCTGTTGAATATTCTTGAAACTTTTCAAATCTATTTTTGCATACAGGCAAACAGTGTGGACCCAGATCAGACTGCTCCTAAAGGAGCAGTCTGATCTGGGTCCACACTGTTTGCAGAAATGACTTTTAAAGTAGCCTACAGAAGACAAAGCAGACGACAATAGTTGTGACTGGTGCTTTAAGGGTTAATTTTGGCATCAGTGTACTACAGGTTAATACTCCCATTGTAACAAGGTGAAACTTGAAAGTATAATCCCATCACAAATAATAAATTCTTTCACTATCAGTGCCAAATCTAGGTATTTCAAGAGTAGAGAGGGGCATAGTTTAATTGGATTTTTACTTTGTATAATTATTAATGACCATTGTCAAAAAACAAAATTAAAAACAAAACAAAACAAAACAAACAACAAAAAAAAAACAACAACAAACCAACAGCAAAAATAACAACACAAAAACAAAAATAAACCACAAAAAAAAAAAAATTAAATAAAAACAACATTCTTTCGTGGAGATTGATCATGAAATATTTTCTACGGTCATTCTCTCCCTTCCGCTGATTCAAGAAGGGCAGTTGTCAGTTTCTGGCGAAAGAATGAGCACAATACTGGTTAACCGCTTAGAGGACTAAGCCTGCCCAGTAAACGTGTGGTTAGGTAAACTGACCGCGCTCGACATGACCCCATTTGGGTTGACTGGGCCGTAAAACCTCAACACAAACAAATGAAATGCTAGGTAACATAAGGCGGAGTAGAGGGTTTGAGCCATTTTGGCAGACGGTGATCCAAGGACATTTCTGTGAAATTATTTCAAAATCAGACTAGCTGTTTAGGAGGAGAAGTCATTATAAGGTTTGCCTATTTTTATCTCTGGCAGCCATCATGTTCAGTGGAGCAAAATAATTTTGTGCAATTTTGTTTGAGAGTCACCCTTGAAATATTCCTGTGAAATTATTTCCAAATTTGTCTAGCCTTTTAGAGGAAGAAGTCATTTAAAGGTTTTTCTGTTTTAAGCTCTAGCAGCAATCTTGTTCAGCAGAGTGGAGCTTAAAGTCGCTTTCAACAATCTTTAAGTCATATCGCGATGGTGTCTGGATGTGGCAGGGAGCTCAATGCTCACTTTTAGAGTGCTGCCTCACTGAAATATCACGCCCCAGACATTCTGACATAATATTTCACCCAGTCACATTATACTGACACTGAGCTGACCAGTTCTAGCTCTATTTTCTTAATGCTGAGCGCCAAGCAAAAGAGCAGCTAGTACCATTTTTTAAAGTCTTTGGTATGACCCGGCCGGGGATCGAACCCGCAACCCTCCGGTCACAAAGCGGACGCTCAACCACTGGGCCACTGTGCAGGTTCAGCAGAATGGAATGATTTGAGCAATTTTGATAGATGAACACCCAAAGAACATCCCTGTGAAACCGTTTCAAAATCAATCCACCAATTTAGGAGAAGTCGCTTTAAGGTTTTTTTCTGTTTTTAGCTCTGGCAGCCAACTTGTTCAGGAGCAAAATGGTTTTACCAATTCTGGTAAAGGGTTACCCCAGGAACATTTCTGTGAAATTATTTTGAAATCAGGCCATTGGCCTAGGAGGAGATGTTTTTTAAAGGTATTTCTATTTTTAGCTCTGGCAGCCATTTTGTTCAGGGGAGCAGACGAGTTTGAACTATTTTGGTAGAGGGTCACCCAAGGAACGTACCTGTATACTGAAGTCTTGATTAATACCTCTACATAAGCGGGGTATCCACCTAAATATTTTCTTTATTTCTCTGTGAAAACGTGTTGCGGATACTCATTTAAAGCTCCTCAGTTTGGCTCTTTTAATTAGTATCCACAAAATGGATTAACGAAGAAAGAGAAAAAATATATAAATTATATGAACAAACAACAAAGGCACTAAAGGCTATGCCTGTCCTATTTGCATATATGTAAAAGACCTTTTCCTTATGGCATGACATAAATATCTTACCTTTACATTTGGAGAGCTCTTCTTCAGCCTTCTTCTGAAGTTCCCGAGCTTCTCGGAGTAAATCTGCAAAATAACAATAGCCTTTGTTGCATTTAAGTTTCTCATTTGAGCCAGTGCATGAAAAAAACCAACAAAATGGCATGTGTGCCCAGCGAAGACTCAGATCAGCCTGGGCATCTGCCCAGTCTGATCAGAGTCTTCGCTGTGCACTCAATGGGTAGCTAAGGACCCAATCTTCCTTCATGCAGACAGCGAAGCCTCTGATCAGACTGGGCAGATGCCCAGGCTGATCCGAGTCTTCGCTGGGTGTAAATGCCATTTTGTTGGTTTTGTCATGCGATGGCTCATTTAATATGACCATGACTAATGATCATGTAAGCAGACATTAACCAATCTTAGACTGAATAAACTATCTACAAAGAAAAAAAAAAAGAAAAAAAAAAAACAACTCTTTTACATGTCCTGGTTCATATGCCTTCATAAATCAACAGTATATTAACCTTCTGCTCTCCCCTGAGGATATGTTAACCCTTGCCCTGCTAAATAAATTAAGATGCCATGCCCATTTCTAATTTTCAGCCAATCAGATTACTTGAACCTGGTTGTTGATGCAAATTCACATATTTAATGACAAACAGTGTAGATCCAGATTAGTTGGCTTCTTCTGAAGCCAACTAATCTGGATCTACAATGTTTGCAAAAGCAGGGCATATCTGGGTTCAGCAGGACCAGGGTTAAGTAGCAGTATCATGAGATACTTCTGAGATTTTTTTTCCAGTTTCTGCATAAAAATGTAGTTTGTGGGTACTCATTAAAAGGCACCTTTAATGAGTATCCACAACACGTTTATGGGGAACTGGAGAAAATTATCCGAGAATTACCATACCATCAAATTCTCCTTAAAAGTCCTCTGGACTGTTGTGGGTGCACCAGACTATTAATGATCAAGGTACATATATTGACTAATTTCCAACACCTCAGAAAGTTACTTATATAATATAAATTTTGTTTGATTTGAAGTTTTACAGCACTTATACAAATTTAAATAGTAACATAGTGAATTTCAATTTACACTTACTTTCTAATTCATCATCTGCTTTTGGACTCTCAACATGATTGGTAAGTTTACTGGAGTCAACCATATCAGTGGCCGAGCTGCATACTAAAGTGGAGTCTAATGATCTCTCTGGCTGAGGTATTTTAAACAGGGATAACTCTTGTTCTAACTCCAATATCTGATCTGCAATGATAGATACAATATTCTATAATTGGCAATTTTCTTGGCAATTCTAAAGTGGAGTCTAATGATCTCTCTGTTACAAGGAAGACAACTTTTTTGACTTCCTGCTTGCTTTCCTGTATACCAAGCCCATTTCAATAAAACTGTGAAACAATAATACCCTGCCACTACTGTGTGCTGTAAAAAGTGACAAAATTTGCCCATTAGCAATCCCAAACCAGATCTCTACAATATCAATGCATATACATATACCAAGACTGGTGAAAATTCATTGATATTTACTTGAGTTATGATCCGGAAACGAAAGTACAGACAGATGTGGGCAGGTAACTCTGTAAAAATTTGACAAAATTTGCCCATTAGCAGTCCCAAACCAGATCTTCACAGTATCAATGCATACACCAAGTTTGGTGAAAATCCATTGATATTTACACAAGTTATCATCCAGAAACGAAAATACTGACCGAAGGACATACGTACGACGGACGGACAAACACATGGACAACTAACGTGATACCATAACACCCTTCCACTATCATATGGCCAAGAATAAAAAGGGTCTACCCTTTTAGATTAGATGCTGAAACAGACTTTTCATGAGTTTACCTTCCCCCCACCCCCCCACCATAAATAAATATTGGGACAACCACTCCTTACTATACTTATCCTAGAATTTGAACACTCCCTGGTAAACATTGTAGACCCTGATCAGATGCTGCATTTTGCGACATCTGATCTGGGTCCACATTGTTTGCTCAAGGCTGTAAATCCCAATACTTAGGGTTATTACGGTAGCATACATTTGAACAAAATATAAAGGAGTGTTTACAAGTTGCCCTTGAGCCAATTTATAACAGATAATTAACCCATTTATGCCTAGCCTCCCATAAAAGGGACACTGGCAAAAAGTGTAGAATCAAATCAGGCACCATAAAATGTGGCATTTAATCAGGGTCTACACTGTTTGCAATAACATTAGAAAGTTTCAAAATAAAAAAGCAACTATGACAATTTCTATATAACACCCCTTTGACTATACAATGGACCCTTCCAAAGTTCATGATGGGAGAGTTTATTGAAAATATTCAGGCGCAAATGGGTTAAGTTAGCATAACATAGTACTTACTCTGAAGATTCTTTATCAGATCATTACTACTGTCAGACTGCTTTGTTGACTCACTCAGCTGCACTGGAATAAATAATAATAACAATATTTGAACATTATATCAAACTGAGGGTACGTTTTATAAAATGGGCCACGTCAAGTGAAAAAGTGCCTTAGACCATGCACAAAATGCACAGATTAAGAATGCATAAAGACCATCCGAACCTTTGCTTTCCATTCATACATTCTGTAGTATGCAATAATTTAATATGCGGACAGTGATGGTCCTGATCAGACTGTGCAGATGCAAACTCTGATCAGGGCGGTCACTGTCCGCATATGTCTGAAGACATGTTTTCGCATGGCATAGTCCAAATAGTCCAAATGATGTAAAACACAAGTTAATGGCCCTTACACCATATGCAAACATGGATGGCTCAGATCAGCTTAGACAGTCTATCCAGGGCCGTCTACATTTGTTTAAATTTTACTGTATCCATAAATTTTCAAAGCGTTCAAATTAAGTTAACCCACTGTAGACTGAATGAACTCCCCCACACTATATATTGGAAGATTCTAATTTCAATTTTAGGTATGTCAGGCCATGTGATTTAGATATCCCATTTTAGGTTATGTCAGGCCATGTGATTTAGATATTCCAAGAGAAAAATTATTGAACCATTTGCAAACAGTGTAGACCCTGATCAGATGCCGCATTCTGCGGCGTCTGATCTGGGTCTACACTGTTTGCCAATTACCCTTTTAGGGGTCTCCAGACTTCAATGGGTGAAATGAATGCAGATATGGTAACCTTTACTCAGCTGCAGATGACAATGTCAAGCTTTAGTTTATGCTTAGCATGCTGGGTAAAAATTTCATCAGGCCACATTCTGAAATACATTTCTCATTTTCCCCAGAAATAAGGTTTACTATTTCTTGCAAACTGTCTCATAAAGAAGACAATCTGCATTCAGTCCTACTTTACGGGAACAATAAGGAAAAATACTGTCAATCTGTCAATAGGTTATCTATAAAATTTGCCCAGAGAATGCTGAAGGCTAAAGCCTCTAATTTCTCCCTACAGTAAAGAATTTATAAAGGTTAATAAATAACTAAAGTCTGGAAGATGATTTGGTGTTTTACGTCCCTTTCAACATTACTTAAGTCATACTGAGATGAGAAAATGGCAAGACACTAAAGCAGCAAAACAACACACAAAAACCAAAATTAAACATGAAAGGAGCAATTATTGTGAAATATAAAACTCATAATTACACATGGTAAAAAGCAAAACCTACATACACACACACGCACACACACAAAAAAAAGCGACACAATTACATCAATATTTCACTAGTACAATGCAACTTCTCTATAAGATGGTTCATCGTTCTGTATATAAGACGGTTTACCGTATTTACCATATGTATTCGGACAGACAGGCCTGAGCAAACAGTATAGACCCAGATGAGACGCCGCAGAACGCGGCGTCTCATCTGGGTCTACACAGTTTGACACTCATCCAGCAATTTTTAGACACAACATCGGGTAGTGAATTGTACTGGTTCAAATTTTAGAACATATATGGTAAGGAGTTTAGGTGTCCGAATACTTAGGGTAAATACGGTAAATGTGGACCTCAAAAGTGTTGTATAAAAACAAAAATGTATAGATCAAATAGCAAAATGACCAGTTATGATTTTTCTATATAATCTATACATTTTTGTTTGGATACAACATTGTTGTTTAGCTAACACAAGTTTTGCTTTGGATCCCAGCAACAGTGTTATAAAGAGTTCAGTTCAGTTTTCAGATTTTTAACGCTGCCAGGCAACTGAGTCACATAGAGGCAGCGCCAGATAAATCTGGATTAGTTTTACTGGACTACTGGGTTGGCTTGAAACGGTGCCTAGTTATAATTCATAACTAGGTCACCTCGCCCAGACACAGGGTGCGTGCACATCCAGACATCGTGCGTGTCCAGACTTAGTGCGAGAGTAGTAGTCCAGCCTGGAAGTTGCAGAATTTTGACGATCGGCCGAAAAAGTTTGAGCTTTTAATCTCGTACCTAATGCGTGTCAATTCCGACTGCACGGTGCATTAGGTACTCAGCTCGAGTCGTGCTAAGGTTTCAGTCACTAGCCGAGGAAGCAATTCGCCGGAGGGGTGTCCTCACCCAGGCTGCCGAGAGGGTGTCCTCACCCAGGGCGCTGACAGGGTATCCTCACCCATTAATGAAGAAAGTATTTCCTTTAGAAAGGTATCATACGTGTGGATGACGAAATGAGGCAAAAACTATTGACATCATTTGAAAATGTCACAAGAGTATAAAACAGAATCAGATGAAAAAAATTATTTTTATGATATGTAATATATAAGTTAATACTTATTGAATTTAAAATACAGGAAATATTTCCCTCAAGACTTTACAAATTCTATACACAAGCTCATAATAATGCACTTGTTTGTTTATCAGATTTGCAAATCTCTGCGTAAATTTCTCCTGTATTTATTAACCTCTATATATCGTCTGCTGAAATTTTTACCTAGCACGCAACATATTAAATACAGTGCATTCTACAAGGTTTCTATATAGTGTAGACAAATTATACAAATACCCTGACTAGACCGTGCAGAAGCATAACTGGCCTGTGTCTTAGCAACTTTCATAAAGGAAAACATTGCTTTTCCATAGTCCCCACTTGTGATTTTACATCTGACAATGATTGTCTATTCAATCTTCAAAACTCATTAAAAAGTTTTGTTGACTCCACATAAAATCATGTAACCAAATTAATAAGTATTTAAGTATTTTAACCTTTGAAATGCCAAGAAAACCTGTATCTGAAAATGTCGTCTGTTTATGTCGTCTGCTGAATATTCTTGCAAACTTTTCAAACCAATTTTTGAATACAGGCAAACAGTGTGGACCCTGATCAGACTGCTCCAAGAGGAGCAGTCTGATCTGTGTCCACACTGTTTGCAAAAATGACTTTTAGTATCACAAGCAGATGACAAAGCAGACGACAATTGTTGTGATTGGCAGTTTAAGGGCTAAAAGAAAACCACCTTACAAATAACAAAACACACTCAAAACCCACCCACCCCTAAAAAGAACACACACAACAGTGACTCTACAGCTCTAGATAAATCAACTTTTTTGATTGATTGATTGAGTTGGGGTTTAACGACACGTCAACCCTTGTGGGTCATTTTGTGTCGTCTCCCAGAGAAAGGGAGAAAAGAGACAGAAGAGATAGCAAAAGAGATGAAAGAGAGGGACAGGGAAGAAAGAGGAACAGGAATGAAAGTGAAGAAACAGAAGAAATAAAAACATCACCTCCCTACCCTTACCTGCTACAAGTATAGCAGGCCTTGCCCAACTATAAGCCAATATCAGCTGGACGCCCTGGTGACAAAAGATACATGACACCTTCGCACCACCCAACCACCTTCTCAACTTTTTTGAACAAAAATACTGATAGATTTCATGAAAACATGTTGTAAGCACTCACTGGAACTGTCTCACTCAGTTCCAATAAGTGCCCGATATATGCTTTTGTGCAGGATTAAGAAAAACACTTTTCAAAATACATGTACTCATCTTATCTAGACCTATGAATTTATAAATTCACAATACCAAAACAAAACCTGATAAACCATGAAAAATTCTGAACAAAATCTATTACAAGATAAATAGTATTTATACAGTATATAACTTTAAACATGCTATTTGGAATCTGTTTTTGAATAATAAATAAATAAATAAATAAATAAATAAATAAATAATCACAAAGTAGTCCCATTTTCTTGCTGCAAAGTCCAATTTAACACTTTAACTTTAAGCAATGTTAGAATTATATCAAATTAAATTAAATTAAATTCACTCAGAACTAGTAATGAAAATTTTAGAAAATATATATAATGACATAGCTCTACATAAGAGTGGGTATCAGGTAAATATTTTTCTTACTACTCCATGAAAACATTTTGTGGTACCAATCAGAAGCCCTTTTACAGAACTTCTAGTAAGTATCCACAACATATGTTTTTTATGGAGAAATAAGAAAAAGATAAATACATTTTGGTTGAAAATGTCCAGAGCTATGTAATAAAAAGTAATGATCTGATTTATCCTTTCTCCGGGCAAATTCAGCAGATGATATTTGAAATATTTTCTTTTTTATCCAGAAAAGAGGCTCCAACATTTCGTGCAAAATGTCATTTTGTCAAAGCCTATTTTCTGGCAAAAATAAAAAATATTTCAAAATGATGTCTGTGAATATTTTGCCCATCAAAACAGCATTAAAACAGCATCTACATACAATCAGTATGAAAATCTAGATAATAAGTCATGATATATATCTACCTACTCATAATCAGAAGAAAAAGTACAATCAAAATGTTACGAGGGTGAGTCAATAAGTAACCAGCCTAACTTATTTTTGGTTGATATCCACCTCTTCTTTTTCGATGTAATTGCCCTCTAGTTTGATGCACTTAGACCAACGGTGTTCAAGTGCCATCAGCCCAGAACTGAAAAAGTCAGGGTCCTTTCCATTGACCCATTCCTCAACTGCCGTCACAACTTCTTCATCAGACTGGAAATGAAGTCCATGGATATCCTTTTACAAGTCTGGGAATAGGAAGAAGTCACTAGGAGCTAGGTCAGGCGAATAGGCAGGATGTGGTATTAATTCATACCTGTTTTGCTCTACAGCAACCATTGCAACTTTGCAAGTGTGGACTCTCGCATTGTCCTGTTGCAGCAAAACACCTTTAGAGAGTTTACCTCGGTGTTTTTCACGGATGGCGGTTCTCAGCTAGTCTAACAAGTTTGCATAGTACATTCCAGTTATTGTACTTCTCTTGGGTAAAATGTCCAACATAATAATGCCTTTTGCGTCCCAAAATACTGTGGCCATCACCTTGACAACAGATGGTTGCATCTTGAACTTCTTCGGCCTCGGGGACCCAGGCCCTACCCACTGACGACTCTGAGCTTTATTCTCTGGCTCATAATAATGAACCCAAGTCTCATCTACAGTCACCAGATGCAAAAGAAAATCATCTTTTGACCTAAAACGCTTCAACAAGGCGCTGCATACTGATGCTCTGGTTGCCATTTGCTCATCGATAAGGGATTTGGGGACCCAACGGGCTGTTAGCTTGCACATACCTAAACAATCATGTAAGATTGTTGAAAAGCTACCATGTGAAATGCCTAATGCCTGCGCTATTTCTTCCATCTGGATTCGCCTATCAGAGTATACCAGATCCCGAACTTTCTTACACATTTCTTCCTCAGTGGCATCCAGTGGGCGTCCCGACCTGGCTTCATCTTCTAAAGACATTCTACCGCGTTTGAATTCCCCTACCCAGAATTTAACCTGAGCATAAGATGGTGCAGAAGACCCATAAACATCGGCTAACTCGCCGTGTATTTCCTTGCCTGTTTTACCTTTTAAATACAAGTACCGAATTACAGCACGGTACTCAACTTTAGATGAAAAGCATGCCTTTGCATCACTAGCCATGTTTGACATTCAATATCTTATTAAAGAATGACTCGATACGTGTGCAATTTTGTACCCATGTATAAAACATATATTGAAACAAAGCATGAAAATCCTGCCCGTCTTGGTCCATCGTACATGGGATAGGCTGGTTATTTATTGACACGCTCTCGTATGATTCATATCAACTTTCATCTCCACATGATAAGTAAGTTAAGGTCTATAATTCATGTCAACTACATGTAGATCTACACACAATTAGTAGTGAAAGTCTATGATTCATGTCAGCTATGTGTATATTTATACAAAATTAGTAGTGAAAGTCTATGATTCATGTCAACTACATCTTAACCTACACATGATAATGAGTGAAAGTCTGTTATTTCATGTCAACTACATGTATCTCTACACATGATTATTCATGTGAACTACTTGTATATCTTCACACAGTTAGTAGTGAAAGTCTATGATTCATGTCAACTACATGTATACCTACACACGATTATCAGTAAAAGTCTATGATTCATGTTATCTGTATCTACACATGATTAGTAGTGAAAGTCTATGATTCATGTCATCTATATCTACACATGATTAGCAGTGAAGGTCTATGATTAATGTCAACTATATGCAGATCTGCACACAGTTTGTAGTGACAGCCTGTGATTCATGTTAGATACATGTATATCTACACATGATCATTCATGTCAACTATGTGTATATATCTACACATGATTAGTAGTGAAAGTCAATGATTCATGTCAACTACATGTATATACACACATGAGTAGTAGTGAAATTCTATGATTCATGTCATCTATATCTAACATGATTAGCTGTGAAAGTCTATGGTTCATGTAATCTATATCTACACATGATTAGTAGCAGGTCTGTGGTTCATATCATATATATCTACACATGATTAGTGGTGAAGGTCTATGATTCATGCCATCTGTATCTACACATGATTAGTAGCAGAAGTCTATGATTCAAGTCATCTATATCTAGACATGATTAGTAGTGAAAGTCTATGATTCATGTCATTTGTATCTACTCATGATTAGTAGTAGAAGTCCGATTCATGTCATCTATATCTACACATGATTAGCAGCACAAGTCTATGATTCATGTCGTCTATATCTACACATGATTAGATTAGTAGCAGAAGTTTATGATTCATGTAAGCTGCAACTACATGTGATCAGCCTTTAGCACTCTGGATAACAAACTGGTGATAATTATTCTTGTTGGTTTTTGTTTTGTTTTGTTTTTTGTTTTTTCAGAAAAAAAAAAAAAAAAAAAAAAAAAAAAAGGATTGACATTTCATGAAATTTAGGAAAAAAAAAAAATAACAAGAAATACTCAAAAATGTCTGCTAAAATGTTAGCTTAGTGTTAACTTTTACCACTCTCTTGGCTAATTCAGCAGACAAAAAAATTGATGACACTCTGGAGACAATTTGCACTAAATGCTAAAGCCTTTTTTCTGGGCATTACCCCAGGCAATATGTACTCATGGTTAGTGATGAAAGTCTGGGGATTTACGTCAATGGTATCTACGCATGGTTAAGAAGAAAGCATATTAAAGCTGTATTTATTATTTATGCCAACTAGATCTAGTAATGACAGCATACTAAGAAGAATGACTGAATTCTAAGTTCTGGGACAAAAGTATTGCCTTATCTCTTCTCTTCAGTAAGTTTTCAAGTAAACAAAATAAAGTATTTTTGCAGAGCAATTCATAGTCTCCCATCAGATAAAGCACGCATCCACATTTCATCAATCATATCTTAAATTACAAGGGATACACCATAGCTCTTGATAAGGTGCTTTTTTCAGTCCAAAAGTATGAATATTTTTCCATAAAATCATATGTTGTAGGCTCTCATTAGAAGCGCCTCGGCGAGGCGCTTCTAAAGAGTACCCACAACATATGTTTTTGAGGAGAAATAAAAAAAATATTTACCTGATACCCACTCTTATCTAGACCTATGATACACCCTTGACAATTTTTTGTAATGTATATTATAGCTCAATATACATGCAATGATATTTTTATCCCTGCATCCTGAGTCCTAGATGCATAATTTTGCCAGGGATGCAAAATTTCAGTTTTATGTGCATCCATGGGCCACATCAAAATTCCCAAAAGATAATTCTACTTTAATTTTTTAAAAGTATACTTCATTTTGGAAAGATACTAACACACCGCTGGTGAATCAGTAGAAATATTGGTACTAGTCCCACCTCCATGATATATACTAAAGTCACAAAAAAGTCCAATAGTCAATAGCTGTTGTCCAGTACCAGAGGTAAGTTACGATATTGATTAAAATACAGGCTTTTACCTTGACGCAAACTTTTATTGAATCACCAAAAATTCAGTGTCTTAGTAAAGAAAACGGTAAACATTTAAGGAAATCTATCAGTTTGTCTCTGTCCTCAATGACAGGAATTAGGCGTCTGAAAACCTTGGAATACAAAAAAAATGCCGTTGAAATCTCTGGTCCAAATACTGAATACAGTAAAACCTGTGTATGAGAGCCACCTTCGAGACTGACTTTAAATAGTGGTTGATGTAAAAAAAATTGGTTGTCAACAAAAGATATCATGCCACCTCCTATGCACTTTGGGAGGACAGCCAGGACAGGTAATTATTACTATATAGACTATATTAAAATAATTTATATGTAAGTGGAAGGACAAGGGATAAAATAAATGGACAGATTTTATATGTTTCATTTTATTTTTATTAAACATAGACAATGCTAAATTCAGAAACAATGTGCAGGTAACACAGTGGCATGTAATATGTAAACTACATTTAAATATCAAGTTTAGGACTTACAAAAAGTTGGCTCTGTGAGTCCTAGAAAGGAAGCACAACCTAGAGGTTGGGATGCAGAGATTTTTTACCTTGTGAATCTGGGACTTATAGAGAGGCAAATTTGTAAAAAAAAAAAAAAAAAAAAAAAAAAAATCACTGTATATTGTTTGGTGTGGTGACCTACTTTTGATTTGTGACATGCTGTCTACACCAGATGTATCCATACACTAAATATAGAACTGGAATAATCAACTGAACAATTGTTTTTTGTTTTTGTTTTTTTTTTGTTTTGTTTATTTCTATAATGCAAGTCAGCAGTTAACAGACAGAACACACAATCTTCATTAGATGTAAATGTAGACCAAATTTGGTCAGCCTAGGTCATACAGTATAGGAGTTTTACACTTGATTTGCTTTCTTTAATGTAGGTTAGAAACCAATATACATATAGGTCATAGAACATTGGAAAAGTTTTTTTTTTTTTGTTTTTTTTTTTTTAATTTTTTTTTTCTTTAAACAACTCTGCATTTTGACAGCCAAACCAACTGTATCACCAATGGTTGTGCTGAAGAAATAAAATTTTTAAGTTTCTTGCAATCTAGCAAGAACATTAAAGTTCTATTTGAAATTAATTCTTTGGAAATGCTTTTGATCCCAGACCGTGATTTGTACTGATGTTAACTCTCCAGATAAGCAGGGATATCCACATAATATTTTCTTTTCTTATTTCTTCATGAAAACATATGTTGTGGGTATTCATTAGAAGCGCCTCACTGAGGCACAACACATATTTTTGTGGAGAAATAAAATATCCTTAATTTTTGTGAAAAAATGCTTTATCTGGAGCTGTGATGTGAATGAACTTATTGATGATGAAATGAATGAGAATGACAAACCAATGAAAACTACTGATCATCTCCCATCACAAGAACCTAAAGGATGGGGATAGAAATCTGAACTTACGTTTTAAGTCAACCATTGTACTTTCCATCATCTGGTTCATATGTAACTCGGAGAGCTTTAATTTGTCTGTGTAAAATAAGGAGAAGCGTAAAATGCAAAAGAGGAAAACGCTGACAATCTTCAGGAAACTGGTCCACAGCTACAAGCCTTCAGAGCATGAGATGTACCAAGGGCCCAGTTGAAAATGGCATTCAGAAAGTCTTTTTCAAGGACCCAGTCAAATTTTGCCAGGTTTTGTTATAATTTTTTTTTAATTGTCTGCATCAAAGTATTTTGTATGTTACTGTTGGGATTGCCTGTAAGCAGTTCTAATCAGGACCCACAATATTTTGACACAAGAAAAATAATAATAAAATGATCTCAAATTATTCCCAAAAGTATCACTTTACCCGGAGTATGATAAAAATTTTACTCCAAATTTTGAGTAGTCACAAGCTATATATTTTAGTTATACTAAACCAATTTTTTTCTCAGGTGTTCAGCCCTTACTCCTCCAGTCTTTTTTTTTTTTTTTTTACAGGAGGCTTTCTTCATTTTTTATCTTGCTGTAAAAAATGGGTGCTGATCTATCTGACAGTCGTTTGCTATCAGTCATATTGTTCAGTAAAATCCTATATTATCAAGGCAGAGAGAGAAGTACCTAATCTTAAATCAGATTGCGCAAATAAGCAGGATGGCATGAATCTTCAATCAGTACAAAGTTTTCCCTTTTAATCCAGATTTTGCCTTTTTACAGTCAAAATGTACTAACAGTTTTCTTATTTTTCCTCAAAAAAAAAAATGTTGTAGGTATCCTTTAGAAGTGCCTCAGTAAGGCGCTTCTAATGGGTACCCACAGTATGTTTTCCTGGAAAAGTAAGAATATTTATCAGATACCCTTCAGTAGTCAGCATTAATTGTCAACAATGGCCAGAAAATAATTCTTGAATCATAGTTTACTAAAACCTTATTTTCCCCCCCCCCCCCCCAGAACATGTTAAGAAATTCTGCAACATATAAGACCTGAAGTCATTAAGCTGTGGACCAGCTCATGTTATATTAGTATAAACAAACTGAACACATAAATAAGGCATGCTACAAATACCATTCATATTATTTTATGTAAAACAATATTAACATTCACAGAATTTTATTTTGGAATCAAAGTCTACATACAATAATCCAAATAACCATGCAGTTTTCACACTTTAAATGCAATACCACCTGTCAGGGGCCAACAATAGGGAAACCAAGTTTTTCATTTGTTACAGCAACCACAAAGGCCAGCAACATGTGTTGGCAAACAAAGGTCAGAAAACATGTGTTGGCAAACAGCAATGGCCCAGGCCAAGTTGGCCTGGGCCATTGCTGTTTGCCAACACATGATTTTCAGAACAGACCCATACCTCCATATGGCGCTTTTTTGACCAAAAATTGTTGATATTTTTCTTATTACTCCACAAAAACATATGTTGTGGTACTCATTAGAAGAATCTCAGTGAGATGCTTCTATGAGTACTCACGTTTTCATGGAGAAATAAGAAAAATGCTCCTAATACCCTCTTATCTTGAGCTATGCAGACCTTTTGCAACATATAAGGTGAAAAGCAGAAATCATGACGAGACTGCACTGGTATGCAAGCTGATCTCAGTCTCTGCTGTTCAAATTTGGTGGACAAAGATGCACCAAAAGAGTCTTTTGAGATAGCATGGTTAATGATGCAAATTTTCAAATTATTATTATTATTTTTTTCTCTTGAAGTGAATTTGATCAATTAAAACATGCTACAGGCAATTGTCAGAATTCAAAAACAAAATAAGAGAAAACATAAAACTAAGGCAGCAAAGGATAAAAATAAAACTGCAGTCTAATGAGAAGTCATGTAAACAATAATCATATTAGAGGACTTATTAAGGAGGAGTATTTGGTAATAACGCTATGATATCTTTTCTATTTCTCTATGAAAATAAAAGCGCTGCAAGCACTGCACCATGCCCCGCCACTGCACTTACATGAAGCAAGTGCCATAATTCTGTCAAAAAATGAAATCACAGGGAAGGTGCATTATTCTTTCCTTAAATATAGCTGAAATGAATATATGACTGAGATGACTATTTTCAATGTTCAAAGGGCCATAACTCAAAAAGTAAGTAAACCAGACTTACAATTCTCATTTTCTGCAGATCCCTTCATGGTGCTTCACATTTCTGTAAAGCTTACAAGTCTATCACAGAAACTGTTATTCTCATGTTCAAAGAACCGTAACTCAAAAAGTAATTAAGCCTGACATGGTTCTGTGTTCAACATGCCATCTTATGTTGCTTAACATTTTTGCGAGGCTTCAAGAAAATCTCTGAAACCATTTTTAAGATATAGAAAGGGCACAGGTATATGACTGGGATCACTATTTACAAATTTACAATGTCCAAAAGACAGTTACTCAAAAAGCATGTAATTCAGAGTTATGGTTCTTGTGTTCTGCACATCATATCATGGTGATATACATTTGCATAAAGTTTCAAGAAAATATCTCAAACAGTTATCAAGTTACAAAGCGGACATAATTATATATTAAAGAAATCACTATTTTCAATAATCAAAGGGCCGTTAACTCTAAAAGTAGGTTAAACAGAGTTACAGTTCTTGTGTTCTGCACCTGGTCTCATAATGCTTTACATTAATGTGAAGTTTTATCAAAACACCTGAAACTTACAGAGTGGACACTAGTACATGGTAGAAATGGCTATTTTCAATATTTACGATGTTCAAAGGGCTCTAACTCCAAAGGTAGGTTAAGCAGAGTTATGGTTCTTGTGTTCTGCATGTTGTCTCATGGTGCTTTACATTTATATCAGATTTCATAAAAATACCTCAAACGGTTTTCAACTTACAGAGCAGACATGAACATGGTGGAAATGGCTATGTTCAATGTTCAAAGGGCAATAACTCCAAAAGTAGGCAACCCAGAGTTACGGTCCATGTGTTCTGCACGTCGTCTCATGGTGCTTTACATTTGTGTGAAGTTTCATAAAAATATCACAAATGGTATCAAGAGTTATGGAGTGGACAGGAGTACATGGTAGAATTGGCTATGTTCAATGTTCAAAGGGTAATTACTCCAAAAATAGGCAAACCAGAGTTATGGTTCATGTATTCTGCACGTCGTCTGATGGTGCTTTACATTTGTGTGAAGTTTTGTGAAAATTTCTCAAACGGTAACAGAGCTACAGAGCGGACATGAAATTATGAAGCGCTGGCGGACAGACGGACAGATGTTCTTACAAGAGGTACGTTAAGAGGTTATTCCTTTGATCTTTCTTTGATCTTATTTAACTCCACAACTACCATTTTTATTTGTCAACCCCACAACACAATTTTTAACCCCACAATGACGGAATAAACCAGACACCAATACAAACACTAACCTCCCAATGTACCTGGCATATGTACAGACGGACACTCAAAATTTCGGACAGTATAACATAATAACTCGCCTATTTTTGTGGCGGGGCGTAAAAAACAACATCAAAGGTTGTGGGTATGCATTAGAAGTATATCACTAAGGTGTTTTTAATCAGTACCCAAATATTGTTTTTACGGAGAGCTGGGGAAAATTAAACCCAGAATTATCAGGGGCTAGGGTTCCCTGTGGCAAAACAACCATTTTACCAAATGCAAACAGCAATGGTTCAGGCCAACTGTATCAGGGTCCTTTCCATTTTAGTGAATCAATCATCTAAATATTTGTTTAATCCATTTTTGACTGAATAAACTCCCCCTACTGGAAGTCCAGTTTCCATTTCAGGTTTGCCAGGCTATGTGATTTAGATAATCCTAGAGAAAATTTAGATAATCCTAGAGAAAAATTATCAAACTATTTGCAAACAGTGGAGACCCTAATGCTGCATTCTACAGTGTCTAATCTGGGTCTGCACTGTTTGCCAATTATCTTTCGGGGGTCTTCAGACTAAAATTGGTTAAAGAGAAAGCTGGTTAAGTGTCCAAATATATGGTTTTGTTTGTGTTGAGGTTTTACGGCCCAGTCAACCCAATGGGGTCATGTCGAGCGCAGTCAGTTTACCTAACCACACGTTTACTGGGCAGGCTTAGTCCTCTAAGCTGTTAACCAGTATTGTCAACATTCTTTCGCCAGAAACTGACAACTGCCCTTCTTGAATCAGTGGAAGGGAGAGAATGACCGTAGAAAATATTTCATGATCAATCTCCACGAAAGAATATTGCCGACCTCGGCGGGGGTTGAACCCGCGACCTCCTGATCTCCAGTCGGACGGCACATCCAACTGAGCCACCGAGGCCGGCCCAAATATATGGTAAAAAAGATATAATTTGTCCTGTACTAGACCACTCTGTATAGATACATAGGGTGCAGGAACACTATAAAGCTCAGTCCTACAAAGTCTGCCTCTGTAAGGTATATATATCTATTTTTGACAACTACCAGGATGAAAAATCTGTAAAACATCTGTAGTTTTCATGCAACTTTTATTCTTGATGTACATAACATACACATAAGTATATTAACCTTTGTCCTGCTGAATAAATTAAGATGCCACTCCCTTTCCAAATTTTCAGCCAATCAAATTACTCGATCCAGATTGTTGATATAGATTCATGTACTGAATGGCAAACAGTCTAGATCCAGATCAGTTGGCTTCTTAGAAGCCAACTGATCTGGATCTACACTGTTTGTAAAGGCAGTGTATATCCAGGTTCAGCAGGACAAGGGTTAAGGTAAACTGACATATCTCATAAAGAGAGCACTCTAAACTGAAAATTTCTGAATTTCATAAAGGGAGACCACTCCAGCAGAGATGCATTTGTTTCCATAGAATAACAATGATGAGTTGGTGTTTTACATCCCTTTTGCCATTATTTAAGTCATTGAGATGATGGAAGGACGGTAATGAAAGGCTCTGTGCAATGAAGTGCCATACTTTCCCTAGAATATGAATCTCTTCTGAAATGAAGCTACTCTTAAAAGAATCTGCTCCCACAGGGACCAGGGAGCAGATTCTTTCTTTTAGGAGTAGTCCCTTTCAGACTGGAGGCAAATACTTTCTAATTAGAGTGATCTCCCCTGATGTGATGCAATCACCTTAACATATGTTGTTGTGCAGTTGTCTCAACATTCTCCAATACTTAGTGAATAAAATTAAGCCACAACAGATAACAAGCTCTATATCATATACTGTAGAAGAGATTTTATTGTGGATAAAAGAAAGAAAAAAAAATCATGAATTTGTTCAACAAGCATGTTTACAAAAAAAAAAAACAAAAAAAAAATTATGCTGAAATAAATAAGAACAGCAGCCTATTCTGCCATAATTTAAATATTTGCAGATATGTATATTTTTATTCTAATATCCACTGTCAAAAAAAAGAAAAAGTCCGTCATTTCATGCAAATTGTCTTCAAAGGAAGGAGAAAATTTGTATGAAATGTCATTAGCAGACAATACATGTTTTTTTTTTCTAATTTCCACTTTAGATAGTGGAAATTAGAAAAAAAAAAAAAAAAACATATGTATTATCTGCTTTTGACATTTCATGCAAATTGTCTTCAAAGGATAATGAAAATTTGTATGAAATGTCAAGCTCAGGGTTCCCACAGTTTCCCAACTTTAAAATTCTAAAGGGCTGTTCCATGAACATTCTTTGTTTCCAAAGAGACCATCCTGAATAAATTTTTAAGTTAATAAATCAGTCTACTTGAAACAGAGTATCATGGAAACATATTAATAAGTTAAAGAAAGCATGTGTTTCTCTGCAAAAAGCCTTTATCTACTGAAACAAAATTGATCTGCAAAAAAAAGCATAATACATTGCCCTAAAATCTATTCTACAGAAACATACAATCTAATTCTTCTTCACTCTCATCATATTCTAGCAGCGGAGAAGGACGATGGTGATGGTGATGATGATGATGACGATGGGGATGGTGGTGCTGTAGGTATCTAGGGTGGTGCTCATAATCAGGACTTTGATGACCTGAAGTATTCACTGCTTGTTGTCAAGAAACATTAGTTTGAATAAAATCTCAAATCCTGTTTTCAAAGTCAAAAACTAAGAAAAAGTGCCCAGTGACACTTTAATTCAGGTTAAAAGACTGAGCTGTAAGGTATAAAAAGAAATAAAGGATATAAAGTAGTAATCCCAGATATACTGAAGTATTTACCAATACCTAAACACAATACACCAGGGAACTTGTTAAGACATCAGAGAACTTGTCAAAGTTTATTAGGTGATAGTTTAAGGATAATTTTTCTTATTTCTCGATAAAAACAATGTTGTCGATACTCATTAAATGCACTTCAGCTTTTAATGAGTACCCACATTTTTTTATGGAGAAATAAGAAAAAGTATCCTCTCTGAAGTGCTTTTAATGAGTACCAACAACATATATTTTTACAGTAAAAATAAGAACAAGAGTGTCATGATGGCCCTGTATCCCTCACCTGAGTATCATAGCACTTAAGGAGAACCTGACCTAGATGTCATCCAGACAAACATTCTGACTAAGATTCATGATGATTACATCAACAACTAAGACAATGTAGCATGCTTAATCAACCATGAAGTATCACTGCTGATGGATCAACAGTTACTGAGAAACTGACCTAAAAGAAATAACAACAAATTCACTGGACCAGTTTCAAACCTGACCTAGAAATCATCAAGACAAACATTTTGAGCAAGACTCATGATGATGACTTAAAAATTGTGACCTCTATGGTGTTAACAAGGGCCCAGTTGTTCAAAACTAACGATGTCGTTAGTTAACGATTCGTTAAAATTTACATCGAGTGATACGCAAATATGCTGAAATTTTTTGCTGAAAAATATCAGAATATTGTATATTGAATCCGCTAAAACAGTTAACGAAATGACCCTTAATGAGCTCGTTAAGCTAACGACGCTTTGAACAACTGGGCCAAGGTTTTCCTTTGATCTGGCCTCTCGACCTACTTTTTTAACCCCAATTAGCCAGTTTCGAACTTGACCTAGAAATCATCAAGACAAACATTGAGCTAGATTCAAGTTATTACTTCAAAAATGTAACCTATAGAGTGTTAACAAGGATTTTCCTAGATTTGGCCTGCTAACCTAGTTTTTGACCCCAAGTGACCTAATTTTGAACTTGCCCTAGAAATCATCAAGGCAAACATTTTGAGCATGATTCATAATGATTACTTCAATAATGTGACCTCTAGTGTTAACAAGTTTTTCCTTTGATTTGGCCTGGTGACCTATTTTTCGACCCTAAGAGACCCAGCTTTGAACCTGAACTAGAAATCATCAAGACAAAAATTAATGCAAGATTCATGATGATTACTCAAAAACTAAGACCTCTAGAGTGTTAACAAGATTTCCCTTTTGATTTGGTCTGATGACCTAGTTTTTGATCCCCAGTAACACAGTTTCGAATTTTACCTGGATTTCATAGTGGCAAACATTCTGAGCAAGTTTCATTAAGACTGGATCAAAACTGTGATCTCTAGTGTGTTAACCCTTGTCCTGCTGAATAAATTAAGATGCCACACCCACTTCTAATTTCCAGCCAATCAGATTACTTGATCCAGGTTGTTAATATAAATTCACATACTTATTGGCAAACAGTGCAGATCCAGATCAGTTGGCTTCTTCGGAAGCCAACTGATCTGGATCTACACTGTTTGCAAATGCAGGGTATATTTGTTTGTGTTGAGGTTTTACGGCCCAGTCAACCCAATGGGGTCATGTCGAGCGCGGTCAGTTTACCTAACCACACGTTTACTGGGCAGGCTTAGTCCTCTAAGCGGTTAACCAGTATTGTGCACATTCTTTCGCCAGAAACTGACAACTGCCCTTCTTGAACCAGCAGAAGGGAGAGAATGACTGTAGAAAATATTTCATGATCAATCTCCACGAAAGAATGTTGCCGACCTCGGCGGGGGTTGAACCCGTGACCTCCTGGTCTCCAGTTGGACGGCGCATCCAACTGAGCCACCGAGGCCGGCTAAATGCAGGGTATATCCCAGCTCAGCAGGACAAGGGTTAACAAACTAATTGTTGATGATAGACCACTCAGGTGAGCTAAAAAATATCCCAGAATTATCACCAAATAGGTAAGAGGCATATCAGGTAAATATTATTTTTCTATAAAAACACATATCTTGTGGGTACTCATTAGAAGTGCCTTGGTGAGGCACTTTATTAAATATCCATGTTTTGTGGAGAAATAAGAAAAATATCCAAACCTTTTGGCTGAAAAAAATGCCTCATCAGGAAATATGGTCAAAAGATTTTTGTTTTTCTTATATATTTCTCCATAAACATATGGTTTGGGATTTCATCTCCACCCCCACTGAATTATCATGACAGGATAAACTTTTTATTTTTGTCATTATTCTTTGGACAAAAACCAATGAATTGGCTGCAAAAATAGCAATTGTAATCAGTGTAATATACTTTAAGATTTCATGTCATGACCTAGCTCGTGTGATATTGTTATTTATTTCTCTATGAAAAAAAAAAAAAAAAAATATGTTGTGGATGCTCATTAGAAGCACCTCAGCAAGGTGTTCTGAGTACCAACAACATAATTTCATGGAGAAATAAGAAATATATCACACTTTTTGCTTGAAAAAGCACCTTATATGGATGAGCAGAATCACATGAAGCTTTGCTGTTCGCACATGCTATATCTGCTCTTTTCCCATGATGCAGCAGTCATAGTTAAAGATAAGAGGGATATTAGAAAAATATTTTTCTTATTTCTCCATAAAAACATATGTTGTGGGTACTCATTAGAAGTGCCTCAACGAGGCACTTCTAATGAGTACCCACAACATATGTTTTTGTGGAGAAGTAAGCAAAATATCAACACTTTTTAGTTGAAAAAAAAAAAAAGTGCCTTATCTGGATCTATGGCAGCTGATATAATTTTTGTTTGGTACACCTCATATAACAATATAGCATTATGGAGGTTTCCGCTATATATAGCATTATGGAGGTCTCATCATTATCCAGGGTATTTATGACTATTTATCTGGGCTCAAGATTAAGTTTTTTTTTGTTTTTTTTTGCTTTTTTTTTCTGTAAATTCAATACTTATCCTAAATGCAATTGTTCTCAGATTTCATTAGATTCAGCAGTGAGATGTTGCTAATAAGATCCAATAACAAAAAAGAGCTGTTAAGGAGTATGTATTTAGTGTACATATTCTGTGATAATTTTCCCTATTTCTCCATAAAAACATGTTGTAGTTACTCAAAGGAAGCTACTATCTGAGAAATTTCTATTCAGTTCCAACAATGTGAGAAAATGTACCTTCTGACATGTGCTCCCAAAGAAGACTCAAATCAGCCTACACATCCGTGCAGTCTGATCAGTCTTCAATGACTGCATGAAGAAATTTGCATCCTTTGCCATAGGTCTTGATAAGAAGGGGTATCAGGTAAATATTTTTCTTATTTCTTGACGAAAACATATGTTGTGGTACTCTTTAGAAGCGCCTCGACGAGGCGCTTCTAATGAGTACCCATAACATATATTTTTGTGGAGAAATAAGGAAAATATCAACACTTTTTAGTTTGAAAAAAGTGCCTTATCAAGAGCCATGTTTGCTATCCAAAATGCACCCAGTAAAGATTCTGATCAGGTGGTGTAGATGTGCAGACTATTCTGAATCGTTGCTGTGCATACATGTTCAAAGGTACACTTTTTGATGTTGTGGCTCATATAATTTTTTTTGATGAAGAATTTAAGAAAATGATCCCGTAACTATCATCAAACACTCCTCCTTAAAATATCCGAATAAGAAATGATGTTTTCTGGTGGAGTAGGATAGATACATTCTTCTGAATAATATACTAATGGAAAATCCTTTAAGTTTCAGCCATGCTGTGAGAACAGCCTTTGGGGTGTAATTGTCCTAAACTTTCATACACAAACTTTTCTGACAAAATTGCGCATGCAAACAATCCAGACCCAGGTCAGACTGCTCCAGTGCAGACCAAGAGCAGTCTAATCAGGGTCTACACTGTTTGCCATTCTACCAAGTATTTTGTAAACACGTAAAGAACAAAAGAGACAAAAAAGTATGGAATCAAGTGCTCAAAATTTTAAGATATTTACCATATGCTAACAGTGAAAGCCTACATCAGCCTGTGCAGACTAGTACCAGAGGAATTGTTAAGCAGGAGTATTTGGTGATAATTCTGGGATAATTTTTCTTATTTCTCCATAACAACATATGTTGTGGGTACTCATTAGAAGCGCCTCGCTGAGGCACTTCTAATGAGTACCCACAACATATGTTTTTATGGAGAATTGGATAAAATTATCCCAGAATTATCACCAAATACTCCTGAACAATTCCTCTGCTAGTACTCTCACCAAGGCCCTTAATGTTTGGCCAACATACCTCCAGATAAGACGGGGTATCCACAGTTATATTTTTCTATATGAAAACATATGTTGTGGGTACTCATTAGAAGCGCCTCAGTTTTCATGGAGAAATAAGAAATATATCAGTACTTTTCAGTTGATAAAGTGCCTTATCTGGAGATATGAATATACTGTAGAGTATACATTGACACTGTAATCAGACAGGGATAATCCTGACCAGATTTTGGAAACGCAGAGACTCTTTGGTGCCTTCAATGTCTGAACTTACCCTAATATACTGCTTTTCATAGAATGGCTCAAACAGAGCTACAACATGAGAGAATACACATTACAGCTTGTGCCCAGATAAGACTAAGATCAGGCTGCATATCTATAGTCCGATCAGTCTTCTTTGTCTTTTTTAAACAGTCTTACCTACAGAGTACCAAGAGAAGACCCTGATCAAACTGTGCACAGGCTGATACAAATCTTTGCTGGGTACATGCCATAAGGTGAGCCACAATTTGAGAAAACATACCTTCCAACATGTGTGCCCAACAAAGACTCAATTCAAACTGCACATCAGCGCTGTGTCGTTGGGAGTCTTCGCTGTCCACATGAAGAAACTTTGCATCCTTGGCTATGCAAAATGTGCCCAGCGAAGATTTTGATCAGACTGCGCGAGTGCGCAGTCTGATCTGAATCTTTGCTGGGCACACATCTGAAGGTGTGTTTTCTGACACTGCGGCTCATTAGGTATACTTTCTCAGGCTGCAGCTCAATTACACACATTCCTGGAATCAAAACTAGAATAAAAGTTACTAACCTTCTAAGGCCTCTATTTTAGACAAATACTCTGCTGAATCTAGCTTCGCTACATTTAGCTCCTCTGTAAACAGGAGGAAAAAATCTTTTTAACAATGCTTGAGGAAAATTCAGCAGACAACAAATTAATGGTATTTTTCTTGTTTTTCCCCAAAATAGGATTTGATGACAAGGAGACAATTTGCATAAAATGTCAAATCCTATTTTGGGAGAAAAATATTTTTAAATGCCGTCTGCTGCATTTTCTCCAAGCATACTGCTGTTAAAAAGGTTATTGAAGTACAGAATCTGATCATGTCTCATGATCATTCCAAGCGACTATTATTTAACCCACTAATGCCTTAATATCTTCCATGAAATCTTCCATTATCAATTTTGGATGGATCTATTATCAACTTAAAGGGTGCTATACAAAAACTGACTTAAAATTAGTTAGTCTGATTAAGACAGATGCCGTATTCTGTGGTGTCTGATCTGGGTCTACACTGTTTGCAAATATCTGTTTTTTGAGTCTCTAGGCATTTTTTGGATTAACAGTATTATTTTAAAGAACAGGATTACAGTGAACACACTTACAGTAGATACTATCTTCTGATTTTTTTTTTTTTTTAATTAGTATGACAATACAGTTGAATCTCAATAGCTCGAACACCGAGGGCTCGTTCACCATGGCTAATTCGAACTGGTTTTTGAGTCCCTACGAAATTCTTCCGATAGCTCAAGAAAACAAATATTTAAGGAAGCTTTCTTATTTCATTATGAAATTGTATGTTATGTGTAGTCATTAGAATTGCCTCTTTGAGGCAATTCTAATGAGTACACTGAACATATAATTATTGTGTAGAAGATCAATAGATTTATTGATCTTCAGATCTGCCAGAATTAGTGATATTTGCTTCATGACCTGGTGCCATGATTAACCTTCATTGGCTCGAACTACCAATGGCTCGAACAATTTTCCATGGTCCCAAAGGTGTTCGAGCCATTGAAGTTCGACTGTACTTACTTTGTAACTGCTCAACTTTTTCGCTGCTTTCTTTTAAATGTTTTTCAGAATCTTCTAATTTAGCTGAAACAACAGAAAACAATATATTAATATATATACACAAGCTCTAAACTCTACACAACACTATATCAATACACAGGGAAATCAACTATAAAAATTATTACATTTTGTGAAGTTCTATCAAGAAAACTGTGGGTAAAGGGAGATAACTATAGAATGCTATCATCAATATAGCCATGGCTTAATTACTTTTATTATACTTACTTTTATATGTTTCTATCTGTTGTTGTGTTTCTTTTAGTTTTCCTACAAACAGAAAGCTCAAAATGTACAATAGATCAGCTACTGTAAAAGCCAGGGCCCAGTTGTTCAAAACTAATGATGTTGTTAGTTAACATATCGTTAAAACTTTGATCATTAAATATGGCATGTACGCTAATATTTTTGCTGACAAAATGTGAGTAGCTTTTGCATTTGCAAAAGCTACTCACATTTTTTCAGCAAAAATACCTGTGAATCTGATATTGTAATTACTAGAACAGTTAACATTTTGACCACTAACAAGCTCATTAAGCTAACAATGCTTTGAACAACTGGGCCCAACAAACCAAGATAATGGGATGATGATGAAGATGATGGTGTCTTAGTGTTTTACGTCTCTTTCAACATTATTTAAGTCATATTGAGACAATGGAAGGATAATTAAAGGCTCTGTACAATGAAGGGCCATGAAATCATAAGCTGAATTCCACATCCAGTAAGATTCTGACCCAGGACCTTGTGTTCTGAAGTCCAGAGCATTAAACACTCAGCCACCTGGACATTTTTTCTACAAGCTTGAAGATAATAACGTCATATAAAATACAATGACTGTTTACAAAATATGACGTAGCGTGTAATTCTCATTTTTAGCACTGACATTTCTGTACTCCCTTTGTGACATAATAAGCAGTAATAATTCATCTGTTTATACATGGTTTTTACATTCAATAACATCAAATATACCTGGCTTTACTATATTTACCAAAAATTTTCAGCTACCTTAATTCCTGCCAAGATTCTAAAATTTGAACAAGTTCCAGAGAGCATCTCCAGGAAGAGTTTTTGGTGTTAATTCTGGGATAATTTTTCTTACTTTAGAAGCACCTCAACAGGTAATGAAATGGAATTGTATAAAGTTTACAGTAAGTATGGTATGGCGTTAAGGTACCCAAATATTCAGCCTAAATATGGTATACGGGGTCTTTTTTTTTTTTTTATCTCTTTATCTCAGCATTTGCCACAAAAGCTCACAAATGTGTTTCACAAATATTTGAATATCTAAATCTGTAGAAATAATGTTGCCTGTTTTGCTTGTCTGTTTTAACGCTTAGCATGCTGGGTAAAAACTGCAATTTAGACATCATTTTGAAATATTTTTTTTCCCTAGAAAAATGCTTTAACATATCATAACAAGACCTGTCCCCAGACAGGATAGCTTGCCTGAAAACACGCTTGTCAATCAAATAAAAAAAAATAATGGGGTCCTAAAAACTTTGACGTAAAATTTTAACATGAAAATTCTAAGTCTGTGACCTTGACCTTGACATGATTGATTGTGTTGGGGTTTAACGACACGTCAACCCTTGTGGGTCATTTTGTGTCGTCTCCCAGAGAAAGGGAGAAAAGAGATAGAAGAGATAGTAGAAGAGATGAAAGAGAGGAACAGGGAAGAAAGAGGAATGACCTTGACAATGACCTAGGGTGATGGGGATGGTACTGCACAAAATTTTGGACAAATATGTATAAACATACCATAGATAAAACAAATCAGTGATAAGGTTAGGAAATAATGAGGTCTTAGAAACTTTAACTTTAACGAAAACTGTTGTGGATGCCAACGCCGAGGGTAGTACATAGCCCTCCGTGAAAGTTGTTCAGGTGAGCTAAAAATTGTGTTCACTGGAGACCATTTGAATGAAATGTCAAAGCCTGTTTTCTGGGAAAAAAATTATCATCAATTTTTCGACTGCTGAAATCTGCCCAGAGAAAGTTAAGGTGAAGAACTGATGGTTTAATGGATAATCATAGTTCAAAGGAATATTTGGTGACAATAATTCTAGGATAATTTTCATTATTCCTCCGTAAAAACATATGTTACTGGTACTCATTAGAAGCGCCTCCAAGATTGGGCTCAATGATCACAAGGGACCAGGCCCTGAAGTTATAAAACTTTTTTCATGCTCAACTCAGCTGAGCATGAAATTTGTTTTGCTTATAAATCTTAAAATACTGATAAAATTTTGAAACTTTTTTCATGCTCAACTCAGTGAGCATGCTCAGCTGAGTTGAGCATGAAAAAAGTTTTAACTGTTGGTGTTTTTATTTTTATGACCAAGTGAAATTTCATACTCAGTTGAGTTGAGCATGAAAAAAGTTTTATAAGCTCGAGGCCAGAAAATAAGAACTACAGTATTTACCGTATGTATTTGGACAGACAGGCCTGAGCAAACAGTGTACACCCAGATGGGACACTGCAGAATGCTGCTTCTCATCAGGGTCTACACTGTCTGCCACTCATCCAGCACTTTTAGACACAACATCCGGTAGCGAATTCTACGTGTTCAAATTTTAGAACATGTATGGTAAGGAGTTGAGGTTTCCGTAAACTTAGGGTAAATACGGTACACAATATGTTTCTGTGGAGAAATAAGCAAAACTATAAATATTTTTTGACTTAAAAGGGGCCTTATCTAGTGCTATGTTGTCAATATATACTTTTATGAAAAAAAAAACAACAACAACAACAAAATAAATCAATGCTGTTATTTCTTTCCTGGAAATAGCTTACCTTGCACTCTTAAAATGTTGGCAGACCAAAAAATGTAGGTTTAAGAATGACAATGTTTTCTTTGAGTGTTATTTAAGGAGCCAGGCAATCAAAAAAAAAAAAGTGGCTATTAGGATTCTTATCAACAGTAAAGTACAGATCTGTCTGCACTTTTGCAGTCTGAACATTCTGTTGTCTACCAATATATTCCAAAGCATCAAATGATTCTGTAAGCATACAGCAGAATTCCTGATCAGACTGTGTAGGCTAATACTGTCTCTAAATGCCTCAAAAGCTTGTTTTCTCATGACAAGCCACAAGTCAGTAATTACCTTCAACATCCTCAGGCAGTTGGTCCTTGTCTACTGAAGTAGGGATAATTACTGAAACAGAAATTGAGAATAAACATGACAGACATAACTACAGAAAAGGTGCTTTTATCAACCAAACAGTATTGACCGTTTTCTTATTTTTCAAAGGCAACTCATAAGAATCAACACAATGAAGGTATTCCAATGTTCCCACATTATACATTTTTTTGTGGAAAAATTTGCAAATTTGCAGAAAAATATCTCGATATGCCTTTTACAGTCAAACTTTGTTGGCTTGAACATCTTTGGGACCATGGAAATTTGTTCGAGGCATAGGTAGTTCTAACCACAGAGGGTTAATCATAGCAGGAAACAAATGGGGATAATTTAAGGAAGTATTTTTGATCTTCTATACAAAAATGGTATGTTGAGTGTACTCATTAGAATTGCCTCAATGAGGCAATTCTAATGAGTACATACAATTTCACGATAAAATAAGAAAATGTTCCCCAAAATCCCTAAATATTTGCTTTCTTGAGCTATTGGAAGAATTTCGCAGGGACTCAAAAAACAAGTTCGAATTAGCTAAGGCTGGCAGATTGATTGAGTTGGGGTTTAACGACATGTCAACCCTTGTGGGTCATTTTGTGTCGTCTCCCAGAGAAAGGGAGAAAAGAGATAGGAGAAATAGTAGAGGATATGAAAGAGAGGGACAGGGAAGAAAGAGGAACAGGAATGAAAGTGAAGAAACAGAAGAAATAAAAACATCCCCCTCTACCCTTACCTGTTACAAGGATAGCAGACCTTGCCCAGCTGTAAGCCAATATCAGTTGGACGCCCCGGTGACGTAAGATAAACGACACCTTCGCAGAATTAACCGGATAATCAATTAATTGACTATAAATTCCACAAAAATGACTATCGCTAAAAATTTGCTAATAATCAATCATTTAATTTCTATGTCTCTTACTTTACCGTATTTACCCTTAGTATTCAGACACCTCAACTCCATATAATACTTAATCTAAAATTTGAACAAGTACAACTTACTACCCAATATTGTGTCTAAAATAGCTGGATGAGTGGCAAACAGTATAGACCCTGATGAGACGCCATCTTGTGGCATCTCATCTGGGTCTAAACTGTTTGCTCAGGCCTGTCAGATCAAATATATACAGTAAAGTACAACATATGGTAAGAGTCATGCTCAGAGAGACAAGTAAAATTATGACCAAATCTTCAGTGATTACTAATCGATTAGCGATCGCAATGGCAGGACTGATAATCGATTATCTTTTCAGCTCTGATTTGCCAGCCTTAGAATTAGCCATGCTAAACCAGTCATCAGTTTTCAAGCTTTTGAGGTTCTACTGTATTTAGAACTACAATCATTCTTCATAAATTGTTTTCAGGAAAGAATAAGTGAGCTGTACAATGAGAAAAGAGACTTAGGCATATGTAAACAATGAATGTGCAGATCAGCCTGCCCATCTGCACATTCTGATCATTGCATTTGTTGTTCACTGATATCTTCTGAAATATTCAATCAATATACATGACAATGCTAAGGATAAATAAATTACAAACAAACAAAAAAACTCACTACTGAAGTGATTTTTAATAAAGACAGAACAGAATTTTCAGCACCATGGATTTATTCTTATGTAGAATAAACTTGTCACTGTTTTATCTATTCCAGAGCCATCTCTGGACCAAAATCAGCCACTTTCACAAAAAGTAATTCAACAATAATTTCGCCGAAGGCTATGTCATGCTTGCGAGGAGCAAAGTCAGTGAATGGAGAAATACAGGTAGTGGTCAAATATGGATACTGCTGTTTGAGTTGCAAGCCTATACCAAGTATTATCACTATAGCCTTTATAGTACAGTCGACTATCATTATCTCGAATTCCAAGGGACTCTCTGAAATACTTCGAGATATTTGTACTTCGACATATCAGATTTGCAGAACTGAGGAAAAAACTAATTCAATTAAACACATTTAACAAATATATGTGTAACTGGACTCTTGAAGTTAGAGATATATTGAAAATATTATGGAAAAGAGGAGAAATTGCTCCTTAGGAGCAATTTCTCCTCTTTTCCACAATATTTTTTACATGTTGTTAGATTTTCATGTTTAGGCAGGGACCAGATTTTCACTTCAAGATAAGCGGTTATTTGAGATAAGCAAGGTCGAGATAGCGAGAGTCGACTGTACTTGAAAAATGAACTTGAACATAAGGGTCCAAGTTTGGGTTGACGCAAATTTGCAAAGTCGATGAATCGTGAAATATAGTCCGAGGTCAAATATGGATATTGCTGGAGCTATCATCCCTAAGTGCAAGCCTATACCAAGTATCATTACTGTAGCCTTTGTAGTTCCTGAGAAATGAATTCAAACATTAGGGTCGAAGCTAGGGTTGACACAAATTTACCAAGTCGGTGACCTATGAAATATAGGTCGAAGTCAAATATGGATACTGATGTCTGAGTTGTCATCACTAAGTGCAAGCTTGTATCGATCATTATCAATGTAGCCTTTATAGTTCTTGGAAAATGAACTTAAACATTAGGGTCAAAATTAGGGTTGAAGCAAATGTTGACGGATTGACTGACGAACGGATGAAGGAAAACCGGGTCCCAATATCATGCCATGCTAAAAGCAGGCGCAACAAAAAAAACAACAAAAAAACATTTCAGTCAGAATGACCTCCTTTGGAGGTGTAAGTAGTCATCCTAAGGGGACCAGATACACCAGGGCCCAGTTGTTCAAAACTAACGATGTCACTAGTTAAAGTATCATTAAAACTTTGATCATTAAATATTGCATTTATGCTAATATTTTTGCTGAAAAAATGTGAGTAGCTTTTGCATTTGCAAAAACTACTCACATTTTTCAGCAAAAATACCTGTGAATTAGAATTACTTACTAGAACAGTTAACATTTTGACCACTAAAGAGCTTGTTAAGCTAACAATGCTTTGAACAACTGGGCCCTGGTAGATTTGCCATCTCTATTTACAAGGGAGACTTTTCCAATTTCCCCATTTGCTCTCATAACTACCAAATCCCTTCTGAAAAAGAGGACTACTCTAAAAGGAAAGAATTTGCTCCCGTTCAGGAGAGGCAGAACAATTTTGACAATTGTCTCCCTGAAAGTATATCTATTTCCCACTTCTAATTTCCAGCCAATTAGATTACTTGATCTGGGTTTTTGATAGAAATTCACATGTTTAATAACAAACAGTGCAGCTCCAGATCAAATGGCTTCTTCAGAAGCCAACTGATCTGGATCTACACTGTTTGCTAAGACAGCGCATGTCATGTTTAGCAAGAAAAGTATTAACCAGTCCTCACCTTCACTGTCTGATTCCACAGACTTTTCTTGGTCCGATTCAACCATTTTCATATTGTTTTCATTTTCATCTTCGTTAACATCTTTAAATTTTTCAAGCCTTGCCTTCATAGTGGTGAGTTGTTCGGTGGCTATATCAGCATTGGCCTGCAGAGATTCAACCTGAAAAGACAAAAGAAAGTTGATCTTGAGTCTTGACCTGTTGAATTTAAGAAGATTGCAAACATCTGGTAGATTTTTTTCTGCCTTTTTTACAAGACAGGCAACTTTTATGACTTCCTGTTAGCTTTCCTGGGTATCAATCCCATTCTGAAGGGAGTCTATTTTAAAAGCAAAGAATCTGCTCCCTCACCTGGGAGCAAAATTCTTTCCTTTTAGAGTAGACCCCTTTTCAAAAGGGGTAATACAAGCACCGCAAGCGTAATACCCCGCCACAGCAATTATTTGTTTATGTATTAAAGTTATCGTTGCGAAAATGTCTGGAAAGAAAAGGACGGAGGGACAGATAACAATCATAAACCAGCTCTTGATAATATCAATAGACAGATAACAATCCTAAAGCAGATCTTGATAATATCAATGCATATAGCAAGTTTGGTTAAAAGGCCTTGTTATTTACTCAAGTTATTGTCTGGAAACGAAAAAATGGGCGTGTCGGGCAGATAGCACTGAAAAAATTTGACAAAATTTGCCCATTAGCAATTCCAAACCAGATCTCCTTCATGTCAATGCATATAGCAAGTTTGGTTAAAATTCCTTGTTATTTACTCAAGTTATCGTCCGGAAACGAAAATATGGGCATGTCTTGGGCAGGTAACTCCGTAAAAATTTGAAAAAATTTGCCCATTAGCAATCCCAAACCAGATCTCCTTAATGTCAATGCATATAGCAAGTTTGGTAAAATTCCCTTGTTATTTACTCAAGTTATCGTCCGGAAATGTAATTATGGGCGTGTCTCCGGCAGATAACTCCCTAAAAATTTGACGAAAATTGCCCATTAGCAATCCCAAACCAGATATCCACATTATCAATGCACATACCAAGTTTGGTGAAAATCCATTGATGTTTACTCAAGTTATCATCCGGGAATGAACAACGGACGGACAGACACACGGACGTCTAACGTGAAACCATAATACCCCGCCACTATTGTGTGGCGGGGTATAAAAATTAATTTTAACAGAATTCCCTCACCTAAAAGTGTATCACTTGACCTTAAATACTAGAATAGAACAAAAGTGCAGTATTTTTTCTCATTTTTCTATGTACAAAACAGCTGTACTTTTCATGTGAATAGCCTCAAACCTTTGTCAAAACTGAATTCTTTGACTGCAGCAAAACTCTTGAAATTGAGAATAGAGAAAATACCTATAAACTTCAAATTCCCCATAAAGAAGAAATCATTCCCATCAGGGGAAATCTCCAAAAACAGACCATTTATGAGGAATAATTTGGTTTTCTTCCCTTAGAATTTTCTCCCTCTGTCTTTTTTTTTTATCTTTTGTAAAAACTAGTAATTCATTTAACTCCAAAATTATCTCCATAAAACTGTGCCATACCAAATGATGAGATTACATTAGTCCATGAGGGTGATGGCAAACATTATGTAGCAAGCGTAACAAATACCACAACAAATATTTAGTCTCAGCAAACCATAACATGCAGTTTGTCCCACGAAATACATTATGTTGTGTGTACTCCTCAGAAGCCTGTCTGCGAGGCAATGAGAGATTGTAGTAATGTTTCTTTTATCTCCCTTGACAGATAAAATACAAGGTAGACCAAATACTAACTAGGTCTTTATAATTGGAATCATCAGGGCCCAGTTGTTCAAAGCATCGTTAGCTTAACGAGCTCATTAAGGGTCATTTCGTTAAATGTTTTAGCAGATTCGATATACAATATTCTGATATTTTTTGCTGAAAAAATGTGAGTAGCTTTTGCACTGCATATTTGCGTATCACTCGATGTAAATTTTAACGAATCGTTAACTAACGATGTCGTTAACTTTGAACAACAGGGCCTAGGTCTTTATAATTGGAATCATTTAATTTTCTTGTAGGGTCTCAGTGGAATTTTAATGATTTTAAAAATTAAATATTTCTAAATCCACATATTTACTGGACAGCCAACGTTTCTTTTCTATCTTTTGGAAGTTAACCCTAGTCCTGCTGAACCCGGATATGTCCTGTCTTTGCAAACAGTGTAGATCAAGATCAGTTGGCTTCTTCAGAAGCCAACTGATCTGGACCTGCACTGTTTGCCATTCAGTATGTGAATTTATATCAACAATCTGGATCAAGTAATCTCATTGGCTTAAAATTTGAAAAGGGTGTGGCATCTCAATTTATTCAGCAAGATAAGGGTTAAATTAACCCTTCTCCTGCTGAATTGATTTTGCCTAATGTAGTCTCACTGCTGAATTGTTTTATGTAATTGTGAAAGAATGTAATTATAAGCAAGATGGTATAGTAAAATTGTTATTTTTGGAGAACTTGCAATCAGAGTATCCTGAAATTTGGTACACTGACAAGATATGATTTTTCCTTCGAAATCACAGTAACTTCTATCCGCTATTAATATTGGTTGCCATGGTAACCATGGCAGTAACCGTAAGTTTAACTGAATTTATATGAGAACAAGATCAAAGGAGCCCCTCTCCATAACTATCATAGGGTTCTGTTTGAAATTTGCCAGGAGTACTTCCCAGTGATCAATTGTCATATTTCTTTAATTTCATACCAAACGTCCTTTTACTTTGGTTGTCATGACAACTGTAAAGTACGAATGTAAAATGTTCAAAATATATGTATGATTGCTTTTGATGTTATCAAGTTGGATTCTGTGTACTTTTGCAGGAACAAGCTTTAGCTCACTTTGGTATTCTGATGTACTTTAATTATTATCAAAGTCATAAGGAGTCACATCAGGTTTTAAATTAGTTTCCATGGCAACCATAACTGTTAAGGAACAAATTAAGGGAAAATAATAAAATACTATCTCCTTCAAAAGCACAAACAAAAGTTTAATGTTAAGAATACATGTATTTGCAATGTTCTCTGGCTACACCTCTACCATATACTAGCAGCTAAATTTCTTTTATTTACTTTAGTTGCCATGGCAATGATATATATTGAGCTGGAAAACATTTAGATGACACCATCTAGAAGCCCACCATCTAGAAAGCCACTGAAACGTTTTCGTTGATTTTTACATGCATGTGTCTTCAGTGTCCTTGACATACCAAGTCAGTTTTCAATTTTCTTCAAAGTTACAGTCTGGTCTGTTCTCCATTTACATTTGTTGTCATGGCAACAGTCATTTTCCATAGACATACAAAGAAAATGACAAAAATATTTAGTACTCAAAAAAGCACTGAAGAGATTTGAATGGAAAAAAGTAAAAAAAAAATGGAACTTTAACAGTAACGCTGGTGTGTTGATTTTCTGCCGTACTACAGTATTCATCATAACTCTAGATAATTGAAATGGATGAGTATTTCTCATTTCTTCTCAAAAATGTGTTATGGGTGCTCATTACAAGACTGACTTCTGAGTATAGCGATGAGAGAATATTTGATGAGTCTTAAATATTTTGGGACTAGACCAAGCCAGGGGCAAGAAGGCATGATGAATGGAAACATCAAGGACCCAGGATGAATTTCGGCTTCGTTATGTTTTAAAAAGGCAGCCGAGGACAGACCAAAATAGAGAGAAACAATCTCTCTCTAAAGTTATCAGTGGTGCCTCAGTGATGTATGGTTACGGGGCTGAAATGAAGTGACGTATATAAGCACAGAAAGTTGCCACCCACAGGACTGTTAATGCAAGCTATGCAGACAAAATTCTAGAAAGCAACTTAAGCTATATTTATCAGTCTATCTATTCAATGTGATTTGGTTGGTTTGGAGTTTATCAGCCCAGTCAACACTATTAAGGTCATGTCAAGTTGGTCAATTTACCTAACCACACTTTTCATGGGCAGGCTTAATCCTCTAGGGGGCTAACCAGTACTTGTGCACATTCTTTCCCATAAACTGACCCTTCTTGAATCAGTGTGAGAGAATGACTGTAGAAACTATTTCATTAACAGTCTCTGTGAAAGAATGTTACCGGACCTTTAGGATTGAACCTGCGACCTCCTGGTCACTAGTCCCAACATGCATCTGACAAAGTCACTGAGGCACCAGCTCTACTTTATATGAAGTGACTTTATTTGTTTATAAATCAAAATGCAACATAATTTTCACAAGAATATCTAACTTTTTTCCTAGATTTTAGTTTAAATTTGTAATTTTTGTTACCTCATTCAAAGAACAATGAGCTGCCATTTTAAACACATCTGTACTATGTCACACAGTAAGTTACTGTTATTCTTTGGTGAGGCTTGAGAAAGCTCAGATATTAGGCCAACTCAGATATCCATCATATGATTCATCTAGCGCTTCTTTAATTTCATCATCATGATGCTTTTTTTTTTTTTTTGAATAAACTGAAAGGTATACCGATGTAAATAAACAGAGAAAGCATTTATCATTAAAAGCGCAAACAGCACCTACTTTGCATAAATTGTGATTCTGATTCAGACTGCATTTTATTGCCAAATGTCTAGAATTACGTCAGACACTGCAAAAATAAACCGGAAACTACCCAGGAGTAGTCAGGGAACATACATGTTCATTTCCAAAAACAGAAAGAACAACTGAAGAGCTGGCCAGCAGCAAAACCCTTTGGGTTCAAATCAGGCCCCATGGATGTTGTTCTAAATCCAGATAAAGCTCCAACAACACACAACAACCCCCATGGTACCCATAGTTCCTAGCAAGCAGATTCCTATCATATTTATTTACCCTAAGTATTTGCCATTCAGACATATTTAACTCCTAACCATACTTACCCTAAAAATTGTCCATTTGGTGAAAATAAAAAAAATTGTTTGCCCTCTCCCTACCTGCCCAAAGAAAAGCTGCTGCCTCTAAAAATTTTATTGGAATTCTAGAGTGCCATTTCTTTTTCTTTTTCAATCATTTCAAAAGTAAAGAAGTTCTGAATAAAGTTTTGAGTATAATGCTCTCCATACATTATGGCAGGCATGCTGCTTTTAATATTGCTATTTTAGACAGATATATTAAAATTATGTAAAAAGCTGTTAATTTTCATTTAAACATGTTTTTCGCTTCTGGCATTTTCTGGCAGATTTTATACAATAAATTTTCAAGAAAAAAAAAAATACCGGTACTTACCTCCCCAAAAATATCTGAGTTGGGAGAGGGCAAACAGAAATAATTTTAAATGCGGCCTTTTACTACCAAACTTGCTGTGGATAACAATGCTGACCTTGATCTGGCACTGTGTGCTGCTGTGTCTGACCTTGAACTACACTGTCTGATTGAGACTTTCTGTCTGAATACCTAGCATCAATTCATTGGAAAAAATAAAGCTTGCTTCTTACACTTCACTCAGTCTAAATCAAAGCTGCAAGACCACAAAAGTTTTCTCATTTCAATCATGATGCTTGTCAGGTCTGTCAGCCTGGTTAGCTCGGCCCAGCAGGGTATCAGCTTTACAGGCAGGAGGCTGTGTGTTCAAGTCCTCAATTGAGTACAGTGTCCCTAAATCCTTATAAAATTAAATGTGCCCAATGTAAATAATACATGGGCTTGTGATGTCATGATTTTTCAAAATAAAGAATTTTTTTTTTTTTGTTTTATTTCGTGTGTGTGTGTGTGTGTGTGTGTGTGTGTGTGTGTGTGTGTGTGTGTGTGTGTGTGTGTGTGTGTGTGTGTGTGTGTGTGTGTGTGTGTGTGTGTGTGTGTGTGTGTGTGACTCAGATACAAGTAGGCACCCATATCACTGCAAGTGTAAATTGTCAGTGGAAATCTTGTTAACATGTTGTATTCTGAAGTGTCTGATCTAGATCTACACTGTTTACACAGACCTGTCTTTCCATATACATAGGGTAAATACAGTGGCCACTGAAAAAAAAAAAAAAAACTGATGTGCTCACACTGGTGCTAATTAATGAAGAAAATGTTAGTTTGTATATATAACTGCTAATATCTGGCTATCAAAAGATAGATGGGGAAGAAGTTTGGTAATCATTTGGATTGGCTATTCTGTGAGTGTAATAAGGGTGATTAAGTAACTGTAGAGCATCTGATTTGCAAGCAAGAGGTCATGGGTTTGAATCATACAATGGGAATGAATGGGTGCACACTTTATCTCTTATTTTTACTTTAACATCATTGTAGGGCCAAGTTCCTGCACTTTGTTTAGCGGCACGTAGTTTATTATTGCAGCGACACACAGAAACATTATGATCTAAGCTTCTTTCAAATGTGCTGGACATCTTTATCTCTTATTAAAATTCGGTCGCAACATTTTTGGAAAGCCTTACTTGTACATCGGACCTTAGCGAAAGCATCTATTCGGTACAACTTTGCATTCGTTTCAAAGTCAAGAAAAGAGAAAAGAAAAACAATCATATGAGCGAAAAGACTGAAAATAAATTTTCTCTAAAATAAACTGTACTGAAATTACTTCGGAGGCGTGTGTAACGAGATATTTGTTCGGATCGTTAAAAGCGCATCAACACGTGTGGACGAAATGCGTCCTTCACAAAAGTGTGGGAGAACGGTGCCGACTTTTGCAACAGCAAATAAATAAATGGCAGCTCTCTTTGAATTTCAAACAGCACTACGTTTGTATATGGAAAATCACAAGCAAAACCATCGCAAATCAACTAAATTTTGACTTTCTTTTCGTCTTTTCCGCGCTGATAAACAGCGCATCCGGAACGAGGCTACGTATTTAGAAACGGGTTTTCCGAAAATTATGATGAAAAACTAAACTATATTTCTGTTATCTTTTCATGCAAAAATGCTTTTGTTTGTGTGATAGCAGCGTTAGAAAGATAAAAATAAGCTTATAAGGTCGAATAAATTTCAATATGCGTTTAGTGAAAGTTATTTATTTATAGAATTACTCCCGGTAACTTCCGGAAGTGGTGAGGCTTTTTCAGACGACACTCGGCAAAGCAGCAAAATAAATAAAATGAATTAATAATTAATGATTTTTAAGACCTGAATATTATAAAAAGTAATGAATTAATATTCTTTTTATTGTTTTCTCACAACGATCTTTTATGTCAACACTTCTTTTGATGTTTATTTCTGAGTTTTAATTTATCTATTTTTAGAATCGGAAAATCCGCTCATCCAAGTTTAGCTCAGCTGCGCTTCTGGTAATTTTTTAATAAAAATGACTTTTTAAACCCATCTTATTGATAAAATGTTCCGCTAAATATATAATTAAATTCATATCTTATGCATTCTTCGTGTGTTCGTTAGGTTTTGGAACCACTTTAGCTGTCATGACGTTTTAGAAAAAATGACGTCAGAGTGCAACCTGGAAATTCCCACTGACCGAAAATTTTCGGGTTCAGCAGTCAACGTTTTGCACGCGCTACCGAATATATTCGGGTGCCGCAGGAGAAGGGTTAATAGCCAAAAACTACATATTTCTGGTGAAAAAAAAAAAAAAAAAAAAGCATTACAGAGCTTCTGTTTTATTACCTTAGCTGTGAGTGCAGCTTCTTGTTTGATCATATCATTTATTTTCTCTGTGAGATCAACTTTTTCTTTCTCTATCTTTTCTGTATCTTCTTGATGCTTTGATTCAGCATCCTGTAACAGAAAAATCATTAATATTTTATCTGCCGATTTTGCCCAGAGTCTTTACATTCCACATGAATACTTTAGAAATATAAAGAACAACTGGAATTTGTTTTCTAGATGAAAGCAGACGTCTCCCTCTTTTAAGTACTGCTTTGTACAGTTAGTCAGGGTAAATATATTAAATCACTATTTACAATGCACAAAGGGCTGTAACTCCAGAAGTAGGTAAACAAGAATTATGGTTCTTGTGTTCTGCATGTTGTCTTGAAGTGCTTTCTATTTGAGTAAAGTTTCATGAAAACATATCAAACTGTTTTCAAGTTTTGTTTGTTTGTGTTGATGTTTTATGGCTCAGTCAACCCATTGGGGTCATGTCCAGCGCTGTCAGTTTACCTAACCATACATTTTCCTGCACAAACTTTGTCCTCTAAGCGATTAACCAGTACTTGTGCATATTTTCTTTTGCCAGAAACTGACAACTGCCCTTCTTGAATCAGTGGAAGGGAAAGAATGACTGTAAAAAATATTTCATGATCAAGTGCCACGAAAGAATGTTGCTGGACTGGGGGCTGCCAGCAGGGATTGAACCTGGGGCCTCCTGAACTCCAATCGGACTCGCATCTGACTGAGCCACTGAGGCCAGAAGGTTTTCAAGTTACAGAGTGGACACAAGTATACGACAGAAATCACTTTTTACATGTGCAATTTTTAAAGGGCCATAACTCCAAAAGTAGAAATACCAGAGCTATGATTTTTGTGTTCTGTATGTCATCTTATGGTGTTCATCATCTTTTGGGGAGATATTTGGTACTACTATTTGGTACTACTGAATACGAAAGATTAGAGTATTGTCAATTTGTAGGTCTTAAAATATTTTAAGTTTTATTTTCTGTCTTTGTAAACTGTAATAGTTAAAGCTTTTCAAATTAATATTTCTAAGGTTCTTGCAAGTTTGGCACCATACTGCTTCAGGCTTTCTCTATCTTTTGTTTTGTTTTGCTAGTATTAAAGATGAAAGACTTCAAATCTAAAAACTAGACAGCACACCATTGCAAACTGACCCACTTCAACACTGATTTGCCCCAGGACAAACTTTTCGGTGAAAATGAGTTCTATACTTCATCCTATTCAAATTGATTATGCTACATAACCAGGGCAAAATTGCACATACTTTTTTGTGTGGGTGTGTGTGGGTTAGGGAGGGGTGGGGATGGGTGGGGGGAAGGGTTTCCAATGTACCTGTAGCTGTATCTGAAGATCTTGGACTTCTTTCAGCTGGTCCTGATATTTTTCTGCAAGGAGCTGTAACTCCTCCTGAGTCTTCTCACAGCTGTCCTTCAGGTGGGTGCATTCCTCCTCCGCATTCTTCAAGGACTTCTCAAGGTCAGATAACTTTGTTACAGCTTCTATTTTCTCTTGAAGAACTTTCATTAAAGAATCCTGGAAATGAAATGTCATCACATGAGTAGCTCTCAGAGCAAGTTAAACCAGCAGATAATAAACTGGCAATATTTTTCTTAATTTCTGGAGAAAATAGGATGTGACATTTCATACAAATTTTCTCCTAGGAGACAATTTGCATGAAACATCAAATCCTGTTTTCTGAGGAAAATAAGAACAAAAATAATTTATAGTGTCATCTGCTGAAATGTTTATCTGATATGCTAAGTATTAAACTGTGCTATAAGCAAAAGGCTATTCTGGGCATTTGTGAACATGGATGACAGACCAACTTTAACATCTGATGATGATGATGATGGTTTGGTGCTTTACATCCCTTTCAACATAATTTAAGTCATATCGAGATATGGAAGGATGATAATGAAATACTATGAGCAATGACACTCTGTTCCAAGCTGAAATGTTGTGGTCTGAAGTTGGGAGTACTAACTTCTTGACCACCTGGAAGCTTCCTGAAACCTGGGCTCAGTTGTTCGAAACAAACGATGACGTTAGTTAACCGTTAAAACTTTGATCATGAAGTATGGCATATACACTAATATTTTTGCTGAAAAAAATGTGAGTAGCTTTTGCATTTGCATAAGCTACTCACATTTTTTCAGCAAAAATAACTGTGAATTAGATATTGGACTTACTAGAACTGTTAACATTTTGACCACTAACGAGCTCGTTAAGCTAACGATGCTTTGAACAACCGGGTCCAGTTTTTCAAGAACAAAGAACTGTTTACCTTTGCTGTGGATTCATAGTTTAATTTCTCCTCTTGGAGAGTAACAAGCTCCTGTCGTAAAGTATCTTCTGTATGATTCTGCAAGACATGAAGTATTATGTAAGCAATCAATGCTAGGATTGACAATATGCACTAAAGTCTAATTTATTGTTTTAGTGGACATGCAGTTCATTTTCTTATGTAAAAATGATGTAGTTCTTAATAAAACATGTACCGCTTAGAAATAAAAGGAGAAAAATAATATGCCTTTATTTCTTCATACTTTTCTGGCAGAAAATTGCCAAACCACATTTAAATAGCATTTTTAACATTGTCAGAGGAGTTGTTAAGGAGGAGTATTTGATGATAATTCTGGGATAATTTTCTCCAATACTCCAGGAAAACATATGTTGTGGGTACTCATTAGAAGCGCCTCGGCGAGGCGCTTCTAATGAGTACCCACAACATATGGTTTTATGAAGAAATAAGAAAAATTATCCCAGTATTATCACCTGATACTCCTCCTTAACAAGTCCTCTGATTGTAATCTTTCTTTGATGCCATCTTTGTTATTTTCAAATAGTGCCACGTTAGCCTTATGCTGATAATGTCATACATGAATAATAATGTTTTGCAGCAAAACTAACAAAAACAAAAATTATCCTAAATTATCACCCAATCTCCATCTAGCATTCTGTACATCTATCCAGGTTCAAGACCCAGATCACACAAGGCCTTTTTGCTTGGCAATACTCATACAAAATAAGCATGGAACTGTACTGGCAGACTTTACCAAAACAGAAAGGTTTTCTTTCTGTATTATAGCATATTTTGTGTAATTTTTGTCTGTAATTTTATCATTACCCTCTAGGTCATTTCCATATGTTCAACTGAATAGATTGCTGTATTTACCCTAAGTATTTGACCAGGAAGGCCTGAGCAAACAATGTAGACCCACATAAGATCAGGCAGAATGCAGCATCTGATCAAGGTTTACACTATTTGCCATAAATATTTGCTCATTTCTTAATGAAAACATATGTTGTGGGTACTTTGTGGGCCTCACAGAGGCAATTCCAATGAGTATCCACAATCTATGTTTTCAAAGAGAAATAAGAACTTATGTTTTCATAGTGAGAAATATTAAAGAACTAGAAATGTGCCCAAAGGACATGGATGCCCCTACCTGAAAAACTTAAATGCAAAGTGCTTACGCCAGACGCAGATGAAGATGGATGGACGGACCATCAGGGGTAACACTATATGCCCTTTCCACCATTCTTCGAATGGCAGGGGCATAAAAATATCAATATTTAGTGGTAAAATTCTTCTTTATCTAATCTAGGACTATAAGGTCTCACCTTTGAATAGACATGTAGCTGATTTTCTAGCACTTCTAGCCTGGATAGTAATCTATCTTCATCTATAAGAGCCTGAAAATACATGCACTGGTACATAAGCTCTTTATAACAGTAGTGCTGTGATCCAAAACAAAACCATGTTAGCTAAGCAAGTGTGTTGTATCCAAACAAAACTGTATAGGTTATATAGAAAAATTTCTATATAACCTATACATTTGCATTTGTATACAACATTTTTGGGGTCCACTTTTAAACCTTCTTATATCCAAAAATGTTTCATAATGTTGCCTTAAAAAGATGTTTCAGTGCATATTCAAATTTTGTTTTTACTATCTCTTCATCTATGACTGAAATGACATAAATTATGAGCACACATGGGAACAAGAAAACATGTACTGTTATTGTCCTAATATTTTTGTACACCCAAGTGTCTGACAAAATGGCATATACAAACAGTGCAGACCCAGATCAGACTGCTCCTGAGGGAGCAGTCTGATCAGTGTCTACACTGTTTGCCATTCCACTAAGGAATTTAAGAAAAAAAAAAAATGCATAAAAAGCAAAATTTAGGCAAAAAAAAGTATGGAATAAAGTGTTGAAAATTTTGGGGCATTTACCATACCAATACCCTAAATATTCAGACAGACATACATGGACAAAGAGGGTATACCCAGATCAATCAAACAGTTTCATCTGGGTTAACAAGCATTTTCTCACTGGGTGGTCAATCAGGCTGCTCATATTTTACAACAAATACTGAAGAGATTAATATGTTTGATTATTTACTCTGCTTTCAACATCTTTCAGAAAGTCCTTTTTTTGCATGGCACATTAATCAGAAGAAGTTAATTTACAAACTTTTGTCATGATTCACTGCAAATCCATTTGTCCTGACTTCCTAAGCAGCAAAAAAAAAAAAAAAAAAAAAAATCTATTCACTGATTTTAAAAAATACTAGTATTTTCATTTTTTCCCATAGTAAAAATGACTGCAAATTATGCAAAAATCAACAGGGTAGGTAGATTGGAGACAGGTTTCCAAATAGTTCCAACTGTTCAAAATTTCTGTAATTTTCACAATATTATGATACCCACATGTTTTTATGGAGAAAATGAGAACATTATCCCACAACTGTCATCAAATACTTCTCCTTAATACATCCTTCCAAGGTTGCACACCAAAAGGGATTTTTTTTCTTCCTTTTCCCCAAAATAAGACTTGATATTTTATTTCTTTTGTCTGTTTACAAGATAATTGTGAATGAAACATCAATTCCAAAATACAAAAAAAAAAAAAAAAAATCAGAATGTTTCTGCTGCCTCAAGCAAGATTAAAATTAAACAGATCATGGTGAATTACCAATTTATCCCAAGTACTAGGACACCTTAACTCCTTACCATACTTGTTGTGTTTAAAAATTGCCAGATGAGTGACAGTGTAGACCTTCATCTGATGCAATGTTCTGAAGTGTCTGATCTAGAGCTACACTGTTTGCCCAGGTCTATCTGTCAGAATACTATGGGTAAATTTGATACTTGTACAAATGTAATTTTAACTTCATTTAAACATTTTATTGGTAAAAAGAACATGACAGGAAATGTTCTTACAACTTACAACTTTTAGCATGCTGATGGCAAAACTTAGCAGTTGACAAATGAGTGATACTGTAATTACCCTAAATATTCAAACACTTTAGCCCCTTACCAAATGTGTCCTAAAATATGAACAAGTCCTTTTACTATCTGTTGATGGGGCTAAAAATGGCAAACAGTGTAGACTTGGGTCATAACACATTCTGCAGTGTCTACTCCAATCTACATTGTTTGCCAAGCCCGTCTGTCCGAATAGGGTATACATGGTACATTTTTATTCATACCAGTTTGAGTTGGAGTTTTACAGCCCAGTCAACACTGTTATGGTCATGTCCAGCTGGTCAGTTAACCTACTCACATATTTCCTGGGCAGTCTTAGTCCTCTAAGCAGTTAACAAACAACTGGTGCATATACTTCCACCAGTAACTGACAACTGCCCTTCTTGAATCAACAGAAGTGTGAGAATGACCGTAAATATTAATTCAGGAGCTCTTTAAACAGTGATATATCCAAAGTCTTGCTAAAATGAATCCTGTTATAAAATGGGTTCCTGTGGTTGATAAAAAAGTGTTTTCTAGATGATGGCTTGGTGTTTTTTGTCTTTTTCAACATTATTTAAGTCATACCGAGATTACAGAAGAGTGATAATGAAAGTCTCTGTGTAATGAAGCTGAATTCAACCTCCAATGGGATTCGAACCATGGACCTTGTGATCCTAAGTTAGGATCACTAACCATTTGGCCACCCCGATGCTTAATGTTTTCCAGAGCTGTGTAATGAGCTGTGTTACATCTCACCTGCCATCCCCCCTCAGATGATTCCTGAGTATTTTGTACAAGTTCCTGAAGGGTAGATAACTTCTGCTCTAACATTTTCTCTCGATGAAGTGCTTCCTGTAAATAAATAAAAGAATAAATACAAGTATTGCAGACACTGCCTGATATCCCATCATTACGGGCAAAATGTATGTACAGTAAATTTCCTAAAATTTGGTACACCAAAGTGTCTGACAAAATGGTCTACACTATTTGTCATTCCACCAAGTATTTTAACCCTAGTTCTGCTGAACTTGGATATGCTCTGTCTTTGCAAACAGTGTAGCTCCAGATCAGCTGGCTTCTGAAGAAGCCAACTGATCTGGATCTACACTGTTGCACATTCAGTATGTGAATTTGTATGGACAACCTGGCTTAAGTAATATGATTGGCTGAAAATAAGAAGTGGGCTTGGCATCTTTTTTTATTCAGCATGGCAAGGGTCAAGAAACGACTACACAAAAACTGCGCCATGATGCACAGTGATGATGATTTGGTGTTTTACTTACTTTCAACATTATTTAGGTCATATACAGAAGATGATGAGATGATAATGAAAGGGTTTTTGCAATGACGTGCATTACTGTCATGAGTTGAACTCCTCCTATAGTGGAATTCAAACCTAGGACCTCGTAATCTTGAAGTCAGAAGTGCAAACCACTCGGCCACCACGAGGCTTCTGAACATATTAGAATATTTTACTCAGAATACTAACATATACAAGTCATGAGACATGAAGGTCATGCCTCCGAATACATGTTAGAAACAAATACAGACAACCCTCTTTATACCGACACTCGATACAACAACAAAATGCGTTATAATTTCACTGTCACAAAACCGTCGCTTAAGAGTAACAATTAGTCACAAATTATGCAAGAACATTGTGTTTAACACTTTAAAGAAACATATGTTTTGGATATTTGTTAGAATTGCCTCAGCGAGTCAATTCTAACAAATACCCAAAACATAATGTTCTATGAGAAATAATTAATAAAACAAGGCCTTTCTTACATATCATTCTGTTCATTAAGAATTCATTGTAACAGCAAATTCATTTTAATGGTAACATCTTTGGGAACAAACGCTGTCGTTGTAATGGGGTTCACTGTAGAATATTTTACTCAGGATGTTAACATATACAACTCATGAAACATGAAGGTCATGCCTCTGAATACACGCTAGAAACAAGTAATAAAATTGTGGTTCCTATTGTGTTTATCCTCAATATTCAACTCCTTACCTTACTGATACTAAACTTTATTACATTTTCAGCAGTGATTTACTGAGATTTCTCAGTGAATTATAATTGATAATTCACCGAATGAATTATTTCATTTTGAATGTTTTGGTTTTGACGTCACAATTGCTAGGCGACGTTGCTGACGTTGTTGGTAACATCAATAACAATAGTTGACTTTTCACGGAAAATTTGATAAAATCATGAAGATCAGACTGCAATTTTCACATCCAGTTGGTGTTTTTGAGGAAAGACCTGCAATGCTAACATAAAGTATGATTTTCTTGATAATCCAGTTCAACTTTCGTGACATTGTTGTGTCTGTATTTCAAGCACAGGATGATTTTTGCATTGAAGTGAAACAAGATGGCAAATGATTTTTCAAACTAAACAACGCCTCCTGAAATTCATGCACTGACTGGAACTATTTTGGTAGGAAATCATAACAGCTGAATGTGAAAACATGCATGAATTTGTAATAAACATTTTTTTTGGTTGTTTTGATCGATTACAAAGAAATAATTCAGCGTGTTCTAAGGCTTTCGTGTAAAAAAACTTGTTCACTTCGCTTACTCGTTTTTTAGAACACTAGTGAATTATTTCTCCATAATCGATCAAAACAACCAAATAAACTCTATCTTAACAAGACCATTTGCCAGTCTTAAGGGGCATTTCACATTGTTTGCTCACGCCCGCCTTCCTGAATATTTGGAGTGAATATGATACATGTACCTTCAGTAAACAAATAGAAAACTTGATAACAAACCTGTAAATATTGTGCCAGTTTATATAACTCCTGAGACTGAATGGTGATCCCTGGGGTTGGGGTGTTGTATAACCTGTAACACAAAAAATAAATTCTAGACAAACCATACCAAACATTTCAGCTGAAATGTTTACCCCGCAGCTTCAGTGTTAATGAACAAGTAAAAATAACGACGACCCACATAGTCTATTTAGTAGTGCAGTCTCATCACTGTCTGTTTTTCACTAGAAAAGTCTACAGTATTTCTGAAAATCTGATCAAACTTTACCAAAATGCAGGTCAGTTTAGGCCTTCACTGTTCATGTTAAGCATTAAGTACCGTAATAACCCTAAATATTGGGACAGACTAGCCTGAGCAAACAGTGTAGACTCTGATCAGATGCCGATCAGGGTCTATACTGTTTGCCACTCATCCAGTACTATTTTACACACATCAACTGATAGTAAAATAGACTTTTTTTTTTTCAAATTTTATGACAAATAAGGTAAGGTGTCAAGGTGTCCAAATACTAGGGATAATTATGGTACCTAAAATTTGAACAAGTCCATTTGCCTACCTGTTGATGTGCTTAAAAACTGCTGCAGGAGTGCAAACCAGTAAAGATCCTGATCTGGCCTGTCTGTCCAAATGCTTAACCCATTGTATACTGAACAGACTCTCCCATACTATGTATTGGAAGGGTCCAATTTCAATTTAAGGTACCACTGGCTATGCGATTTATATATTCCTAGAGAAAACTGGCTAAACTATTTGCAAACAGTGGAGACCCTGATCAGAGCCGCCTTCTGCGGCATCTGATCTGGGTTTGCATTGTTTGCAAATTACCCATTTAGGGGTTTCCCGACTACAATGGGTTAATGTAAATAATTATGATTGTCTATGTGACATAGCTTAATTTAACCTTTACATCTCTCTGGGCAAATTAAGCATATGACAAACTGTTTATATTTTTTTCCCTTTTTTTTTCCAGAAAATAGACTGACATTTCATGCAAATTGTCCTCAGGAGACAATTTGCATGAAATGTCAGTCTATTTTCTGGAAAAAATAACAAAAATATTTCAAATTGCCATCTGCTATAAATTTTATCAAGCATGCTATGCATTAAAGAAAGAATACCTGCGACAGCCTTCCTTACAAGCTGTCACAATACACCCCATGATGGACTCGAAACTTCCCCTCACTATCCCATTCTTAGAACTAATACCATGCAGGCAAGTTCGAAACACACACAAACAAAATATCACAGAACAGACAAACTTAACAGAATCTGATTATAAGCTCAATCAGGGAAAATTATATATGTAATTACCCTAAATACTCAGAAACCATAACTCCTTACCGAACTTATTCTAAAACTCGAGCAACTCTATTGAAATATGCACCGATGCATCATATAGGACTGACAAAGAGAAGACTAATCAAAATGCGCATTTAGAAGCTGCTGACTTGGGTCTACATAGTTTCCACAGGCATTTTTGTCCATATGTTTATGGTAAATACCATATAGGCTCAAACAAGGGAAAATGACATAATTATGACCAATGGTCTAATGGAACTTGCAGCCTAAGGGCTCAAGATAATTCTAGTATTCAGATGAATCATGACTTCTAGATCAGATGCTTTTCTATAAAACCAAAATCTTTCTTGATATTTTCCTTTCTTCCACAAAAACATATGTTGTCAGTTCTCAATTTTTATCTGGATACCCTCTTAACCCTTGTCCTGCTGAACCCGGATATACCCTGCCTTTGCAAACAGTTTAGATCCAGATCAGTTGGCTTCTGAGGATGCCAACTGATCTGGGTCTGCACCGTTTGCCACTAAGTTTGTGTTGAGGTTTTACAGCCCAGTCAACCCAATGGGGTCATGTCGAGCGCGGTCAGTTTACCTGACCACACATTTACTGGGCGGGCTTAGTCCTCTAAGCGGTAATTGTAATGAGCCATCTCATCAGGATCTCCACTGTTTGCTATTCTATTTTGGATTTTTGACTGATATAGCCATTTGCAATGGTGGATGTGCCCAAATTTAAAGATGAAAGAGTCCACTTCAGAAACTCAAGGGTGAAAGGGTAAAGTCTACCAACCCCTAAATACGAATTAAATCTATATAATTTAGTATAACACAGATTGTCTCTCTGTTTTTCTTCATAATATCTCCCATTAAGAACCCCATCACAGCTCTAGTTAAGACGCTTTTTTTCAATCCAAAAGTGTTGATATTTTTCTTATGTCTCCACAAAAACATATGTTGTGGGTACTCATTAGGAGCGCCTCGCCGAGGCGCTTCTAATGAGTACCCACAACATATGTTTTCATGGAGAAATAAGAAAACTATTAACCTGATACCCACTCTTATCTAGACCTATGCCATCATATTGCAATTACCCTTGCCATGCTGAATAAATGAAGATGCCACACCCACTTCTAATTTTCAGTCAATCAGATTACTTGATCCAGGTTCCCGATACACACATACTAAATGATAAACAGTGAAGATCCAGATCAGATGACTTCTTCAGAAGCCAGCTGATGTGAATTTACACTGTTTGCCAAGTCATGGCATATCTGGTTTTACCAGGACTAGGGTTAATAACATGGAAAAATCTAAATATATGCTTGTGAAACATTTTGTTTCTTTTCTGCCTATTAATTACCTCTTCAGAACATAATTACTTTGGTTATTTACAAACCAGAACAACTGCGGTTTAATATGTAATTACAAAAACAAATTCAAAAGCATTTTCCTTTTTTTTCAGTTCTGCGCTAACAGAGTTACAAATGTCCATTGAATAAGGAGTTTATGTACCAGTGACTGGGTTTCAGTCATTCAGAGTCTATGGCAAGGTTCAGGACTCCAGATAAGATGCTGCTTGCTTTTTTTCTTTTTTTTTTTTTACCAGTCTAGCTTCTTCTTTTGTTATGTAAATAAATGTATAAGCCTCTATTTTTCAAACAGACATCAACCTTATGACATAAGCAATCAGAGTAGACCCTGCTCAGCCAGCACATCTGTCCAGTCTGATTAGGGACTATGCTGATCACTACAGAATGCTTAGGGTACACATTGTTAGCAACTGAAGTAGACTGACCAGACTGTGCAGACAAGCAGGCTGATCCAAGTCTGGTCAGGTCTTAATGTCAATTTTTATTTAGAGGGGTTCAGTTATGTTATGAGTCTACAGGACAATTCTATTTTTTTGTCTATCCCAAAATGGCCCCATATTAACTAGGATACAGACAATCATAAAAAGAATGGTTTCTATTTCACAATTCTAATGGACTGTTCATAGATGCAGATAGGCTCTTTTTCAACCAAAAAGTAGAGGTATTTTCTCTTATTTCTCCATGAAAACCTATATTGTGGGTGCTCATTAGAAGCCCCTCAGTGAGGCACTTCTAATGAGTACCCACAGGATAGGTTTTCATGGAAAAATAAGAAAAATACTGATCTGGATACCCCTCTACTCTATAGCTATGAAAATATCTCAATCTTTTTCCAATGTACAGAACATAAGAATTGATAGTAAACAGAATATTGATAGGCAACAAGGACCTGTACTTATGAAAGAAGATAAATGAAATTTCTTCCTTGCTGGGTAAAACAAAAATGTGTATTTTATTCAGGGAGCTTCCGTATCCTTCTGGGAGCAATTTTTTCCTTGCTGAGAAGACCCCTTTTTAAGAATGGGAAAAAAAAAAAAAGTTTTGGTGAAGTTACCTCTCCTTAAGTGTATCTTAAATATTTTAAGATGTGAAAAACATTCTTATGGAGAAAGGCTGCCCTCCCACCCCACAACACACAAACACAAAAAGAACACACATTTGAGCTTACCCATGACAAAAGGGTACTTATCACTTAGACCAACAAAGGCTCAGGCGAGCCTGCACATAAGCACAGTCTCGCCAGAGTCTTTGTTGTTGGCACTTATGTAGTATTGTACCTAGGGAAACTTCAGACAGTGACATTTCTAGCCAAATTAAGAGTCTGCGCATGCATAATTAAAGGGTCATAAATCGGAGAACTCAAAGTGCCCTTTTTCCACGTATCGGCTCATCTTATTTGGTGTGGGAAGTTACTTACACAGGCTTTGCCTCCCTCCCATCAGGGTGATATAATGTTATTGTTGCTATAATACAGCCATGGGTAACTGAAAAGAAAAGAAAACAAGTTTCATAATAATCATACTTTTACACAGTAACAACGAGAGCTTGTTCTAACAAGATGTGTTGTCATAAAAGCCATTACATGAAATGTGATACCCTTGATTAAATACATGACCAGTGTACACTGTGGTCAGTCTCACTGATAAGGTCATAATGATTATTGCGACAAATTGGTTACTGCATAGTTTTATATTTCTCGCTTAACAGCTTGTTTAAAACTATGCAATAACCTATAATACTGACCAGACAGAGCCTGACATGTTGTCTGTAATATATTAACCGTTACCACTCTCTGGGCAAAGGAGCAGAGGACAAATTGATGATATTTCTCTTATTTTTCCCAGAAAACAGGATTTGAGACATTTCATGCAATTTGGAGACAATTTGCAAGAAATGTGAAATCCTGTTTCCAGGGGAAAATAAGAAAAATATTTCAAAATGTTGCTGCCGAAAATTTTACCCAGAGTGCTAAACCTTTAAAAGTTGTAATGTAAACTTAAACATGGGACAATGGTGCCAAATATGCTGATGTAGAAAGGCTTTCTGTTCTTTTTTAAATGCACACAGCTCTAGACAAGGAGTATTCAGATAAATATATTTCTTATTTCTCCATAAAAAAACATACATTGTGGGTATATATTAGAAGCAGCTAGGGCACCTTCAATGTGTACCCACAACAATATATATTTTTGTGGAGAAATAAGAAAGCACCTTATCTAGAGCTAAGCTAGGCCAGACAGACAAAGTTTATTTTTCAAAAAAGCTGTAACTTGTTTCATACACACTTAATAACAACCTAATAAGGGCACTCCTAAAAGAAAGATCTGCAGAGGACTTCATGAGTAGCATATTAAATGATGCTTTTGCAATATTATTTTCTGATTTTCTTTATTAAAACATGTTGTGGGTACTCATTTGAATTGCCTCAACTTGTTGAGGCAATTCAAATGAGTTCCCACAACATGTTTTTTATAAAGAAGCAGATAAAAGTACACTGACTGTAATCTACAGGCTACTTAATTGCTTTACTGTGCGCTTATAGGAGCATGTGCCTTAATTAGGTCGAATACGTTAAGCTGATTTGATTATCAGTAATGTATGATAAACAGTGAATCCAGGCTGTTCTTTAGAAGCAAACTGATCTTGATATATATGACTAGCTCAGACAATTCTGTCAGTAAAGTTCTTCATCAGTGCATATGGATGTGATAGCCAATATGGACCTTCATTATACGAGGGCGAGTCAATAAAAAAACAGCCTAACTTATTTCTGGGTGAGAGCGATCTCTTCTTTTTCGATGTAATTGCCCTCTAGAATGATGCACTTGGACCAACGGTGTTCCAGTGCCATCAGCCCAGAACTGAAGAGGCCAAGGTCCTTGTTCCCGACCCACTCCTCAACTGCTTCCACGACTTCTTCGTTGGACTGGAAATGACGTCCACGGATATCCTTTTTCATGTTTGGGAATAGGAAATAGTCACTAGGAGCTAAGTCTGGAGAATAGGCGGGTTGCCGTGTTAGCTCATACCCATTCCGCTCAACAGCATCCATTACAATTTTGCAAGTGTGGACTCTCGCATTGTCCTGTTGGAGCAGAATCGCTTTGGAGAGTTTACCTCGGTGTTTTTCACGGATCGCAGTTCTCAGTTGGTTGAGCAAATTTGTATAATATGCACCTGTTATTGTACTTTTCTTTGCTAGGAAGTCCAACATAATAATGCCTTGTGCGTCCCAAAATACAGTTGCCATCACCTTGCCAGCAGAGGGTTGCGTTTAGAACTTCTTTGGCCTCGAAGACCCCAGCCCTACCCACTGGCGACTCTGAGCTTTATTCTCTGGCTCATAATAATGGACCCAGGTCTCATCTACAGTCACCAGACGTGAAAGGAAATCATCTTCCTTTGACCTAAACCGCTTCAACAATGCGCTGCATACTGATGCTCTGGTTGCCATTTGCTCGTCGCTAAGGGATTTTGGGACTCAACGGGCTGTTAGCTTGCGCATACCCAAGCGATCATGTAAAATTGTTGAAACGCTACCATGTGAAATGTGTAATGCATTCGCTATTTCCTCACCTTAACTCGCCTATCAGAGTACACCAGATCCCGTACTTTGTTACACAGTTCTTCATCGTTGGCATCTGATGGGGGTCCAGACCTGGTTTCGTTTTCTAAAGACGTTCTACTGTGTTTGAATTCCCCAACCCAGAATTTAACTTGTGCATATGATGGTGCAGAAGACCCATAAACATTGGTCAACTTGCAAAGTATTTCCTGACCTGTTTTCTCTTTCAAATACAAGTACCGAATTACAGCACAGTACTGAACTTTTGACGAAAAGCTTGCTTTTGCATCGCTAGCCATGTTTGACATTCAATATCTTATGAGTGAATGACACGATAAGGGTGCAATTTTGCTCTCAGGCCTAAAACATGTATTGAAACAAGGCATGAAAATCGTGGGTGTCTCGGTCAATTGAAAATGGGATAGGCTGGTTACTTGTTGACTTGCCCTCGTACATATATGCACAACTCAAGTCACTTTCAACAGATGATAAACTAACATACTTTTCTCTCCTCTTCGATTGTTTTCCATGACATTAACACCAAACTGTATGACATCACCAGAGTAGCATTCCCTGGGTGCACTCTCTTCCCCGCCCTTACAAAGTCGTTGGTCGTTAATAAATGTACCATTGCTGCTCTTTGTGTCTTGGAGGTAGAACTGAAAAAACAAAATAGCATAACATTATAGAAGGGGATGTTTGTTATGTATGAGAAAATCAAAGACCCAGATGGGTGTTTTACATCTTTTTTAACCATTATTTAACCCTTAAACTGCTAATCACAACAATTGTCTTCTGCTTTGTCATCTGCTTGTGATTTTAAAAGTCATTTTTGCAAACAGTGTGGACCCAGATCAGACTGGCAGTCTGATCTGGGTCCACACTGTTTGCCTGTATGCAAAAATAGGTTTGAAAAGTTTGCAAGAATATTCAGCAGACGATATAAACAGACGACATTTTCAGATGCAGGTTTTCTTGGCGTTTTAAGGGTTAACACTTCCTATGTTATGGGCAAATTCAGCAGACAATAAACTGATAATATTCTTTTTTATTTTTCCTAGAAAATAGGATCTGACACTTCATGCAAATTATCTCCTATATATTTCAAAACATCCTCTGCTGAAATTTTTACCCAGCCTGCAGTGTTAACCCTTAAAGCGCCAAGCAAAATTTGTAGCAGACGACATTCTAAATTACTTTTTTTTTTATTTTTCAGAGAAAACAAGTATTGACATTTCATGTGAATCGTCTGCCAAGCTCTGAAAAATAATAATAAAAAAAAAACTGTTGTCTGCTGCAGTTGTGATTGGCGCTTAAAGGGTTAAGGGAACTGAATTTGTAACACTTGGTAGATTTTCTGCCAGTTTTATGAGGGAGACAACTTTTGTGACTTCCTGTTTGCTTTCCTGTACCTTCTGAAAGGGGGTCTACTCTAAAAGGAAAGAATTTGCTCCTAAGGGGAGCAAATTCTTTCCTTTTAGAAAAGACCCTTTTTCAGAAGATAGACAAAGCAAATTTGACAGAGGTGAAAATGAAAAGTTCTGCCCAATGTATTGCCGTACAGTCAATATTTTACTTAAGATCATAGAAGCCCATTCTGGTATATCAGCACTATCATATGAAGAGTCTCAACAGAACTGAGATTTTAATTTGTGTTAATGTGTTCTTTGCTTGCCAGGGCAACATTTATATATTTTATTTGAAAAAAATAACAGAAATCTCTGGTTTGTTCTTATTTCTCCACAAGAACATAATTTGTCATACTCCACAAGGACATATCTGGTCGAGACATTTTAATGAGTACATGTACCAAAAACATGCGTTTGTATTTTTTCACAAAAACACATCATGATGTGGGTGCCTTGTCAAGCTTATTTTAGCGAGTACCCACAATATTTGTTTTTGTGGAGAAATAAGAAGAACTAATTAACATTTTTATCTCTGCACACCAAAACAATTACTTTTGCAAACAGTTTAGATCCAGATGAGACGGCTCATTATGAGCCACAGTCTCATGTGTATAATACAGTTGTGTGTGTTTATATAACTGATTTTTTACTATAATCCCTATGTGCAAATATGGACATGTCCAAATTCAAAGAAGGAACAGTCCATTACAAAAACACAGGGATGAGAGGATTAAAACAGAATTATGGAAAATCATAAAGATATACATCACGAAAACATGCCTATATAATACTGACCCCCTTAAACCCCACTTTTATATAGTAAAACTGGGGTTTACAGGGGTATACATTATTTTTCTTATTTCTGCTCAAAAACATAGATTGTGGGTACTCTTTAGAACCGCCTCACAGAGGCGGTTCTAAAGAGTACCCACAATCTATGTTTTGAGCAGAAATATGAAAAATATCAGAATTTTTATCTGAAAACTTTCAGTTTTTGGTGGTGAAATTTTCAGTATATTTGAATAGGCGTGTTTTTGTAATGACAGGTTTTTGACATGCTGCCATCCACAAAGCAAACCCACCTGTATTTTCAGTAAATCTCGTTCCAAGTTATCAATATCATCAATCAAGTTCTTGAGCATTTTACCACACTAATGAATAACACTTCCATAAAACATCAACCGGTGGGGATTAGAAGTTTGTAAACACCCAACATTTTACGTCAATTATAAAAGTTATTTGTTACCTCCCTTTATCTTCTTGTACTTGATAAGCTTGATTAACCTTTAAAGTGCCAATCACAACTGCAGCAGGCATTTTTGATTTTTTTTGTGTGTATTTTTCCCAGAAAATAAGGCTCAACATTTTATGTGAATCAGCTGCTGAGCAGATGATTCACATGAAATGCCAAGTCTTATTTTCTCTGAAAAATTAAAAAAAATCAAATTGCCATCTGCTACATTTGGTAAATAATAATTTTGATGAAGACAGTCTGCAATTTATTTGCATTTATGTGGCGCTGCCTCTATGTGACTCAGCTGCCTGGTAGCGTTAAAAATCTGATCAGTCAGTCAGTCATTTATGTTTTTCCCCTAAGCCATCGTGACAGAGACAAATACTGGATCAAATTAGTAAACAAAAGTGCAATATTGAAACGAAGTCTCATTTTCCAATGAAAAATGTCTTAGTTCTCATTAATCCACTATATCAATTTGCCCATAAATAAGATTAATGGGGGCATATGATGTGAAAGTGTGTGCGGACAGTGCCAACCCAGATCAGGATGTGATCCATACAACTTGAACAGAGCCTCCACTGTCTGCTTACCAAATCACTGGATATTACAAATTGAATGCCTTGACCACACTAGGCTGAGGTACAGGCTGATCTGGGCCTGCACTTGCCCCAGAGACCAATTTCAAATGTTAGTATTTAACCATGGTTATGCAAAAGGTTTGTTATCCTATCATTATAAAATGTCTTAATTTACAGCTTCTGCTTATTTACAACTTAGGCCCCACTGTTGGTGTCGTGCAACCTGGCAGTGGAATGAGCATGTGGAAAAGGCCTTTGCTGCCAAGCTGAAAGCTTTCAAAGCCTGGAAGACTGGTAAAGGCACTAGGGCATCATATGATGCAGCCAGATGCATTGCCAGACATGCAGAGCACCATCCTCGTCAAGAAGCCAACAAGAAGGTATATGAGAATATTGATCGCAAGTCTTCAGAAGTCTACCAGCTTGCTAACCAGTTTAGAAGAGAGAACGCTGATGTTGTTGGTGGCAAACCAGTGAAGAATGATGCAGGGGAGATGTCAATGAGTGAAGACTCAAAGCAGAAGGCCTGGTTAGAGCACTACTAAAAAGGCTGCTCAATGTTGAGTTTGACTGGGACCCAGACCACCTGTCTGACGAACCACCAATGGAAGGCCCGCCCATCCCAATCACCATTGATATGGTTAAGGAGGTTATCTCTCAGACGAAGGCGGGCAAAGCACCAGGCCCATCAGGTATAATGGTGGAGATGATACGACAGCCGGTGACACGGGCACCTCCATGATCCGTGACCTCGCAGCTGCAATCATTCATGATGGCAAGGTACCCACCGACTGGGAGCAGAATTTCATTATCTGCTTCTACAAGGATAAGGCACTGGAAAGGGGCAACTACCGCAGTCTCAAGCTGACAGAGCAGCTGTCCTGAAAAAATTCCTGGAGAGGATTGTGAATGGCCTCAGCAGACAGTTGGTGTCAATCAATGATTCCCAGTTTGGCTTTGTCCCAGGCAGAGGCACAACAAACGCAAACTTTATTGTCAGGTGGCTGCAAGAGAAGTATCTAGCGGTCAACAAGAGGCTCTACATGGCTTTCATAGACCTGAAGAAGGCGTCTGATCGAGTGCCTTGGAAGGTCATCTGAGAAAACTTGGGTGTGGAGGAGTGGATTGTGCAACTGGTGCGCTGAGCTGTGTCCATGTTGGTGAGGAGTACAGTGAAGAGTTTGAAGTGAAGGTTGGTGTTCATCAAGGCTCGATACTCAGCCTGCTGCTCTTCATCATGGTACTTGAAGTATTGTCATGTGAGTTCCGCTCTGGGGTCCCATGGGAGGACCTCTATGCCGATGACCTTGTTATCATCGCTAAATTGCTCGAGGAATGTGTCAGGAGGCTCTTGATTTCGAAAGAAGCAATGGAGGAGAAAGGACTGAGATTAAATGCAGGAAAAATGAAGATCATGATCTGTGGTACAGGCCTGGACCTCCTGCAGAGTTCAGGCGAGTTTCCATGTGCTGTCTGTTGCACTAGAGTGGGCAGCAACAGCATCTTCTGCAATGGCTGCAAAGAAACGCAGTGGACTCAAGCGCTTGACACCCAAAGGACCCTGATTACAGATGAAACTGCACACCCCTTGGATGGCAGACCCTAGAGGACCTGACAAGCTGGAGGTGGTAGCTTCCTTTTGCTACCTAGGAGACATGCTCTCAGCATCTGGTGGCTGTGAACGTTCAACCACAACACGTGAGAAAAACGCCTGAAGAAGTTAAGCAGCTGCTACCAGTTCTTTCTTCCCGCCATCTCTTTCAAAACACGTCGCCGTGTGTATAGCTCTTGTGTGTGGAGCGCAATGCTCCATGCCAGTGAGACTTGGCCATTGACAAAGCCAAACCTCCAACGTCTGCAGCAAAATGACAGGGCACTGATCAGACAGATCTGCAATGTCAAGCTGCAAGACACTGTCACCATCACGTCCAATGAACTACTTGCACGGCTTGGCATTGAGGATCTGGACCTCATTCTGAAGGAGAGAAGGCTCCGCTGGTATGGACATGTGGAACGTTCCAATGGTGCAGTCAAGACAGCCTTCAACATACAGATTGATGGAAAGCGTGGGCCTGGGAGGCCCAAGATGACATGGAAGCAGCTGACAGAGAGGGATCGCAGAGAGTACAGAGAGGGATTGCAGAGAGTGGAAGCAGCAACCATTGATATCAACCCTCATGATAGACGTACCTGGAGATCTGGTGTGAGATCTGCCATGCGTGCAGCAAGCCAGCTATCTGGAAGGGGGCCCACTCACTGAAGTGGATGTTGCCCCTGTACCTGCATGTTAATCAAAAATCAGGTGATGATGATGACGATTCTGCCAGTATAAAATTAGAAGCATAATCAAAACTGCCCACCATACTCATCACTTTACTCTGATATTGACATGTCATTTTTTGCATGGTGCTTTACTCAGAAGAAAAAAGTTTGCAAACTTTTGTTGTGATGCAAAACCTTTTGTTGTAACTATATTTGTATCTAAGCACCAAAAAGTTCATTCTATTTATCAAATTTAAAAAAAAAAAAAAATATTTACATTTTTTCATACAGTAAAAATGGCTGCAAATTGTGCAAAGATCAATAGGGTAGATAGGTTGGGGGTAAGTTTGACATGTTCAAAATAATCTGTTTTAAGTTAAACTTATCCAGACAGCACAATCCAAATATCATAATCTTTATTATTTTTTTTTTTAACCTTAGTCATGCTGAAAAAATAAAGATGCCACACCCACTTCTAATTTTCAGCCAATCAGATTACTTGATCCAGGTTGTTGGTACAAATTCACATTCTAATTGACAAACAGTACAGATCCAGATCAGTTGGCTTCTTCAGAAGCCAGCTGATCTGGATCTACACTGTTTGCAAAGGCAGGGTATATCCGGGTTCAGCAGAACTAGGGTTAAGTTAATTCATAAATCCAGATACAGAAAATCCATATACACCACGACCTCTTTATAACACTATTGTTGGGGTACATAGCAAAAACCGTGTTAGTTAAACAACCATGTTATATCCAAACAAAAATGTATAGATTATATTGAAAAATGACCATTTATGATCATTTTTCAATATAATCTATACATTTTTGGGATCCATCTTTGAACCACGTTATATCCAAAACCGTGTTATAACGAACCGTGTTATAAAGAGGTTGAAGTATACATGTATTATTAAAATCTGTTTATTTTTTTTTTGAGTAAAATTTATCCAGAGACAGCATATAAATCTGTATTTTATTACAATCTGTTGTTGTTTTTCATTTTTTTTTCTTTTTAAGTTAAATTATCCAGAGAAAGCATATAAATCCATATCTTATTACCATGTTTTTTTTTTTTAATTTATTTTTTTTTAAGTAAACTTATCCAGACACATCATATTCCATATACATACATTATCAAAATCCATTTGATTTTTTAAAGTAAAATTTATCCAGAGAATATATAATCCATATACGGTTCATGTATTATCAAAATCCATTTAATTTTTTCAAGTAAAATTTATCCAGAGACAGCAGGTATCCGTCAAGTTCTTGACATAATGGAGCTCCTGTTAAAATATTCTATAATTATTATCATCCGCCTCCAACCTGTTGATCTAGTTTCTTATGATAACATATAACATGTGCCAAAACATTTTTTTTCTAAAAACCATTTAGGCCCTAGATAAATGCACAGCTCCAGACAAGAGTGGTATCTGGGTATATGGGCTGTGCTATGCGAAAATGTTTCTTTGAACATGTGCGAATGGTGAAGGCCCAAATCAGCCTGCACATCTGCACAGTCTGATCCAGGCCCTCACTGTCTGCAAACAGAATCATTAGATACTACAGATTGTATGAATAGAGAGCAAAGGTCCGAATGCACAGGTACAGGATGATCTGAATCTGCGCATGTAAACATGTTTGAAGGCACTTTTTCGCTTGAAGCGGCCCATATGGTTGTTTTGTTTCTGCATGAAAATGTATGTTGTGCCAGTGCTCATTAGAAGTGCCTCCACAGAAATATGAAAAATATCAATTTTTCTGTTGAAAAGTAAGTGTGTGTGTGTGTGTGTGTGTGTGTGTGTGTGTGTGTGTGTGTGTGTGTGTGTGTGTGTGTGTGTGTGTGTGTGTGTGTGTGTGTGTGTGTGTGTGTGTGTGTGAAAAGGGTACATTCTCCAAAGCCAGTAGTTATTTATCAACTGGCGAACAGAAGGGTACAGTCTCTAAAGCCAGTAATTATTTATCAACTGATGAACAGAAAGGTACATTCTCTAAAGCCAGTAGTTATTTATCAACTGATTAAAGAAGGGTATATTCTCTAAAGCCGGTAGTTATTTATCAACTGATGAACAGAAGGATACATTCTCTAAAACAAGTAGTTATTTATCAACTGATGAACAGAAGGGTACATTCTCTAAAGCCAGTAGTTATTTATCAACTGATGAACAGAAGGGTATATTCCCTAAAGCAAGTAATTATTTATCAACTGATGAACAGAAGGGTACATTCTCTAAAGCAAGTACTTATTTATCAAATGATGAACAGAAGGGTACATTCTCTAAAGCAAGTACTTATTTATCAACTGATGAACAGAAGGATGCATTCTCTAAAGCCAGTAGTTATTTATCAACTGATGAACAGAAGGGTATATTCTCTAAAGCCAGTAGTTATTTATCAACTGATGAACAGAAGGGCACATTCCCTAAAGCCAGTAGTTATTTATCAACTGATGAACAGAAGGGTATATTCTCTAAAGCCAGTACATGTAGTTATTTATCAACTGATGAACAGAAGGGTACATGCATTGGTGGTTTCTTATGTGGCATTTGTTTGAAATGTTCCTAATCTTTCCTTCTTTATGGTGCCTCAGAAAGGTTGTACTTCGTGATTGTGGCATATTTTCTGGGTAGCTTCACTTATATTTTTTCATGGTGAAATACTGGTAAGAATACCATTATTTTTGGGCTAAAAAGTGTGTTTTGTCTGGAATCCTGTTAATTTAGCCTGCTGAATCAGCCAGCTCCTATCTCCTCAGGTGTTACGGTCCATCTGATGGTGATAACAATGATCTGTAAACTAATTATCCAGGTAAACATAGAGACTCTGCCAATCTATAAACATTAGGAAAGAATTCAGCAGAAAAACCCCAAGGTAAAACAGCTGCTGGAAACACCATTCCAGCATTCCCAAGAATATTTGTTCTACAGTAAGATCACTTGACCCTTAACCCATTTTAGACTACATAAACTCCCCCACTAAATATATTGGAAGAGTTAAATTTCAATTTTAGGTATGTCAGGCTATGTGATTCAGATACCCAGTATTCATAGGGAGCAAGATTTTTGTCAAATGGCTATGTTGTGACTGATGGTGGTATTCAAGAAAGGGAGCTAAAGTGCATAGACTTAACCCTTGTCATGCTGAATAAATTAAGATGCCATGCCCACTTCTAATTTCCAGCCAATCCGATTACTTGATCTGGGTTTTTGATAGAAATTCACATATTTAATAACAAACAGTGCAGATCCAGATCAGTTGGCTTCTTCAGCTATCATTTGCTAAAACAGGGCATGTCGTGCTCAGCAAGAGAAGGGTTAACATTGTTGAAGCCTGAAAAGTAGGCCAACATCAGTAACGGTTGATGGCAGTGCACACAGACTGTGCATCATGGTGGATGTGTGTATAAAACTTCATCAGCTTAGAAGCCTTGGTATTTGAGAAACAGAGCTATACTATGCACATTCCTAACATTGTTGATCCTGACAACACAAATGCCAAAGTAGCCATCGAAAAGTGATCCCTCTGTTGCTCCTGCTTTCTAAAGCTGTCGCGGCAAAAACTATCAATACGTTTCGGTTGAAAATAGCACCTTAACTGAAGCTATAAAAGGCCAAACAAAAGGAGAGCAAATTCATTCCTTTTAGAGTAGACCCCTTTTCTGAAGGAAGACAAAACAAACTGACAATTATCTCCTTTGAAAAAGTATCGTTCTCCTAAAAGGAGTTACTAAACTAAACAGTGGACTTCTCTTATCAAAAGTCAAAATGATCACATTTTAACCATCTAGTCTCTTAATAAAGGGTGGTCTTTTCATTGAGGTAATCTTAAGAACAGGTTCAAACGTAGGAGTGTCCACAATAAAGCATAATTATGTTGTTGAATACACAGAATCATATGAAAACATACATCAAATGTCTCAGTAAGATTTAAATCAGAATATGCAGAAATAAGAAACATATCAATCTACAAATTATGAAGAGACTGACTGATAGGCAGTGACTCTAAAGTCTCCTCTGACCAAGGATTAAACTAACCTGCCATTATACAGGCCGATCCAGAGATGTTCAAGGGGCAATCAAATCCCCAACCCCCATATAAAGCCATAAATAATTTGTTTACATGGGGAAATTTGTGAAAACTTTGAGACAGTTGTGTACTCCTTTCTCGATATCCTGCATCTATCCAGACCTGTGTTATTGCCAATGTATGTCACAAACTGATCCTGTTACGGTTCAAGCTATTTAACACTCAGCATGCTGGGTAACAATGATTTGGTGTTTTACATCCCTTTCAACATCGTTTAAGTCATATGAAGATGATGGAAGGATAACATGAGCTGTCGCAGAACAGTGTAGCTTGCCTGAATCACTCTTTGTCTTTAAAAACTTTAATAAAAAACATAAACTTTTTCTAAGCCTGTGACCTTGACCTCTCGGTAAAGCATGTGGGTCAGGATGGTACAGCATAGAACTTCAGACCAGTATCTAACATCAGGGAAAGTATGCACTACTTCCATCCAGAAGTTCAGTAATACTGTATAGCCTTTTAAAAACTTAAACCAAAAACTTTAACCAACGCGGCGGACGCCATGATCATGCACTAGCTTCATCTGTACTTTCCTTGAGGCGAGCTAATAAAGACAGGCTCTATGCAATGAAACACCATACAGTCATGACCTGAACTTAACCGCCAGTAAGATTCAAACTCAGGACTTTGTGATCTGAAGTTGGAAGAGCTAGCAACTCGGCTAACTGGACCATTCACATTCAGCATGCCGGATAAAAATTTCAGCAGATAACATTTTGATATATATATTTTTCTTATTCTTGCAAGAAAATGAACTTTGACATGTCATGCAAATTGTCTCCTTAGGAGTCAATTTGCATGAAATTTTGAAGCTTTTTTTCTGAGAAAAATAAGAAAAATATCATTCAGCCACCTGCTGAAACTGTCCAGAAAAAGGTGAAGGTTAACTCCTTACAATACATTTGCTAAAACTGCAATAAGCCCATCTGACTACGTACTTGGTGACCTGGGCCCAGTTGTTCAAAACTAATGATGTCGTTAGTAAATGTATCGTTAAAACTTTGATTATTAAATATGGCATATATGCTAATATTTTTACAGAAAAAAAAGCTACTCATATTTTTTCAGCAAAAATAACTGTGAATTAGATATTGTACTTACTAGAACAGTTAACATTTTGAACACTAACGAGCTCGTTAAGCTAACCATGCTTTGAACAACTGGGCCCTGGCTAAAATGTTGTAATGGAATGGTAAACAGTGTAGAGACACTGATCAAACTACTCTTTCTGAGTTTAAATTGCTAAGGCAAGCCTGTCCATATAATTATGCAAATATGATACAAGCTGTCATCAGCAGAAGTATATAGCCTATGAGAAAAGGGATATCCAGAGGACTCGTTAAGGAAGAGTATTTGATGATAATTATGGGATAATTTTCTCTATTTCTCCATAAAAACATATGTTGTGGGTACTCATTAGAAGTGCCTCAGCGAGGCACTTCTAATGAGTACCCACAACATATGTTTTTATGGAGAAATAAGAAAAATTATCCCACAATTATCACCAAATACTCCTCCTTAACAAGTCCTCTGATATCCAAATGAATATTGTTTTTTATTTCTCCTAAAACACATGTTATGGGTACTAATTCAAAGCCCCACTATGAGGCATTTCCAATAAGTACCACAACACATTTTCTTGAAGAATTGAGAAAAATATAAATTCTTTTCATCTGAAAAGAAGTGTCTTATCTAGAGATTTGCGTAAAGGCTACATAATGAGTCATGTACCTGCCTTAAAGTTTATTTTATAACTGATTTTACATCAGCTTTCATCACATTCTTATTTGATAATAAATCAACTACTGAATATGGGAACATCATTTACAACTAAACATTCAAATGAAACAGTTTCCCTCTGCTGTTTTTTCTACTACATGCTATAAAGGACTGCAGTTTAAATCTTTTCAACCAATTTTACAGCCTTGTGAATCTTAAACACTTAGCACTCTGAGTAAAAATTTCAGTAGACACAATTTTGAATTATTTTTCTTATTTTTCCCAGAAAACAGTTTTTGACATTTCATGCAAGTTGTCTCCATACGAGACAATTTGCATGAAATGCCAAAACCAGTTTTCTGGGAAAAATAAGAAAAATTATCAATCTGTCATCTACTGAATTAGCCCAGAAAGTGGTTGAGGTTACTTATTGAACCTGATATGTAGTCTTGCTACTACTCTGTTGCAATTTATAATTAGCATCTGAAATAAAATGAAGTTTTCTTCCAATTTATCCCTGAAAACAGGGACTGATATTTACTCATCTCTTTTAATTGTTTCAATTTTTAAAGAAAGTGTGAAAAATATGTAGCAGTGACAGGTTTACATGTCGGCCAGTGAAACTAACTGCAAGTGGTGGCGACTTTCGCTGTAATATCAGAGTATATAGTAGAAATATGATTACCAATTTTTTCCAGATGCATAATCATTAATTTAAGTAAAGGAAGAAAAGCAAAAAATTTCACCCTTGTGTTTCATAGCCTTGTTTTTTTTAAAGTAATTATTATGCATCGGGAAAATAAAATATTTCACATTGGTAATTTGGGTTTGTTGCTCCCTATCAGTGTCATTTTCCACAATTCACCACCAAAATTCCATCTAAACTCACTTGTAAGAGTTATTATTACATCAATAATAATATATTATGTCCAGAAAATATCTATTTTACAGATATTACCACTCATCTCATCATTAACCCTTGTCATGCTGAATAAATTAAGATGCCCTGCCCACTTCTAATTTTCAGCCAATCACATTCCTTGATCCAGATTGTTGACATAAATTCACATACTGAATGGCAAACAGTGCAGATCCAGATCAGTTGGCTTCTTCAGAAGCCAACTGATCTGGATCTACACTGTTTGCAAAGGCAGAGTATATCTGGGTTCAGCAGGACTGGGGTTAAAATTGGCACGTAATTGTAATTTCACCAGCCGATGGCATTTTGAATTCATCAACTTTTCCTTTGGAAAGGCCTTTTTTTTTTTTTAGTTGTATCATGTGATAAATATTATTATAAGAACATATTATCATATAGATAAATATTATTACAAGAAATCATCCTATCAACCAATGAAATTGTGAGCTACATCTGCATCATTACACACATAGCTAAACAGTGTTTGACCTTCAGCACTCCATGGGCATATAATATGATGCGCATAGCAGTAATAAACAGTATGCGCCAGCATATAATACGATGTAATTCACAGGAAGTAATTGCTAGCTGAGTGCCAAACAGTACAGACCCTCATCAGAGACTGTTTTCTGTTGTATCTGATCTGGGTCAACAATGTTTGCTCAGGCCTGTCTGCCGAGATACTTAGAGTAACTACAGTACATATATTTTTGTCATATTTTAACCCATTTTAGCCAAAAAGGGTAATTGGCGCAGAGTGAAGACCCAGATCAGATGCTGCAGAAAGCGGCATCTGAACTGGTTCTCGGCTATTTAGCATTAAATCTAGGAATTTCTATGAAACATAGTAATATTAATAATAATAATAAAAATGTGAAACAATAATACCCGCCATTATCATGTTGTGGGCAGATAACACTGTTACAAATTGCCGAAATTTGCCCATTAGAAACCCAAACCAGATGTCCACATTATCAATGCACATATCAAGTTTGGTGAAAATCCATTGAGATTTACTCAAGTTATCCTGAAACGAAAATACTGATGTTTCGTGGGCGAATAACTCTGTCAAAAATTGAAAAAAATTTGCCGATTAGCAATCCCAAACCAGATCCCCACAATAAATATCAATGCACATACCAATTTTGAACTGTCAAAAAGTGATGAGATTTGCCCGTTAGGATTTCTATATCAGATCTTCACATTATCAATGCACATACCAAGTTTGGGGGTGGTTGGGTGGTGCGAAGGTGTCGGGTATCTTACGTCACTGGGGGGTCCAACTGATACTGGCTTACAGTTGGGCAAAGCCTGCTATCCTTGTAACAGGTAGGGGTAGAGGGGGAATGGTTTTATTTCTTCTGTTTCTTCACTTTCATTCCTGTTCCTCTTTCTTCCCTGTCCCTCCTTTTCATCTCTTCTACTATCTCTTCTATCTATTTTCTCCCTTTTTCTGGGAGACTACACAAAATGACCCACATGGGTTGATGTGTCGTTAAACCCCAACACAATCAATCAATCAACATACCAAGTTTCGTGAAAATCCATTTATATTTCGTCGAGAAACAAAAATATGGACCTGTCATGGGCAGATAACTGTCAAAAACTGACAAAATTTGCCCATTAGCAATGCCAAACCAGATCTCCGCAATATCAATGCACAAACCAAGTTTCATGAAAATCCATTGATATTTACTGAAGTTATTGTCCGGAAACGAAAATACAGAAAAATCCTGGGAAGATAGCTCAGTCCAAAAATTGATGAAATTTGCCCATTAGCATTCCCAAACCAGACCTCCACAATATCAATGCTCATACCAAGTTTAGTGAAAATCCATTTATATTAAGTTTAATCGTCCAGAAATGAAAATACAGACGGATGGATACTCCCAAAGAGGGACAGACACATGTACAGCCAAAGTGAAAACATAATACCCCGCCACTATCATGTGGCGCTGTATACCCCACCACTATCATGTGGCGGGATATAAAAACTAACTAGACACCCTGCCATTGGAAACAGACCGGTCCAAAGAGTTAAGATAGAAGAGTCCACTTGACGTAAATGGGTTAATGATATGGCATACAGCCACAAAGATAACCTCTGAATCATGAAGACATCTAATTTTGGAGACAACAGGTAGATGACCGTAGATTTTACAAAGAAACTGTAGCTAACTAAATGGCAGGATGTGTGGCAACTAATGAACATACATGTATTATCAAAAATTTTAAGCTAAAAAGAATTGATATTTTTTCTATTTCTTCACAAAATCTATGTTTTGGGCACACATCAGAAGCACTGAGGCATAGCTACAGATAAGAGGGGATATCCACATTTTTCTTATTTTTCCATGAAAACATAATTATGTTGTGGGTACTCCTCCATGAAAACATATGTTGTGGTACTCATTAGAAGTGCCTCGCCGAGGTGCTTCTAATGAGTACCCACAACATATGTTTTTGTGGAGAAATAAGAAAGATATCAGCATTTTTCGGATGAAAAAAGCGCCTTATCTGTTGCTATGACTGAGGCACTTCTAATGAGTACCCACAACAAAACGTATTTACCCTAAATATTCAGAGCACTCTTAAAATTTGAACAAGTCATTTTGTCTGCCAGCTGGTATGTCTAGGCGCTACTGAATGATTGGCAAAGAGTACAGACCCTGATCAGAAGCTGCATTCTACAGTATCTGATGTGAGTTTTTTTTTTTTTTTTTTTTTTGATTTGGGTTTTACGGCCCTTTCAAGAATATTTCACTTATATCGAGCCGATCGTTCATCGAAGGTGGGCGAAAACCGGAGAACCCGGAGAAAAACCACCTGACCATCCGTAAGCAGAACTTGGCTTTCCCACATATGACCCGAGCCAGGCTCGAACCACAGCGGTGAGAAACCTAATGGATCAAGAGTCAACTCTCTTATCCACTAGGCTACGGGGGCCCGTCCTGATGTGAGTTTGCACTGTTAGCTCAGGCCTGTCTGTCTGAATTGTTAGAGTAAATATGGTAGGTTTTAGTGGAGAAATAAGAAAACAAAATATTTCTCTGGATGCCCCCTTTGGGTGATAACAGTGATTAACCCATTTATGCCAAGTGGTCTCTTCTACATGTACCTCAACTCTTTGATCAGGTTCATTTCCTATATAGGGGGTGTCTGGTTAGGTTTTATTATAGCCATGTTTTGTAGGAACTTCTGAACTTAATGCAAACAGTGTAGACCCTGATCAGATGCCTTGCTTTGTGGCATCTGATCTGGGTCTACACTGTTATGTCCCTTTTCTGGGATGCTAGGCTTAAATGGGTTAAGATTAACCCTTGTCATGCCAAATAAATCAAGCTGCCACGCCTGCTTCCAATTTTCAGCCAATCAGACTACTTGATCCAGGTTGTTGATATAAATTCACACACTGAATGACAAACAGTGCAGATCCAGATCAGTTGGCTTTTTCAGAAGCCAACTGACCTGGATTTACACTGTTTGCAAAGGCAGGGTATATCCGGGTTCAGCAGGACTAGGGTTAATACTTTCCTTATTTCTCTATGAAAACATGTGCATGTTTAGCTCATTGTAGTTTCCAGGTGAAAGGGTAATATTTAATGCTTAGCATGTTTGGTGAAATTTTCAGCAAATATTTTTCTTATTTTTCCATGAAAAAAAGGTTTGATATGGAGACAATATGCATGAAATGTCAAATCTTGTTTTCTTGGGAAAATAAGAAAAATATAATCAATTTGTCATCTGCTCATTAGCCAAGAGTAGTAATATTTAACCCACCTGAGGGGAGATTATTAATAAAACAGGTAAATACCACATCTATCTTAACCCTTAAAGCACTAAGCAAAATTTGCAGCAGACGACAATCTAAAATTTTTTTTTTTTTTATTTTTCAGAGAAAACAAGTCTTGATATTTCATGTGAATTGTCTGCTTGGCAGACGATTCACATGAAATGTCGAGACTTGTTTTCTTCTGAAAAAAAAAATCAAAATTGTCGTCTGCTTTAGTTGTGATTGGCACTTTAAGGGTTAAGTATTTGGATAAACATGCCTGTGTAGACCCAGATCAGATGCCACAGAATGATCAGAGTCAACACTGTTTTCCACTCATTCAGCAGTTTTAGATATTTCAACAGGTAGTATAATGGACGATCGAATTTTAAGACTGGCAAGTAAGGAACTGAGGTGTCTGAACAGGAAGGGTAAAAATGGTAAACAAAGATTGGAAATAATTCAGTTAATGGATTCAAGACAACAGTAGCTCCTCCATCATTTAATATGTAATCTGTTATATCTAAATGGCAACAGATGGCACTTTAAAATACTCTTTTCTTATTACCACAAACCCCCGCACCCCTTCTCCTGAACAAACAACAGCATCTATTCAAATCATTTCTGGGAAAAAAAAACTATTACTCATTCCATGACTGCTAAACCTGAGCATGTGCTAAAGGTTAATGAAAAAAAAAATCATTTTACAGACGTCATAGGACCCCAACTAAGTTATTTTGGAGAAAACACATTATATGCTTTATAAATTATAACTGTTCTGAGGTTTCAAAATTGGCTATTAACCCTTAAAGTGCCAATCACAATTATTGTCATCTGCTTTGTCACCTGCTTGTGATTTTAAAAGTCATTTTTGCAAACAGTGTGGACCCAGATCAAAATGCTCCTTTAGGAGCAGTCTGATCAGGGTCCACACTGTTTGCCTGTATGCAAAAATAGGTTTGAAAAGTCTGCAAAAATATTCAGCAGACGACATAAACAGACGACATTTTCAGATGCAGTTTTTCTTGGCGCTTTAAGGGTTAAATCAGTGGTGGGTTCCCATGAATGGCTAAAACAATCAATTAACAACAACAAAACAACGAATCTTCCTTAAGCCCTATTATTATTCTGTGGCACAATTGTGAAGCTGCAACCCATAAGGTAATTTATACAGTTTTTGTGGATAAGAAAATGCATCTTATAGCTCCAAATAACTCAGATGTTGTTTTGTTGTTGTTTTTTTTTTTGTACCTGTCTGACGAACCACCAGTGGAAGGCCCGCCCATCCCAATCACCATTGATATGGTTAAGAAGGCTAATCTCTCAGATGAAGGGAGGCAAAGCACCGGGCCCATCAGGTATAGTGGTGATGATATGAGCAGCCTGTGACACATGCCCCTCCATGATCGGTGACTTTGCAGCTGCAATCATTTGCAATGGCAAGGTACCCTCTGACTGGGGGGCAGATTTTCATTGTCTGTCTCTATAAGGGTAAGGGGTATGCTTTGGAATGGGGAAAATACCGCAATCTCGAGCAGGTCATGAAAGTCCTGGAGAGGATTGTGGATGGCTCATCAGACAGTTGGTGTCAATCGACGATTCCCAGTTTGGCTTCGTCCCAGGCAAAGGCACAACAGACACAATCTTTGTTGTCAAGCAGCTGCAAGAGAAGTATCTAGCTGCCAACAAGACTCTACATGGCCTTCATAGACCTGGAGAAGGGGTTTAATCAAGTGCCTCAGAAGATCATCTGGTGGGCGCTGAGAAAACTTGGTGTGGAGGAGTGGATTGTGCGATTGGTGCAGGGGATGTATGCCAATGCGCGGAGCTGTGTCTGTGTTGGGGAGGGGTACAGTGAAGAGTTTGAAATGAAGGCCGGTGTTCACTAAGGCTTGGTACTCAGCCCTCTGCTCTTTATCATTGTGCTTGAAGCCTTGTCACGAGAGTTCCACTCTGGGGTCCCTTGGGAGGACCTCTATGCCGATGACCTTATTATCTTGCTGAATTGCTCGAGGAATGTGTCAGGAGGCTCTTGACTTGGAAAAAAGCAATGGAGGAGAAAGGACTGAAAGTAAATGCAGGAAAGATGAAGATCATGATCTGTGGTATGGGCCTGGACCTCTTGCAGAGTTCAGGCGAGTTTCCATGTGCCGTCTGTCGCACTGGAGTGGGTAGCAACAGCATCTTCTGCAACGGCTGCAAGTACTGGATGCACAAGAAATACGGTGGGCTCAAGTGCTTGACAAAGGACCTTGATTACAGGGGTACACGGTGCCAGGGAACTGCATGCCACTTGGATGGCAGACCACAGAGGGAAGTCTAAGTCAGACCTGACAAGCTGGAGGTGGTAGCTTCCTTTTGCTACCTAGGAGACATGCTCTAAGCAGCTGGTGGCTGTGAACTTTCAACCACAACACGTGAAAACTGCCTGTAAGAAGTTCAAGGAGCTGCTACCAGTTCTCTCTTCCCGCCACCTTTCTTTCAAGCCATGTGTACAGCTTTTGTGTGAGGAGCGCAATACTACATGCCAGTGAGACTTGGCCATTGACAAAGCCAAACCTCCAATGTCTGCAGCGAAATGACAGGGCAATGATCAGACAGATCTGCAATGTCAAGCCACAAGACATTGTCACCACCAGATCCACTGAGCTACTTGCCCGGCTTGGCATTAAGGATCTGGACCTCATTCTGAAGGAGAGAAGGCTCCGCTGGTATGAACATGTGGAAGGCTCCAATGGTGCAGTCAAGACAGCCTTTGACCTACAGGTTGATGGAAAGCATGGGCCTGGGAGGCCAAAGACATGATGGAAGCAGCAGACAGAAAAGGATTGCAGAGAGTAGAAACTCTCGGCTATTGACCCTCATATTAGACATACCTGGAGATCTGGTATGAGACCTGCCATACCTGCAGCAAGCCTGAGCTACCTGGAAGGGGGTCCACTGATGTGGATGTTGCCCCTGTACCTGCACGTTAATCAAAAATCCGTTGATGATGAAAATATATCTTGTGGGTAGTCAATGGAATTGCCTCTATAAGAACCCATAAGATATGTTTTTGGAGAGGCAATTCCTGTGAGTACCTACAAGATACATTGTATGTTTAAGAACAAAAATATTGAAAATTATCTTCTGAATACACCTTTATTTGGATCTATGGATGTATCAAAACATTCCATTTATCAATAGCCCTCTCTGAGCAATTCCAACGAATAGCCACAAAATATGTTTTCGTGCAACAATATTAAACAATTGTCTTCTGAATCCTCTTTACCTAAACTATGTGTGTATCAAAACAGTCCATTTATCAACAGCTCTGACAGTTCTCTGGTGATAACACCAAAACATATGTTTACGTGGAATCATGCTGAGGTTCAGTGATATTTTTTTACCACAACAGCTTTCCATTAAAGATGATGTAAACCAAATTAACTATCAACATACATGCACTGCTGTTAGAAATTGATTACTGTATTTGATCTAATTACCGCACATACCCCTATAAGCGCACAGTCAAGCAATTTCTTGGTCTTCAGATTACAGCCTGTGTGCTTTTTTCTACTTCTGTCTAAAAGCATATGTTCTTGGTACTCATTCAAATGAGTACCAACAACATATGCTTTTAGAAATTAATCAGAAAAATACCGCATAAGCATCTTAACCCTTGTCCTGCTGAACCCGGATATACCCTGCCTTTGCAAACAGTGCAGATCCAGATCAGTTGGCTTCTGAAGAAGCCAACTTACCTGGATCTGCACTGTTTGTCATTAACTTTGGAAATTTATAGCACAAATCAGGATCAAGTGTTCTGATTGGCTGATAATTAGAAGTGGGTGTGGCATCTTAATTTATTCAGCAGGACAAGGGTTAAAATAATCATGAAATATTCAGCCAATTTTTTTTTTTTTTCCACACGAGCCTAATTATTTGGGTATTTTACTTCAAGCACTTTAGTAATTTTGAAAAACCTAAGCGCACAATGCGGTAATACTTTTGAATAAAGTAGTTTTTACTCATTTATGCCAAAGCACCCATAAAAGGGACATTGGCAAATAGTGCAGACCCAGATCAAATTCTGCACTATGCTGCATCTAATCAGGCTCTACACTATTTGCAATTAGGAAAGGAATTTCTATAAAACATGGTAAAATACAAACTTACCATACACTCCTAATACGGAAATGAACTGTCCAAAGAGCCAAGGTAGCTGAGTTCACTCGGAATAAATGGGTTAAAGATCATTTTCAAAGGATATTCAAATTATTGTCAATGGTATATTATGACGAAAGGACATTAAGATCGTCATTTTGTTGAAAACCGCATTAAAAAATTCAAATCTGTTCAAAAGTTACAGCAGTTTGAGAATGAGGTATACCTACTTTACTCTTAGAGTACTCTACCTTGATTTTGTCTTATTCTTACCCATAATGCAGCATTCTGTGGTGTCAACAAAGCTTTAAGATCTTTAACCCTTAAAACTCCAAGAAAACCTGCATCTGAAAATGTCGTCTGTTTATTTCGTCCTCTACATCTTCTTGCAAACTTTTCAAACATACTCTAGAGGAGCAGTCTGATCTGGGTCCACACTGTTTGCAAAAATGACTTTAAAAATCACAAGCAGATGACAAAGCCGACGACAATTGTTGTGATTGGCGCTTTAAGGGTTAAATGAATTTTAAAATGCTGAAACTGACCATTTATTTTGCATGCATAAAAGATTGATTATCAAATCTGGTTAACATTAGTGAATAATCATCATTCTGCATAAAATCTAGACATATAATTGCAAAATTCAACGCCTAATTTTAATTCAAAATAAAATTTTAAAATATTTATTGCAATATCTTTTGTTTTTAGTGCTAAAATGGTGACTAGAAATTCTATAAAACTGACTTACACTTTTTGCATCATGTTTTACCATTCGACATTTGCAAAAATTCAAATTGAAATAAATTTTGAAAATATTTATAATTTAAATTTACCGCTCTTTATAGGAGATATTAGAACAAACCATTTGCACATATCATATCAGTTAAGTGTCACTGTTTCAGAAGGTTAAGAATTTGAATATCTGTTATGAAATAGTAGATATTTCAATATTTAAAAAAAGTTTAAAATTTTAACGTTCAGCTATGACATCATCAAAGACCCTCATGAATATAAATCAGGCAGGTTTTAGCTGTTGCCTTTTGGCCATGAAATTTCAAGTCACCAGATCTCCGAAATGAATAAAGATAATTTGATTCGGTTTGTTGTATTTTCTTCCTTGCAAAATGGCCTATCCTACTCTTATAGAATTAAGCACCTTTGTAATCAACCTTTAAGGGAAAGGACACACTTTCAGGGGAAGCAATTCTGTCTAAATTGTTTAGCCTCCCTTTGAAAAGGATCTCCTCTCAGATGAAAGAATTTGCTCCTTTGGGAAGGGAAAGAATTTGTTGCCTCAGGAAGGGTAAGAAATTGCTCCCTTGGGGAGCAAATTCTTTTCTCTTTATATTACTTCAAATATTTAGAGTAAACACAGTACTCTTATCCAGAGCTCCAGATAAGGCACTTTTTTTCAAAACAGACATGTTATTCTTCTTATTTCTCCATGAAAACATAAATTGTGGAACTCATTAGAGGCATCTCAGCACTTTCTTATTTCTCCATGAAAACATATGTTGTACCCTAGTACTCATTAAAAGCACCTTGCTAAGGCACTTCTAATAAGTACCACAACAAAATAAGAAAAATAATTACTGATACTCCTTTCTATCTAGAGCTATGCTTATCTGCATGGATGCTCTATTTCTACTTTGATCTAAGTTTACAGGAAACCCATGGGGAGTATAGGAATCAATGAAAAAATATTAAGAAACATTGATAGTTGATATTTTGTAACAAAGTCAATAAGAGAGATGACCCATAACAACTTCTACATAAAAACCCATAAGAATAGGAAAATTCTTGTCAAACTTGAAATGTGCATTTTTTGCTGCTATATATAAGCTTTGGAGACTGGCTTAAAATGTATACTATAAACCAAGATTTTTCATGGCCCAAACCCCTGAGGAGCTAACTCTTTTGCTTATCAATAGGACCCTGGATATCTATAATCTCTACTAGATAAATATTTGGACACTTCACTGCTTACCAGGGCTTATAAAGCTGACAAATGCAAACAGGTCTGTCATTAACAATAATATTTTCAGAAATCACTGATCAATGAATTCAGCCTTTTCCATAAAAAATGAGCTGGGGACAGCATTTACAACAAGACTGCATGTGTGCCCAGTGAAGACTCCGATCAGCCTGCACATCAGTAAAATCTTTGAAGGGCACTCAGTGGGTAACCAATGACCCAGTGTCTTCAAGCCAACAGCTAGGTCTGATTAGACTATGCAGATGCACAAGCTGACCTGTCTTTGCTGGGCACACATGCAATCTTGTTGGAAATGCTGTGCTCTGGCTCAAATGGTACAGTTGAACCATTTATTCTAGATATGGGTAGTTTGAGTCACTGAGGGTTAATCATAGTGCCAGTTTGGGAGATAAATAGGAATTATATATGGATGTCTATAAAATAATGGTATGTCGAGTGTTCTCATTAGAATTGCCTGAATGAGGCAATTGTAATCAGTGCACACAACATACATTTACTTGAGGAAATAGGAAAAATTCTAAAACATACATGTACCTAAAAATTTGTTTTCTTGAGCTATAGGAAGAATGAATTTCCTTGGGACTCAAAAAGTTTGAATCAGCCATGGTAAATGAGTCATCGAGTCATTGGTTTTCGAGTCATTAACCCTTGTCCTGCTGAACCTAGATTTACCCTACCTTTACAAACAGTGTAGATCCTGATCAGTTGGCTTCTTTCAGTGAAGAAGCCAACTGATCTGGATAGGCACTGTTTGCCATTTAAGTATGTGAATTTTTAGCAAAAATGCAGATCAAGAAATCTGATTGGCTGAAAATTAGAAGTGAGTGTGGCATCTTATTTTATTCAGTATGACAAGTGTTAAGGTTTTACTGCATTTTCTGTACCAATTAAGTTCCAGAAAATGTACATCCTACACAGCACCAGGTCATGAGAAACACAACAGACAATGGTCATCACAATTATTCAATTACACCACAACCTCTTTATAACACTATTGTTGGGGTCCATAGCATAAACCATGTTAGTTAAACAAACGTGGGATATCCACACAAAAATGTATAGATTATATTGAAAAATGACTATTTATGGTCATTTTTCAATATAATCTATACATTTTTGGGATCCATCTTTGAACCGTGTTATATCCAAAACCGTGTTCAATTATAACACAACCTCTTTATAACACTATTGTTGGGGTCCATAGCATAAACCGTGTTAGTTAAACAACCGTGTTATATCCAAACAAAAATGTATAGATTATATTGAAAAATGACCATTTATGGTCATTTTTCAATATAATTTATACATTTTTGGGATCCATCTTTGAACCGTGTTATATCCAAAACCGTGTTCAATTACAACACAACCTCTTTATAACACTATTGTTGGGGTCCACAGCATAAACTGTGTTAGTTAAACAACCTTGTTATATCCAAACAAAAATGTACAGATTATATTGAAAAATGACCATTTATGGTCATTTTTCAATATAATCTATACATTTTTGGGATCCATCTTTGAACTGTGTTATATCCAAAACCGTGTTCAATTACAACACAACCTCTTTATAACACTATTGTTGGGGTCCATAGCATAAACCGTGTTAGTTAAACAACTGTGGTATATCCAAACAAAAATGTATAGATTATATTGAAAAATGACCATTTATGGTCATTTTTCAATATAATCTATACATTTTTGGGATCCATCTTTGAACCGTGTTATATCCAAAACCTTGTTATAACGAACCGTGTTATAAAGAGGTTGTAGTGTATTATCATATTTTTTTTATTTGGTGTTTTATTGCCCAGTCAACACTATCAAGACCATGTTGAGCCTGTCAGTTAAACTGCAGTAAAATATCACCCTTCATCTCCATATAGAAATAATGTTGAAAACAAAGCATTAATATTTATTTTTACTTATGTTGTGGTACTCCTCAGAAGACTTGCCAAGTCACAATGTTTCCTTATTATTTAGCAATGAGTAACCACAATGGAGAAATACGATACTGTTTCTCATGCTTTGCAATATTATTTCAATATACCGAGATTAAGAATGATACTTAAAAGCTCTGTGCAATAATTGGCCAGACAGGGAGAAATAAGAAAAATATTTATCCAGATACTCCTCTTATCTAGAACCATGTATAGAAAAAAAAAACAAAAAAACTTTATTCTATCTTGATCATTATTAAGCTTTACTACTCTCTGGGCCAATTCAACATATGACAAGTTGATGATATTTTGCCTCGAAAACAGGATTTGACATTTCATGCACACTGGAGATGTCAACACATGTTTTCTGAGAAAAATAGGGATAGTATTTCAGTAAGTTGTCTGCTGAAAATTTTACCTAGAATGATAAGTGTTAAGGACATTTTTTTTTTTTTTGCACCGAAATCAACTTGAAGAAGGCAATTCTAATGTATACACACATAGTATGTTTTAGTGCAAAATTAAAAAAAAAGATTTATCTTGAATACTTTTATCATTTGGATCCATAACTTGCAAATACTGAATTTACCCTGTATGACCTAAATCAATTGAAAGGATGTGAAAACCAAAAATTACTTCACAACTGTAAGTGCCCCAGCCTCTTTTGATCTTAACCCTTGTCCTGCTGAACCGGATATATCCTGCCTTTACAAACAGTGTAGATCCAGATCAGTTGGCTTCTGAGCCAAATGATCTGGATCTGCACTGTTTGCCATTCAGTATGGGAATTTATATCAACAATCTGGATCAAGTAACCTGATTGGCTGAAAATTAGAAGTGGGCGTGGCATCTTAATTTATGCAGCAGGGCAATGGTTAACTGCAACAATCACAGCTCCAGATAAGGCATGTTTTTCAACCTAAATATGCTGATTTTTTTTTTTTTTGTCATATTTCTGTATAAAAACATATGTTGTAGGAACTCATAAGAAGTGCCTTGGTGAGGCACTTCTTATAATACCAACAGAATATTTTTCATGGAGAGATCAGAAAAATATTTATCCTGGATACTTCTCTTATCTGGAACTATGAACAATGCATCTAAAAATAATAATCTTTTACTGTATCCTCATAACCCATTATAATGTGATTGAGAAAACACAAGCATTTAGTCTATTTACAAGTTAGAAATACACTGCCAGCAAAGATTCTGGAAATTAAGTCAAACCCATGACTTGTATGCTTCATCTATCATATAGAGCCACAGGAAAATGTATGTTGTGGACAGTCATTGGAATCAATTTAGTGAGGCAATTCCAATGAGTATCCACAATGTAAGTTTTTGTGGGGCAATATATAGCTTCTGATAAGGCAAAGTTTTCAAACAAAAAGTACTGGGCCCAGTTGTTCAAAGCATGGTTAGCTTAACGAGCTTGTTAAGGGTCATTTTGTTAACTGTTTTAGTGGATTCAATATACAATATTCTGATATTTTTTGCTGAAAAAATGTGAGTAGCTTTTGCACTGCAAAAGCTACTCACATTTTTTCAGCAAAAAATTTCAGCATATTTGCATATCACTCGATGTAAATTTTAACGAATCCTTAACTAACGACGTCGTTAGCTTTGAACAATTGGGCCCTGGTATTTATATCTCCCCTAAGGCCCCTTACCTATGATATATTGTTTTCACTTCGTGATTTTTTGTCCCTAGACGGTTTTTTTTAACCCTTTGTTGAGCCGAACCACTGTACCTGTCCATATAGTGTATATGTCAAATTGTGCGTATTACCCTGAAAGTTAGGGGTGGTCCAGTGTGGCCAGTGTGTTGTGTTCTTACATCACCAGGGCATCAAACTGCTATTGGCTTACTGTTGGGCAAAGCCTGCTATCCTTGTAGCAAATAAGGGCATTGGGGGAATATTTTTATTTCTTCTGTTTCTTCACTTTCATTCCTGTTCCTCTTTCTTCCCTGTTCCTCTCTTTCATCTCCTCTACTATCTCTTCTATCCCTTTTCTTCCTTTCTCTGGGAGACGACACAAAATGACCCACAAGGGTTGACGTGTCGTTTCACCCCAACACAATCAATGACCTGGAAGTGAACTTATTAAAAAAAAAATGTTACACTTGGTGGCTAATTATCGAGTAATTAACGATTAACTACTGCATTTAATTAAAATTGAGTCGGTGAAATTTCTGTGGCTTGGAAAGCAGGCAGGAACCACACTATTGTTTTTCCATTTAACTAAGATCTATAACTAGTTCACGAGTTTACATTCAAAAGTTTCCGTTAGTCGCACGGTAAGGTCTGTCAACGGGCTTCGGTTAATTTCGTCTGCATCCGGTAAATGGCAGTTATTTTTAGAGAACACAAATGTATGTTCTAGCTAGATCTTTTTCACTCACTGGCAAGTGCAAATGAAACTCATAATTATTGTAGAATGCAATGTATGAATTTTCTGGATAGCATCAAGGCCGAGTTTAATGAAGAAAGAGGAATGTTAGCTAATATTTCTAATGTTACCTAACCCTTAAAATGCCAATCACAACAATTGTCATCTGCTTTGTTGTTATAGCTCACCCGAGCAGGAAGTGCTCAAGGTGAGCTGTTGTGATCAGTCAATGTCCACTGTGCCTCGTGCGTAGTCCATCGTGCAGAGTCAACAATTTGCTTTAAAAGCTCTTCCTACACCCCTGGGCAAATTGACCTGAATCTTGGTAGGAAGCATCAGATCATGTGCTCTTGAAATGAGGTAAAATCTCTGATGACCTTCAGTGTAACAGAGCCCTCCATATAGATATATAAAACAACACACACATGATAGACACATATGGTTATTTGTGTTATGGATATTTTGGTAGTCAATTGTCCAGAAATCGCCACAGGAAGGGTCAAAAATGGGTGGTCACGCATTAAAGCTGTAAGTTTTGTTATTATTTAGATCTAATGTGTGACCGCCGATTTTCGACCCTTCCAATGGCAATTTCTGGACAATGCTGCATTGACAACCATAATCCATATAACACAAATAACCATATGTGTTCATCGTGTGTGCAGGATGATAGGCTGAACTTCTAGCAAAGCTCAAAATTAAATAAAGGACAAATAACACCACAAATTTTCACGTTTTCTATGGCTTTCGGTACATCTTCAGCATGTGAAAAATAATTCAGCCAATATGCCTGAAGTAGGTGGTCTGAGATTTACTCCACAGACACTGATATCAATGGGCTGTTGAATGTAATTCCCCATTTTTTAAATAATTTTCTCAATACATTGATATCGCTCACGAAACACAGAAAATACAAAGTTTGTTTACCTTTTTGAGTCATCAAATTTGAAACCGGGCATCGCTCTAATTGTTTCACATTCTTAACCGATGGTTACGCATTCATTTGTTTGGTAGGTGTGCTGAAGCCCTCTGTCCTAATTAGAGTTTAACCATTTGCACTGGCTGGGCTAATTCAGCAGATGACCAACTGACTGTATTTTCCTTATTTTACTCAGAAAATAGGGCCTGACATTTTATGGAACTGGTCTTCTTAGGAGAAAATCAGCCTAGGAGACAATATGTCATGAAACGTAGTCTTCTTTTCTGGGAATAAAAGCATCGCAGACAATGCATGATACCCCAACACTGCAGGATAACAAAACATGTAGAGAAGATGGCTGCATTTGATATGTAACAACTCCAGGGCTCTCACACCCTTTTTTGGGAATGGGGCCAGGGCTTTTAGAATTGGGAAAATCAGTGGTGTTTTGAATAAAATTGGGAAAAAAATGTAATTTTCTACATGTATGTTTAACATTTCTGTTGTTAGATTTTCAAAAATCATCCCATGAGATAATTCTAATGAATACCCACATGTTTTTGTATGGAGACATTCAGAAAATTATCCTTCATTTATCATCAAATACCCTACTTGTCTGTTCCACACAACTTCACAGGACAGAATGTAACAAAGAATTTCACTTCTGACAGGTGCCTTGTTTGCGAAACATGGCCAAAAACAATCGGCGGAAATCTATCTGGGTATGAAACACAAAAAACGACTGAATGATCAACAGTTATTTGCAGGACTCATAAAATAATATCATCATATGGTTATCTTTCTATCTAAGCAAAACATTAATTGATACGCAATAGTTGTCACACAAACTGAGAATACATTATCAGATCGCCACGCGATTCGCTCTTCACTGGAAGACAATGTAACAGCCAGTACATTGTTCGGTACCACAGCAAAATAGAAAGATCGTTTGGGAAGGAAGTTGGGGCCAAAATTCAGAATAAAATTGACTAAACCCTTTTCTTTCTTGACACCGTAGCAAAACAGAAAGATAGTTTCGGAAGGAAGTTGGGGCTAAAATTCGGAATAAAATTAAAGGGGAACGCAACCTTAAAAGGTATTGTGCTTTAAAGTAAAGAACTTTACAAACAATGAATTTTGACACAAATTTGATCAAAATCGGTGGAAAATTAAGTAAGTTATAGACAAATGAATATTTTAACATTGGTGGAATGGGTGTCACAATTTTGAATATTTAATGAGATTTCATAAAAATTAAAATTCGTTTCATAAAGGTAGTTATTCTCATAAAGTTAGTTTATTTTGGGGGAAATGATTTCTTGTCACTAGAGTTAAAAGATTATAAAAATCTATAGCAAAATTATTCTTAAAAACCCTTTAAAATTTTGTTTTGCATATTTAATTTGGGCCGTGTGGCGTCATAATGCCTACATTATGGCGGCATCCATGATAGCCATTTTAAATATATTCAAACCACCATAACATCCTTATTTCTAGGCCCACTTTTAAAACTCTTGCATCAAAATAAATGGCTTTTAAGCACTTTACTCCAAGATATACTTACAACTTATATTGCATTCCCCTTTAATAATCTCAACACTTTTCTTTCCGTCTCCAACTTCCTTCTGAATGACAAAAAGAAAATGTGGTGAGATTATTAATTTTATTTCAAATTTCGGCTCTAACTTCCTTCCGAAACGATTTTTCTGTTTGCTTTGTCACAGGAACATGTGTACCAAGAGATTATTTATTTTATTCCGATTTCTGTCCCGACTTCCTCCCAAAACGATCTTTTGGTTTTGCTACAATGCCAGAACATAATGTACCGGTTTTTATGATTTCTGTCCCGACTTCCTCCCGAAACGATCTTTTGGTTTTGCTACGGTGCCGGAACATAATGTACCAGTTTTTATATTAGCTGTCATTGAAATGACAGCAATTCAGAATAAAACTAATAATGAAAATAAACACTCCCTGGTCAAAAAAAAAAAAGAAATTATATTACCTTTACTAGAGGTTTTAATGCATTTTTGCAACTGACACAACTTCAATTTTCTCGGACCAAGCAGACTTGGTCAGATTGGGAATTTTTCTTCTGGAATTGGGAAAAAAAACATACTATTTGGCATTGGGTATAGGGCCTAATTTCACCCCCAGATTTCGGTGATCGAGAGCTGTGAACTCTACCAAATAAAAACGTGAAACGACAATACCCCGCCATTATCATGTTGTGGGCAGAAAACTCTATCAAAAATTGACGAAATTTGCCCATTAGCAATCCTAAATCAGATCTCTACAATATCAATGCACATACCAAGTTTGGTGAAAATCCATTGACATTTACTCAAGTTATCATCCAGAAATGAAAATACAGATGAATGGATGACAGATGGATTGATGGACAGATACACTGACAACCAACGTGGTACCATAATACCCTGCCACTATCGTGTGGTGGGGTACAAAAATTTGTGTACTATAACCTCAAAACAATATATGCTGTATCACTTCATATTCTTAACTGGTACTGCTGAAAACTGTAGGAGTTAGCCTGAAAGCAAGTGAGGATATTCTAATAAGTAATAACTGAATGAAAATTTGGCTGCAATTCTCCACATCTTCTTTCTATGCAACAACATACACAAATAACACCTTAATCAGATGAAAGCTATAGAAGGAGTGAGCTGGAAATGAAATGATGCTTGAACAATCTTTAAAGTGCTATAACTCTATAAAAATTTGGTGTACTGTATCCTCAAAACAATATGCGCTGCATCACCTCATAGTCAAACTGTCCACCATGTTTGAACTAGTTCAGATGAAAATTGTATGAGGAGTTATCTGGAAACAAAGTCAAGTCTGAAAAACTCTTTAAATAAAAAGTGTGATAACTATCAAAATTTGGTGAACTGTAACCTCAAAAGAATATGAAATTAGGTGCACTGTAACCTGGCTGCAATTCTCCACATCTTCTTTCTATCCAACAACATACACAAATAACACCTTGATCAGAAAGCTATAGAAGGAGTGAGCTGGAAATGAAATGATGCTTGAACAATCTTTAAAGTGCTATAACTCAATAAAAATTTGGTGCACTGTATCCTCAAAAGAATATGCGCTGCATCATCTCATAGTCAAACTGTCCACCATGTTTGAACTAGTTCAGATGAAAATTGTATGAGGAGTTATCTGGAAACAAAGTCAAGTCTGAAAACTCTTTAACCCTTGTCCTGCTGAATAAATTAAGATGCCACACCCACTTCTAATTTTCAGCCAATCAGGTTACTTGATCCAGATTGTTGTTATAAATTTGTATACTTGATGGCAAACAGTGCAGATCCAGATCAGTTGGCTTCTGAAGCAAAACAGGGTATATCCAGGTTCAGCAGGACAAGGGTTAAATAAAAAGTGTGATAACTATCAAAATTTGGTGAACTGTAACCTCAAAACAATACACTCTGTACAAGCTTAAGGTCTAACGAGATCCCACAAAAACTGTAGTAGGAGTTATTCCGAAACAAAGTGCAAACTGATGGACGGACAGATGGACAAACAGACTTCAGAGGGTATAGCATAATACCCCGACACTATTGTGTGGGGGGTACAAAAATGAGAAAAGCATTTAAAAAATCTGCAGAAATTTTTACCCAGCATGCTATGGTAAATGTCTTAAAATTTCGAACACAAACATGTCTGACAAAATAGCAAATGCAAATAAAGCAGTCTGATCAGGGTCTACACTGTTTGCCATTCCACTAGTGTTTTAAAAACTACTGCATAATAATGCAAAATTTAGGCTAAAATAGTATGAAATTCTAGGACATTTACGGTAATGGTTTAATGATGTCTCATCACCTTCTAACACCTTAACTGTGAGCTGCACCAATTGAAAAAGACACTTTCAAGGAAATCTGAACAGCAAACACCTATCTATGCAATCTAATATTTTTAGGATCACTTTGGTTGCACAGATTTTAACCCTTGCTTGGTTGCACAGATTTTAACCCTTGCTAAGCAAATTTGTAGCAGACAACATTCTAAAACTGATTTTCTTATTTTTCAGAGAAAATAAAAAGACATGACATATTCATCTAAATTTATATATATATATAATGGTGGCAATGCTGGGATATTTTTTGCCATCTCCACAGAACCATACTGTAGAATGTCAATGTCACAAACAGGCTTGGGACCATAAACATTAGTTCTAGCCAAAGGACATTTCAACCACCCAGGGTTGGTTTCAGCATGAAACTACCAGTCAGGACAGAGGCATTAATTCCGATAACCTATGGTAAATGAGCCATCACGGTTTAAGCCACTCATCTGAAGTGCTTTGAGTAGCCGCAACCTATGTTTTTATGGAGAACCAGAGAAAATCATACCAGAACTATCAACAAATACTTCTCTTTAACACTTAGCATGCTGGGTAAAAAATTCAGCATGCAATAATTTAATTTTTTTTTCTAATTTTACCCAGAAAATAAGATCTGACATTTCAAGCAACTGTCTCCTGAGGAGACAATTTGCATGAAATGTCAGTCTGTTATCTTGAAAAAAAAAAAAAAAAAAATAAGAAACATATTTCAAAATGTATTCCGATGAAAAGTTTTCCCATCACACTGAGCATTAAGAAGTCCTCTGGTTAGAAGACCTTTTTTCTTTGAGATGGCCCACCTAAAGTAATCTTGACCAGTGTATCCCCTTCAGGCAATGAAAGGTCATAAAATAGTCCCAGATAAGCTGTAACCAAATAAAGATAAATATTTCTTTTATTCTCCATAAAACCTATGTTTTGGGTACTCTTTAGTTTTCACCCTGTTTTGATGGTGAAATAAGAAAAAATATTCCACAATTATCATCAAATATTCATCCTTAACCCTTGTCATGCTGAACCCTGATATACAGTACCCTGCCTTTACAAACAGTGTAGATCCAGATCAGTTGGCTTCTGAAGCCAACTGATCTGGATCTGCACTGTTTGCCATGAAGAATGGGAATTTATAGCAACAATCTGGATCAAGTAATCTGACTGGCTGAAAATTAGAAGTAGGCATGGTATCTTAATTTATTCAGCAGGACAAGGGTTAAACAAGTCCTATGATATCATATCTACCATAATTATCTGGACACCTTATCTTCTAATCTACTTGCCCTTAAATTTGAACAAGTCTATTTTACAACATGCTGATGTCTCTAGAAACCATTATGAAAACAAGCCTATTTAAATATGCTGAAAATTTTACCACCAAAAATTGAAAAATTTCAGATAAAAATTCTGATATTTTTCATATTTCTGCTCAAAACATACATGTAGATTGTTGGTACTCATTAGAACTGCCTCGATGAGGCGGTTCTAACAAGTACCCACAGTGTATGTTTTTGAGCAGAAATAAGAATTAGAAATGTGTCCATATGACACAGATGCCCCCGCCCAGGGTTCATCCTCACCCACATGCAGGCATTTTGCAAAACATGAAATTGAAAAAAGGGCCATAACTCTCATAATAAATGGCAGATTTTACCCTAAATCGAGCTTGACCTGTATTTTATGATTATATACCTGTGTATAAAATATGAATCCAATACACCAATCTTTTTTAAAACAAATATCGAAAGGAAAACAATTTTTGCAGGTGAAAAAGGGTCTTAACTCCCATAATAATGGGTGGATTTTACCCTAAATCGAACCTGACCTCTACCTTTATGATTATATATATACCTGTGTATTAAATATGAATCCAATACTCTAATGTTTTCAAAAAATATCAAGTAGAAACTATTTTTCAATGTTGAAAAAGGCCGTAACACCAAAAATAATTGGTGGCTTTTACCCTAAATCGAATTTGACCTATATTTTATAATTATATGCTCATGTATAAAATATGAATCCAATTCACTAATCTTTTCAAAAGTTATGGAACAGAAACCATTTTTCAAAGTTGAAAAAGGGCCATAACTCCCAAAATAATTGGTGGATTTTACCCTAAATCAATCTTGACCTACATTTTATGATTATAGACCAGTGTGTAAAATTTGAATCCAATACACAATCTTTTCAAAAGATATTGAATGGAAACCATTATTCAACTATTCTTCAACGTTGAAAAAGGGCCGTCTTCAAAAATAATTGGTGGATTTTACCCTAAATCGAAGCTGACCTATATTTTATAATTACATGCTCATGTATAAAATATGAATCCAATACACTAATCTTTTCAAAAATTATGAGACTGAAACCATTTTCAGAAGTTGAAAAAGGGCCATAACTCCCAAAATAATTGGTGGATTTTACCCTAAATCAAACTTGACCTACATTTTATAATTATATACCTGTGTATAAAATTTGAATCCAATATACCAATCTTTTCAAAATATATCGAACTGAAACCATTTTTCAAAGTTGAAAATTTTTCAAAGTTGAAAAAGGGCCATAACTCCAAAACTAATTGGTGGATTTTACCCTAAATCAAACTTGACCTACATTTTATGATTATATACCTGTGTATAAATTTCAATCCAATATGCCAATCTGTTCAAAAGATATCGCACGGAAATGATTTGTGTTACGTACGAGACGGACATACGTACGGACAGCGGTGATACTATATGCTCTCCCATTGAAAATGGCGGGGGCATTAAAATATGTTTACCCCTGTAGACCCAGTTTTTCTATATAAAAGTGGGGTTTAAGAGGGTCAACATTATATATGCATGTTTTCATGATGGCTGCTTAATGAATGCAAAACAGTGCAGACCCTGACCAGATACCACATTCTAGTGAATCTGATCTAGGTCTACACTACTCTGGTCTATCTGCCTAAATACTGGTAAACAAGGTGCTACCATATTAATCCTATATATTGGGACACCCTAACTCCTTACCATATTTGCCCTAAAATTTTAAACCAAACCGTTGCACTACCTTCTGATGTGTACAAAAAATTGTCGGATGAGTGGCAAACAGTATAAACCCTGTATTCTGTGGCATCTGATCTGGGTCTACACTGTTCGCTCAAACATGTCTGTCCCAAAACTTAGGGTTGTTAGCTTTTATGTCTTTTTCACTTCAAGATCACTCTCTGGGCAAATTCAGCAGACGTCAAACTGATGATGTTTTTCTTATTTTCCCCAGAAAGTCGACGTGATGTTTCATGTAAATTGTCTTGCATGAAATAACAAAGCTTGTTTTCTGGGAAAAATAAGATATTTCAAAATGTCAGCTGTAGAATGTTTTACCCAGCATGCTAAGTGTTAAATTTTTAATGGTCAATCATACCTTAAAGTAAGGGCACTTTTTCCGTTAAGTTACATCAATATTTTTCAGCTTTTCCACAAAACAAGTTGTGGGTCATGGGCAACAAAAGGAATTAGTCCACAGGTCTAGATAAGAGTGGGTATCAGGTGAATAGTTTTCTTATTTCTCGATGAAAAAAATATGTTATTAGTAGCGCCTCGCTGAGGCACTTCTAATGAGGTTTTTCTTATTTTCCCCAGAGAATCGACGTGATGTTTCATGTAAATTGTCTTGCATGAAATGTCAAAGCTTGTTTTCTGGGAAAAATAAGAAATTTCAAAATGTCAGGTGCCGATAGTTTTACCCAGCATACTAATTGTTAAATTTTTAACGGTCAACCATACCTTAAAGGGAGGGCACTGTTTCCGTTAAGTTACATCAATATTTTTCAGCTTTTCCACAAAACATGTTGTGGGTCACAGGCAAGAAAAGGAATTAGTCCACAGGTCTAGATAAGAGTGGGTATCAGGTAAATAATTTTCTAATTCCTCAACGAAAACATGTTAATATGGTTAAGAAGGCTATCTCACAGATGAAGGCTGGCAAAGCACCGGACCCATCAGGCATAGTGGTGGAGATGATATGAGTCGCCAGTGACATGAGCGCCTCCATGATCCATGATCTCGCAGTTGCAATCATTCGTGATGGCAAGGTACCCTCTGACTGGGAGCAGAGTTTCATTGTCTGCCTCTACAAGGGAAAAGGGGATGCATTGGAAAGAGGCAACTACCGCAGTCTCAAGTTGACAGAGCAGGTTATAAAAATCCTGGAGAGGATTGTGAATGGCCTCATCAGACAGTTGGTGTCAATTGACAATTCCCAGTTTGGCTTCGTCCCAGGCAGAGGCACTACAGACGCAATCTTTGTTGTCAGGCAGAAGTATCTAGCTGCCAATAAGAGACTCTACATGGCTTTCGTAGACCTGGAGAAGGTGTTTGATCGAGTGCATCGGAAGGTCATCTGGTGGGCGCTGAGAAAACTTGGTGTGGAGGAGTGGACTGTGTGACTGGTGCAGGGGATGTATACAAATGCGGGGAGCTGTGTCCGTGTTGGTGAGGGGTACAGTGAAGAGTTTGAAGTGAAGGATGGTGTTCACAAAGGATCAGTACTCAGCCCACTGCTCTACATCATTGTGCTTGAAGCCTTATCACGAGAATTCCGCTCTGGGGTCCCCTGAGAGGACCTCTATGCCGATGACCTTGTTATCATTGCTGAATCACTTGAGGAATGTGTCAGGAGGCTCCTGACTTGGAAAGAAGCAATGGAGAAGAAAGGACTGAGAGTAAATGCAGGAAAGACAAAGATCATGATCTGCAGTACGGGACTGGACCTCCTGCAGAGTTCAGGTGAGTTTCCATGCGCTGTCTGTCGCACTGGAGTGGGCAGCAACAGCATCTTCTGCAATGGCTGCAAGCACTGGGTGCACAAGAAATGCAGTGGGTTCAAGCGCTTGAAAAAGGACCCTACTACAGATGTACACGGTGCCAGGTAACCGCACGCCCCTTGGATGGCAGACCACAGAAGGAAGTCCAGGTCGGACCTGACAAGCTTGAGGTGGTAGTTTCCTTTTGCTACCTAGGAGACATGCTCTCAGCAGCAGGTGGCTGTGAACTCTCAATCACAACACGAACTGGAAGCAGTTCTAGGATCTGCTATCAGTTCTCTCTTCACGCCACCTCTCTTTCAAAACACCTGGCCGTGTGTACAGCTCTTGTGTGCGGAGCACAATGCCCCATGCCAGCGAGACTTGGCTATTGACAAAGCCGAACCTCCAGCATCTGCAGCGAAATGATAGGGCAATGATCAGACAGATCTGCAATGTCAGACCGCAAGACATTGTCACCACTAGGTCCAATGAGCTACTTGTGTGGCTTGGCATTGAGGATCTGGACCTCATTCTGAAGGAGAGAAGACTCCGATGGTATGGACATGTGGAACGCTCCAATGGTGCAGTCAAGACACCCTTTGACATACAGGTTGATGGAAAGCATGGGCCTGGGAGGCCCAAAATGACTTGGAAGAAGCTGACAGAGAGGGATTGCAGAGAGTGGAAGCTCTCGGCTATCAACCCTCATGACAGACGTACCTGGAGATCTGGTGTGAGATCTGCCATGTGTGCAGCAAGCCAGCTATCTGGAAGGGGGCCCACTGATGTGGATGCCGCCCTTGTCCCTGCATGTTAATCAAAAATCTGATTATGATGATTATGATGAATAAATAATAATATAAGGAAATAGAATAGTATTGTATGCCGATAATGCAAAACACTGTTGAGATGAATACCAAAACACAGTTGAGACAAACCCCAATAATTATGTCATCATGCACCCTGCAGTATATTTTTAGCAGAGGTAGATTGTAACCTGCATTTGTGATATTGTTTCTGCCCAAATAACCAACAGAGCAGGAAAGCAATATGTGATTTTTTTTTTCACCTAGACACTTTCAATATGTAATAGATAAATGAAGGGATTATAAATGAAAAACAATCAGCGGTAATATGTTTATTCAAAACAAACGATAAGTTCAATTTATGAGATAACAGACCAAAAATATGCAAAACAGTGAACACAAATATGACAAATTGTCTTTTATGATTGGTGTCATTTTCAGCCGTGGTTCACTGCCTTGGACCCCAGCATCCATGTTATATTGGCGTTGCAGTTACTTAATGTCAAACAGTGTAGATCCAGATCTGATCAGTGTGCTTCTTCAGAAGCAAACTGATCTGGACCTTACTGTTTGCAAAGGCAGAGCATATCCGGGTTCAGCAGGACTAGGATTAATGCATAACTCTTGATAAGATTATTTTTTTTAACCAAAACATATGGGTATTAACTATTTTCTTATTTCTTGATGAAAACATATGCTGTAATTGTAATCATTACAAATATTAGAAGTCTGCCTGTCTTTTCATGTAAACAATGTCACCCTCAGTGCTTCAAAGAAGTCAGATGAATCCAAATGATTTGTTTAAACGGTTTCCAACAATACTGTTTTTTGACAAAGCTGCAGTAAAGCAGATTTTTAACCCTTGTCATGCTGAATAAATTAAGATGCCACGCCCACATCTAAATTTCATCCAATCAGTTAATTTGATCCAGGTTGTTGATAGGTATTTAAATTCTGAATGGCAAACAGTGTAGATCCAGATCAGTTGGCTTCTTCACTGTTTGCAAAGGCAGGGTATATCCGGGTTCAGCAGGACAAGGGTTAAATCATTTTCTTTTACTACTTTTATTTAAAGTTTAAATTTATGGTTAAAATATGGAGGTAATGTACCATTTTTTTTTTCTCCAAGGGTGAAGTATTGCGACACAATCAATAGTCCTCCATTCAATGAAACATGTAACTAAAGCTTGGCAAATATCTATAAGTAAGGCTTCTATCTGTAAAAAGTAGGACAGATTATATATCCAATTTTAAAGTTTTACCAATTTTTTTCTTATCTACCATTGGGTATACCGAAAATATTGTGAAGCAAAAATTCAGCACCAGCTGCACCTAGTACTGATAACTTCCACAGCAGGATAAGGGTTAATGTATACAGAAACAAGGAAGACTCAGATCTGCCTGAACATCCATGCAATCTCATCAGGACCTTCACTAAAAACAACAACATAAAATCACTTCATCTGAATGCAAGGACATGCAGGCTTTTCTAAATCATTTATGGTATATACAATCAAACATATCTGAAAGGCAATCATCTGTACTAAGAGGCCAAATTTTCATGTCCCATAACAATTAAACAGGTGTACATTTACCTGTTCTAAGCAAGCACCTACTTTCAGCACCTAATTTTTGGCTTTCCCACATCAATGGGTGTTTGCTTAAAACCGGCATGACTATGTATCAAGCACCATTTTTGCATAATAGCTAACATTAATCTACATCCTGACAGGACAACAAAGTCTGAAAATAAAATTACCAAAACTACTCACTATTCCATTCTCATACCACAGCATGGCATGATTTCGTGACAGGACCTTACAGTCAAAGATTCCATTATTTGGTGCTGGCCTTGCTCGAGCCACAGAGCGGCCAATTTTCGCTGGTTCATGCAGAGATATGTGCCTCTCCTGGAAGGGGTGTGAGTTTTGTCGACACGTCAAGATGGTGAGTGCCGACATACTGTTGTGTAAATCTACCTCCTCTTCAACCTAAAATGCAGACAAAACAGATCTTGATCCATAGCCCAAAGCAGAAGGGATATCCAGATAAGCATTTTTTTATTTCTCCATGAAAACATATGTTGTGGGTACTCATTAGAAGCAACTGACTGAGGGGCTTCTAACTAGCACCCACAATACGGTAAATGTCCTAAAATTTCGAACAAAATTAAATAATTTCAGTTCTTGCTGTTCGAAATTTTAGAAATTATGATTTGCTAAAAAAAATTACTGTTCGAAATTTTAGGACAGATTCACTTACAGACAAAATTGACCTGGCTATCGGACGCTTTCAGACACCTGAAACAACAAAAAAGGACCTTCACGACGAAAGGGTTTCCTTATTTGCTATGTGTGATTGGTAAATTGAATGTGAAATTATATGAACTAATAAATAATTACCACACTTATGTTTGTTTTCAATTCCATCCGATTAATTCTATGTCGAAGATGTTTCTCATAACAAAACAATTAATTATCCGGTACACTAATTAATCGCCAGATACGTTTGTTCGGCACTCCGGGAATGTGCCACTTTCTTAAAATAGGCTCTTCTTACGTAACAACCCTCTTCACTTTACCGCACTGACCAAAAATACTTCAAAAGGTTACCGCACGTTTGTTGTTTGAGCCACTACAGAAACACAAAAGTCCCTTTCCTCAAAGGTGAAGTGTACGGAGTTTAAATGTGAAAAGCGCAGACTGATTAGAATTTCCGCCGTTTTGAAGAGCAGTAGTCACACTGCTTGCTGACATAATGCATTCTGTTGGCGATATGCGTAGACCCAGATCAGACCGCCCAGATACTGATGTTGATCTTGTGTATGCCGGTCTCAAATGTCATAAGGTAGTTTCTATTGAAAAGGACTCATACATAAAGAACAGTGCGCACAACCAGATCTGAATGCAGCCTGATCAGGATCAAAGATTTTAGCTCTGCACCAAACTGAACTACGTATGCCAAACCTGTGAACTGCCATTATCGTTTTTAGCAATATTTCATTCTTTAAAAAATGTATTGTCGTTTAGAACTCGGTAACGAAACTTATTGCAAGAATTATCTGTCATCAATAGTAATCCTTTCATTAGATCCCTGTTCAGGCGAAAATGTCCCTTTGCACGGTATAAGTGTAAGTCACATCAGAGTGCGAGACACAGTCTAGTGCAAGATGGTGTCCACTCAATTCGTTGATTAGGTCGATTTAAAACACTGTAATACATGAATCTTCAAGAAGGGCAGTTGTCAGCTTCTGCTGAAAGAATGTGCACAATACTGGTTAACCGCTTAGAGGACTTAGCCTGCCCAGTAAACGTGTGGTTAGGTAAACTGACTGCGCTCGACATGGCCCCAATGGGTTGACTAGGCCGTAAGACCTCAACACAAACAAAATACATGAATCGCAGTCTCCAGCAAGTGCACAGACTCATCACATTTGTAAAAAATGATTAGGTTCATTTTGGCTTGTTGGGTCCTATTATCTCTGTTAGGACCATAACCTGTTCAAATAGGATGCACTGAGCATATCATGACAATCACGCAGTCCGACAGGAAATATTTTGCTGGAGGCGTTAATCCCCACGAAGAAAACGTTTTCGGCGTGCTCATTGAAACCTTTGGCACGCTAAACTTAAATATTAGCTGCAGATATTATCGAAGGACACAGTGTACGGACGAGCAGGAACGACCCAGATCAGAATGCTCGGATGCACATGCTAATTTACAATTTCGCGTGTAGCGCTTTCTTACTATCGCATGTGCGTCACGCTTTGCAGAAATGATCAGATCTTTGGAATTCTGGGATAGCGGTCACACGACTTAACGAAATACCGGAATACAACGGAAATACCGGAATATCCATGAAAAATACAGGAATACATGTACCTGTGAAGACACTAATATTGGCTTTAATTAAGAAACAAATATACTCGGAGGACGATCTTGAAAAGCCCAGAGGCCAATTCCCCTATTCCTCCGAATTAGTTTCATTCCCATGTTCTCTGCGGCGTCTGATCTGGGTCTACACTGTTTGCATAGGCCTATCTGTTCCAATATTTAGGTTCTTTAAATTTTTAATACGTGCCAGTTTCGTATACATTTCTGACATAAAATAAGTTTGTTTTTCTCCCGAACAGGTTTCCCGTGACGTACCGCTATGAGCATGTGGTTTCTTAATGCAGGACAAGAGAAATGTTGCTTTGTGACTGTTCATTTTCTGCGTATTTTAATAATTATAATGTTCTCAATATATACATAATGTAAAACAATAACAGTACTAATATTGATTTATACCCTGGTAAATGCGGAGTAAGGACCTCACTCTTTAGGTTTTACTCTTTAAAGGGAGCTAATTGCATATGCTTGATGAATTTTATGAGTCGGACCGAGCATTTTTTTTTATGAATCAGGAGCGGATTCAGGATGATTTCTGAAGAGATCAATTTGATCGAATTTCCGTACTTACTCTACGTATTCGGACAGACAGGCCTGAGCAAACAGTGTAGACCCAGATCAGACGCCGCAGAACGCATGTAAAACCTATGAAACGGTGATGTATTTAACCAAAGATTTGTAGTCTCTCCAAGAACTGGAGTTTACATTCCTGTTTGTTACCACAAACGGCAAAATCTGACTGCCCTTGCATCGGAAGATGATCTGAGTCTTCACTGGTCACACGTCTTATTGTCCTAAAAGTGTTTTCCAAATTTCCATGTTCCCTGTTCCCTCTAACTAGTTTCATTCCCTCTTTCTCTGCGGTGTCTGATCTGAGTCTACAATTTGCATAGGCCTATCTGTTCCAATACTTAGGTTCTATTTTTAATACAGGTCTGCCAGTTTCATATGCATCTCTGACGAAAAAATGATCTATAATTTAACGAACACAAGTATGTGTTTTCCCTCTAAGCGGTTTCCGCCACGATTTCTCGTGACGTTACCGTTACGAGCACGCCGTTTCTTCATGCGAGTCAAGGGAATGTGACTGTTGCATTTTCTGTATTTTCACATATATTTTTGTAATCTATTCTGGTAATGAGATGGTCCAAGAATTGCGTGTCGTCGCCCGGTGGCATATCTGAGCAGACCCATGAAAATCTACGTAGGTATAGCAATAAGACTGATATACACGAACAAACAACAAATAGTCAGATCGTACAGCACGGATCCATAGATTTATCCTGGCCTTCGTTTTTCAACCGGAATATTTATCATGTCTGCCACAAGGTAACAAAGTTCAAGACCGCCTGCGTATAATCTAACCCTTAACACGCGGACATCCAACCTGACTGTCGCGTGGAAATGGCTAACATTGTGATGGAAGTCTCTCTGTTTTTTTGGGTTTTTTTGTTTTTTTTTTCATGTGAATTTTCAGTCAGTATCTCCTGAGTTTGTATATAATTAAAATACGGTTCCCAAGCCATTTCTGTACATAAAATTCGTTATGACACTGCTGTGTGCATTTAGTTTTGCGGTGGCTTTCAACACTACTTCTTTAGTTTCCGGTTCTGTAACGAAAAAAAAAAAAAAAAAGCGTTACCGAAATTAGAATGTGCTGATAAAAAATTACTTGAAGAAAACTGTGTTTGAAATTTTAGAAATCCCCTTTTTGCAAAACTGCTACAGTTCGAGATTTTTGGACATTTTCAGAAATTATTTTGGGCAAAAATATTAGGTGTTCGAAATTTTAGGGTGTTCGAAATTTTAGGACATTTACCGTATGTTTTTCATCATCATCTTGGGTAATTGCATCCCTCAGAACTGAGTAGTCTCACAATGCGTGTGAGATTCGCTCATGTGCCACAGATGAAAGCAGGAAGTGTATGGAGAAATAAGAAAAAAATCAACACTTTTTGTATGAAAAAAAAATTTATATCTGGAGCTATGTTTAATTAGATGATCATGTTTTTGTCAACCAAACACTATTGATGACCCCATAAAAATGCAAAATACTCACTGCATTGTAAATTGAAGAACAATGGAACAAAAATTTCATGGAATGCCATGTCACACCCGTCTTGTACTTGTAAAACATTTTTGAACATTTTTAGTTTTGGCATTGAGGCCAAAAAAAAAAATCATTAGATTCTCAGGCCCCAAAAAGGTACCAAAAAGTCTGCGCATAAGCCTTTTTTTCCGTGTCCAATAAAAAAAACACATCCGTGTCTAGATACAGGATGCCGGTGCGTCACGGTTTTTAAAATCCTAGTTTTAGATGCAACCGTAGCATACACGGTCACATAAATGCTTGAATTATTGATTTTTTCATTGGATTGAATCTTGCGAGTAAGCGTTTTAGCACCATCATTGATCAAAATGTCTGCCGAAGCGCAAGTTGTGTAAACAAAACTTGTGTTTCCTTTGTTTTCAAAGCAGATGTCTCAGATTTCCACCCAGATTTCATCCGGGGCTACGGTGCATCTGTCCTGGAACATTATAGGCAGTTACGAAAAAGACTGCACTATTGCCGAGTTGTATAATGGCATAAAATCGGGATCTGAAGTATCGATTTCTGCTCCTTCCCGGATGAATTATCAAACCACGATGTAAGACTAAGTGCGTCGATCGGACGCCCCACAGTGGACACATTCGACAGAATTTCTGTCAACACATCTCTCTCTGATGCTATATAAACCTTTGGTAGATATTTTAAACTGGAGCTGCACAAACTGATTTTTATAGTATCCTTTATATATAATAATCATAGGGACATATAAAAAAGCTATCCTCAGTACTTCTCCTTATCTGGAGCTATGTCTAGGTGTCCAAAAATTAAGTATTTTTATGATAATAATATTATAAAACGCATTTCATGAAACGAGTCCTTTTAAGGGTTCATGTAATAAAAAAAAAAAAAGTTCCCTCGCCTGTTCCATGAGTAAAAAAAAAAAAAAAAAAAAGAAATTCCTGCCTGCCTCATCTGTTTTTGCCAAAAATGGCCTGAGAATCTAATAATTAATTTTTTTTTGCCTAAAGGTTGACATGTGAGCTACTTTTGATATAGCAAAAAATGGTAGAAACATCACTTACTACAAGCATTTTATTCCAAAGTGAAGTTTCAGTAACTATTCTTTGTAAAATTCGAAAAGGTATTCTGACGCCTAGCATAATTAAATGATTATATTATGCTTTCAGTGATATTCTGAAGAATCTACCTGCATAAATGTACTGTGGAATAAATAGTTTATGAAAATATATAGAATTATAAATATTGCACAAAACATTTAAAGCTTTTACATCACACCTATTATTTAACTGATACTAATCATTTTTATGATTATGTACTTATTTCCCTTGAACTAACTTGGCTATGTAGCCTAGTTAGCAAGCCACCTACTATTTTGTCCAATTATACACAGATTATCAGTTTATCAGTAGCAATTGTATCAAAGTTGAAGCATCCCCTTTTCATTTGGAAATAGTTTTTTTCACATAGCTCCAGATAAGAGGGGGTATCAGGAAAATATCTTTCAAATTCTTATTTGTCCATAAAATGCCTCATCTTTGTTTGAATAAGTGAGTAATCTGGAGTTATGTTTCAGACAATAAAAAATAAGGTTAAAGCAAAAGTTGCTCTGGTATGAACCTTTAGGCCACAGCTTTTTTTTTTTTTTTTAATTATAGGTTTATGGGAGAGCCTACCAGGGGTGTAAAATTATTTTTTTGCCCAGGGTGAGTGGGTGAAAAAGAATACTTGCCCTACAGGACTTTTCACTTGCCCTTATCAGCTTATCAAAAGGATGACTGTTAAAATTTCAGTTAGGAGTCAGAAAATTGTTTGTTATCTCATGCTGTTAACTAGAAACAATAAAAGAAGCTAAAGAACTTTACAGTGTTATTTAATTGAACTCCCAGTTACCTACAGGTAAAATTATTGAAAGGTGATAACAGAAGCACCAAGCACCATATCATGATGTGATTAATAGTTTTCTTGATGAAGCTGAGCTCTAGAAGTCTGTCCAGACAAAACAACCATTTGTCTAGAACTTCTTGCTTTTGTTTTTGTGTGTGTGTCATTCACATGATATATTCACAATATACAAACTGACAGATGAAATACACCTGTGGACACAAAAACATACAAACTCTGATAAAGTCACTTTTGTCAAATATCTTTACATCAAGTCAGTAGAGATTTGGTCACAGAGATTCAGTTTTTTCACTGTCCCCACCACCCGTTTTCCTGTTAGGTCACACTGAGCCATCTTTGGGCACAGCGGTGATAATGTAATTGATTGTGTTGGGGTTTAATGACATGTCAACCCTTGTGGGTCATTTTGTGTCATCTCCTAGAGAAAGGGAGAAAAGAGATAGAAGAGATAGTAGAAAAGATGAAAGAGAGGGACTGGGAAGATAGAGGAACAGGAATGAAAGTGAAGAAATAGAAGAAATAAAAACATTCCCCCCTCTACCCTTTACTGCTACAAGGATAGCAGGCCTTGCCCAACTGTAAGCCAATATCAGTCAGACGCCCCGGTGACGTAAGATACATGACACCTTCACACCACCCAACCACCCCCAATGATAATGTAAACATCAACCAGTGACAACTACCGGTGATAACATCCGGTGTTACTACCTTGCCGTATTGCGGTCATATGCCATACCATGAGTTCTGCAGCTTAGGGAAATTGGCGCAGAACCAGTCAGAAAACATGCACGTAAACATCCAGTTGCGATAGAAAAAGATCGCCGATCATGTTTTTTGCAATAAACGTCTGAATTTGTGTATATTGCTGGCTAAAAATGCACTGGCCAGACAGGGTTAACTCAGTGCAAGTTCTACTCACCCAAATTCATATTGTACTCGCATATGCAAGCAGGTGAGTGGAATTCTACACCTCTGTCTACCCTTTGATTTTAGCCTCTTCCGAAAAAATAAAATTTGCATTTCAGTTTTTATTTTATGTCCCTACGCTTCAAATTTAGGGCTGAAATATTGAATTTTTACATGTATTCTTGGAATATTATTTTATTTCATCGATACAACCTTTTTCACCTTTTTATTTTTATTCCTACCTCCTGACAGAAACTTTTTTAAGAAATCTCCTGTTAACCTAAAGATAAAAAAAAAAAAACTCTGGCCTTAACAGTTTGAGCTGGAATATCAGTCAACACACCTTCAGACAGGTGCATGCAGCGGAGATTCAGATCAGCATATGCAGTTGTGCAGTCTGATTGGAATCTTTACTGGCACATTTTGGATAGCCAAGGATGCAGTTTCTTTATGCAGAAAAAAGATTATAGTCAGACTGCATGAATGCGCAGGCTGATGTGCAGCTTCAGTGGATGCATGCATCAGAAAGTACAGTACAAGTTTCGCGAAGGTTATATCGTTCACGCTCCACGATAAAAAATTTTGCTCGTTAGCGCGAAACAAGCGTGGGATGAGCGTGGGTTTAGCGCGGGTTTAGCGTGGGTTTTGCGCGATGCGTGAAGAATGGAACGCGAGGTTACGTAATCGTAGCGCGAAACGTATTACTGGCACGAGCGTGACAAGCGTGGAAAGGATTAACGCCAATAGTAAAATATTTCTATCACAGGTGAGTCTGTGAATAAAGATCGATTCACGGTACTTTTGCAGTAGATTTTGATCCAGAAGTTCTCATTCTGTTGACAGAAAACCACAGCACAATAAATAAAAATGCACATTATTTACATGTATGTGTGGACTTGCGCAACCTGAGCCGAGTCTTCCTTGTTTTATATCATTTCGCTTATTTGTGATCTCAGTGCCTACGCGACAAATACAAATTGTCTGTCGGGAAATTGAGATTCCCCTTCAACTTAATTTATGTCCAGTCGGGGAAGTATTTCACAATCTTTTTTTTTTTTTTTTTGTTAGCGGTTTAGATGAGTTATTGCATATGCGACCAGCATGTACAGCCCGACGTTAACCGGAGTTCCTTGGTGTAATTTGACGAAATACCTGGCCGATTTTTATTTATTTGTTTTTCCATCATATAGTACAGTCAGCGTGGAGGTTATATCGTCCATTCTCATGCGGATGCGTAAGTTGATCTGAGTCTACACTAGTCGCAAAAGTCTCATTGTACCAAATGAGTTTTCCCAATCGCAGCACTCCGTGTCCCCAAAAATTAGGTTCATTCCCTTGTTCTCTTAAAATATTTTCCAAAGTTGCAATGATACGCCACCAGACGACGACACACAATTCTGGGACGTTCGCATTTCCAGAGAAGATTACAAAAATACAAGTGGAGATACCCGGAAGATGCAACAGTCACATTCCCTTGCTCCGCATGAAGAAACCGCGTGCTCGTAACGGTAACGTCACGAGAAATCGAGGCTGATACAGCTAAGAGAAAAACACACTTATGTGCGTTAAATTATACAGAATTTTTTTCGTCAGAACTGCATATGAAACTTGCATGTATAAAAAGTAGAACCTAAGTATTGGGACAGAAAGGCCTATGCAAAGTGTAGACACAGGTCAGACGCCGCAGAGAAAATGGGAATGCAACTAGTGAGGGGGAACAGGGAACATGGAAATTTGGAAACACTTTTAGGACATAAGACGTGCGACCAGTGAAGACTCAGATCATCTTCCGATGCAAGGGATGTCAGATTTTGCCGGTTGTGGTGACAAACAGGCATGTACATGTATACTTGGTCGGCCTCGGTGGCTCAGTTGGATGCGCCGTCCGACTGGAGACCAGGAGGTCGCGGGTTCAACCCCCGCCGAGGTCGGCAACATTCTTTCGTGGAGATTGATCATGAAATATTTTCTACGGTCATTCTCTCCCTTCCGCTGATTCAAGAAGGGCAGTTGTCAGTTTCTGGCGAAAGACTGTGCACAATACTGGTTAACCGCTTAGAGGACTAAGCCTGCCCAGTAAACGTGTGGTTAGGTAAACTGACCGCGCTCGACATGACCCCATTGGGTTGACTGGGCCGTAAAACCTCAACACAAACAAACATGTAAACTTCAGTTCTTGAAGAGATTACAAATCTCTGGTTAAATACATCACCGTTTCAGTGAAGGTTCAAATACGTTATGTGGCGTCTGATCTGGGTCTACACTGTTTGCTCAGGCATGTCTGTCCGAATACGTAGAGTAAGTACGGAAATTAGATCAAATCGAACCCCTTTCAGAAATAGTCCTGGATCCGCCCCTGATTCATAAAAGAAATGCTGTGTTCGACTCGTAAATTTCATTATCAAGGCATATGCAATTAGCTCCCTTTAAACAGTAAAACCTAGAGTGAGGGCCTTACCCCGCATTTACCAGGGTATAAATAAATATTGGCACTGTTATTCTTTTACATCATCTATATATTGAGAACATTAGGATTATTAAAATACCCAGAAAATGCAACAGTCACAAAGCAACATTCTTTCCCTTGCCCCGCATGAAGAAACCACGTGCTCGCAGCGGTAACGTCACGTGAAATCGTGGCGGGAAACCGCTTCGGGAGAAAAACACAACTTAATTTATAGAGCCTTTTCTCGTTAGAAATGTACACAAAACTGGCACGTATTAAAAAATAAAGAACCTAAGTATTGGAACAGATTGGCCTATGCCAACAGTGCAGACCCAGATTAGACGCCGCAGAGAACAAGGGAATGAAACTAATTTGGGGGAACAGGAATCATGACAATTTGGAAAACAAGACCTGTGCGACCAGTGAATACTAAGATCAACCTGCGAATCAGTCTTCGCTGTTTGTATGAGCTTCTTTGGCCTCTGTGCTTTTCAAGATCATTCTCCGAGTGTATACTTTTCTTAATTAAAGCCAATATTGGTGTCTTCACCTTCAAGCTAATGACAATTCAGATGAGTGAGTGAGTGTTTTACGTCCAACTAACAGTTAGGTCATGGAGAGATGGGGGCCTTGGTTTAAAGTCTCATATGAAAGACTGAAGAAGCCTGGGATCAAACTCATGACCACTGCATGGGTTACAAGGCGAGCAGCTTTACCACTACACCACCGAGGCACCCTTTCCTAATATGTCATACTGTTAAATATTTTATAAATGGGTCACAGATATTGCACCATGCACCGCCACTATACTAACATCAAGCAAGTGTCATAACTCTGTTAATAAATTAATAAAGTTTCAAGAAAATACCTTGAATTGTTTTCAAGTTACAGAGCGAACACAAATATATTACAGAAATCACTATGATATTCTCGATGTTCAAAGGGCCATAACTCCAAAAGTAGGCTCACTCATCAACGTATATGAAAGAAAAGAAGGGAAGTTGTCAGTTTCTGCTGAAATGATTAACAGCTAATGTCTGCCTGCCCCGGAAATGTGTGCGGGCTCGACAAGACCGAAATAGTTTTGACTGGGCCGTCTACGTCGGTACAAGGTTATTATGAATGAAGTATAATTTACGATGCCCGCGCCGGACAAAACCTACAATACTACAATGTATGTATGACCAGCAAAGACTCAGGTCAGTCTGTGCATCGACCCACTATATAAAGCAAGCTTCTTGGATAGCCCTGAGTCCACAGACGGTGCATACTGTATGATCATCGAAGGGTCTGATCCTCGGGGGCGGGGGTCCTATATATGGCATAGTACGGATGTGCGTGCCGAATAGCCCCTTTTTTCAGCACTGCCAGGTATATGATTGGCCCCCTTTTTTCAGCAAAAAGTATATGAATGGCCCAATTTTTCTGGTTTCCTATGTGAAAGGGCCCATTTTTCTAACATCCTGGTATATGCACATGTTTTTCGCTCAGAGATTTTTCGAGGCTGCTTATCCTCTTGGTATTACATGAATTGACTGTGATATTTGTGTAACAACCAGCAAAAAAGTGGATACAAAAAAATCAAAGAATAGGTCAACATTTTAGATGATCAAATATATGAATCGGTCCGGTTTTTTTTTTCAAAGGCGGGTATATGAATAGGGTAGGTTTTGAAATACTGGCTCGCACACCCGTACCAAAATTACCCAAAAGTTACCGCCCCCTCCCCCACCCCAAGGTCTGATCAGATTGTGCTATTGCAAGTCGCACTGTTGATCCCGCTTTGGACAGTCCGGCTATCGAAGGTTAATACGATCAGCGAATGCTCTGATCAGAATGTGCAGTTGCGCAGACTCACCCGAGTATTCGCTTGTCGCACAAGACGTTTTGTTACATCCAGAGATTACAGGAGGTACATCTGATTAGCGAAGGCTCTGATCAGACTACTGATGTGCAGGTTCAGAGTGTGCATGCTGACCTGACTCTTCATACAAATTTTATTGTTGGTTTTGCCATACACACACTCGTGCGCGTAGTGTTTGTGCAAACCTTTACGCAGCACTCTGAGTAAAATTTTCAACAGGCATTTTGAAATATTTTTCTCATTCTTCAATTTGACATTTCATGCAAATTGTCTCCATTGCATGAAATGTCAAATCCTGTTTTCTATTGCATGAAATGTCAAATCTGCTGTTTTCTGGGAAATAAAAAAAATAACCGTTTATTTGTCGTCTACTGAATTAGCCCTGAGTGGTAATCCAGAAATTTCGTGTTCGATACCCGGGAGCACAAAGTGTTGTGTCCTTGAACAAGACACCTTTTCTTCATAACTTAGCATTGGTTTCTACCCAGGAAGACTCTGCCTAGAAAGTCCGCAATGGTATGTAATATATATCATTTTGAAGACGCTTCCCCGCCGATGCTAGATTTACATGTGCGTCTGTTTTATTCGTTAAATAAATAGAGGTCTTGGTTTTGCATATCGGATGCTGAAGTCACAAAAACAGAACACTTTACTTGAGAACGAAAGTTCTGAAGAATACTCTGTAAGTCTTTAAATATAATGTTTTAAATCTATATACTGGAAGCAAATAACATAACATAATATTTATTTGTACCGTGATAAATGCCGGGCAAAGTCCTCACACTGCAGGTTTTACTGTTTTAAGGGAGCTAACTGCAATTGACTAAAGGGAGCGGGAGCTAACTGCAATTGCTTTACGAGTCGGGACCCTTCCGAAATGGGATGAAGAGGGGGCAGGCTTATTACATTAGCGGTTAACCAGTTTACTGAACACCCTTCCGTCAGAAACTTGTAACTGCCGATCTCGAAGCAGCAGAAGGAGCGAATGACCATAGCAAATACATTTGTGTTTACTAATAAACCGCACAATCTGTATAGGGATCAAGAATCAAATCCGCGATCAGGTCTCGCGTTCCATTCCAGCCGGTGCGATAACATTCTTTCAAATAAAGTCAGAGCTAACAACTTATAGTTCGAAAGGAGGCATATCATATTTGCGAGAGCGAGAGAGAGAGATAGAGAGAGAGAGTCCACCCATTTTAGGAGCATCCGGCTATTAGATTTAGGTATTGCTAGAGATGGCTAAACTGTTTTTTTTTGTTTTTTTTTTGTTTTTTTTTGTTTTTTTTTTTGCAAATAGTGAAGACCCTGATCAGACGCCGCGTTCTATAATCTCGGTTTGACTTAAATAATTTATGTTGAAAGAGACATAAGACATCAATTCACCAGCATCATTAAGTGGTGATTTAAATGGACAGCCCTAACCCTGGTCCAGTCATCATGAGAAACCGCCGAGGCCTCGATCCGAGAAGTGTAGATACCTTTCAGCCTGTCCGTTTCTGCCTCCCATGGCAAATGAAATGTATCCATACTCCTTAAGGCCTCCCTTAATACTTGAAGCGCTCAGCACATTCAGCAGACGGCATTTTCATATTTTTTTCTTTATTTTCCAGTGCAAATAACGGGACAAATTAGGCGTGACATTACATATGGACCGTTTGCTGGGCAGATGATTCACATGAAAAGTTCAGCCTTCTTGCTGTAAAATACTGAAAACAGATCGGCATCTGCTCTTAAAATTTTCAGCAGCGCTCCAGAGGTTCAAGCAGTTTTCTTGGCAGCAGCAGCACGTGCTAACCTTGAAAATAATGGGTGAAAGGCGGGAATTTCCGACTCAGGAAGGGAAGCATGATAAATTGGTAAACAAACAATAAGATGGTTTGAAAAGGGACATTTCCGCTGCTAAAGTGATAGGGGAAAAAATGAGCCAGTCTGAATATAGAATTTGTCAGGTTTAGGGGAAAACGTGATTGTCGGCATCTGTACATTCTGCTTAAATTCTTCTAGGGACCGTGTAGAATACGTAAGGCGAACAACGAAGACCCTGACCAGATTGTGCAGATTGTTTTGGGGCTTCGCTGTTGGGAAGAATAAAATTACAACTAAAACACTACAAAATCACACATCAATTTGTAGTTTATTTGTGTTCTGACTAAACATAATAAGTCAATTATAAATCATTATTCTATTTTGTTGTACATGTATGTTAGGAGAAATGTGCACATACTTTTTTTATATTCAAAATTTTACGTTCAGATAACTCGAACATTTTTACCTGAGACTGCATAAGGTGAGCCTGGATAAGAGTGGAAGCTAGCGCGAGCGTGATCGTTTTCACGCTGCATGATATCCCAGCGCGAGCTGAGCGCGGATTTAGCGTGGGTTTAGCGCGGGTTTAGCGTGGGATAAGCGCGGGAATAGCGTGGGATTTAATCTTTTCCGCGATCGCGCATCAGAGCGAACGATATAACCATCGTGAAAGCTGTACTGTACAATTTCTCATGTTGTGGCTCGAATATTGTAAGTGAAATCTGAAGTGACTGGAGATACAACTTAATCACAGAAAATAGGATTTTACATTTCATGCAAACTGGTAACAATTTGCATGAAATGTAAAATCCTACTTTCTGGGAAAAATATTAGCGAGCACAGATTGTGACATGCGAAGTGCATCGCGAACAAAGTAAGCTCTATGGTAGAGAATATGATTAATGAAAAGTAACATACAACGATATATACTTTCAACAGAAATGGCTCTGACCAATTTTCCTACGGTTTTCTTCCCAGAAGTTGTCAAAAGTTGTCACCAGAAGTTGACAGGACTGGAGCGGACTTGATACTAATAAGCGTCGCGAAGTGAGAAGAAACTAGTGTCAATTAGTGTCACGGACATATATTGCTGATTATTTTTATTACTTATTTAATATTTATTTTTGATTTACATATATTTTTATTTTCTGAAAGTCATTCTTTAATGATGCTGTGACGGACTTTTGAAGAGATTACAAACAAGGTCTTTGCTGTGCTCGCATTTAGGCTAAGCCTATTTTCATATTACTGATTTGTTTGCTGAATTTGTCCATAGCAGGCTAAGTGTTCTGACCATTTAAAAACAGAATCTACACTACCTAAACTGCTATAGGGACAAAAGGACTAGGGAATGTGGGGAAACGTCTAGGTGAGGAACTGTTTGGGGCAAAAACAACTCAGATTCACAATAAGTATTGAAGATGGTGTGCTGTGGTGTTAAGAGAACTGAAAGCTGTCCAAGATGTTTGTAAACTGAACACAGATTATTGTACACAATGTATTTTGACAGCCTATGGGATATGAAACAAGTGCCATAAAAATTATTCTTGGAAAATACAATAATGCTACAATGTTTAATGCACTAGTGACTTCTGGAAGAACTTCAAAAAGGGAGAAAAAAAATTGAAAAGTTTGAACGTGACTCACAATCTTCATTGTCTCGCAGTTATTGTCGTGTTCTACCTATAAACAGGACCCGGGGATTTAGAAAAAAAGTACACACATGTTTAATTCAGCATTTCGACTTCTTCAAAGCAAATAAAATTTCTGAATAAAATACAAACCATTCGTCTCATTCCATTTCTTTTCCTCAAGAGACGGCCATATTGAATTTTTTGGAACTAATCTCTAAACCAAATTAGCAGCTAATGTAAACAATTTCCTATTGACAAGCAGCAGATTTCAGAAACTTATACAAGAAAATATAACATTAATAAGAGAATGATTGTCTTTTTCACAAACTTTACTTTTTGCATTTGAAAGTACAAGCTGGTGTCCAGAATTAGAATAAAACACAGTGTTAGAATAGAACAGAACATAATAAAAATGTATGTATGGAAACGGGTTACCCTAAAATGTGAAAAGGAGTTCTTTTCGCAAAAAGGAATCCTTTTCGCAAAAAGGACTACCTTAAAATACGAAAAGGACTTCTTTTTACATAAAAGGGCTCCTTATAATCAGAATCAGAATATTTTACTGGTGATACATCAATAGACATTCATTCACCAGGGCCAACTATTGCAAATAGTATAGTGAAATGGACTATCACTTTAGCGAAAAGTAGCTTGTTTTTTGCCCTGTCACGTTAGCCAAAGGATAACATTTTATCCTTTAGCGTAAAGGAGCTTGTTTTTCCGCCCTGTCACGTTAGCCAAAGGATAAAATTTTATCCTTTAGTGAAAAGGTGCTTGTTTTTCCGCCCTGCCATTTATTTTTTTCTTTATGTTATTTTTTCTATAAATCTTTTTTCTCCTTTTTTTTCTTTTCTTTTGTCTTTTTTCTCTATTTTTTTTATATAAAACTCTCATTTGCTATACATGAAGTAAAACTCGCAAGCGAATTCGTATCTCTTGCCATTCTCTTTTGTTAAAGGATTCTTTAGATGTGCATGTTGCTTTTGTGAGTGTACAGCAAAAGTTCCGACTGCGCGGATGCGCTGGCTCACCAGAACCTTTGCTGCACATAAGCTTACAGAGATACCAGTTCATCTGCTGAGTTACATTAATCCATTTAAGCCGAGTGCAATCTTCTACCCATATCAAATGGACGAGTCTATCATTATAGGGATGTCATGTATATTTATCATTATTTTAACAGACATTGATGTATCTCACAGGCAACAGTAAAGACCCTGATGAAACTGCGCATTATGCGGCATCTCATTTAGGTCTCACTGTTTGCGTGTATCCAATTCATGGGACGCTATGCTTAAAATGGTTAAGTATACATGAGAACAAAAAATAACTAAAACATGCTGGCGTAAATAGTGAAACAACTAAAAACATTGTAACTAGTTTTGACGGGGAACAGGCGTTATCACAACTGATGCTATCCCCGACGGGGGATAAGCATCATCACATGTAGTTTGTCGCTTCTTATAATTTTATCCCCGACGGGGGATAAGCATCGCCACATGTAGTTAGTCACTTCTTATGACACTATCCCCGACGGGGGATAAGCATCATCACATATAGTTTGTCACAATTTATGATTATAAGCATCGTCACGGGGGGAAACGCATCTTCATTTTTGTGTAAAAGTTGTCTTTTCGGGTTGGGTGTCAATGTTCTGTCGGCCCTGGGTCGTTTCTTTTGTCCTCTTTTCTTTCCGGCTGATGCTGGTATATGTACCGTTCTGCTGTAGACACAGTGACGTTAGCGTTTGCTTTCCCTTTGTCTTTGAGGAAGCGTGCTGCTCGTTTCTCCCTTTGTTCTTCGGTTATATTGGAGAGACTTCGCCGGAACAGTGGCGTGCGAAAGTTCCAAAACAGCGTCCGTAGAATATTCTGCAGCTACCGACATCATCTGTAAGACAAATGAAACAAAAAGGCCCTTTTCAGGGCCTCTCAGTTATACGAAAGTTACCCTTTATAATTGTCAGCAGCCATTAAGGACTTCATCATATTCGTACCAAGCTGTATCAGCTGCCGGTAACTAAATTCGCTCTTTGCAGAAGGAAGTGGTGGATACACAAACATATGTTCAAAATTCTCCTGAATATAAGCTGGTTGCTATCATTTTGGATGTTGCTAAGTTTAGGTTGTACAAGCCTTTTCAAACAGTTTCTCCAGAAGAGATTCCCACCCGTGATTTTCTGAAACTTGACTTCAGAAACAAGGGTCTTGACGCCGTTAACATCAGCAATATCCTGAACCATAAGAAAGTGACTTCAACCATACAGCTTACTTCAAAAACCAGAGCCCGCCTATCATCTCCTAGAGTTATTCGTCTCCCATTGCACCTAAAATTTTCAATTAAAAACGTACTGCAAGGGCTAAATACTGAGAACATTACTCGAAACCCCTCAGCGTGTTCCTGTAAAGCATCGGAGTTCTGCTATAATCCAGCCAGTCACATCATAACAGGAGACCTTAATATAGTCATGATTAGCAAACTCAGGGACATTCTTTCCAAAGGCCCAAAATACAGGGAACCCAGGTCTTTTACTGGGAAACAGAATTCCAAATTAATTTTGGATTCTGTTGAAGAGTATGCACGACGCTGTGCCAAGAAAGAGGACGTGGAGGTTGACACCCTGTCTGAATGGGTTAAATCGGTAATATCCTTGGTAAATAGACGTGTCTCAGTACTAAGCAGAACCATGTCTCGCCGACATGAATCGGTGTTTGATGACCCAGATGTTTCTGCTGAGTTAGCTGAAATCCATAAGAAGTTTGTCGTTGTTCCAGCCGACAAGGCATCTAACAACATTGTGTTTGTTTGCAAAACACACTATATAAACTGCTTAATGGAAGAGCTTGGTATGAGTACCATGACTGGAAACCCTATATAGAACCTTACTGCTATGTCCAAGGACAAAATTCTACAAAACCACCATTCGGTGATGCTGACATTCGGAATTTCCCTCCTAGAAGAACATATTGACCTTCCCAAACTGTACTGATTACTAAACTTCACAAGAATCCGCACAAGCAGAGATCTATTGCGGGTTCAGCTGTGCTCATCCAAGCCTCTTTTTCAGATTCTAACACGAATCCTAACCGCAGTTAAAGAAGGCCTTCAGAAGTATTGTGACACTGCATATGCCAGAAGTGGTGTTAATCAGATGTGGATCCTGAAAAACTTCAAAGAGCTTTTAGATAACCTAAAGGCACAATCTCTTCATTCTATCAACAGTATAAAATCTTTCGAATTCTCTACTCTTTACACTACTATTCATCATGATAAATTGAAATCTAAATTAAAGCAAATTATCAACCAGTGTTTCTTCCACAAGAATGGTAACCCGTCGATTTCAGTATGTTGTCATTGGCTACAAAGACACATACTTCGTTCGGGATCACCCTGATTTGCCACAAAAATACACAGATGCAGATGTCATAAAGATGCTGGAATATCTAATCAACAATATTTTTGTGGAGTTCGGAGAACGGATATTTCAGCAAACAATCGGCATACCGATGGGTACTAACTGTGCACCGTTACTTGCCGACATGTTTTTATACTCGTATGAGGCGGAATTTGTATAAAGTCTCCTCGAAGCAGGCAAGAAACACCTCGCACAACAATTCAATCTCACCTACAGATATATAGATGATGTATTATCTCTGAAAAAAAACACAAAATTTGCAGAGTATTTGGAATTCATCTATCCACGTGAACTTGAAATAAAGGAAACAACAGAGACTGCAGTCTCCTCCTCATACTTGGATTGTTATCTCTACATTGACAATGGAAAGCTTACTACTAGACTTTACGACAAACGGGATGACTTCAATTTTTCCATTGTTAACTTTCCATTCCTGAGCAGTAATATCCCTTCTGCACCAGAATACGGCGTTTACGTTTCACAGTTAATCCGTTAACAGAGCCTGTTCAAATTACCAGGGCTTTATGGAGCGTGGGAAAGTGCTCACTACCGTGACAAAGTTGTTGAGCCAGGGTATAAAAAACCAAACTGGCAGCAACACTTAAGAAGTTCTAAGGGAGACATCATGATCTGGTCAATCCCTACAATGTGGCAGTTTCCAGAATTGTTTCTATTTTTTTTTTATTTTTTTTTTTTTTTTTTTGCCAATGACGCGCCATAAGTAGACTTCCCAAATCCCGGACATACGCTTCTACCGATATTTCCATCGTTCAGGCCTATGGGCATGGTGGGCGAAGCTTGCTTACCAAGTAATGCTTACTATCCGCGGACGCCTGATTACACCCTTTATTCTGGGGTTCATGTCTGTTGGTCTGAACATTCTGATTCGTCATTCGTTTACGGACTTATGAGTTTGGATTATGGCTCAGGTACCATGGCCGCAACTACTTATAATTAATGAAAGATGGCCTTTATACTTTCAAAAACAGTTTATGAGTTTGAATCTCCTACTAGCTTCCTTCGGAGCTCGGTACGTTTTTTAAAGATATTTTGATATAACTATTTATTTGCCAGCCTCATTTTAATGCAAGAGCATGTCCTTTTCGTAACAATATCATTATACATATTGTTATTTTAAAAACATACATTTCAATAACACTTCGGCATGGCTATATACATGGTTCGGTGGTTATTTATTTATTTTCAAAAAAGATTTAAATACATGCATACACGTAGATCTACATGTATTCTATATCATAAAGTAAGACAATGTCTTTTCAGCTAACAATCTTTAAGCCCTTTTCGCAAAATGAGGGACGGTTGCAATGTCCGACGTCGACATACAAACATCCACCCTTTTTGCTAATGTAATAGTCCTTTACGCGAAAAGAAGTCCTTTTCGCATTTTAGGGTAATCCTTTTTGCGAAAAGGACTCCTTTTTGCGAAAAGGACTCCTTTTCGTACTTTAGAGTAACACCAAAGCATACAGAAAGTGGATTTCCATTCACATGATATACACACAACATACAAACTGACAGAAGAAATACACCTGTAGACACAAAAACGTACAAACTCTGACAAAGTCACTTTCATCAAATATCTTTACACCAAATCAGTACAGGTTAAGGTCATTCATCAATAAAATGTACACTGCTTGGTGTTTGTTTGCAAAGAACACTATATAAACTGCTTTATGGAAGACCTTGGTATGATTATCGTGACTGGAAACACTACTTATAATCTTACTGCTATGTATTCTACAAAAAAAAAAAAAAAAAAAAATAAAAAAAAAATAAAATAAAATAAAAAATAAAAAAATAAAGGTAAGAGAAAAGTCCAGGGAGTGCCACAATCACAAACCGCAGCCCTTCCCAGACATCAAGAGGAAGAGGAAACCGAGCACAAATCGAACAAACGTAGAAAAGCACTAAGATTAGCTCTCTCTTCCCCAAGCGAGGTAATCGCAATGCTAAAATGACTGAAAAACACAAGAACAAAATGACACAAGGTAAGACATAAAACAAATCGCCTCGTAGAATAAACCACAAAGCAACAAAGAGTAAGACTAACACCGGGACTACCGCCTTAGAACGATCAGTAGGGTAAACCACCGGGGGTTTTAAGCACTTATACAGCTAGCCAACTTCACCCTGGGTCCCGATGTTACTCTTAATACAGAAACACATAAAAATTCGGAGCGCATAAAGGCTCCCAACTCAGTAAATGCATCAAAGCGAAAACATAAAAATCAAATTAATCACTATAATAAACAAAGACGAGTACTCATGGCTAATTCTACTGTATGCCAGAGTAAATGAAAACCAATAGTTGAACCACGGCGGGCCAAGCCAAAGACATATCGTCAAGCCCCAACCCACTGGTTAAAGTTTTACGAAGAGGCCGTCATTGAGTCTGAGGCCCAAACCGCCGTCGTGCAATTAAAGAGTGAAGCATAGCCATCAACAATGATTGGGTTGACAACTAGGCATGCAGTCTGCCGCATAATATCCAGGCTATAGCCAATTCTTTTATATCGGTTATAAAAGCCTATGTAATACAAGTAATGTTTACCCATCACAACAAATAAGGAACCTCTTCTAGCATAAAAATTATAAAAGTATTTTTACTCATTTTGGTAGCCTTTTTAAGTCTTTTTTTGGTGAAATTCTACCGAATAATTTAAGCAGGTTTTAGTAATTAGTTTTTTTTTGTGTTCTCGGAGATGTAGCACTGATGAGTTAGGAAGCCTTCATGCGGACTGAACAAATTATGTGTCTAAACCGCGGCAGAAGTAAGGGCGAGGATTGTGCCACGTAATATCGATTTAAGCACACCCCCACCCAGTGAAATACTTTTCACTGACCGTTCCAAGGCGGTTCTTCTGTCATGGTTTATTTTTGTTATAGTTCGTCTTTGAATGTGTGTGTCGCTTACATCTTTTTGTTTTGGATAGCCATTTGGCCACTTTGTGGAAAGTAACTGTCCGTTTAGCTTTCTGCTAGTGATGTTTCCATGAGGGTCTAGTTATTTCGTGTTTGTGTTTCTTTTCCTTTGATGTCTCTGATGAGAGGTGTGGGATAATTGTATCGATTCCTGATCATTGCCTTCCATTCTGTATTTTTTTTTTAAACAATACTTTTGCGTCTTTATTGCAAAGAACAAGATTTGTATAAAATTGCATGTTGCAAAGGCGTGTTTAGGTTACGCATAAAATTTACTGAGATTTTAATGAAGCAAATATCTATTCTGTAAAGATTCAGGGTTTCATTATAAACAAGAGGACTGTAGTGGTCCTTAACGCTCATCTGTGCTGTAAAGTAGGTCGGGTCACTCAATATCTACATCATTAATTAATCTGGAGGACAAAACTCCAAAATATCCATGTCCTCCACGTCTGCAAGTTTAAAGAAGATCCAATTAAAACCGATGGAGCTATGCAGCCATCAAGGGACGTAACTCTATCTATCAGACTGAATATATTTCCAAACTTCTTCGAATTTCTCAAAGACTTCATCCATGTCTACCTAACTGCAGGATCTCGATAAAAACTGAACTAGTCATGCTGATGATAAAGTCAAATATAGGCGTTTTCAACGATCAAGGGGATAATATAATATAAATGATTCGATCTGGCCAGGTTTCAAACTTTTCCGAGATGTCACCCAAGTCCATGTTATCTGCAAGTTTCAGGAAGACTGGATCAAAACTGAACGAGTTATGCTGATGGCAAAGTCAGAAAGAGACTTTTTTTTCACAATCAATGGGAGATAACTCTAAGATTAATAATTCGATCTGATTAGTTTTTGAAGACGTTCGAGATTTCATCTATGTCCATCTTAACTGCATGTTTTAGGCAGACTGGATTAAAACTGAACAAATTATGCTGATGACAAAGTCAAACAGAGGCTTTTTTTTAACAATCAAAGGAGTGTGAATCTAAGATTAATAATCTGACCTGGAAAGGTTTCTCATCCGATATTTTATTTATGGCCACCTTATCTGCAAGTTTAAGGAAGATCCGGTCGAAACGTAACGAGTTATTCTGATGACAAGGTCAAACAGAATATTTTTTTCAGCAATCAAGGAGACATAACTCTAAGACTAATGATCCAATTTAGCCAGTATTCGAACTCATCCAAGATTTCATCTATGGCCACCTTATCTGCAAGTTTTAGGAAGATCCGGTCGAAACAACGAGTTATCCTGATGACAAGGTCAAACAGAGTCTTTTTTCAGCAATCAAGGAGACATTACTCTAAGACTAATGATCCAATTTAGCCAGTATTCGAACTCGTCCAAGATTTCATCTATGGCCACCTTATCTGCAAGTTTTAGGAATATCCGGTCGAAACGTAACGTTATTCTGATGACAAGGTCAAACAGGGTATTTTTCCCCGGCAATCAAGGAGATAAAACTCTAAGACTAATGATCCAGTTTAGCCAGTATTCGAACTCGTCCAAGAGTTTATCTATGGCCACCTTATCTGCAAGTTTTAGGAAGATCTAATGAAAACAGAACGAGTTATGCTGATGACAAAGTCACACAGAGACTTTTCAGCAATCAAGGGGACGTAATTCTAAGATTAATGATTCGATCTGGACAGGTTTCAAACGTCCGAGAATTGATACATGCCCACCTAATCTGCCAGTTTTAGGCAGATCCGATCAAATCTGAATGAGTTATGCTGATCAGTTTTCGAGCTCGTCTGAGATTTTTCCATGTCCGCCTTATCTGCAAATTTCAGGAAAATACGATCAAAAAACTGAACGAGTTACGCTGATGACAAAGTCAAACAGAGGCTTTTTTCAGCAATCAAAGGGACGTAACTCTAAGATTTATCCTCCGATCTGGCCCGTTATCAAATTCTTTTGAAATTTTATCTGTGTCCAGCTTATCTGCAAGTTTCAGGAACATCCGTTTAAAACTAAAGGAGATAGTGATGACAAGCATCTTCCCATTGTAAGTCTATGGGAACTTGAGTTGCCATAGCAACCAAAGTTTTCATTCGATTTCCATAAAAAAGCTTATGTTATCGATGCCCCACCAGAGGCATGCTATAAATGAGAAATGATTGCGATCAGACTGCAGAAAGTATAGATATAACTGGTCAAAGGTGTGGACGGACGATGGCCGACGGAGGGATGACGGATGGCCTACCATCCTATAAGCTCGCCTGAAACTTTCGGCCCAGGTGAGGTGAAAATATAAGAAGATTCCCAGGAAAATATAACAATCACAAAGCACAGCCTTCCCGAGGCATCAAAATACGGAGATAAGACGAGAACAAACAATGGTTTTCGTGAGAAATAAAGCGGACACATTCAGTAGCAAAGCTAATACTTTTTCAGTATGTCAATAAAATATGCTAACAGAATTCATCCCGCACATCTATCGTTATGGGAACTTCTCCGTCTCATCATTAAGTATCTACCGTATTTATATTGTTCGGACAGACAGGCCTGACCAAACAGAATTGACCCAGATCTAATGCCATAGATAATTGTGTCTGATCAGGGACTCCCACTGTTTGCCACTCATCCAAGAGTTTTTTTTAGGACTAACATAAGGGAGTCAAATAGACTTGTCCATAATTAATGACAAGTATGGTAAGGAATTAAACCATCTGATTATTTTAGGTAAATACGGTTAATCCCGTCCGAAAACTGAGTATAATATTTATATTTCTTTAAAACTGATTTATATCTAACACAACAGATACTCTTAAACCTATTATTCCATAATTACAACTGAAAAAAAAAATATATATATATATATATATAATATGCCGCTTTATCCGATATATATTTTGGGGGCTGCTTATGTATGGGCCAACTTTATTTTGGGCCGAGTTTGTCATGAGCCGAGTTTGTTATGAGCCGAGTTGTCCAGCTGCCATAAATTTGAGTGACCATTCCTTCAAAGTAAGATATTCATAAGGCCGTCCAAATATCTAGAAGTTGAGTTAAAAGCTTCAATAATATCAGCTTTTGTATCATCAAAAAGACACATCATTAAATTTTTTTCATAACAAAACAAACAAACAAAAAAAATTGCTGCATGAAGAGTATAATCAGTACGCATCGGAATTCCCCCAATTTGCAATTTGTCTGTGTAATTTAAAGCCAAATCTAATGAAAATTTTATTTAAAAGGTATGAAAATGCGTCACGTACCTTTTGACAAGACCAACGTTTAAACCTTTTATTGTTCAGCAGAAGTAAAGAATGCATTTCTATCGATACAAGCAAGATAATGAGAGCCTTCCCTTTCAAAAGTATTCTCAATTAAGTCTGTAAAAATAAAAGACGAACAGGATTGCCTTTGGAAACAAGGAACACACAAAATCACGAAAATCGGAGACTCGGTTTGATTGAGTCTCTTCATATGCAACAGTGTAGTTTGAGGGGCTAATATGCCCCCTAGCGCCGGCTTAAGCGGTATTCGATTTTCAAAATAACCAGGATGGGCTCAATGGTCCCAAAGGAAATAAAATATAACCTGCACTATGATGATGTAAGTTTCTTTTTGATTTAATTATGAGGCAAAATTGTATAAAGGGTAGAAAAATCATACTTTGAAAAACTGGACACGCGACATTCGCTTGACTTTAGTTTATTAAGTACCTCACCAGAAGTTTTAACTGACTAAACCAAATTCCTGCCTGATCTTTCGTAAACTTTTTTCACAATATCGATTATTAATATACATTCTCCGTGAGCTTGCTTATCAACTATTCTATCCTTTATGTACCTTGATAAACCAATTTCTACGGCTTGATATTTCCCCCGAGAATTGGAAAGATGTTCTGGTGTGCCCTACGGTAAAAAACGAGATTCATCTTCTGTGTGTAATTATCGACCTGTTTCTCTCTTGAGTTGATTAGAGAATGTTGCTGACGTGTACTTTTTAAGCATCTTTACAATTACTTTCATGATAATAATATTATCACAATTCTACTGTCTGGCTTTATACAACCAGTCAACTCATCTTTCTCTACTACACCTTTTGTTAAGCTTTGGACTTGGGTAAAGAAATACGAGCGGTCTTCTGCGATGTCAGTAAGACCTTTGATCGAGTAGGGCATGTAGGTGTTCTATATAAACTTAGAGCCGGTGGTATTTCGGGTAGTTTATTGTCATGTATCAGTAGTTATCTTTCTGACAGAAAACAACGAGCTATTCTCCCTGGTACCGGCTCTACTGTGCTTTCGGCATATTTCAGAAAGTCTTTTTTTTTTTTGCTTGGCGCTTTACACAGGAGAAGTAAATTTGAAAACTTTTGTTATGATTTAATGCAAAACCGTTTGTCGTCAATTATTCTAGTCATCGGGTTTTTTTTAAAAAAAAAAAAAAAGAAAAAATCAAATATAATCACCTTTTCCGTGGTAAATTATGCAGAAATCGGTAGGGTAGGAACCTTGGAGGCTGAGATTCAACAAGTTCCGCTTGTTCCGGCACTTTTTTCTGAAATTTTCACAATATTTTTGTGACACATCCGCAATTTCCAATTAGTAAAGAAAACTAAAAAATAGTTTCTTATATAAAAGTTCCAAAAAATTACTTTACTATAGAAATTGCAGGTCAGACTAACGTCTTGTCGTAAATTTATTTTTAGGATAAAGATTTTAGAAACAGAAATGACAAATGAATGGTTTCTGATACGATATGGTCAATCAGAACTAAGCAGCAGTTTCATTTAAAATAAAACGCCAAGCAAACAAACAAAAAAAAAAAAAAAAAAAAAAAGGTCTTTGCCATTGTGACAGTATTGAAAACTCTGAACATTACTTATTACTTTCTCCCTCTCTGTAGAAATGAATACCAGAATATTCAATACAGTACATCAATTCATCAGATATCCAATAAGATTCTAAGAAATATCTAATAAAGGTTATTCTTGTTGCGACTAGCGACTGTTGGTTTTCTTTTGCTTCAGCATTTCAGTTATTTCTTGCTGTCGAGTCCTCATCGTTGTTTCATCTCTGTATTCGTTTGATTTTTATGTTCTCGGAAATGTTGCACTGATGAGTTAAGAACCCTTCACGCGGACTAAACAAATGTCTTGTGTATACCACAGCAGAACTAAGGGCGAGTGTTGTGGCAACGTAAAATCGATTTACGCCCCCCACTTATTTGTACTGACCGTTTCAAGACGGTGCTTCTGCTGTGGTTTACTATATCTGTCATTGTATGTCTTTGCATGTATGTCTTGGTAAAATTCTTATTTTTGGATAGCCGTTTGGCCATTTTGGGAAGAATCAGTTGGACTCCGGTTGTCCCGACCAAAGCCAGAGCATCAGGTACCAACCGACTTCCTTACATCAAGAAAACATACCTATATAATTTTGACCCCCATTAAACCCCACTTTTATACAGTAAAATTGGGGTTTACAGGGTATACATTATTTTTCTTATTTCTGTTCAAAACATAGATTGTGGCTACTCGTTAGAACCGCCTCGGCGAGGCTGTTCTAACTAGTACCCACAATCTATGTTTTGAGCAGAAATATGAAAAATATCAGAGTTTTGTTTTATCTGAAAATTTTCAGTTTTGGAGATAAAATTTTCTATATATTTGAATAGGCGTGTTTTCATAATGAAAGTCTTTAGGCCGAAATCGTCATAGTCTGAGGTTCAACCCGCCGGCGTGCAACTAAAGAGGGAAGCAAAGTTATTTAATAAAGTGGGTTAACTACCATGCATGCAGGCTGTCGTATTACATTTGTGTTGTACCCAATCTTTATATATCAAGAATGATTTTACGAAATTTAGATTCAGATAGGCCTTGTTGCAGAAGAGATTTTAGTCCAACACTGAATTTTGAAACCAAATAGAAATGACGACTATAAAATTTAGAAAAGGCTTTGCGGAGTTAAGGTTTAGGTGGTAATAGATTATTATTTTGGTAACAGAATTTGATACGTTTATCGATAATATTGAAAATGTTTAATTTTCATCCCTTTAAAGCACCAGGCTCAACATGCATACACAGTAGCTAAAGATCTACATAGCAAAGACATTAAAACATGGTACTCCTCAACAGTCTATATTCTTCAGTTATTAATCTTAATATTTCTTCATATAGTAATCTTTGTGAAACACAGCTTGTTAATGTTGTAAAGCGGAATTTGATAAAAAGTTTAGATCGTGATGGCGTCATAAAAAAAAGATCAGAAATTGTGTGAGGGTAAACTTGATACATATTTCAGTGCTAAGAATGAATTTGGTATAGAACGAAAAAAAAAAATAAAAAGAAATAAAATAAAATAAATAAATAAAAAATAGAATAAAAAAAAAAAAAAAAGAAAAGCAATCAGTAAATTAAGATCTTGCGCTCATGATATTTTAATTGAAACTGTGAGATAGTCAAGCATAAGTGGGGCGGGGTAGGTACGAGCATCTGCTTTTTCACCTGAAAAGAGGAATTTTATGAAATGTCATGATACATTTAGCCTTGTTATTTTAATTCTAATTTCTCTTGCGAAACGTGCTGAATCTTTGATAATTTTTAAGACAGAAGTAAAAATGCTGAAATTACTTTCAAGTGGGAGATCTTCTTTCCCATTGAGTAAAGTACTTATATTTAGAGGATGGAACTGTCTAGTACTATTAAATAAAACAGTTCTTTGAGCCACAAAGCTTGTACATTCAAAGAAGAAGTATTCTGCACTTTTGATTTTTCTAAGAGAATCACATATAGTGGATTATCTCGAATGCGGTTATTATAGAGATCTAAATTTAAGTTACTGCAATGATTACGCAATCTAGCATGGAGGACGGACAGTTTCCTGTTCCCCAGTATATAATAAATTGGAACTATAATCGATATCACCTGTGAACGTAAGGCATAACTAAATGAACTCAAAGTGGACTTCTGGCGTGTAGTAGGATCAAGATTATTCCACAAATCTATGGATGCGGAAATGCAGAATCGTTTGAACGCAGCCATACGTGTAACCGGCATTGTAATGTTACTGGAGTCCCTTAGATTATAATGTGAAACATCACTGACTGTAGGTAGAATTAACTCAGACTTTCAGTTTCTGGTTACTTCGTCTTGACTTTAATGTCTCCCAGCCGCATTCTTTATAAAGTCACATTCTTTTTAAAGTCGCTTAAGGGATATTGACCTAGTTAAACTCTGCTTCATTTTGAAGTTTTTTTTTTCCAAATTACTGGACTATTCAACTGTGCATCCATCCCAGACAATACTAGAATATTCTAAAGTTTTGAAAGTGACCCCAAAAATATCTGCAAATGGCCAATACCCCCAAAATAGCCACTTTCCCAATTAGCATGACAACGTTGGGCCAACGTAGTATTTTGGTTAGTCACTCCGTTGGGTCAACATTGTAAAATAACGTTACCCCAACGTTAACTTACTCATTGGGCCTCCGTAGGGACAACGTGTTGGCGCAACGTTGTGCCAACGTAGGACATATTGAACGGGTAACGCTAAAACAACGTTATGCCAACGTACAATGTATATGTTGACCCAACGTAAACCAACATATCAGTCGTCAACTTGGATGCAAAATAATGTTTGTCCATATCAAACATAAAAATTTTGTCTGTATCAAACACCGTAACGCATACTTTCAACTTTGACCGAAAAAGCCATTAAATTTTAAGCTAAAGAGAAAAAGTTTCTTACAAAATAACCTCTTTATAACACGGTTGTTGGAGTTTTAAGCAAAAACTGTGTTAGTTAATTATATGTGTAATATCCAATCAAAAATGTATAGGTTGTATAGAAAAAAAAATTGATTGTCATTTTTCTATATAATTTATACATTCTTGAACCGTATTATATCCAAATCCATGTTATAATGAGCCGTGTCGTAATGAGGTTACTGTTTCCTTATATCTTTATCAAAGTTAAATAATACTGTATGCAAAAAAAAAAAAAAAAAAAAAAATCCTTCATCCAAGTTGTCAAGCGATATGTCGATCAACGTCTGTGTCGAAGAAATATCTTGGAAGAGTAAGGTCTAGTAGCTATATATCTTTTATCGTTGAGTCATTCTGAAAAAAAAGAAATCAAAAGCAATATTCTCTTCCGGTATTGATTACTTATTATTTGTCAGTTTAGTATAATTATCTTTATGAATAAATGAAGTGAATGTATTTTTTATCATTTATTCATTTTACAAAAAAGGGTAATTTTCATTCGCTTTTATATAAGAACATTATTCAACTTACACATAAATCTTAGCAACATAAACAAGATGTTGTCTAACAGCCAGCTATAAAGGCACTAAAAAGCAGATTTTGGTGTTATCTTCCTGGTATTAATTATATTATATAAAAATATTATTTTTAGTTAAGCTCAGGAACCACCCCACTCCTTAGTGCAGATGGAACTAGTCTTCTGACTGACAAAGAAGCTATCTTGAAAAGATGGGCTGAACACTTTGATGGTGTCCTTAATCGGCCATCATCTATCAATGATGAAGCTCTCAACAGACTACCACAGGTGGAATGTAATCCGCTGCTTGATGAGCTCCCAACCGTCTCTGAAACAGTGAAAGCAATAAAACTCCTGTCATCTGGCAAGGCTCCAGGATCAGATGCAATACCTGTAGAGATCTACAAAGCAGTCAGTCCTCCAATTGCAGAGAAACTGAGTTATTTCACATTATGTGGAGAAAAGAAGCCATCCCTCAAGAATTCAAGGATGCAACAATTATCCACCTATTCAAAAGGAAAGGGAATCCTCAAGTCTGTGACAATCATCAAAGCATATCTTTATTGTCAATTGCTGGGAAGATTCTTGCTAGGGTCCTACTGAACCGATTGAATGAACACCTGGAACGGTCAGGGCTTCTACCGGAAAGCCAGTGTGGATTCAGGAAAAACAGAGGAACAATAGACATGATCTTCACAGCACGACAGCTGCAAGGCTGTGTGCTAGCTTCAACACTGTTCAGCATGTTGTTTTCTGCCATGCTTACAGATGCTTTCCAGGATGGTGACAATGGTATACCTATTAGGTATCGCTTTGATGGGAATCTTTTCAACCTATGTCTGCACCTTAGCTAAATCTAAGGTGCAGACAGAGGTGCTAGACGAGTTCCTCTTTGCTGATGACATGGCAAAGGGTGCTCCAGCAGAAGAGAAAATGCAAAAAGGTGTGGATCAAGTATCTGATTCATGTGACAGCTATGATCTCACAATCAACATAAAAAAAAAGAGTGAGGTAGTATATCAGCCAGCACCTGGAAAGCCTTACAAGGAGCCTACCATCACAGTGAAAGGTCAACGACTGCAAGTGGTAGACAAGTTCACCTACCTTGGAAGCACATTGTCTAGAGTTGTGCACATTAAGTTTGGTTGTCTTGCCAAATTCATAGCAATGGTGCGGCAGTTCCATGATGGTATGCTTGCAATGGTCCAAAATGATGGCGAGCTTTCTGATCCATTTCCTGTGACAAATGGAGTTAAGCAAGGCTGTGTACTAGCTTCAACACTGTTCAGCATGTTGTTTTCTGCCATGCTTACAGATGCTTTCCAGGATGGTGACAATGGTATACCTATTAGATATCGCTTTGATGGGAATCTTTTCAACCTAAGAAGGTTGCAAGCTAAATCTAAGGTGCAGACAGAGGTGCTAGACGAGTTCCTCTTTGCTGATGACATGGCAAAGGGTGCTCCAACAGAAGAGAAAATGCAAAAAGGTGTGGATCAAGTATCTGATTCATGTGACAGCTATGATCTCACAATCAACATAAAAAAGACTGAGGTAGTATATCAGCCAGCACCTGGAAAGCCTTACAAGGAGCCTACCATCACAGTGAAAGGTCAACGACTGCAAGTGGTAGACAAGTTCACCTACCTTGGAAGCACATTGTCTAGAGTTGTGCACATTAAGTTTGGTTGTCTTGCCAAATTCATAGCAATGGTGCGGCAGTTCTATGATGGTATGCTTGCAATGGTCCAAAATGATGGCGAGTTTTCTGATCCATTTCCTGTGACAAATGGAGTTAAGCAAGGCTGTGTACTAGCTTCAACACTGTTCAGCATGTTGTTTTCTGCCATGCTTACAGATGCTTTCCAGGATGGTGACAATGGTATACCTATTAGGTATCGCTTTGATGGGAATCTTTTCAACCTAAGAAGATTGCAAGCTAAATCTAAGGTGCAGACAGAGGTGCTAGACGAGTTCCTCTTTGCTGATGACATGGCAAAGGGTGCTCCAACAGAAGAGAAAATGCAAAAAGGTGAGGATCAAGTATCTGATTCATGTGACAGCTATGATCTCACAATCAACATAAAAAAGACTGAGGTAGTATATCAGCCAGCACCTGGAAAGCCTTACAAGGAGCCTACCATCACAGTGAAAGGTCAACGACTGCAAGTGGTAGACAAGTTCACCTACCTTGGAAGCACATTGTCTAGAGTTGTGCACATTAAGTTTGGTTGTCTTGCCAAATTCATAGCAATGGTGCGGCAGTTCTATGATGGTATGCTTGCAATGGTCCAAAATGATGGCGAGCTTTCTGATCCATTTCCTGTGACAAATGGAGTTAAGCAAGGCTGTGTACTAGCTTCAACACTGTTCAGCATGTTGTTTTCTGCCATGCTTACAGATGCTTTCCAGGATGGTGACAATGGTATACCTATTAGGTATCGCTTTGATGGGAATCTTTTCAACCTAAGAAGGTTGCAAGCTAAATCTAAGGTGCAGACAGAGGTGCTAGACGAGTTCCTCTTTGCTGATGACATGGCAAAGGGTGCTCCAACAGAAGAGAAAATGCAAAAAGGTGTGGATCAAGTATCTGATTCATGTGACAGCTATGATCTCACAATCAACATAAAAAAGACTGAGGTAGTATATCAACTAGCACCTGGAAAGCCTTACAAGGAGCCTACCATCACAGTGAAAGGTCAACGACTGCAAGTGGTAGACAAGTTCACCTACCTTGGAAGCACATTGTCTAGAGTTGTGCACATTAAGTTTGGTTGTCCTGCCAAATTCATAGCAATGGTGCGGCAGTTCCATAATGGTATGCTTGCAATGGTCCAAAATGATGGCAAGTTTTCTGATCCATTTCCTGTGACAAATGGAGTTAAGCAAGGCTGTGTACTAGCTTCAACACTGTTCAGCATGTTGTTTTCTGCCATGCTTACAGATACTTTCCAGGATGGTGACAATGGATACCTATTAATACCTATTAGGTATCGCTTTGATGGGAATCTTTTCAACCTAAGAAGGTTGCAAGCTAAATCTAAGGTGCAGACAGAGGTGCTAGACGATTTCCTCTTTGCTGATGACATGGCAAAGGGTGCTCCAACAGAAGAGAAAATGCAAAAAAGTGTGGGTCAAGTATCTGATTCATGTGACAGCTATGATCTCACAATCAGCATAAAAAAGACTGAGGTAGTATATCAGCCAGCACCTGGAAAGCCTTACAAGTTCACCTACCATCACAGTGAATGGTCAACGACTGCAAGTGGTAGACAAGTTCACCTACCTTGGAAGCACATTGTCTAGAGTTGTGCACATTGATGATGAAGTCAATGCTAGAATTGCCAAAGCTAGTGCAGCATTTGGCCGGCTACATGGAAGTATTTGGGACCGAAGTGGAATCAGACTTGACACAAAGCTGAAAGTATATAGATCGGTAGTGCTGCCAACACTATTATACGCATGCGAAACTTGGACAGTTTACCAACGGCATGCCAAAAGACTGAACCACTTCCATACAAGCTGTCTTAGAAAACTTCTAAAGATCAAGTGGCAAGACAGGATTCCAGACACAGTAGTCCTGAAAATGGCAGGGATGCAGAGTATACATACTCTTCTGAAATTGGCACAATTTAGATGGACAGGCCATGTTACCAGAATGCCTGATGAGAATTTCAAGTAGGAAAACGCTCCCATGGTGGGCAGAAGAAGCGATACAAGGACACCCTCAAAGCCTCCCTTAAAGACTTCAACATAGCAACAGAGTCATGGGGACAGATTGCACAAGATCGTACAAAGTGGCGAGGCCTAATAAGAAGGGGGGGGGGGGGGGGGGGGGGGCTAGTGAATACGAAGCAAAAAGAATCAGCGAAGCCAAGCACAGCGGAAAGCCAGAGCTAAGGCATCACCAACAGAGCTTTCTTCATCAGACCTCTCTTGTTCTATCTGCAACAGGCAGTTTACTGCTAAGATTGGTCTCATCGGCCATCTTAGAACATACAAATAATAACACATCAAACAGTTGATTAGGATTGGTCATTGTCAGTAATGACAGACGAACAAGATTAATTATGCATTGATAATGGCTAACACAAACAGAACTCTCCGGGATATAATGTTTCCATTTAATTAATGTTATAACCTGCAAATATTGTAACATTTTCATTTATTAATCCATTTAAAAATTTTAATCATGATGTATTTTCATTATGAAATGAATCTGCGGCTTGTGTATCTTTTAAAGTGTGCATCACATTTCAACGTTGGGCCAACGTAGATCCAACGTTACCACATAAACTGAAAACACGGAGGAAACATGCATCTAAATACATACGTTGGGCCAACGGTGGCCCAATGTTAGCGCATAAAACTGATTTTTCTCTGAAATTTATCAAATTTGTATGACGTACGTTGGCCAATGTTGGCGCAATGTTGTACATATTATGCCAACGGTAAGCCAACTGTCCGACCATATTTCAACCATATTTCAATGTTGGGCCAACGTTGTCATGCAAAATAGTAAAATTCAAAATTCTAACAAAATTCTAAACCCGCAAACATAGTCCAAGCCTATGTAGCAGGCAAAATTCAGAGCACCCACTGGGCTAGATAGATGGATAGATAGATAGATAGATAGATATATAGATAGATAGATAGATAGATAGATAGATAGATAGATAGATAGATAGATGGATTGGTGGGTGCATGGGTGGGTGGGTAGGTAGGTAGATAGATAGATAGATAGATAGATAGATAGATAGATAGATAGATAGATAGATAGATAGATAGATAGATAGATAGATAGATCCCCTGTCAAGCCGCCGGAGTTCTTTATACACATCTCTCATACATGTCCACTGTTCAATACCTGTCTTCACGTCTCCGTGTCTTTTAATTTGGTGTGCGTTTGTTTGTGTATTTGCTTATTGTTCTGTTTTGCTTTTTCCTCGATCAACTGTATGCAGTTTTTGTATGGCCGTAAGGGTCCTTAATTACTGAAATAAAATTATTCTATTCTATTACTGAGCATTGAATTTCGGTATTGGATTTTATTTGACGTACTATTCGGAATCTCTCTGTTACGTTCGTCATGTAAAGCAGCAAGAAAGGAAAATGGAGGAAGAAGAAAATTTAGTTCATCCTATTGAATCGCCCAAATCTCCCACAGTTTTACCGTGGGATAAATTTTCTAATTGGCTTCATTGTGCCTGCGTTGTAACCTTTGATCTCGAACTTGGCCAAGCCATGGAGGTATTTATCTGATAACGAAAATGCTGCACAAAATAACAGCTTTTTCGACTGAATTATCCACTGGCACTTGAGCCTCAGATCTAGAATAAATAGACTGAATACACTATCTGTATATCAGTGAACCTCAAAATGTATGAAAACATAAAAACTCAATTTTACGATGATAATTCCGGTTTCTCTAAGTATATATATGGACAGGGTCTTGAAATGTAAATTGGGTCACTTCGTTCTGATGGATTTTTCCAAATTCAAACAAATTACAAAATTTTCCTTCAACCAATTATCGTTTTACAGTGGAATCCTTATGCAACCTAGGGATATAGGCTACGACTTGGAAAGACTCATCTTTACCAAAGAAAATGTGACATTATTTACTTTTCTCACAAACGCACATTATTCAATATACTAGACACTTCCGCTTTGGGACCGAGACAGTTCACCGACAAGACAGTTCACCAACACGTATTTGGAGACAGTTCACCAACAAAATTGGAGACAGTTCACCGACAGATTTGAAGACAGTTCACCGACAAAAAATGTATATGTATATATGGTAATAAAGCGAAGAAATTGGTTAAAACTATAATATATTTATCTAACATGTTGTAAATGAATGAACTAAACATCCAATGATTCTATAAGCGGGCATCTGTTGTTCTAATTCTTCGCTGTCTGCATATGCCCCAAAGCAGTCTGTTTATATGTATGGATGTATGTATCCATTTTCATAATTATCATCTGTACTATATAGTTCACGTATGAGCTACACCTTGTGAAAATGTCAAATATAACATGTTCGTAAAATGAGTTCATTCGATTGAAACTCTGTAATTAACAAGGAGTCAGCGGAATCTTCAAGCCAGAGGGAACTCTATGTGACTGCAGATGCGCAAACTGATATGTCTTCATTCACAGACTATATGCACGCCATGTTGTACATTTTCTTTCGTTGAGGCTCGTGGCCTGCGAAAATTGTCTTCGGTTTAAATATTCAGGCCTCTCGTTTGGTTACATATCATTAACTCTAAATATTAGAGCACCTTAACTGCTTACTGTATTAGATTTTGTACAAGTCTCTTTTAGTACATGTTGATGTGTCTACAACAATGCTGGGTGAATGGCAAACAGCGTATACCCTGATTAGACGCTGCGTTCCAAGGCATCTTATCTGGGTCTGCACTTTTCACTCATGAATTTTAGGGTTATTATGGTATTGATGGGTCTGAGTAAAACTTGAGGCTATTATCATTTCGTTTGTATTCTTTAAAGTTTTCTCAAAAAAATAAAACACACATGATTTTCACTGTCTTATAATATTTTGTCGGTGAACTGTCTTCAAATCTGTCGGTGAACTGTCTCCAATTTTGTCAGTGAACTGTCTCCAAAATACGTGTCGGTGAACTGTCTTGTCGGTGAACTGTCTCGGAACCTCCGCTTTCACGTACTTTCGCTTTCGTATTCTGTTCCGAGTGTTCAGATTGGCCAAACTTTTCAAATACATATTGCCAGTCCATGACACAAGAAAATTACAGCCAATCAGATTGCTCATAATAAAGCATGAAAACGAAAGTACAACGAAGCGGACATATCTAGAATCAGCATTCCCACTCACATTTTGATTTAGGGGTACATGTACCCCTTGGGTTAAGCAATTGGGGGTACAGATCACTTTTTGAGGGTACACATATTTCGGGGGTTAACCGCTTAGAGGACTAAGCCTGCCCAGTAAACGTGTGGTTAGGTAAACTGACCGCGCTCGACATGACCCCATTGGGTTGACTGGGCCGTAAAACCTCAACACAAACAAACAATATTTCGGGGTAATTAAATGCATTGTTAAGTGCTGGGAAGATTTTGTACTTTAAATGTCATTGTGGTCAGTTTTAGGTACTTTGTCTTAGTATTTTATATAAAAGGAAAACTGTGCTTCAATCATATCAAGACGTCACTTTTCCAAAACATATTCTTCAGTCAAAAGAACTTAATACTAACAGCCAAGTTCAAGTACCATTAAAGCTTCCTAGATATACAATGTTCGAAAACCGGTAAAACAGGTTCTGCCCAGAATGTTGGTTCTTTCGTTCAGTGTGAGCTGGACATACTGATTTTATAGAAAATCGCTACTGCAAAATGGCATGAAAGATTGGAAATTCTATGAAAGAATGTATGACATTTTCCTGGGAGTTCTGAGCACTTTTAATATTCATACCAGTGTTTACTGACTGAATAATCAAACTTTTTCGGGAAAATTGGGAAGTCGCGAAAACTTATGACATGTAGATTTTACGGCAATAAGTACATGCTTTTGTTGACAACTGTCATTAAAAACTTGGCTAAAGTAGTCATGCAGCGGTACAACTATCCTAAATTAATCTAAATGAAACAAAATATTACCGATCTAATTGACAACTTTTGTATACACTTGAGCGAACCGAGCCGTATCGAAACTCGGAGAAAAAAAGGTGCCCACTGAACCGCGATACAATGTAATGGTCGTCGGTGATTGGATAATAAAAAAAAAAGATCATACACAATAACCAATGAACAATAATCTTATCCCTCTCGGTAAGAATATAAATACATTCCGGGAATCCCGTCCGTTTCAATGCACTGGTCGAACGCATACGTTATTTCCGCCAGCAACCGCAGTGTTTCAATGCTTCACTAATATTTAAAAGTATATGCTATTGAGCGAAAACTGACTCAGTAGGACGTACGCATGTTGCAATTTATACGTGCACCAAATTTTTGGTACGTTTATGTACGTAGATACCAACAGTTCTGTACGCTCATGGCAGATTCTCTACGTGAATTACATACTGCAGTATGTGAATGGGAATGCTGAGAATGTCAAATAATGTGTGTTTGTGATAAAAGTAAATAATGTCAATTTTTCTCCCATAAAGATAAGTTTTTCAAAGTCATGGGCTATATCCCTAGACAGAGTAAGCACTCTACTATTGAATTATAGTTGGGTTTGAAGGAAAAATAAATTGTTTGAATTTGAAAAACTCCATCACAACAAGGTGACCCAATTTACATTTCAAGACCATGTCCATTTATACTTAGAGAAACGGGAACTATCATTGTAAAATTAGTTTTTTTGATGTTTTCATACATTTTGATGTTCATTGATATACAGATGATGTACCGGTATTCAATCTATTTATTGAAGGTCTGAGGCTCATGTTCCAGTTGAATTTCCAGACACCGTCCAAAATAAACATTTTCAAATACTGCTGGAGTGATAAGCAGCAGTTACTATTTAGACTATGCTTAGAAGATAAGATACTGTGCAATTAATGTTTGGTTAAAAAAAAAAAAAAAAAAAAAACGAAAATGAGGAGAAAGTGCTGCTGGCCTTGGTGGCTCAGTTGGATGTGCTGAACTGATGATCAGGTCTTCCGTAAATTAATAATAAGTGCAAGTAAGTGACAAAGTTGTCCAGCTGATCTATTTGTCAAACCCATGATTAAGCGTAATATATATTTTCCACGCATATCTAGCAGGCCTTTACTTCTTGGCCATAACTGAATGTGTCCCAAGAATGTTCGTCACTCTGTAACAAGCTCTCATCACTTTCGAAATGGATAGGCAGAGCGTTCTTACAAAAGTGTACAAGAATACATATTATCAGTACACAAACACCAAACAATCCCAAATATAATACATTGCTTAACCAAGATTAGTGTTGTCCGATTATTGGATTTTTTATAATCGATCATCGAAAATAATCAGACAGGAGGTTTCGATTGATTATCAATTATAATCGAAAGCTGTCAAATGAAAGGCAAACACAGGTCCCATCACCCAGAAAGATAAAATGGAATTTTACATGTATGAGCAGTACCTTACCACAAAAGTAAAAGGTCCTCATAGTACACTCATAGGCTTTGACATTTATGATGTGTACTGAAGACTTTCATTTGTTGCAGAAACACTGCTTTGTTTCTTATTTCCTTACATACTTCCAAGCTGAAGAGTTTAGAATTGCACCTTTCTTGCATTAAAGTTGCAATTTGAGAATAATAACTTACAAAATAGTCAGGTGTGAATCTTTTCGATTATAATTGATTATTAGCAAACACAATCAATAGTAGAATCAAAAAGAATTTTTGATTGATTATCGATTGTAATCGAACATTGTTACAACACTAACCAAGATGTTAACTATAATGTACCGCATTATACCTAAATATTGGGGCAGGAAATAATGATTACATTTCTATCTGTCCAAGTACTTAAGACCACGAAAATTAATTATTTAGTCAGATATCCCAATACTTAGGTCCAGCAGCTGAAAATGGCACCAATTATAAAATGATAGTGTCAAATTTGAGTCACAGTTTCATACATGTGATAACCTTTCAATGACCATGCTGGAGATTTGGTTTTCATTTCCTGGAGATTGTGTTCTCCTTTCTGGAAACTATTCGATGACAAGTTTGACACATCATTCCAGGGTGTCCGAGTTACAGAGTGGACAAGAAATCAAATTCAAACACAAGAAGGGGAGATAACTCCAAAAGCAAGACAACCAGAGTTGTCATTCTTGTATGCAACACACTTCTACTGTTCTACAGTACAGCTCAGGTGGTTTTTCAAAATGCCCCCTGAGCCGGTGGGGAGTGGATTCGAGTGGGAAGGATTAAATTTTAGCATCCCATGGTGGTTTCACCCAGGCTGGTGGATCCGCTGGGTTCCCGCAGTAAAAAAATCGCCTGATAAAATTACTTTCGAACAGGTAAAATTCAATGCGATTATGACAGGCAATTGAAACAGCTGCGGGAGCCACGCAATGTTTCCGCGATGAAGTGAGAAAGCTGTTTCCAAAGGGGCGTGGCTAAAGCCAGTCATACTTTTTCGGCATGTATGGTTGAAAAGGACCAATCTGCCGACCTGTTCAAGTCAGTCTTTTCAACTCAATGTGTGACAGCAATTAACAAATTTTGATTGTAAGCATTCCCATTCACCATGAGCGTACAGAATTGTTGGTATCTACGTACACAAAATGTACTGAAAATTTGGTGGATAAATTGCGATATTTGTATGTCCTGCTTGAGTCAGTTTTCGCTCATCAGCATCCTTTTGAATATTAATAAAGCATAGAAACACTGCGATTGTCGACAGACAATAACGAATGCGTATATATATGGCCAGTGCATAGAAACGGATGAGTTTTCCAAATTGCCACATTCCGATCCCCCAAAATTAGGTTTATTCCCTTGCTCTCTTGAAATATTAACCAATGCTGCCCTGTTCCTTGAAATATATTTGGGTGTTCTCTTGGTCCACAGAAACCCCCAGTAGCCCCATTCACTGTTTGAGCAGGTAACATGGGCCGCAACAAAGCTCCATATAAAAACTTTCCGGATTCTGTGGCTTAGTTTGGTCCGGCCAACAAGTGGGCAGGGCATGGTCATTTTTACTTAATGTGCCATAAAAAAACAAAACAAACACTCAAAAATCACAAAGAGAATCAAACATCTGCCCCGAATCCACAAATTACATTTTTATGTTTGGTATTCCTGAAACTGCCTTTTCCCATGCAACAACCGCATGCGCTCAATAATAATGACGTACAGTGGTAAAAGACTGGGAAATTCTCACTCGCGTGCAGTAACCGCATGTGTCAATATAAATTTACTTAAAGAGGCATTGAATCAGTAAGACAGCACATGCAAAAAACACACTTTACAAACACAAGGGGCCACAGAAGCTAATGACAATTCAAATGAGTGAGTGAGTTTTTTAACGTCCCACTAACAGCTAGATCAAACGGAGGTGTGGACCTTGGTTTAAAGTCCCATATGAAAGAAGCCTGGGATCGAACTCCTGACCCCTGGGTGACAAGGCACGCAGCTTTACCGCTACACCACCGAGGCACCCTTTCCCAATATTTCAACCCGTTAAATATCTAATAAAAGGGCTGCAGACATTTCACCATGCCCCACCACTGCACTTACATCAAACAAGTACCATAACTCTGTCAATAAATTAAGTTTCAAGAAAATATTGCAAACAGTTTTCAAGTTACAGAGTGGACACAAATATATTACAGAAATCACTAAAATAGTTTCGGTGTTCAAAGGGCCATAACTCCAAAAGTAGGCTTTATTGTCAAAGTGTATGAAAGAAAAGAAGGGCAGTTGTCAGTTTCTGCTGAAATGATTAATAGCTTATGAATAAGCCCGCCCCGGAAAACCGTGCAGGCTGGACAAGACAAAAATAGTATTGACTGGGCAGTTTAACTCCAGTTCAAACAAAAATTACGTCAGTAAAAAGTTCTCATGTCAGAAGTATGATTTACAATGTACGAACTTTGAACCGGATAAAACCTACAATACTACAATGTACATGCGACCAGCAAAGACTCAGGTCAGTTTGTGCATCGCAGGGATTATTCTGGCCCCAGATTTTTGTAAGAGAAAAAATCACATTTGGACAAAAACAGTGAGAGATTTTCAAATTCAGTGAGATTTTTTTTTTTGCTCGCTCGGACAAACTGAGTGAGATTTTTTTTTTTTTTTTTTTTTTTTTGTAAAGGCCAGATTTTGTATCAGAATTGTATGTATAAGTATTATTATTGCTTATTTTGTAATGTACTCTAAATCAGGTTAATAAAATTGTTATATACAGGGTGTTTGATTCTTTTAAGTATCATTATTTTCATGTTTACTCCAAGTGTTTATATATAAATTTGAACTTTCTGGAAAATCATGTTTACAATAACAAGTTGTTTATATTCTTTTTAGAATTTCCAAATGGAATATTCTAGATTAAGCTATTTTTGGCATGTCACAGAACATTTAAATTTTTCTTGACAAATACTGGAAAATAAGTGATGTCTCGTGTACTCTATTTTTTTTTAGAATGTGCTTTGATATTATATAAGAGGAGAAGATTTTCATATGAGCATCTTTGTACACTTTCATTCTTTATTGGATTACTTCAATGTTTCATTAATTCTGGAATTAAACTCTGAATTCAGGGACTTTAAATTGTGGGATCAGAAACTGCAATTCAATGGATTTGTTTCAGAAATTCTTCAGGAATTATTTCTCTGAGATTTTGTGACATTATCCAATGATTTTTTTTACCTGCGAGTTCCAGTTCATATACTCATAATTTTTCTCTGGGACTCACAAATTTTATATAAGTGAGTCCCTGAACTCACAAAAACAGTAAATATCTGCTCTAAAATATATTACAGACTCATGATTTTATCATAGGACTCATGGAATTTCAGTTGAGACTGGATAGAATCACTGTAAATAAATCACTGATTATCTTGAAAGTACCGTTTACATTTATTTTTCTGTCCTGCACATTTTCTTATTTTTTGTTATCAACTAAATAATTTTAAAGCTTGTTGCTGGTTTCACTTTCATTTGTTTCTCATTACGCCTGGCTCACGGCTGAATAAGGGCTTCATGGGCTTGTTATTCATCAAGCTCAGCTCGGTCTTGTGTTTGATCGTCATCCGAATCCGGGGAGGAGAGCGTGGCCGCTTCAGTCGGGCTGGGTTGTGCTCGAACAAGATACTTTAACATGTTGCCATCCCGACTGGACGGCTTCGGGTCGGATAATTTTCTTTCTTTTTTTTTCCGAGTCGGCGGACATGTTTTTGCTGACTCGAGGTAGCGATCAAATAAACGCTTACTTAAACCAGAGACCGACAATGAGTTTTTACGATAAAGCTTTCCAATGATACAGATTAATGAATGGTTACCTGCGGTCGTATGTGTAATGAATTTTGGCACCACAATAATTCAGAAACCGGTCAAACAGAACAGTCCGATAGTCTCGAAATGAACCGCATGTGCAAAATAGGAACTTAACGGCGTGAAATGAGAAAAATTCAGCGTGCAATTTTTTTCTCACTCCTGGAATTTCGATGCGATTTCTTGCAAAAAAATGCGAGAATATCGCGAAATCGCGCCAGAAAATGATCCCTGCATCGACCCACTAGATAAAGCAAGCTTCTTGCATACTGTATGATCAGCAAAGGGTCTGAACAGAATGTGCTGTTGCAGTCGCACTGTTTATTCCGCTTTGGACAGCCTGGCTATCGACGGTAAATACAATCAGCAAATGCTGTTATCAGAATGTGCAGGCGCGTACTGACCCGAGTCTTCGCTCGTCGCACAAAACGTTTTGTTACACCCAGTGATCATAGGAGGTACTTACGATTAGCGAAGGCTCTGATCAGTATACTGAGATCTACTGATGTGCAGTCTCAGAGTGTGCAGGCTGATCTGTCTCTTCGTACAAGTTTTATTGTAGGTTTTGCAATGCACAGACTCATGCGCCAGTTGTTTGTGCAAACCTTAACAATAAGCACCCTGGGTACAATTTTCAGCAGACGACATTTTGAAATATTTTTCTCATTCTTCCAAGAGAACAGGATTTGCACTTCATGCAAATTGTCTCCACTGCATGAAATGTGAAATCTTGTTTTCTTGGAAATGAAAAGAAAAAAAAAAGAAAAACGAATTCAATCTGTCGTCTGCTGGATTAGCCCAGAGAGCCCATTTTGAAGACGCTTTCCCACCGATGCGCTAGGTTTATGCAATGCGTCTGTTTTACTCTTTAAATAAATTACGGTCTTGGTTTTGCATATCACATATTGAAGCCACAAAAACAGAACACTTTACATGGAAACGAAAGTTCTGAAGATTGCTGTATAAGCCAATAAATATAATGTTATTAATATATTATACTGTAAGAGAATAACGTAACATAGTATTCATTTGTACCCTGATAAATGCGGGGTAAGGTACTCACACTGCAGGTTTTACTGTTTTAAGGGAGCTAACTGTAACTGACTTAAAAGGGAGTTAACTGCAATTGCTTTACGAGTGTGATCTGTGCGAAATGGAATTGGGAAGAGCATTTTTTATGAATCGCGCCAATACAGAGGGGGCATGCTTATACAATAAGTGGTTAACCAGTACACTGAACACCCTTCCGCCAGAAACTTGTAACTTGAAGCAGTGGAAGGAGTGAATGACATAGCAAATACATGTACATGTGTTTCATGATAAATCGCTCAATCTGTGAGGATCGAATGCACAATCCTGGCCATCGGAGATGAATGTGTCCACCTATGAGGCATTATTCGTATTTTTTTTTTTTTTTTGGGACAATGCTTGTTGATCTCCAAATAAAAGCCTCAAAGATAGTAGAAGCGCCCCTTTAAGTACCCGGGTACAAGGTAAGAAATAAACAAACAGAAATACATTATTTTTTATTTCTTGTTTTATTCATTAATTCTTTTTGTTTTTGTCTTTAATCTCTAGGTAGAAATATTTCTCTATTTATTCAGCGGCATATCAGCCGAATGATGCGTAAGCAAAATAAAGGTTCCGATTTCCTCCCCATGCAAACTCTGAAAATTCGGAGCTGTCAATCATTCAGACGTCACTGATTTTTCATTGCGAGCTCGCCAGGATAAACTTTTGCCCACCGCGGAGTTCTACAGGTAAGTGGGTGGTATTGCGGAGGAAACGCGGTGGACAAAAAATCCGTCGTGGAGGGAATTGGAGTGGGGTATCAGGAAAATCCGCGGTGGGCTAAAAAATCAACGTCACCGGTTAGGGGGGGATTTTGAAAAACGACCTGAGCTGTACTGTACCAATTAGCATCAAAATATTCCAAAAGGTATTTGTGTTACAGAGCGGACATGAAATCAATTTCAAACACAAGAAGGGGAGATAACTCCAAAAGTAAGAAAGCCAAAATTGTCATTCTTGTACATGACATGTCATCTCGTTCTGTTCTACATTACCATGTTATAAAAATATTCCAAGGGTATTCGACTTACAGAACTGACACAAAATAAATGCATAGTCACTGTCAAATATAACATTCGACTTACAGAACTGACACAAAATACATGTAAATGCATAATCACTGTCAAATATAACAAAGGGAGATTAACCCCAAAAGTAAGAAAGGAAGAGTTGTCATTTTTGTACAAGACACGTCGTTTCATCCTGTTTTATATTTTTACCAAAACCATCAAAATATTCCAAAGGGTATTTGTGTTACAGAGCAGACACGAAACCAAATAAAAAAAAAAACAAAAAAAAAAATACAACGACAAAAAAACAAAAGGGAGAGAACTCCAAAAGTAAGAAAGCCAGAGTTGTCAAACTTGCATGGGACAAGTCCTCTTGTCCTGTTCTTTATTTCTGCCAAGTATCAAAACAATATTCCAAAAGGTATTTAACTTACAGAGCGGACACTAAATCAATGCATAATCACTGTCAAATATAACAAAGGGAGATAACACCAAAAGTAAGAAAGGCAGAGTTGTCATTCTTGTACATGACACATCATTTCGTCTTTTTCTACATTTCTACCAAGTATCATAAAAAATTCGGAAGGGTATTCGTGTTACAGAGCGGAATCTTTTTCAAACAAAACAAAGGGAGATAACTCCAAAAGTAAGAAAGCCAGAGTTGTTGTTCTTGAATGCTGGGTAGTGTCGTAATGAACAGCTGATTGCGCATTAATCAGTAACATCTAGTAATCGCCGCATGAATAACTGTCACAATGGTGCAAAGTGGCACTCATTTGTCAATCACCGACTCTTGCCACATCCCTATGCTCTGCCTATCACCATTAGGAATCCAATAAAAACTGACGGTCAACAGTACATGTAAGCGACACAAGATCTAGGATTTCACATTCTATAAACTGTGCATCCCAATTTAGAAAGTGTAAACTTTAAGGAGATAATTATCGATGTAATGTGTTTGGAGTTGATGTTCTAAATATGACGACATATTTGGTTGCGAAAAACATGGATATTGCCGAATCATACGTGATATCTCATGATTTGTTCGTATTCTCCCGACTGTACGATCTCTTGATCCGGAAGGAGAAAGTATTTTCTGTGTTATTTTTCTCCAACTGACCATGTCTACCTACTGGGACAATTTACCTGTCAGACTAACCTGCTGTCTAGCCAAAATCAAAATGTCATATTATCTATACATCTGTCGCTAAAAACATATTGATAAAGTATTTTGATAGGACACCTGTATAGTTAATCCGATAATTAATCAATACTTGAGTCTTCAGACATACATGTATCAGCTGACTGTTTATTTGACAACTCCATATTGGTCAATTCCTTAGACAAACATTTTTCAAGGAAACACGTGCGTTTAAATTCACGAAGGGAGACGAAAATAGTGTGCAAATTTTATTTTATAATAGGTATATTTATTGTACTGGTAAGTAAATAAAGTTTGGGGCAAATTATTTATTTTTTATTAGATTTGCACGTAATATGGCCATTATTAAATCTTTATAAATGAGTTTATCAAATGATATAGAATTAAGAAGCTTGACTAATACCAAACTTTATAAATGTAATTTTTTTTGATACAGCTTTTACAAAAATTTGCAAGATTTCTTTGTATGTGTGAGCGGTTGGGGGGGGGGGGTGAGGGGGTGTATTTTTGTTTGTTATTGCTTGGTCAGACATTGACGTAGAGGAAAAAGAAATCAGCCAAATGCTCATATGAGCTGTATAGTATAGCCATGCTTCTGTCGTCCGTCCTCCATCCGAAACCACAAAATGTGTTGGATTTGTGGCAAACAGTGTATAGCCTAATCAATTTGCTTTAGATTCATCTGGGTCTGCACTGTTTGCTCAGGCATTTTGTCTGAATATTTAGGGTAAATGTGATATGTTGTAGCTAAATGTTTGCAGATTTATAAATTGTGAATTTATTTTTTTTCTTTTCAGTTGATTTACCCATGTCACATTAGAATGACAGAAAAAGAGGTAATCATTAAAATTAAGTGTATCTCCACAGCTCCAGAGAAGAAGAATACCCAGAAAATTATTTTTCTTATTTCTCCACAAAAACATATGTTGTGGGTACTTAAAGGAAGTGCCTGGTCTTGTGGAGAAGTAAGAAAAATATCACTAATTTTTGTTTGAAAACAGTACTTAACCCTTGTCCTGCTGAACCCAGATATATCCTTTCTTTACAAACAGTGTAGATCCAGATCAGTTGGCTTTTGAAGAAGCCAACTGATCTGGATCTGCACTATTTGTCATTCAGTATGTGAATATGTATCAACAATCTGGATCATATAATCCGATTGGCTGACAATTAGAAATGGGCATGGCATCTTAATTTATTCATCATGATAAGGGTTAAGATTCTAGAAAAGATCATCGGGTTTGTTATGCAATCTATTCACAGTGAGTTACTAGATGCAGATTTTCAGCCATTTTACCAAGGTGGGGGTAACTTTTGTGACTTCCTGTTTTGCTTTCCTGCACACAAAGACCTTTCTTAACCCTTGTCCTGCTGAACCCGGATATGCACTGCCTTTGCAAACAGTGTAAATCTTGAAGAAGATCTGAAGAAGCCAACTGATCTGGATCTACTCTGTTTGCCATTTAGTATTTGAATTTGTATCAACAACCTGGATCAAGTAATCTGATTGGCTGAAAATTAGAAATAGGCATGGCATCTCAATTTATTCAGCATGACAAGTGTTAATCTGCCAGGAGCTATGTTTCACAATCATTTAATGATGTCTTTTCCTCTTTTGGGGGCTAAGCAATATGTTGAAATGGTTACCGCTAGCCTGGTAGATTGTTAGCCCGTTAGAGGACTGGATACACTTGGTAGGTTTTCGGCATTTTTTTATAAGAGACACAAATTTTGTAATTGTGTTCCCTTTCCTGTGTACCAAAAAGTCCTTCAGAAAAGGAGTCTACTTTAAACAAAATGACTTTGCTCCCGCCTTCTTTTTTTTCCAATGCAACAGATAAGGCGCTTTTTTCATCCAAGAAAAGCTGATATTGTTCTTATTTCTTCACGAAAACATATGTTGTGGGTACTCATTAGAAGCGCCTCAATGAGGCACTTCTAAAGAGTACCCACAACATATGTATTTAGCAAGAAATAAGAAAAATACTATGTGAATGCCCCCTCTTATCTGTAGCTATGTAATTTTCAGAGACCAATGTGAGCAAACTTTTTCTTTCTAGAGAAGACTCCTGTCCAGAACGGAGGTAAAACAGAAAGTATATCCATTCATTCCCCTTAAGATTTGACAACATTCTAATAAATATATATTTTTTGTTATTATTTTTCATAAGAAAATAAGGCTTGACCTTGCATATGAATCATTTTCCTAGTCTGGCAGATGATTCATAATGAAATGTAAAGCCTTATTTTCTTGCAGAAATAGAAGTGTCTGGGTGGCTGAGTGGTTGGTGCTCCTGATTTCAGACCACAAGTTCTAGGTTTGAATCCCGCTGGAAGCCTATTTCAGCTCATGAGTCCTCAAGCATGATTCATGACTATTTGGGGCTTCATTGCACAGAGCCTTTCAAATTCACCCGTCCATCACCTTGATATGACTTAAATAATGTTGAAAGGGATGTAAAACTTGCTAAGGCATTCTGTATTAGTATTGGGATCCTTTATTACTCCCCATACTTGTCCTTACATTTGAAATAGTTATTAATTTCAGTACTTGAATGACTGGTCTCCAGAATGTTGCAACAGAATGGCAGAGAGTGTATCCTGATTAACACTTGTCCTGCTGAACCCGGATATATCCTTCCTTTGCAAACAGTGTAGATCCAGATCAGTTGGCTTCTGAAGAAGCCAACTGATCTGGAGCTGCACTGTTTGCCATTAAGTATGTGAATTTATATCAACAATCTGGGTCAAGTAATCTGATTGGCTGAAAATTAGAAATGGGCATGACATCTTAATTTATTCAGCAGGACAAGGGTTAAACTGTTCCATCAGAAGCAGATCTCTGCAGGTCTACACTTTTAAATCAGGCTTGTCTGTTAGAATATTTAGATTAAATATAACATAAAAGTTGTAAATAATACAGTTTTGTGTGTTTTATTTCAGAAAATGAACATCTGCTATCTGTCATTTCCAGACTCAAATTCAGGTAGGTTTTATGCCCTGACCCTCATAAAGCATAACTCCCAATGTTTATTATGTCCCTTAGCTTCAGATAAATGTATATACAACCCTCTTTATACCGACACTCGATACAACGACAAAGTTCGTTATAATGACAGTTTGACTGTCACGAAACCTTTGCTTAAAAGGTAACAGTTAGTCACAAATTATACAAGAAAATTGTATTTAATACTTTAAAGAAACACATGTTTTGGATATTTGTTAGAATTGCCTCAGTGAGGCAATTCTAACAAATATCCAAAACATGTTTTATGAGGAAATAAGACTAACACAAGGTCTTTCTTACATATCATTCTGTCCATTAAGGGTTCTTTACAACAGCAAATTCATTTTAATGGCAACATCTTTGGGAACAAAATGCTGTCGTTGTAACAAGGTTTCACTGTAGCTTCCTCATTTCGTCTACCCCCATTTCATTTAATATTTTTATTCCCATTTCATCCACTCCATTTCTGAGGGTTATTCCCATTTCATCTACTTTTTTTTTATTTTTTCCATATAATGATCAAGATCTGGACCAAAACTGTTCAGATATACTTTATATGATTAGTATTGATCATAAAAATACTGATTAATGATTAGGATAAAAAATGTTGGTAATTATTGATCAGGACCTAAACTGATATGTTTGTTATATATGAATATGAATTTAGATTAAATGATTATGAATTTTAGATTAAATAGTACATCAGTGTTTCATTTACTTGCGCGTCCTGCGAATATCTCGCATAAAATTCGCCGAGGACGCAAAGTTTTAAAAGACGTGAGACCCCCGGACGCATGTTTTTTTCCGGATAGCGAGTCTCGTTTCCAAAAAAATACTCCTGTTCCGTCTTTTATCACGGGATTTCACCGCACCTTAATTGTTTACTATAATACCGGCTTACTGGTACCCTGCTTCGGCTCGAGACTATTCGCGAAAATATTAGACTGCTCCACATGACCTCGTAGAACAAGGACTGTAGAAAACCAATTTTTACCGGGACAAAATACTCCCTGGTAATCTAGATCACATTGAGCGCTTGCTAATTCAAGCGTTTACTTCTGGTGTATAAATAGACGGGCTTCCCCAATTTGATCTATTGTGCAGCTACATTGAAATTTGTTATTTTAACCCTTAAAGCACCAAGCAAAATTTGTAGCAGACGACATTTTTTTTTTTTTCATTTTTTTTTCAAAGAAAACAAGCCTTGGTGTTTCATGTGAATTCTCTGCGCAGAAATTCAAGACTTTTCTTATTTTGAAACCGTGATAAATCAAACGGTCATCTGCTGCAGTTGTGGTAATTGGTGCTTTAAGCTTCTGTCAACAGGTAAAACGGTATTTCTATATATAGTCACCAGTGTAAACATTATGACTGCAATGAATGCTTGAACTCTTAAAGCGCCAGGCGAGTTTTTTGGAAGATGACATTTTACACACACACATACACACACACGTCAAATAAACAAGATGAATCGTCTGCTAAAATAATATAAATGTCGTCTGCTGCAGTAGTGATTGGCACTTTAAGGGCAGAAATGTCTTTAAAAGCATATTAGGCTCTATTGGTTATACTAACCCATTTCACGCCCAATGTCTTCTAAACGGACACAAGTTATTTACTACCCAGATGATCCCAGATCAGACGCCGCAAAATTCAGAATCTGATCAGGGTTTAAATTGCTTGCTACACCAGGCATCTATAAAAATGTACGTAATCAGAAATAAACAATAAAACACTGATAGAGCTGCTGTTCTATAAATAAAACAGGGAGAATCCGATACCAATTTATTTACAGGATGACGTGTTGTCATCAGCCAATGCCAGAGGCGGAATTGAACACGTGTTTATGGTTTACTACAGTCGTCAATCTTTATGATAGTAAATTTGTCCAACTGTGAAGCAGTCTACGTATTGACTACTGAGTGCCAGTCGCACTGAGAGTCAAATGGATTTTGATTGGATGTTTTTCAACCAATTAGCGACAGGGTTACGAAAAGAGCGGCGCACGTGTTGAAAGCGAAAGTAGACGTTTCTTGTTTCGTAGCCGTAACTTGAGTCAGTTTAAAGCCGATTTTAAATTGTTTAAGGCTTAATCAGTGATGCCACCCAAGAAAAAACCAAAAACTATTAATACTGATAAGACTCTGCCAACGCTGTTTACGCTCCTTAACAAGGATCGCGCAAGTGGACCCGTTTCAGAGACCCAGGATTCCCAGGCCCAAGATAATTCCCAGTCGGACTCGGAGGCTGCTGAAAAGTCATGCTCGACAGATTCTGGTCAGTCTGGCTAAAAAAAAGTCAGTGCTGAAGTGGAAGGAGTCCAAAGATAGAAGAATGTACAAACTGAAAAAAAAAAAACTGAAGTAAACTTAAAAGCCTATCCACTGAGTTTGAGGCTGACTTCATACATTTTTCTATCTGTGCTGAGTCTTATCAGTATTAACAGTTTTTTTTTTAAACCTGTGCCAGACTTCTTCTACTGAGGCCTTTATTGTGGTATTCCTGAACTTTTCATTCTTACTTTGAGCACATTCAGTGAGTGCCAGTGGTGTCAGACTTTAAAGTTCTAGTCTGGAAAGAATAGTTCAAACTGAGCTTATTTCCATAAACAGTTTTTTTTTTGCGTGTTCTCTAGTCTAGAAGCCATGTGCTAGTCTTGTGTTCAGCTAGTCAAGGTCTAGGATTTGATAATACAAAGATATAAAACACAAGAACTAGTTGTTTAATTTTATTACATTTTATCACCATTGAATTTGAGTAGACAGAACATATTTAAATCCAGTACAGCAATTCTCAGTAACCGCACAGCATGATTTCTGAGAGTCTCCAAGTGGGACTCATAAATTCTGATCAGGACTCATAAAAGTTGAGACTAGCGAGTCCTGGGACTCACATTTTCAAATTTGTAAAAATATCACTGGTACATTTCATTTTTTTAGATATATAATAATAAAGCAATAGTGGAAATAAAAAAGTTTGATTTGCTTTGTTTGCCAAAACAAAAACACTACCACTGTGCTCTTGAGTAGGCTGCATAGGTGTGAAAATACCCTAGTAGATGAAATGGGAATGTGTGAGAAGATGAAATGGGAAAAATTGTCAAAATAATAGATGAAATGGGAATAAACCCAGATAAGATGGGGTATTCAGACGATATTTTTCTTATTCTCTCTGACAGTATATGTTTTTGGGGTACTCACTGGATACTCATCAGCAAGGCACTTCTAATGAGTACCACAACCTAAGGCCAAAAAAAAAAAAAAAGTGTGTTTCAGGTTACATGGAATTTTAAAATAGGGACCATAGGTCCGAAAATATTTTTTTTTTTTTGTTAAAAGTTTTTATATGGGGTTAAAAAGAAAACAATATGGCCAAACGGGGAAATCTCCACACAAAATCCTTAAAAAACTTTAGGGTTGATGGTGAATAATTAGGCATGGTTGGGTAACTTGAAACACACTTCTTTTTTATTTTAGGCCTAAGTTTTCATGGGAGAAATAAGAAAAATGCCAGTTTTTTTTTTTTTTTTTTTTTTTTGATAGGGAAATGTCTTATATGGAGATGTCCTTCTAAATGTTAATCTGTCCAGTCCAGTAACTATATTTTGGTGCAAAGTACAAAAGTAGTCCTGATGAAATGGGTATTGAGATAAATACTGTTCTTATTTCTAAATGAATACAGTAAATGTCCTAAAATTTTCTACACCAAAGTTTCTGACAAAATGGAAATGAGTGCAGACCCAGAACAATGCCTGATTAGGGTCTACACTATTTCCCATTCCACTAAGCATTTTAACCCTTGTCAGGCTGAATAAATTAAGATGCCATGTCCTCTTCTAATTGTCAGCCAATCAGATTCCTTGATCCAGATTGTTGATATACATTCACATATTAAATGGCAATCAGTGCAGATCCAGATCAGTTGGCTTCTGAAGAAGCCAACTGATCTGGATCTACACTGTTTGCAAATGCAAGGTATATCTGGGTTCAGCAGGACAAGGTTTAGGAAACAAATGCAGAAAAGCAAAATTTAAGCCAAAGAAAAAAGTGTGGAATAAAGTGTTTGAAATTTTAGGACATTTACTGTACATATGTTTTTGGTACACTTATTTATCAGGTTTACCTCACGGAGGTGAGTACTCATAGCATTATTGTTTTATGGTGAAATAGAATTTTTTTTTTTTTTTTTTTAAATTAAAATAAGATGATAATGAAAAGTATATATTCTAATTACAGTTTTCCTTGTCACCATTTTGGGAATGGGGGAAATATTAGTATGTCAAAGCTCCAGATAAAAAGCTCTTTTTCTGCCAAAAACTTGATATTTCTTTTTTATTTCTATATGAAAACATGTTATGGGTACTCATTAGAGGTGCCTCACCAATATGTTTTCGTGGAGCTATATAAAAAATGATATGGAACTTCCTATAGTATACACACATTCTTATTCCCACTGCTGTTGCACGTTTGCCTTTAAGCTCAGTTTTGTGTCTCTACATCAAACAGCTAAAGCTCTTTGAAACATTTCTCTAAACCTTTCTGTTTACATTTGAACACCAAAATTTTAAATTGGGTATTTTTATCTATGGAAGAAAAAAAAACAAACAAACTTTTTGGGATCATGAAAGGGGACCTATTTGGTGATATAGAGCTGAAAAGAACACTGAACTAGAATTTGCCGTATTTAGACATTCCAGTGCCTTACCATACTTATCCTAACCGTTACATCACAAAAACACGCCTATATAATTTTGATCCCTTGAAGCCCCACTTTTATATAGTAAAACTGGGGTTTGCATGGGTATGCATTATTTTTCTTACTTCTGCTCCAAAACATAGATTGTGGGTACTCGCAGAAGTATGAAAAATATCAGAATTTTTTATCTATTAAAAACTTTTAGTTTTTGGTGCTGAAATTTTCAATATATTTGAATAGGCATGTTTTCAAAATGACCACTCTCTGGGCAAATACAGCAGATGACAATTTGGCAATATTTTCTTATTTTTCCCATAAAATAAGGTCCTATGGAGACACTTTGGCTGCTGTTTTGGGTGGGGAAAAATAAGAAAAATATTTCAAAATTTATCTGGTGAAAATTTTACCCTGGATGCCAAGCATTTACTATTGTTTAAGTCAATAAGATACTGGTACATAACAGAGCTTTTGACCCAACTAAAACCATGGCAATATCAATCAACAAGATAAAAACACCTATTAACCTTTGCCCTGCTGAACCTGGATATACCCTGTTTTGCAAACAGTGTAGAAGAAGCCAACTGATCTGGATCTACACTGTTTGCCATCAGGTATGCAAATTTATAGCAACAATCTGGATCAAGTAATCTGATTGGCTGAAAATTTGAAGTGGGTGTGGCATCATAATTTATTCAGCAGGACAAGGGTTAATTATCCTCTGAACACTCCCTTCGTCAGGACCTATGTTCATAGAACTACATGTAGATAAGAGAGGTATCCTTTCTCCAGGTAAATAATTTTCTTAGTTCTCCTCAATAACATATGTTGTGGTCACTTATTAGAAGTGGTACTCATTAGAAGCATCTCAATGAGATGCTTCTAATGAGTACTCACAATATATGTTTTCATGAAGAAGTAAGAAAAATCAGTAAAGTTAACCATTAACCCATTGTAGTTGGGATACCCATAGAAGGGTAACTGGCAAACAGTGCAGACCCAGATCAGATGCCACAGAACGTGGCGTCTTATCAGGGTCTCCACTGTTTGCAAAAAGTTTAGCCATTTTTCTCCAGGAATATGTAAGTCTCATAGCCAGACATACCTAAAATTGAAATTGGACGCTTCCAATATATAGTGTGGGAGAGTCTATTCAGTATATAATGGGTTAAAAAGGGCTTTATCTGGATCTGTGTTACTGATGTGTTGTCATGAATCACCTTGTTAACAGGCACATGTAAAATGTGACAACAAAGTATATCTGACCATTCTTTAACATATAGCATGCTTTTTGACCATTCAGAAGGGATGTTATTGACGGGAATGCAAACAGGAAGTCTAAAAAGTAATCTTCCATGTACAAAATGACAAAATATCTACGAAGTGTATCTAGTCCTCTTAACCCCTTGTCATACCACACCCACTTCTAATTTTCAGCCAATCAGAGTACTTGATCAGGGTTTTTGATAGAAATTTATATATTTAATGACAAATAGTGCAGATCCAGATCAGTTGGCTTCTCCAACTGATCTGGATCTACACTATTTGCTAAGACAGGGATTGTTTTGAGAAGGGTTAATTTTTTACAAGTATTACATTCAACACTCTTTATACTAATACTCAATACAATGACAAAATTAGTTATAATGATAATTTGACTGGCTCAGGAGGTAACAGTTAATCAGAAATTATGAAAGAACATTGTATTTAATACTTCAAGAAATATGTCATTAATAGTTGTTAAATTCACTTCACTGAAATGATTCTAACTTTTATCCAAACATGTGTTCTGTGTGGAAATAAAAATAAAGCAAGGCCTTTCTATGTCATTCTGCTCATTAAGGATTCTTTACAAGAGTAAATTAATTTTAATAGCAACATTTCTTGGAAACAATGCTGTTGTAATGAGGGTTCACTGAATATTTCCCACTAGATCACTCCCTATCACTTCTTATTTCAGGCTGTATGGGGGACACACAGTTCCATTTCCGTATCCGACAATGTCCAGGAAGAAAACACACATTAAAATGTCACACTGACTTCAATCGGGACTGCCCAGTACAGTTACAGGTAACAACATATTACATGTTTATAGTGGACATTATCTTCATTTAATGCCGGGAAAACTTGCAGCAGATTACATTTTTACATATTTTTCTCTTTTTTTTCTTCAGAAAAAAAGATTTGACATTTTATGCAAATTGTCTCCTTGGGAAACAATTAGCATGAAATGTCAGCCCTAAATTTCTGGAAATAAGAAGAAACATATTACAGAATTATAGTCTGCTGAATGAGTCCAGACAATGTTAAAGGTTAACAGGTCGTAAGTCTGGGTTGAAAGTGGTAGAAGTTCTTTTTACATTTTACATCTTTTAGGGTTTTGATGCTCCTAAGGGTATTGAAGTTATGCACAATGTGCAAGGCAATTCCAAGATATGTTTTAGTGTTATAATTATTTCCCAGTATCTATAGCTTTAGGCATAGGTCTAGGTAAGAGCAGGTATCAGGTAAATATTTTTCTCATTTCTCCACTAAAACATATGTTGTGGGTACTCATTAGAAGTGCCTCGCAGAGGCACTCCTAATGAGTACCTACAGTATATGTTTTTATGGAGAAATCAGAAAACTATCTGTACTTTTGGATTGAAAAATGCATCTTATCAAGAGCTATGTTTAGGTGCAGGGTTCTCACAAGGATTTTGAAAATAGGAGCCCTTAAGTCATTTTCTTCAAAATGTACGTCCTACTATGTAATTTTGCTAAATGTCTCTGAAAAGAAAAGTCTTGAAAACAACACATAAAAGAACGAAAATGAGAGTCTCAGTTTCATTGAGATTCTGCATATGAAAGCATTGTAGTTTGCAGGGCTTAAGCGGAACTCAATTTTTAGAGATACCAGAATGGGCTCAATGATCCCAAGGAAACTGAAAATAAATAGAGTTTATTTGTTTGTTTTGACTGATTACGGAGAAATAATTCACTAGTGTTCTAAGGCTGCCATGTAAAAATCAAGTGAGCAATAGGAACAAGTTTTTTACATGAAAGCCTTAGAACACACGTGAATTATTTCTCTGTAATTTATAAAAAACAAACAAACTGTTTATTACATTCCCCCCCACCCCCCCCCCCCCCACACACACACACACACACACACACACACACACACACACAACAATGTGTTTTCGTTGGATGTTGTGTGTTTGTGACGCATGGGAATTACATATGCTGATGAGAGATGCCCGTCATTGAACTGCTGAACAAAACAAAAAAAAAAAAAGTGCCATCGGATTTCTGTTCTGATTGAGATAATAAATAAAGATCTCAAATTATAATCATATTTTCAAACATTTTTCTTTGTATTGAACACGTTGAAAGCAAAAGATTGCACAGTCCTTCAATAAATGAATTAATTATGTCAAAGAATTACGTCACAAATTTGAAAACAATCCATTTGAAGAAATGAAGTAATTCACTGGTGAGCGATTAGCGGGTTTTCTTTCAAAGAGAAAAATAGGTAATTTATTGTTAGAAATGTAATAAAACTGTATTGTGATGAAGAACTAGGAGACTTTACAGCTGCCACACTGCACTTCATACCAGCTGCAGAGAAGTCAAATAAAACCTATAGATAAAAGTTATCCTTGGAAACAAAGGATGCATAAAAGAATGAAAATCAAGTCTTGATTTCATTGATGCTCTTCAATGACCCAAATCAACATGTACATCCACATAGCTGGTCAGGGTTTCTTTTTCTACCACTAAATTCAAAAGTACATAATGTTCTCTAGGCAAACAGATACACAATCAGATCTAGTTGTTCACATTTATTTATTGCATTTAGTCTCCAGGTTGCATGTGCATGATGTGCTCATTTTGGGAAAATGTTTAATTTGCAAGTAGTTTTAAATTTCATAGCACTAGTTAAGGTGCGTTTTTCAACCCAAAACTATTGATATTTTTCTTATTTCTCCACGAAAACATATGTTATGAGTACTCATTAGAAGCGCCTCGCCGAGGCGCTTCTAATGAGTACCCACAACATATGTTTTCGTGGAGAAATAAGAAAAATATTAACCGGATACCCTCCTTTATCTAGACCTATGGTTTTAATCAAGAATATTTGGAAGAGTCAGAATTTACTCTCATTGGTAAATCCTAATTTATGCTCTTTTATATCATTGTTTTCAGGCTGACAATGCTCATTACTATGGTTTTGTTTATTTTCGACAAACCAAAGATAGGTCTATAAGACGAGGGTACTTTCAAAAGGTAATGGTTTTTTAGCTCGCCTGAACAACGTTTACAGAGAGATATTGTACTACCCTCGGCGTCCGCGTTGGCGTCAACATCCCACAAATGTTAAAGTTTTAGTTAAGGTTTTGGAGATCTCATTCATTTCCTAACCTTATTACAGATTTGATTCATCTTTGGTATGATTATCCATATTGGTCCAAAATTTTGTGCAGTACCATCCCCACCACCCTAGGTCAGGTCAAGGTCAAGGTCACAGGCTTAGAATTTTCATGTTAAAATTATACGTCAAGGTTTATAGGACCTCATTTTTTTATTTGATTGACAAGCGCGAGTTTAGGCGAGCTATCCTGTCTGGCAACAGGTCTTATTACTAGTATATTGCTTTAAATTATCATACCATTATGTATTACTAATACTTCACAACCTCTTTATATAACCAACACTTGCTGGGATCCAAAGCAAAACTTGTATTAGCTAAACAATTGTATTGTATCCAAATAAAAATGTATAGAATGAATAGAAAAATGACCATCAGAGTCTACACTGTTTGCCACTCATCCAGCACAACTTGGGGTAGTAAATTATACTTGTTCAAATTTTAGAACAAGTATGGTAATGAGTTGAGGTGTTCAAATATTTAGGGTAAATATGGTATATCCAAAACTGTCTTATAATGAAATGTCAGAGAGGTTCCAGGGGTACTTAATGGGCACTCAAGAAAGACACATGCAGCTTTACAAAAACATGTTGTGATTACTCATATGAATATTACTAATGGAGGCAATTCTAATGAGTACCACAATATACATCCTGCCTCCAGATAGTTGAATGATCTTTATACCAAATGCAACTCAGATTAGTATCACAGTATATGTGATAGCTCCTGCCTCCAAGTAAGGCTTATTTCTCTACTAAAAACACATTATGGGTACTAATTAGAAATGCCTCACAGAGGTGCTTCTAATGAGTACCACAAATATGTTTCAGTGAAGGAAGGAAAAATCTTTACCTGGTACCCCTCGAATCTGGAGCTTTGTTGGTTGGCCACTTCTGTTAAGAACCCGTTTTGATCTGGGTCTGCACTATTTGCTCGGGCCTATCTTTCTAGATATTTAGGACTGGCTTGATATCACTCTAATTGATTGATCTATACTCAGTCAATCAGTCAGGGCCCAGTTGTTCAAAGCTTCGTTAGCTTAACGAGCTCATTAAGGGTAATTTCATTAACTGTTTTAGTGGATTCAATAGACAATATTCTGATATTTTTTGCTGGAAAAATGTGAGTAGCTTTTGCACTGCAAAAGCTACTCACATTTTTTCAGCAAAAAATTTCAGCATATTTGCGTAACACTCGATGTAAATTTTAATGAATCGTTAACTAACGATGTCGTTAGCTTTGAACAACTGGGCCCAGATATTTAGGGTAAATACAGTATAATGTTATGAATGACATACAACTGCATGGATATTCATAAAGCAAGTTCTGTGAACTTCTGTCTTAACTCTTAAAGTGCCAATCACAACGGCAGCAGATGACAATTTTTCTTTTCTTTTTTTTTTGTATTTTTCAGAATTAATTAGACTTTACATTTCATGTGAATCATCTTGCTTAGCAGACACTTCACATGAAAAGTCAAGTCTTATTCACTCTGAAAATTAAAATAAAAAAAACAAAACAAAACAAAAAAAAAACGAGAATGTCGTCTGCTGCAAATTTGCTTGATCAGAATCAGAATTTCTAATGGTGATATGGGAAATTGGTACTTTAAGAGTAAACACTGTTCATGTTTTCATTATTTTTCAGTCTGTAGTCCTTATCTCAAAGTTGCCTTTTGTTGCCTTGTTTTCTCAACTAGTCAGTATTATTGCCCCAGAGTACTTCGAGAATGGGGAGCCTAGTCTTGAAGCAGGTAAATAATCTTAAATCTGCTGAATTGAAATATTAACAGATGACATTAAAAACATGTTTTCTTGAAAACATGACTTAACATTTCATTCAGATTATGTCTAGAGTTTTGTTTGCCATTCCACTAAATATTTTAAAAAACAACTGCATGAAAAGCAAAATTTAGGCAAAAAAAGTAAGGAAGAAATTTTAGGACATTTACTGTATTGCCATGGTTAGAGGTATACTTTCATTATTTTCTATTATAATTTCAGCATGTCATGATATAGATCAGTGGCCTGCCCCTGTGCCAGGTGAAACAATGAATCTCCCTATCTTTGGTACAGTTCTACAGGTAGGTGGAACTTGCAGTTATATTTGCATCATATAATATAGGGATCAAACATGGTTTTTCATGCGTTAACTTTCGCCAGGTCCCGTGGGAGGTATTGAAAACAGAGGCCGGAGGCCGCTGTTTTCAACACCTCCCAAGGGTCCTGGCGAATGTTAATGCATTGAAAAACCTTGTTTGATCGCTATTATTGCATAAAAAACTGAAAACATTTGCTACATTTTGCGTTATTTCTTGCACTATTTTGTTTGACCTTTTCACTGATGTCTCACGAATGCAATTTCCACGGACTATGCTCATTCTACGGCCGGGCAGTACACATCTCGTAGAAAATCTATGGCCCTGGTACGATCATACTGAAAGTTGCTTAGCTGTGCATTAACAGTGCGTGAATTGCCTTGTTAATACACGGCTTTTTGCCGATTAATGCATGGCTATCTATAATGTGCGACACTGCTTTTTATGCAATAATCCTGCTTAACAAGTCCTCTGGTCATGTGTCATATGCTGTGTGCAGCTTCCTGCTATAGAGATCAGTGTCACACTTGAACTTTCTATAACCATCCTTGTGTCTGCATCTTTGTGTCTTCTTATAACTTAATTGTGTATGAATGAATTTTGAAATACTTTTAACGTAAATGTACCCTAGAACAAGATCATGTATCACATGCAAACCCAGCTTCCAACCATGGAGGTCAAAGTCACCTCTGAACTTTGTTTGAATTACCTGTATAACAGTGTGCCAATCATTTGTGTCTTATCTCAAAGTTACTTTTTCATATAGGAAGGGATTTTGAAATACAGTGAAATTCCGCTATTAAGACCACCCCGCAGTTAAGACCAGGGCCCAGTTGTTCAGAACTAACTATGTCGTTAGTTAAGGTATTGTTAAAACAATTAAATAGGGCTTATACACTAATATTTTTGTTGAAAAAATGATTTGCAAAAGCTATTCACATTTTTTCAGCTATACCTGTGAATTAGATAGTGTAATTAATTAGAACAGTTAACAATTTGGCCACTAATGAGCTTGTTAAGCTAACGATGCTTTGAACAACTGGGCCCAGCTTTTGCCAGTCCCAGATGGGTTTTTCTTGTACATAGCTCCAAATAAGTGGGGTATTCACATAATATTTTATCCAGATAAGAGGGGTATTCACATAATATTTTATCCAAATAAGAGGGGTATCCACATAATATTTTATCCAAATAAGTGGGGTATTCACATAATATTTTATCCAGATAAGAGGGTATCCACATAATATTTTATCCAAATAAGAGGGGTATCCACATAATATTTTATCCAAATAAGAGGGGTATCCACATAATATTTTATCCAAATAAGAGGGGTATCCACATAATATTTTATCCAAATAAGAGGGGTATCCACATAATATTTTATCCAAATACGAGGGGTATCCACATAATATTTTATCCAGATAAGAGGGGTAGCCACATAATATTTTATCCAGATAAGAGGGGTATTCACATAATATTTTATCCAGATAAGAGGGGTAGCCACATAATATTTTATCCAGATAAGAGGGGTATCCACATAATATTTTATCCAAATAAGAGGGGTATCCACATAATATTTTATCCAGATAAGAGGAGTATCCACATAATATTTTATCCAAATAAGAGGGATATCCACATAATATTTTATCCAGATAAGAGGGGTAGCCACATAATATTTTATCCAGATAAGAGGGGTATCCACGTAATATTTTATCCAGATAAGAGGGGTATCCACCTAATATTTTATCCAAATACGAGGGGTATCCACATAATATTTTATCCAGATAAGAGGGGTATTCACATAATATTTTAGCCAGATAAGAGGGGTATCCACAATATATTTTATCCAGATAAGAGGGGTATCCACATAATATGTTTTTTCCAAATAAGAGGGGTATCCACATAATATTTTATCCAGATAAGAGGGTATCCACATAATATGTTTTTTCCAAATAAGAGGGGTATCCACATAATATTTTATCCAAATAAGAGAGGTATCCACATAATATTTTATCCAGATAAGAGGGGTATCCACATAATATGTTTTTTCCAAATAAGAGGGGTATCCACATAATATTTTATCCAGATAAGAGGGGTATCCACATAATATGTTTTTTTCCAAATAAGAGGGTTATCCACATAATTGTTTATCCAACTAAGAGGGGTATCCATATAATATTTTATCCAGATAAGAGGGGTATCCACATAATATTTTATCCAAATAAGAGGGGTATCCACATAATATTTTATCCAAATAAGAGGGGTATCCACATAATATTTTATCCAAATAAGAGGGGTATCTGCATAATATTTTTCTTATTTCAACACAAAAAATCTGTTGTGGGTACTCATTAGAAGTGCCTCAGCCAGGCACTTCTATCTAATGAGTACCACAACATATTTTTTTGGTGGAGAAATAAGTAAAATATCAGGGTCCAGTTGTTCAAAGCGTCATTTGCTTAACGAGCTCGTTAGTGGTCAAAATATTAACTATCTATTTAGGCAATTGTTTCCCAGTATAAAAGTATGCTTGCCAAGGTACTTCTTGTATAAAAGTATTGATAGTTTTACAATATAAAAGTATTGATTTATCCATGAAAACATTTTTGTGGGTACTCATTAGAAGTGCCTTGGCAAGCATATTTTCATGGAGAAATAAGAATACCTGATACCCATTCATGTCTGGAGCTATGCGGCCCAGTTGTTAAAGCATCGTTAGCTTAATGACCTGGGCCCAGTTGTTCAAAGCATTGTTAGCTTAATGAGCCCGTTAAGGGTCATTTCGTTAACTGTTTTAGGGGCTTCAATATACAATATTCTGATATTTTTTGCTGAAAAAATGTGAGTAGCTTTTGCACTGCAAAAGCTACTCACATTTTTTCAGCAAAAAATTTCAGCATATTTGCGTATCACTCAATATAAATTTTAATGTATCGTTAACTGACGATGTCGTTAGCTTTGAACAACTGGGCCCTGGTTAATAACAAACTTGTTTACTGTTGTAGCTAAGGTCTTTTAAAAAACATTGATATTTTTTGCTGCAAAAATGTGAGTAGCTTTTCTCATTTTTCAGCAAAGAAAATATCGATGTATTTGCCATATTTCAAGATAGACATTTTAATGTCAAGTTAGCTAACAACTTTATTAAGTTTTTAACAGCAGGGCCCTTATATTTATTGAATATAGTATTTCCATGGAAATACCACCAGTAAAGTGAGCAGTTTATTTGAAGAGCTGTCTGTAAGTTAAAAGCTTTCTACTGACAAAATCTCAGAAATCAGATAAATTCAGATGATTACAGATAATGTTCAGGAATACTAACTATTAACGTTTCATTCAAAACTGTAGGTCATTACATTTTAAATGTCCACAGATGTTACAGTTTTATGTTAATTTTTTATGAACTCTAATTAGCCAAACCCTTAAGTAGTTTTAAATCATATTTGTCTGATTAGCAGATATTGATCCAAAATTTTATGTAGAACCAACCTCACCCTTTCCTTTGAACTATAGATCAAGGACATAGACTTTTCATGGTAAAGGTTTATGTTAAAATATTTTATGAACTCAAATTGTCCATACCCTTAAGTGCTTTTTGGTCATATTTGACTTGGTGGTAGATATTTGTCCGGAGTTTTATACAGTACCAACCTCATCCTTGCCCTTGACCTAGAGGTCAAGGATACAAACTTAAGAACTTTTATAAAGTTTTTGTTAAAATGTTAAAGATGAGAACATTTCCCTACTGCCCAGATGGAGTTAGCAGATACATAAATTAGTTTTAGATACTTATCCAAAATTAATTGTATATTCAGTGGAAGCCCCACCTCTCTCTGTAATACTTGATGTCAATGTCATGAACTTAAGCCAAGCAGTAAGCACTTCTAATTTTGGATCACAAGGTCCAGGGTTCGAATCCTGAGAGAAACCTTGTTCAGCTTCGTAGCAAAGAGTCTTCCTTTATCACCCCTTCTGTGTACTTTGGAGACATGTCCAGTTTTTTCTGCTTCGTTAATAAGATCTGTGGGCAGAATATAAGTCAAACAATAGGAGATAATTTACTATATTTACCCATGATGTTTGGACCCCTTATTTCCTTACCGTAATAGCCCTAAGTTTTGGGACACCTTATCTGCTTACCATACTTGTCCTAAAGTTTGAAATAGTCCATTCTACTACCTCTTGATGAGTCTAAAATATTGCTGTATGTATGGCAAACAGTGTAGACCCAGATCAGACGCTGCATTCTGTGGCGTCTGATCTGGGACTACACTGCTTGCAAAAGCCTATCTATCCCTGTACTTAGAGTTATTAAAGTATTATACTTATCCTAAAATTTGAACAGGTCCAGTTTACTACCTGTTGATGTGTCTAAATTACTAGACAAGTGGTGAATAGTGTAGACCCTGATCAGCTGTGGCATTCTGTGATGTGATCAGGGTTTACACTGCCGAGGCCTGTCTGTCCAAATACTTAGGGTATCTATAGTGCAGTCATTTGCTTTTCAGTGGGTAAGTTGCATTAATGGCCTTGATACAGCTACCTAAAAGTGGACCAATGGACCATGTTGGGGAAAAAAAGAAGTTTGCAACATGCATTTGTTCAGAGAATAAATGTCTTGATGATCTAATGAAGTTTTTTTTGTTGGCTAAAGATATTGATGTTCAGAATTTACTTGTCAAAGTTTAAGAATTAATATGCCATTGTCAGCTGCTTCTGCTTTCTAACCCAGCTTTAAAATGTTCTTTATAAATATTCATGATTTTTTTTTTTTTTTTTTTTGGATGCATGTGCAAATGTGCAAACATATTTGTAGGTATGCACAAGTGGCTAACAAAAATGTGTTGCTGAATTCATCTGATAAAATATCATAGTTTTAGCATAAAATTGCTTTCACTCTGCAGTGAACTGCTAAAAATAATACAAGAAAGAAAATAAACATGGTTAGCATGTGCATAAATGCATAATGGCATGGCCAGCCATTTGCATACCTTGGAAAGAATATTTCCTGTGGAGCTCTCTGTAGAACATGAATATATATAACTAAGATCATGGCTAGCTTGTAAATCACATATCTTTTGTTTACTTCACAAATACTCCTTCTTAACATTCTTCTGAAGACTGCAGTCTGGGTTGCTTCTTAACATTCTTCTGAAGACTGCAGTCTGGGTTGTACATAGCTGTTGATAAGATGGTTTTTTTCAGTCCAAAAGTATTGCTATTTTTTCTGTTTCGCCATGAAATCATATGTTATGGGTACTCATTAGAAGCATTCATTGAGGTGCTTCTAATGAGTACTCATACAAGGCACTTCCAATGAGTACCCGCAAAATGTGTTTTCATGGAGAAACATAGATCTAGATAAGAGTGGGTATCAGGTAAATATTTTTCTTATTTCTCGACAAAAACATATGTTATGGTACTCATTAGAAGCACCTCACCAAGGCACTTTTAATGAGTACCCACAACATATGTTTTCGTCGAGAGATATAAGAAAAATATAGATACTTTTTGGTAGAAAAAAGTGCCTTATCAAGAACTATGGAGAAATAAGAAAAATACTTACCTGATACCCACACTTATCTAGACTATGGTTGGTCATGCACAGTTTACAAGTGCCCAGTGATCCCCTTTTTTGTATTACCATATTTACCCTAATTATTTGGAGACCTTAACCCTTGTCCTGCTGAATAAATCAAGATGCCACGCCCACTTCAAATTTTCAGCCAATCAGATTATTTGACCTGGATTGTTGCTATAAATTCACATACTTAATTGCAAACAGTGCAGATCCAGATCAGTTGGCTTCTGCAGAAGCCAACTGATCTGGATCTACACTGTTTGCAAAGGCAGGATATATCCGGGTTCAGCAGGACTAGGGTTAACACCTTACAATGCTTGTAAAAGTCTAATTAACTACCTGTTAGCAAACAGTGTGATCAGCTGGCCTTGGTGGCTCAGTCAGATGCGAGTCCAACTGGTGATCAGGAGATTGCGGGCTTGATCCTGCTGGGTCTGGCAACATTTTTTCGTGAGGGCTGATCATGAAATATTTTCTATGCTCGTTCTCACCCTTCCACTGATTCAAGAAAAGCAGAAACTGTTGTCAGTTTTTTGCCAAAGAATGTGCAAAAGTACTGGTTAACCGCATAGAGGACTAAGCCTGCCCAGGAAAAGTGTTGTTGACTGACTTGACATGACCTTAATAGTGTTAATCGGACTATTAAACTCCAAACCAAACCAAAGACCTTGATCAGACCCCTCATTATGTGACATCTTATCTGGGTCTACACTGTTTACTCTTGTCTGTCTGAAAATGTAGGGTAAGTATGGTATAGCCAGTTTTACTTACCATTTTTAACTTTCAGGACTCATACTTCTATTAGTAACTTCATGTAGTAGGTTTTATTTGTTCTTCTGTCTGTGATGCTTTTTGATGTGATATTTTCTTTGATAATTATTTTGCTTTTCTTACTTCATTTGCTTTAAACCTTTAAAGTACCAGTTGCAGCAACAGAAGGCTACATTCCATTTTTTTGGATGTTTTTTTTTTTTTAAAAAAAATATGTCCTTTAAAATAGCGATGTCCGGGTGGGCGGGTGGCTGAGGTTTACCTTTTGGTTAACCTTTTTGAAAAACCCATTCATAATGCCGTTAGGCATTTTTCTTGTTTTCCAGAGAAAATAAGTCTTGAAATTATATATATAATTTTATATATATATAAAAACAAATATTTTAGAATGTCATCTACAAAACATTTGAACGATGCTTTAAAGGTTGATATTGCTTATTGTTGTTGTATGTAGGTAGATAGAATGTATTCAGTTATTGAAACATAGCTCTAGGTGACATTATAATTTCTCTGGCGAAAGAATGTGCACAATACTGGTTAACCGTTTAGAGGACTAAGCCTGCCCAGTAAACGTGTGGTTAGGTAAACTGACCGCGCTGGACATGACCCCATTGGGTTGACTGGGCCATAAAACCTCAACACAAAAACAAACAAGACATTATAATTAGGGTGATCATTAAATGCAAAATTTCCTCAAAACACGCTTTGTAGGTACTAATTGGAAAGTACCTACAAGGTGTGTTTTGGTGAACACTCCCTTTATCCGGACTTATGGTGAGATACTAGTTTTATAGGAAATATACCACATCTGAAATTTTGGGTTCTTCAGTATCACTGTTTGATGGGTGTTAACACATCTAAAGACCATGGAAATTATCCACCCCCTCATTCTTAGATTTTTGACCGGCACAGTGGCTCAGTGGTAGAGCGTCCGCTTTGTGACCGGGAGGTTGCGGGTTCGATCCCCGGCCGGGTCATACCAAAGACTTTAAAAATGGTACTAGCTGCTCTTTCGCTTGGCGCTCAGCATTAAGAAAGTAGAGCTAGAACTGGTCAGCTCAGTGTCAGTATAATGTGACTGGGTGGAATATCATGTCAAAGTGTCTGGGGCGTGATATTTCAGTGAGGCAGCACTCTAAAAGTGAGCATTGAGCTCCCTGCCACATCCAGACACCGTCGCGATATGACTGAAAAAGGTTGAAAGCGACGTTAAGCCCAAATCAAACAAACAAATTCTTAGATTTTTGTTTATCAATATTAGAGTCTTGCATATTTCCCTTAAAGTGCTAATAAAACTGTAATAGACGAAAATTACATTTTTTTTATGTTAATATTTTTCAGTAATTTTATGAACTGTCAAGCTTTATTTTCTTTTTTTTTTTAAAAAACAACAACAAACAAAAAACCCTCCCTTAAAAATCAAAATCTTGTCTGCTGCAGTTGTGATCAGCAGCACTTTAAGAGTTAAAATAGTGAATGGCAAAAGCTGGGCGCATAATTTAAATTATGGTTTTTGGACAAGTTTTCACCTCCACTCACATCTCAAGCAAAAAGGGGTTTCTGGTTTAGTCATAGCACTTACTGGACAAATTCATCAGTGAACAAATTAGTCATACTTGTATTCTTTTGTAGAAAATAGGATTTTACATTTCATGTCAATCCTTAGGAGACAGTTTTTCAAGAAATGTCAAACCCTGTTTTCAGTAGAAAAATATTTCAAAATGCTGTCAGCTAAAATTTTTACCCAGCTGGTAAAGTATTAAGTGAATATGAAAGTCCAGCTGAGCCTGCGCATCTACTCCTATTTTAACCCATTTATGCCTACTAGACTCTTCTACCAACTCTTTGGACAGGTTCATTTCCTATATAGGGAGTGTCTGATTAGTTTTTATTATTGCCATGTTTTGTAAGAATTTCTGAATTTAAGGCAGACAGTGTAGACCCTGATCAGACGCCGCATTCTGTGGCGTCTGATCTGGGTCTGCACTGTTTGCCAATGTCCCTTTTATGGGACACTAGGCATAAATGAGTTAATGCAGAAGCTTTGGCTGTTATGCAATCTGCTGGCAAAAAATGGAGATCTGTTCATGATGTACAGAGAAGTGCAGGCTGGTCTGGGCCTGGCCTAGTGCATATGTATAAACCTTCTTTGTTGCTTGATAGGGTTCCTTTGTAAATTTTCTTCTATTATAATTACCCTAAATATTCCAACAAATCCATTTGAATCCCTGTCATGTGTCTAACAAGGGTCGGTTGAATAGCAAAGTCTATACATTTAACAAACAGTACAGTCCCTGGTCATGCTGAGGAGCAGTTTGATCAAGGATTGCACTGTTAGCTCAGGCTTGCCATTGAATATTTAGGGTAAATACTGTTACCTAGTAGATACATTTGTAGATATTTTTATTTTTGAGCTTCATGCAAAAAATTAGGTGCTTAATGCATGTGCAGAGTTGAGAAAATGTTACCTTTCAGCATTAGCAGTCAGTATAGTCTCAGATTGATAGACCTGGGTGTCCATGCCATCTGATCAGACTACACTGAACATGGCTCTTGATAAGGTGCTTTTTTCAATCTGTGGCTCTGTTGGATGCACCTTCCTACTGGAGACCAGGTCACGGGTTCAGCCCCCGCCGAGGTCGGCAACATTCTGTCGTGGAGATTTATCATGAAAGATTTTCTATGGTCATTCTCTCCCTTCCGCTGATTCAAGAAGGGCAGTTGTCAGTTTCTGGCGAAAGAATGTGCCCAATACTGTTTAACCGCTTAGAGGACTAAGCCTGCCCAGTAAACGTGTGGCTAGGTAAACTGACCGCGCTCGACATGACCCCATTGGGTTGACTGGGCCGTAAAACCTCAACACAAACAAACAAACAAATCCAAAAGTATTGATTTTTTTCTTATTTCTCCGCAAAAAACATATGCTGTGGGCACTCATTAGAAGCGCCTCTCAGAGGCGCTTCTAATGAGTACCCAAAACATAGGTTTTTGTGAAGAAGTAACAAAAATATTTACCTGATACCCACTCTTCTGAAGAAATCCCTGGATCCTTAGCTAACCAAAGAGCATGAAGTGAAGATTGATGAAACTGCATGCATGTGCAGGAAGGCATGATGAGTCTAGATGGGTTCTCTAAGTGTGGCTCATTTAAAAATTTAAAACTTCTTTAAACAAACTGCTAAGTCTGCCAGGATGCTTGCACAGACCTGGGCCTGCTGCCTCTGCTATTTGAGCCCGGGCTCAGCATTTCCTACAGGATTTCATGTACACCAAGTGACATCACAGACCTGCCTGGTCTGATTAGTTTGCAGGGTACTCTTTGGGTAACCAAGGATCCAAAGCAGCTTCAGATGGACAGAAAAGACTGATCAGCCTGCATGTATGTGGAGAGTGATCTGTTGGGTGCCATAGGTCTAGATAAGAGAAGGTATCAGGCAAATAGTTTTCTTATTTCTCGACGACAACATATGTTGTGGGTACTCATTAGAAGCGCCTCAGCGAGGCGCTTCTAATGAGTACCCACAACATATGTTTTTGTTGAGAAATAAGACAAATATAGATACTTTTTGGTTGAAAAAAAGTGCCTTATCAAGAGCCATGCCTGGTGCACATGCACTCTTAGAGGAAATGCTGTGGCACGGCTCATTTATAGGTGTGTTAAGTACCAGTTTTGCATACTATAGCTCATCAATGTTGTTGTTATTGTTGCTTTTGATTACGTTTTTTTCTGTTGTATTTTGTGTATCTAGGTGAGGGCACCTTCTCGGTCTGATAAACTTGTAGGTCAGTTACCGACCAGACCGCAAACTAGGGTAAGTTAGCTGAATGACTGTAAATGATAAGCTTGTTTATAGGTGTGTTAACCCTTAAAGTACCAGCTAAATTTGTACCAGACAACATTCTAATTTTTTAGCTCACCTGAGCAAAAGCTCAGGATGAGCTATTGTCATCACCCTATGTCCGTCGTCCGTCGTCCGTCGTCCGTCATCCGTCGTCCGTCGTCAACAATTAGTTTGTTAACACTCTAGAGGTCACAGTTTTGACCCAATCTTAATGAAACTTGGTCAGAATGTTTGCCTCTATGAAATCTAGGTCAAGTTCGATACTGGGTTACTTGGGGTCAAAAACTAGGTCACCAGGTCAAATCAAAGGAAAAACTTGTTAACACTCTACTGGTCATACTTTTGACCCAATCTTGATGAAACTTGCTCAAAATGTTTTCCTCTATTAAATCTAGGTCAAGTTCGAAACTGGGTCATCTGGGGTCAAAAACTAGGTCACCGGGCCAGATCAGCAGAAAACCTTGTTAACACTCTAGCAGTCACATTTTTGAAGCAATCATCATGAATCTTGCTCAATATATTTGTCTTGATGATTTCTAGGTCAGGTTCGAAACTGGGTCACCTGGGGTCAAAAACTAGGTCACCTGGCCAGATCAGCAGAAAACCTTGTTAACACTCTAGCAGTCACATTTTTGAAGCAATCATCATGAATCTTGCTCAATATGTTTGTCTTGATGATTTCTAGGTCGAGTTCGAAACTGGGTCACTTGGGGTCAAAAACTAGGTCACCTGGCCAGATCAGCAGAAAACCTTGTTAACACTCTAGCGGTCACATTTTTGAAGCAATCATCATGAATCTTGCTCATTATGTTTGTCTTGATGATTTCTAGGTGAAGTTCGAAACTGGGTCAGCTGGGGTCAAAAACTAGGTCGCCTGGCCAGATTAGCAGAAAACCTTGTTAACACTCTAGCGGTCACATTTTTGAAGCAATCATCATGAATCTTGCTCAATATGTTTGTCTTGATGATTTCTAGGTCAAGTTCGAAACTGGGTCACTTGGGGTCAAAAACTAGGTCACCTGGCCAGATCAGCAGAAAACCTTGTTAACACTCTAGTGGTCAAATTTTTGAAGCAATCATCATGAATCTTGCTCAAAATGTTTGTCTTGATGATTTCTAGGTCGAGTTCGAAACTGGGTCACTTGGTATCAAAAACTAGATCACCGGGCCAAATCAGCAGAAAACCTCGTTAACACTCTAGCGGTCACATTTTTGAAGCAATAATCATGAATCTTGCTCAAAATGTTTGTCTTGATGATTTCTAGGTCAGGTTCGAAACTGGGTCATGTGGTATCAAAAACTAGGTCACCAGGCCAAACCAGCAGAAAACCTTGTTAACACTCTAGCAGTCACAATTTTGAAGCAATTATCATGAATCTTGCTCAAAATGTTTGTCTTGATGAGTTCTAGGATATGTTTGAAACTGGGTCACTTGGGGTCAAAAACTAGGTCACTGGGCCAAATCAGCAGAAAACCTTGTTAACACTCAAGCGGTCACATTTTTGAAACAATCATCATGAATCTTGCTCAAAATATTTGTCTTGATGATTTCTAGGTCAAGTTCGAAACTGGAACACCTGGGGTCAAAAACTAGGTCACCTGGCCAAATCAGCGTAAAATCTTGTTATCACTCTAGCGGTCACATTTTTCAAGCAATCATCATGAATCTTGCACAAAATGTTTGTCTTGATGAGTTCTAGGTCAAGTTCGAAACTGGGTCACTTGGTATCAAAAACTAGGTCACCGGGCCAAATCAGCAGAAAACTTTGTTATAATCATTTTGAACTTTGATCAGAATGTTTGCCTTGATCAGTTCTAGATCAGGCTCTCAAAGTGCTATGTTGCTCAGGTGAGCGTTACAGGGCCATCATGGCCCTCTTGTTTTATTTTTCAGAGAAAATAAGTCTTGACATTTTATATGAATCATCTGCTTGGCAGATGATTCCTATGAAATATCAAGTTTTACTTTTTTGAATAAAATTTCAAAGTTTTCTGCTTCAGTTTTGATGGGTGCTCTAAGGGTTAAATGCTAGTTTTGTATAGCATTGCTCATCATCATTATTGTAGTCAGTATATAACTTCTAAATATTTGTATTGTCAATTTGATTAACTTGTGGGCAAGTTACTGACTTGGCAGTTGATTCACATGAAATGTCATACTTTATTTCCTTGGAAAGATATTAAAGAATATTGTCTAGAAACAGGAGCAGCTTATTTGGTAGTTTTTTAATCTAAATTAAGGCTGACTATAAAAAGGGATTAACCCTGGTCCTGCTGGTTCCTGATATGCCCTACCCTTGCAAACATTGTAGATCCAGATCAGTTGGCTTCTGAAGAAGCTAACTGATCTGGATCTGCACTGTTTGTCATTAAGTATGTATCAACCTGGATCAAGTAATCTGATTGGCTGAAAATTAGAAGTGGGTGTGGCATCTTAATTTATTCAGTATGACAAGGGTTAAGGTGTTCAAATATTTAGATTAATTGTATCAAGATGTGGGTAAAATTGAAAAATTTATGATAAGAACAATGGGTAAAAATTTTAGCAGCAGCATATTGAAATATTTATGTCCGCCCACCTAAGTGGAGGGGAACATATTGTTGTAGGTGCAGATCCCATTGGCATAGACATTAGCGTTTATTTTCTTGGACATATAATTGGGACATAAAAAAGAACTGTTAGATTTTGTGACCTTGACCTAATTTTCAAGGAAACCTGAAAATTCACGGTTTGGGACATCATTTTTCTCTGAAAACGCTGCTTTTGTTTTGTTTTGTTTTTTCCTAGAAAAAAAAAGTTTGACAATTTATTTTCTTTTAAAATTGTATGAAATGTCAGTCCTATTTTCTGGGAAAAAGAAGTTCAGTTTTCCTTCTGGGACTTCGTCCACAAACAGCTTTAGGTTAACCAAATATTATTTCTGAGCATCCCAGTCACACTATGCCCTGGGTTTAAACCCTCCCCCACCAGACCGAAAAAGTTGGGAAATTATTCATGATTTTCATTGTTTTGACTGTTTGACAGAGAAGCATATTCTCTGCATTTCTGTGTTGTAATACCATCAATGAGTTGTATCAAGACAAAAAAATATCTTATGGTGTATGAGAAGTACAGTAGAATTCTGCTATTAAGAGAACCGTTGGTACTGCCTAAAAGTGGTCTTGTTAATGGGGCTGTCTAAATATATTGAATGTAGAACATAGCTCCAGATAAGTGCTTTTTTCAACGAAAAAGTCGGCCTCTTTGGCTCAGTTGGATGCGCCGTTTGACTGGGTTCAACCCCCGCTGAGGTCGGCAACATTCTTCCGTGGAGAGTGATTGTGAAATATTTTCTATGGTCATTCTCTTCCTTCCGCTGATTCAAGAAGGGCAGTTGTCAGTTTCTGGCGAAAGAATGCGCACAATACTGGTTAAGCGCTTAGAGGGCTAAGCCTGCCTAGTAAACGTGTGGCTAGGTAAACTGACCGCGCTCGACATGACCCCTATTGGGTTGACTGGGCCGTAAAACCTCAACACAAACAACAACCAAAAAGTACTGAAATTTTTCATTTTCCTCCACAAAAGATATGTTGTGGTACTCATTAGATTTAAGTACTCACAGCATATTTTTTGTGGAGTAATAATATAAATATTATGCGGATACCCCTCTTATCTGGAGCAATGTAGAATAATAAGAAAAACCCATTTGGGACTGGCAAAAGTTGGCCTTAACCCTTTTCTTGCCAATTAAATTAAGATGCCACACCCATTTCTAATTTTCAGCCAATCAGATTACTTGATCCAGGTTGTTGATACAAATTAACCTACTGAATGGTAAACAGTACAGATCCAGATCAGTTGGCTTCTTCAGAAGCCAACTGATCTGGATCTACACTGTTTGCAAATGGTAAACAGTGCAGATCCAGATCAGTTGATTTCTTCAGAAGCCAACTGATCTGGATCTACACTGTTTGCAAAGGCAGGGTATATCTGGGTTCAGCAGGACAAGGGTTAATAGCAGAGCCGTCTTATTTTTGATTGATCTTAATAGTGGAGTTTTACTATATATGTATATATATATATACATGTATATGTCCAGTCCAGACTGGCATTTGCACAGCATGGTCAAGCTTGCAGAGTTCATTCAAATGCTATCTGGAGCTTGTTGAATTTAACCTTTACCGGTCTGGGCAAATTCAGCAGATGACTAACCCATTGTATACTGAATAGAATCTACCACATGATATATTGGAAGAGTCCAATTTCAATTTCAGGTACGTCCAGCTATAAGATTTACTTATTCCTAGAGAAAAATGGTTAAACTGTTTGCAAACTGTGAAGACCCTGATCAGACGCTGCATTCTGCAGTGTCTGACCTGGTTTGCACTGTTTGCCAATTACCCTTTTACAGGTCTCCTGACTACAATGGGTTAATTGATGATATTCTTCTTATTCTCTCAAAAAATAGGCTTTGGCATTTTGTGCAAATTGTGGAAATATCAAGCCCTATTATCTGTGAAAAGTAAGCAAAATATTTCAAAATATCATCTTCTGAAAATGTTACCTAGCATGCTAAGCACTAAATTATGAAATGTGTATACAGTGATCAGATTGCACATACAAGAAAATGGGCATAATATCTGTACAAAGAAAGGTACTGTTGTCAGTGGCTTTTAACCCTTAAAGCGCCAAGAAAACCTGCATCTGAAAATGTCTACTGATTATGTTGTCTGCTGCATCTTCTTGCAAACTTTTCAAACATACTTTTTGCATATAGGCAAACAATGTTGGCCCAAATCAGACTGCTCCTTGAATTTAACCTTTACCGGTCTGGGCAAATTCAGCAGATGACTAACCCATTGTATACTGAATAGAATCTACCACATGATATATTGGAAGAGTCCAATTTCAAGAGGAGCAGTCTGATCTGGGTCCACACTGTTTGCAACAATGAGTTTTAAAGTATTCGGCAAAAGACAAAGTAGACGACAATTGTTGTGTTTGGTGTCTTAAGGGTTAATAAATGTTGTGTAATTTATATTTTGAAGTTTTGCCATAGATATTCTCATTCTCCACTTTTGTTAATGCAGGGTAAAGATTTCTGCTGATGACATTTTGAATTACTTTTCTTATTTTTTCCCGGAAAATAGACTTTGAAATGTCAAAGTCTGTTTGCTGGGAAAAATAAAAATAGATATCGTCAATATGTCATCTGAATCTGCCCAGAGTGGTGAAGGTTAGGCTGTTGTGGAATGCTTGCTTAAGTTTTTGCTTTTCTTCCCCTTTACATTTTATTGCTCATGTTTGGTATTTTTACATGTTTAAAATTTAACACTGCGCTATGGGCAAATTCAGCATATGACAGATTGATGATATTTATGCCCCCAAAAAAGTCGGGGGCATATTGCTTCTGGCTTGCTTTCCTTTTTGCCCAGAAAATAGGATTTGACATTTCATGCAGAATGTCTCCTAAGGAGACAATTTGCATGAAATGTCAAATCTATTTTCTGGGAAAAATAAGAAAATATTTCAAAATGTCCTCTGCTGAAATCTTTGCCCAGCATGCTAAGAGTTAATAAATATTCATTTGTATTTTCAGCCCACTTTACCAGCCCACACCATTTTACCGTCACTATTTGAAGTAGATATATTTAGGTAAATATTTCTTAATAACAGCCATATACATGCACTGTATTTATTCTGAATGTACAGATAGACAAGCCGGAGCAAACAGTGTAGACCCAGATCAGACAGATCCTAAAGGAGAAGTATGACCTGGGTCTGTATTTGGCTTTCTATTACAACATTTTAAGCACATCACCAGGCGCTTAACCCATTGAAGACTGGAGACCCTTAAACAGGTAACTGGCAAACAGTGCAGACCTAAATCAGATGCTGTAGAATGCAATGTCTGATCAGGGTCTCCACTGTTTGCAAATAGTTCAACCATTTTTCTTTAGTAATATCATCATAGAGCCGGATACATGTATACCTGAAATCGAAAATGTGTGGGAGAGATTATTCAGTCTATAATGGGTTAAATTGGGATAAGAATGTCTGATTATTTAGAATAAATATGGTACAGTGGCCTGCAATGATCTGGATGAGAGGGATAGATGAATAGTTTTCTTATTTCTTCATGAAAGATACAGAGGACTTGTTAAGGAGGAGTATTTGGTGATAATTCTGGGATAATTTTCTCCATTTGTCCACAAAAACATATGGGTACTCATTAGTAGCGCCTCAGCGAGGTGCTTCTAATGAGTACCCACAACATATGTTTTTATGGAGAAATAAGAAAAATTATCCCATAATTATCACCAAATACTCCTCCTTAACAATTCCTCTGAATCTGATACATTGTAATATTATATTGATACTAACAGTGTACATGTTCTTCCTGATCGGATGCTACATTGTGCAGAAAATTCTTTCCTTTTAAAATAGACCCCTTTTCAGATGGGATTTAATGTGCAAGAAAGCAACCAAGAAATCACAAAAGTTGTCTCCCCTGTAAAAATGGCATAAAATCTACAAAGACCCCTTCACACAGTGTGTATTTGTAAAACAATGCCCTTAACTATATGCTTGTCCCTACAAAATGCCAAAGTTGAAAAGGAGCATAACTCTCACAAAATTAATCTGATTTTTTTTTTCAAAAGTAAATCAGGTGATCTCCTAAGCCCAAATAAGCTCATCAGGTTTCACATCCTTAGCTGAAATAGTTATTGAGATGTCTTGCTGACAAGAAAAGTGTGACGAATGAATTGATGGTTGAATGACCCAAAAGCAATATGCACCCCCCAGTTTCTTCAAAGTTGGGGACATATTAAATTATCTTTTGATTACTCTCATAATCTAGAGCTTAGCCAATAATTTGAGTTCCCAGAACAAGCTAAAGTTTAACACTTTTGTTAGATGAATGATTTTTAGAGGTGAGCAATGGAGTAGATTTCTTTGCATTATTTGGCGACATCAGATTTCTTATTTATATTTTTGTTTTGCATTTGTTTCAGTTCATTTCAAAGTATATTACCTCATGTACAGATGCTATGGGAACTAGTTCTAACAGGGGAGGTAAGTTGTATATTTCACAACATGAAAAAAATAACACTTATCCCATATGCAAGCAGTTGACCCATTGGAGCTGCTAATTCAGGCCTTTTCCAGTTTACTGAATCTTTGGATGTTGAATACATGTATATTGACAAACAGTGGTGGTGCTGTTCAGGCTTTGCCAGTTCACAACAATGATAACCCAGTAACCATTCTTTATAAATCTATAGCGGGCCGTTATCGGCCCGTCAGGGTAGCTGACGGGCCGATAACGGCCCGCTATAGATTTATAAAAAATGCTAGCTGGGAAGGGCCTTTGTTGTTCAAATATGATGACAGAGAGCCTGATAATTCTTATTTGTGCATTTTACAATGAAAATTGGAAACTGCTAAATATTGCTTAGCGATATATAGTTTGGCTGATGGCCAGGACCTTTGATGTTTGCCTTTGAGGGTTTTACAGTATCATATTCAACCTAATTACAGTACATACCCCTGTAAGTACACTGTCAAACAATTTCTTAATCTGGAAGTAGATTACAGATTGTGTATGTATATCTACTTTTTTTATGAAAGCATATATTGTGGGTTCTCATTTGAATTGCCTCGACAAGTCCAGGTAGTTCAAATGAATACCCATAACATATGCTTTTATAAATAAAATCAGAAAAAATATCACATAAGCATTATTATATATGCCCCTCATGAAGTTTTCTGCTGATGTTTTGCAATGCAAAAGCTACTCACATTTTTTTCAGCAAAAAATATCAATGTATTTGCCATATTTCAAGACAGAAATTTAAACGTCATGTTAGCTAACAACGTTAAGTTTTGAAGAACTGGGCCCAGTATTGCAATAAGTATCATACAAACAAAGTAGAACTGCAACAGAGGAACCATCTTGGAAGGATTAGCAGAAAAATGGGATGGTGTGTGGAACTGAAACTGGTTTTGTTCGCCTTCAAACTCACCCGCAATTCTGACGTAACACCAGATTACAAATATGTGTTCAGTCTGCATAGTCCTCTACGCCATTAGTGAAAAGTCACAGTATAATGTAATCATAAACTTTTTGATGAAATGGAGAGTTCAGTTGCAGTCTGAAGTCAGAAAAGAAAATCACAAGTAAGACCATGAAGACTCTTTCAGCAAATCAATTCTACTATGTATTGGTGTGTCTAATAGCTTCTGGATGAGTGGCAAACATTGTAGACCCTTGCCAGATGATACATTTTGGGTATCTGATCTAGGTCTGCACTTTTTGCTTAGACCTAGCTGTCCCAATTCTTGGGGTTATTAGGGTAGTTCCATTGTGTGTCACGTTGGTGACGATATGACAGTTTCTTCTCTGCACAGTGTCTCTTGAACCAGTGAGTGGATTCTTGCCAGATCTGCTTGGTTAACCACTTAGAGGACTAAGCCTGCCCAGTAAATGTGTGGTTAGGTAGACTGACCACCCTTGACATGACCAAATTGGGTTGACTGGGCCGTAAAACCTCAATACAAACAAAACTTACCAGATCTGCTTGAATTTATTAACCTTAGTCCTACTGATTCCAGATATACCCTGCCTTTGCAAATAGTGTAGATCTGCACTGTTTACGATTAAGTATGTGAATCTCTAGCAACAATTCAGATCAAGTAATCTGATTGGCTAAAAATTAAAAGTGGGCGTGGCATCTTAATTTATTCAGCAGGACAAGGGTTAAATGGAAAAACCTAAAAGTTGTTACAGTTTGGATGATCTTGACCTCATATTCAGCCAACTTAGGCGGTTAGAAGTTGAATATTATTTAGTTTGTTTTATGCATGTATAGTGAAGGGGTATGGCTTATAGTTGAGGCTTAGTTAGGACAGCTTTTTGGTTCATCGTGCACATGCATAAATTTATTTGGTATGGTTCTAGTCAAATGAAATACCATACATGTACTTTATTCTGTTTTTAGCCTCTAGTTGTCATGGCAGCCTCTCCCTCCGTAACATCCACTACAGTGCAATCTCTAGTCAGGTAAGTTGAAACAAATTAACCTGTAATCTGCTGAATTAAAAATTTTGCAGACAGTGTTTTTACATTTAGCAGTCTCTGGCAAGTTCAGCAGATTATAAATGGATAATATTTTGTATTTTTTCCAGAATATGGAGATTGACCTTTCATGCAAATTATTTCTTTGTCAAAGCCTTTTTTCAGGGAGAAATAAGTAAATATTTCAAAATGTCTGCTAAAATATTTACTCAGCATAGCAAAATTTGAAGAAATCTGGGCCCAGTTGTTCAAAGCTAACAATGTCGTTAGTTAACGATTCGTTAAAATTTACATGGAGTGATACGCAAATATGCTGAAATTTTTTGCTGAAAAAATGTGAGTAGCTTTTGCAGTGCAAAAGCTACTCACATTTTTTCAGCAAAAAATATCAGAATATTGTATATTAAATCTGCTAAAACAGTTAACGAAATGACCCTTAACGAGCTCGTTAAGCTAACGACGCTTTGAACAACTGGGCCCTGTTTGACTGCTGGATACTGTCTGAATGGCATACAATGCAGACGTATTGGCTGATTGACAAACAGTACAAACTTTACTGGATGCACTGTCTTAACCAATTGTAGTCAGGAGACCCATAAAAGGCTAATTGGCAAAGAGTGCAGACCCAGATCAGACGCCGCAGAATGTGGCATCATTCTGCAGCATCTGATCAGGGTCTCCACTGTTTGCAAATAATTAGCGATTTTTCGCTAGGAATATGTAAATCTCATAGCTGGACATACCTAATATTGAAATTGGACTCTTCCAGTATATAGTGTGGGAGAGTCTGTTCACTCTACAATGGGTTAATTATTTTCTCGCATTGTAGTTCTTATTCTCTAAGATTACTTTGCTAGGATTACTATACCAAGATAGCGTTTTGCTGTAACTATGGTTACCCTAAATATTCAGACCCAGTAATTACTAGCAGTACGTATCCTGGAATTATTTGAACAAGTCCATTCAAGAGGACTAAATACAGCTAGAATTATAGATTTTTTTGCATTTTTTTACTATGGAAACAACTTTTATGACTTGCTGTTTGCTGTCCTGTATACCAGGCTTATTTGGAAAATGGATCTATTCTTAAAGGAAAGAATTTGACCCCTTACAGAAGGGAGACAAAATAATTTTGAAAAAGTTGCCTCCCTTGAAATGTTGCTAGTTGAATGGGGAAATAGTTGCAGACCTGGAGCAAACAGATAAGAAGAGTTTTCTGTTTCCTCAGATGGGTCTGTCTGAATATTTAGAGAAAATCTTTTTTTTTTCTTTTTCAAGGATTACTTCCAGCTTGTCTTTGCTGAATTATGGGGGTGAGTTCATTCATTTGAATTATGTGAACATTTTAAGATGACCAAAAAATGTTGATAATATTAATGGAAAAAAATCCTCCATTTTGTTTTGTCTTTTCTTTCAGTCTCATTTCTCCACTGAAGTTTTGTTCTGATTATCGACCATACTTCACCATTCATGACAGCGAATTCAAAGAATATACCACAAAAACTCAGGCACCGTAAGTTGATTTTTTAATACCTTACCTGTGGTTGTGAAAAATATGAACCTTCAATTTAAAAGGGCTTTCATCACAGTTCTAGATCAAGATAAAGACACATTAGTTGTGTCAGAACTGCCTTGATGAAGCACTCATGTTTTTGTAAAGAAGTATGAAAATAACACTTGGTTTTTTGTTGACATCTGCATCTGTTTTTGCATCAAATTTTTTAAGATGTTATGTTATCAAGGCTTGTTGATGGATTAAGTATCCCAAATTTTATTAGCATATACAGCTATAAGTAATACCTAAAACTGTAGGTCAAGGTCATGGGGAAAGGCTGATACTGTTAGTCATGGCTCTCGCTGTATACCTGACTCATTGGTCACTTTGTCTAGTTTTTTATGTGGAGACATAATAAGAAAAAAATAAAATGAAACAATTTCATGTTAAATGATACTTGGCAGAATGGTGTCAGATTTCTGGTGATGTTTATTTGTGGTTGAAGAAAAAGTATCTCCTATGCTAAAAATCATAGAGTAAATGAATTGAAAGCTACTTAAGATTTTTAAGATTTTACATCACTTTAAGAAAGCGGACATGTACTACAGTCATTATCAATATATCACTGGCAAATGCAATTAAGGTGATTGATACACTTTCAGGGGAGGGAACTCTCATAATTGTTTGTGTTCCCTTTTGAAAAAGAGTCTGCTTTATAAAGAAAGAGCTGTATGATAACATGACTTTCTTCTGAATATCATTTGTATGTTTGTATCAGGTTTTATTTCATGCAGTTGTTGTGTCATGTGATTAACACAAATAAATTACGTTTAACCCTTGTAATGGTGAACCCGGATATGTCCTGCCTTTGCAAACAGTGTAGATCCAGATCAGTTGGCTTCTGAAGAAGCCAACTGATCTGGATCTGCATTGTTTGTCATTAAGTATGTGAATTTATACCAACAATCCAGATCAAGTAATCTGACTGGCTGAAAATTAGAAGTGGGTGTGGCATCTTAATTTATTCAGCATGACAAGGGTTAAACTAAGAGGAAAGAATTTACTCTCCTTTATAGAAGGGGTTTGGTAGGCAGGAACACAAACAGTAAGTCATGAAATTTTTTGGTGGAAGATTGACCACGTGTCAAAAATATAAGTGCGGATACCTAGGAAATGCCACAATCATGAAGCATAGCTTTCCTGAAGCACCAGAAAAATGAGACATGAGGAACAAACAATGACAAGACAGCGCCACATTTGAAATCACCGATGCACAAAGAAGAACTGCAATAGAGGAACCACCTTAGAACAGTCAGTATGAAAACTACTTGGAGGCCAGTCACAACAGTTGTCATCTGCTATGTCGTCTACTTGTGATTCTAAAATTCTTTTTTGCAAACAGTGTGGACCCAGATCAGACTGCTCCTCTAGGAGCAGTCTGATCAGGGTGCACACTGTTTGCCTGTATGCAAAAATAGGTTTGAAAAGTTTGCAGGAATATTCAGCAGACGACATAAACAGACAACATTTTCAGATGCAGGTATTCTTGGCGTTTTAAGGGTTAAGCCAGTTTTACTCGTGCAAAACCTCACCCTTAATTCTGGTGCAGCTCTAAATTATAAATATATTTCGGTCAGCATACCTCTTTGGTGAACCATCACAGTGAAACACATATTACTGGCACAGTGGCTCAGTGGTAGAGCGTCTGCTTTGTGACCGGGAGGTTGCGGGTTCGATCCCCGGCCGGGTCATACCAAAGACTTTAAAAATGGTACTAGCTGCTCTTTCGCTTGGCGCTCAGCATTTAGAAAGTAGAGCTAGGAATCGGAACTGGTCAGCTCAGTGTCAGTATAATGTGACTGGGTGGAATATCATGTCAGAGTGTCTGGGGCATGATATTTCAGTGAGGCAGCACTCTAAAAGTGAGCATTGAGCTCCCTGTCACATCCAGACACCGTCGCGATATGACTGAAAGATTGTTGAAAGCGATGTTAAGCCCAAATCAAATAAACAAACAAGAAACACATATGATCAAGTTCCTGTAAATTGTACACCAAATTCATATTTTCTTTTTCTAGTCCACCAGTGATATTAGGAGTGACAAATCCATTCTTTGCCAAAACTTTGCAGCATTGGCCTAACATTGTTAGGATAGGAGAGATGTCAGGTGAAGGTAGGTACTGCACATGCATATTACTCCAGAAAGGGTGATCATATTAATTTTGAATTATTTTTTGGGGCCAAAACATTTTTGGGGTCTCTTCTGGGCAATGCCAATGAGTTTCTACAGCTTATTTTGGGGCAGAAATAACAAAGAGAGACAATTACAGGGGAAGGAGTATTTGATGATATGCAGATGACTTTTTCTTATTCCTGCATAAAAACATACATTGTAGGTACTCATTTAAGGTGCATCTAATGAATTCCAACAAATATGTTTATTTAGAACTGGAGAAAATGATCCCACAATTATCATCAAATACTCCCTCTAAATAAGGTTTCTGCCTGTCTAATGAGTATTTGCAACATATGTTTTGGTGCAAAAATATAATTACCTGTTATTGGGAGCCTTAAATATGTGAAGAAAAAACATGCAAAAATATCCAGACATTTTCATCTGATGACTGTACAGCTCTAGATGAGAGGAGTTCCAGAAAATCATTGCAGTCATCAGCAGTTTAGTTTTTAGCTCCCCAGAACAATGTTCACAGAGAGCTATTGTACTACTGTTGGCATTGGCGTTGGCATCAGGGTCCACAAATGTTTAAGTTTTTAAAGTTTTTAAGACCTCATTATTTCCTTATTACTGATTTGATTTGTGTTTGGTATGATAATACATATTGGTCCAAAATTATGCACAGTACCATCCCCATCCCGCTAGGTTATATCAAGGTCAATGTCACGGACTTAGAATTTTCATGTTAAAATTTTACGTCAAAATTTTGAGGATCTCATCTCTTCTAAGCCAAATGATGGATTTATATACTATTTGGTATAATGATAGATACTGGTCAAAAGTTTTTATCAACACCATCAGCACTCATGGCTGTGACCTTGAGGTCGATATCACAGACTTATAATTCAAATGTTCCTAACCTTATCAACAATTTGATTCATCTTTGGTATGATGATACATATTGGTCCAAAATTTTGCCCAGTTCCATCCCCACCCCACTTGTTCATGTTAAGGTCAAGGTCACAGCCATGTCAAAATTTAATGTTAAAATTATACGTCAACAAGTTTAGAACCTCATTACTTTGAAACCAAACCATGGATTCAATATATATTTGGTATCATGATATATACTGGTCCAAAGTTTTTATCAGCACCATCAGCATTCATGATCTTGAGGTTGTGGGTTCTACACAGTGATTTACAAGTGATACAGAGTGATTTTCAAATGTTTTACACATTGCATTGTTCTTGGTGTGTGAGAGAAAACAATCTATTATTATTTAATTACGCAATGACCCATTAAAGGTGTCAATTATTCAATTATCAAGTTATTTTCAATGAGAATGGACAATGGGCCAAACAAGCAGTCCTCTCAGTGTTTTACTTACCTAGAGCTATGACCTTAATGAAGATTGACCTTGTGTTGCCGTGCGTCATACTTGCGATGTGTATTGGAAATATATTTCTGCCAGTTTGTTATTCTCTTGTGTTCTTTGATCTTTCCATGCAGTGTTTTAGCAGCATTAGACATTTTTTGTTGTGTGTTTTCTGTCGAAGACCTTTGATAAAAACCAAATCATACATGTATAACATTCTCAATTTTTAGCTCACCTGAGCAGAAGGCTCAAGGTGAGGTATTGTTATCACTCACCATCCATCGTCTTCGTCGTCGTTGTTGTCGTCGTCCGTCCGTCCACAATCAATGGTCCTTGGTGATTCTCTACCAAGATTGTTCAAGCCATTTGGATTCGTCAAAAAACATGGCCGCCAGGGGGCGGGGCTTATTTTCCCTATATATCTATATAGAAAACTTAAAAAACCTTCTTGTCAGAAACCACTGGACCGATTTCCATATAATTTTGCAGAAATGTTCCTTTGGTGATCCTCTACCAAGATTGTTCAAGCCATTTGGATTTGTCAAAAAACATGGCCGCCAGGGGGTGGGGCTTATTTTCCCTATATATCTATATAGAAAACTTAAAAAATCTTCTTGTCAGAAACCACTAGACCGATTTCCATATACTTTTGCAGAAATGTTCCTTTGGTGACTGTACCAAGATTGTTCGAGCCATTTGGATTTGTCAAAAAACATGGCCGCTAGGGGCAGGGCTCATTTTCCCTATATATCTATATAGAAATTTTAAAAAATCTTTTTATCAGAAACCACTGGACCAATTGCTATTTAATTTTGCAGAAATATTCCTCTGATGATTCTGTACCAAGATTGTTCAACCCTTTGGATTTGTCAAAAAAGACCGCCAGGGGCGGGGCTTATTTTCCCTATACAATCTATATAGAAAACTTGAAAAATCTTCTTGTCAGAAACCACTGGACTGATTTCAATATAATTTTGCAGAAATGTTCCTTTGGTGATCCTCTACCAAGATTGTTCAAACCATTTGAATTTGTCAAAAAACATGGCCGCCAGGGGGCGGGGCTTATTTTCCCTATATATCTATATAGAAAACTTAAAAAATCTTCTTGTCAGAAACCACTGGACCGATTTCCATACTCTTTTGCAGAAATGTTCCTTTGGTGACTCTCTACTAAGATTGTTCAAGCTATTTGGATTTGTCAAAAAACATGGCCGCCAGGGGGCAGGGCTTATTTTCCCTATATATCTATATAGAAAACTTAAAAAATCTTCTTGTCAGAAACCACCAGACCGATTTCAATATAATTTTGCAGAAATGTTCCTTTGGTGATCCAAGATTGTTCAAGCCATTTGGATTTGTCAAAAAACATGGCCGCCAGCGAGCGGGGCTTATTTTCCCTATATATCTATATAGAAAACTTAAAAAATCTTCTTGTCAGAAACCACTGGACCGATTTCTATATACTTTTGCACAAATGTTCCTTTGGTGACTCTCTACCAAGATTGTTTGCCGGCCTCGGTGGCTCAGTTGGATGCGCCGTCCGACTGGAGACCAGGAGGTCGCGGGTTCAACCCCCGCCGAGGTCGGCAACATTCTTTCGTGGAGATTGATCATGAAATATTTTCTACGGTCATTCTCTCCCTTCCGCTGATTCAAGAAGGGCAGTTGCCAGTTTCTGGCGAAAGAATGTGCACAATACCGGTTAACCGCTTAGAGGACTAAGCCTGCCCAGTAAACGTGTGATTAGGTAAACTGACCGCGCTCGACATGACCCCATTGGGTTGACTGGGCCGTAAAACCTCAACACAAACAAAAACAAACCAAGATTGTTCAAGCCATTTGGATTTGTCAAAAAACATGGCCGCCAGGGGGCAGGGCTCATTTTCCCTATATATCTATATAGAAATTTTAAAAAATCTTCTTGTCAGAAACCACTGGACCAATTGCTATATAATTTTGCAGAAATATTCCTTTGGTGATTCTGTACCAAGATTGTTCAAGCCATTTGGATTTGTCAAAAAACATGGCCACCAGTGGGTAGGGCTTATTTTCCCTATATATCTTTATAGAAAACTTGAAAAATCTTCTTGTCAGAAACCACTGGACCAATTCCATTATAACTTGGCAAAAATGTTTCCATGGTGACTCTGTACCAAGATTGTTCAAGTAATCGTGATTCGTCAAAAAACATGGCCGCTAGGGGTGGGGGCTTATTTTCCCTATATATCTATATAAAAAACTTTAAAAATTTTCTTTTAAGAAACCGTTGGACCGAGTTCAATGTAACTTGGCAGGAATGTTGCTTTGGTGACCCTCTACCAAGATTGTTCAAGCCTTCATGATACGTCAAAATACATGGCCCCCAGGGGGCGGGGCTTATTTTCCATATATATCTGTATAGAAAACTATAAAATCCATCTTGTCAAATACCTCCTGACTGATTTCAATAATGCTTTAGTAACCCTCTACCAAGAATGTTCAAGCAATCCTGATTTGTTAAAAAACATGGCTGCTAGGGGGTAGGGCTTATTTTCCCTATAGATCTAAATAGAAAACTTTAAAAATCTTCTTGTCAGAAACCACTGAACTGATTTCAATTTAACTTGGCAGGAATGTTCCTTTGGTTACCCTCTACCAAGTTTTTTCAAGCTGTCATGATTCGTCAAAAAAAAAAAAAAAAAAATGCCCGTTAGTGGGTAGGGCTTTATAGCAATATAAAACACTTTAAAAATCTTTTTGTCAGAAACCACTGGACCAATTTCAAAATAACTTGGCAGAAATGTTCCTTTGGTGACCTTCTTTCAAGATTAAGTCAAGTCATGATTTGTTAAAAAGAAAAAACATGGCTTGGTGTGTTGGGGGGAGGGGGCTGGGGGGGGGGTGCAGGGCTATAAAATTTATACATAAATCAGAGTAGTGAACTTGGCTGAATCTTCAGCAGTAAGTATGTTAATCTGTTTGCTCAGGTGAGCAATATAGGACCATAATGGTCCTCTTGTTTAAAAATATGAATCACTAAAATTAATTTACATAAAACAGCTTCAATCTCTCATTTTTTCTAAAAACTTTATGGATCGTGTACAACAGAACTTGGTCAAATTGTTCTTAACAGAACACCGTCAATGTATTCATTTGACTGTTTATGGGGCATGTACTAATATTGCTAGTTGCACCAATGATTAGATGAAGATACAGCCAGGTAATGCAGATATAAAACATATATGACCTATACAATAATTTATAGTGCACATGTTCCTCTCAATTCTATTTGTTTTAACTAGCTGCAGTTCCAAAGGGTTTCAACAAGTTGAAGAAAGCAAGTTCTTTGAAAACATTGGACTGTAAGCCAGGTACTCATTTGTTAATTATAACATTAATATAGCATTAATAATCTATAAGTTTGAATCCTAGCATGAGAAAACATACCTTATGATATGCATGCAGCAAAGACCTGGGTTTGTGTCTGTTTGTGTTCTGTATAGTCTGATCACTCTTTGATGGGTGCTCTGTGGATAGTCACAAGGATTTGAGGCTTTGTCAAGCTGACAGGAAAGACTGATAAGACTGCACAGATACACGAACTGTGAGTCTACTGGGCAGACATATTATAAAGTACAGTTTCTCATGTTACAGCTTATTGGAAAAATAAGAAATGTTAGCCCTTGTCCTGCTGAACCCGGATATGTCCTGCCTTTGCAAACAGTGTAGATCCAGATCAGTTGGCTTCTTCAGAAGCCAACTGATCTGGATCTGCTCCATTTGCCATTAAGTATGTGAATTTATATCAACAATCTGGATCAAGTACAGTCAAACCTCAATAATTCGAAGTGCAAGGGACTGCAGGAATTCCTTCGAATTATCGCTAGTTCGAATTTCCGAAATCAGTAGTTTTCGGATTTGTTCGGATTTTTTTTTTCAATATCATTAAAGTAATGGGAACATCTGCATTAAAGATAATGAACTGCGTGAAGGTTGAGCTAATCATCTTTTACGCTTGACAGGCCTTCGGAACCAGAAAATTATATAAAAACATGAACTTATATTTTTTATTTACACCATCAACAATAACGAAAATGAAGGTTAAATATAAAGTAACGAACCAATTTACTGACGAAATATTTAACCTTGCAAATCGGGGTGCAGAAAAGACAAACGTTGACAGATAGCAAAGATTTGTATCAGTCTGCAAAAAACTGACCCATACAGATCTGAAAGGGCTAACGCCACGTTTCTAGCCAATTTTGTTTCGCCTTTTTGTCCCTACTTTCACTTTAAAAACACATCCACAAATATTCAGGAAATTCGTCTCAGAATTGTTATTTTTGCTGTATACATACTATTACAGATCCTTCGTATTTACACGTTACTTGAATCACTGATCTTTAAAGTCCATTAAACTTCATTAACGACCCATAATTAAAACACTTAAAAACACATGTATCTAATAAGACGATCATTGCTAACAATCTCAATTAAAGACACACTTTATTCAATCAAGGATCATCGCTTAATAGTGTGACCGTTATTCCGGGGTCAATTATCCTTAGCGAATAAACCCGTGAAGTCACTTGGGTGTGTAACAATCGACCACGCCGCACAGAGAAATCATGATCATCGTGCATGACCTTGATTGGCAGTTTGGAATTTCAAATTTAGCAAGGAATTTTAATAGAAATTTCTTTGATTGGGTCCGACAAATATGTTCCGAATAATTCACTGATAATCCGGTGTCACTTACCTGAGCCGAGCAATCCCTTTAAGTCACTCGGGTGTGTAACAGTTGAACTTGCCGCACAAAGAAATCATGATCACCATGCGTGACCTTGACTGGTAGTTTGGAATTTCGAATTTAGCAGAGATTTTAGTAGGAATTTCTTTGATTGGGACCAACAAATCTGTTCGAAAAATTGATTTTTTCGAAAAATTGAAATTCGAAAAATCGGTGATATTTTTGCAATAGATTATAGTGAAAAATGTCCGGACCATCTGTCGTCTTCGAAAAATCCGGTAGTTTCGAAAAATTGGCGTTCAAATTACTGAGGTTCCACTGTAATTTGAAAAATTAGAAGTTGGCGTGGCATCCTAATTTATTCAGCAGGACAAGGGTTAGTTATTATCATACTTAATCCTTGGAGAGGAGAGAAATAACCTATTACAGTTTCTGTAATTAACCTTTAAAGTCTATTTCAAAACTGTGGCAGATGACATTCTAAAATATCTTCTTTTTTGGGTCGATTATTTACAATCGAGCCTAAGTATACATACACCAAAATTTCCCTAAGGTTGTTGTCCACAGGCTAATCATTGAACAATGAAATTAAACCGCACATTTTTATGAAATCCAGGTAACGGTTATTTATAGCCATGCTACCGAGCTATTCTTGTCAATGTGACGTCAGAGTGCCATGTAAAGAGGGTTATCTTAAATTCTGGACTGGGACATTGGCAAACAGTGCAGACCTAGATGAGATGCTGTAGAACGTGGCCTCTGATCAGGGTCAGCACTGTTTGCTTAAATTACAGGAAGATCAGGATTAAATGAAACAGTCTTAAGTCCCCATTCAGGACCCTTCTCTGAGCCTACACTCGAGAGACAATTGACCAACCAGTGCTAGCAGTGCTTTGATTTTCTTTTCCTAAGAAAGTCAGGCTTAATTCATAGGTACAGATAAGAGGGGGTATCCACATAATATTTTTCTTATTTCTCTACAAAAAAATATGTTGTGGGTACTCATTAGAAGTGCCTCGCCGAGGTGCTTCTAATGAGTACCCACAACATACGTTTTTGTGGAGAAATAAGAAAGATATCAGCATTTTTCAGATGAAAAAAGCGCCTTTTCTGTTGCTATGCTTAATTTCTCTGCCGGGCAGATAATTATGTATTGTATGATACTGTTATGATATGTTTAAGTAATTTGAGACCCTAAAGTTTTGACATGAGGAAAGGGGTCTTTTTGATATATATTGATAATGAAGTTCAGATCAAACTGCCTATGCATAGTCTGGTCAAACTTTTCACTGTCTACTTCAGAATTATTAACCCTTGTCCTGCTGAGCCTGGATATACCCTGCCTTTGCAAACAGTGTAGATCCAGATCAGTTGGCTTCTGAAGAAGCCAACTGATCTGGATCTGCAATGTTTGCCATTCAGTATGTGAATTTATATCAGCAATGTGATTCAAGTAATCTGATTGGCTAAAAATTAGAAGTGAGTGTGGCCTCTTAATTAATTCAGCAGGACAAGGGTTAACATATTGCTGATTGGAGTCTTTGTTAGGTCACATGTCTAATTTTCTAATGTTTTGACATTTGCATCTGAACCCTTGTCTTGCTGAATAAATTAAGTTGCCACACCCTTTTCTAATTTTCAGCCAATCAGATTACTTTAGCCAGATTATTGATATAAATTCACATACTGCATGGCAAACAGTGTAGATTCAGATCAGTTGGCTTCTTCAGAAGCCAACTGATCTGGATCTACACTGTTTGCTAAGACAGGACATGTCGTGTTCAGCAAGAGAAGGGTTAACAGAACATTCACTATAGCTGTTTGTGCATATAATTGTTAACAGTCTTCCTGAATTGTTGATTTGCAGGTGTATATACCAGATACAAACCATTTCTTCTCAAAGACAAGGGTATACTAAAGAGATTAATAAAGGTAAGTCCATGGGCGTAGGCAATCTTAGAGATAGCCATAGCTCCGAAAGCACTTTATGGAAGGTTATGGACTGGTCCAATGCTATTTTCCATGAGCTGCTCAGTATTACAACCAAGTATTAGCGTACTCTTAGCATATAATAAATGTTAAAGTTGACCGAAGATTGACAACAAAATGTAAAGTTTGAAGTTTATCCATCAAGTAGTCTCCAAAAATATAATGACTAATGACTGGACCATGAAATATAAGCCACAGTGATTTCTTAAGAACAGGTCAATGTGGCGTATTTCATAGTCCAGACATTATGTGCTAGGCGTAGAACAATATTTTTGTGAAAGGTAATACTTGTGATGGTGAACTGGCTGCACAGTCATGCTGTTTGCCAAGTCTCTGTAATGCAATTTTCATAGCTCCAGACAAGAGCGGATTTCAGATGAATAATTCCCTTATTTCTCCACAAAAAAAACAACAAAAAAAACATGTTGTGGGTACTCATTAGAAGTCTAATAAGTACGCACACGTATGTTCACATAGAGAAATAAGAAAAATATGAGTACCTTTTGGTCAGAAGAACCATCTTGGTTGAAGCTATATATTTTTGTCAAGTCTTTTTTCCACACTTAGGGTAAGTATTTGTGAATTAAGAGTTGTTAAGGAGGAGTATGTAATGATATCTGTGTATGATTTCTCAAGTTCTCCATAAAAAACTAAGTTTTGGATATTTGAGGTGCTTCTAATGAGTACCCATAATATTTTTATGGAGATATAAAAAACGTCCAAGAATACACATTCACAGGAAGGCATCTCTGTCAGAAAGAATTGGTCTCCCTTCTTATAAGATGAAAGTATTTTCTCCCAAGGGGAACAATTTCTTTTAAAGAAAGAAATTGCTCCCCTTTGGAGAAAATTGTTTAATTTTTATAAGGTGCTAGTGTGCAAGAAAACAAGAAAAAAACAGGATGTCACAAAAGTTATGTGCTTTGTGAAAATGGTAGAAAAGCTACCAGGTGTATCTGCTCCCTTAAATTGATTGATTGTGTTGGGGTTTAACGACACATCAACCCTTGTGGGTCATTTTGTGTTGTCTCCCAGAGAAAAGGAGAAAAGAGATAGAAGAGATAGTAGAAGAGGTGAAAGAGAGGGATAGGGAAGAAAGAGGGAAATGAAAGTAAGAAACAGAAGAAATACCAAAATTCCCCCTCTACCCTTTCCTGCTGCAAGGACGGCAGGCCTTGCCCAACTGTAAGCCAATGTCAGTCGGGCGCCCCGATGACAAAAGCTACAGGACACCTTTGCCTCACCCAACCCCCACCCCCCCACCACCACCCCTTAAATGATGTAGCTTCATATTCATGAAATCTTTAAAGACCCATGCTATGACAAAAGCAGTTCTAAAGTCTATAGTGAGTCTGTAAGTTGATGGCAAAGGCCCTGATTCAAGTGCCTGAATGACAGGCTGGTCTAGATGTTCAGTGTCCATAGCTCTTGAAAAGGCAAAATAAGACAAATATTTACCTGGGCCCAGTTGTTAAAAAATTACGACATTGTTAGTTAACATATCGTTAAAACTTTGATCATTAAATACGGCATATATGCTAATATTTTTGCTGAAAAAATGTGAGGAGCTTTTGCATTTGCAAAAGCTATTCACATTTTTTCAGCAAAAATACCTGTGAATTAGATATTGTACTTACTAGAACAGTTAACATTTTGACCACTAATGACACCGTTAAGCTAACAATGCTTTGAACAACTGGGCCCTGATACCTACTCTTATCAAAAGCTATGAGTATTTTAGTATACCCTGAAAACATCTTTTCTCATGCTGCGACTATTACTTTAATTGACACTAAAACTATTGTAAATAATTTTATTTCAGGGTATCCAGTCAAAGCGTCCAGTTGAAGCACAGAATGCCATATTACGGAGACATTTCCTGGAACTTACTCAAAGCTTCATGATTCCTCTTGTAAGTAGGGTTATGTTTTATTATGATTTATTATGTTCCACCACCAGAGATGAAGTGGATAATTTGTTTGATCTGAATCTCGTTAGTGTTTGCTTTGGTGTAAGCATGATAATTTCACAGTATTGGTCTCTTGGTCTGTAAACCCTTGTCCTGCTGAACCCGGATATACCCAGCCTTTGCAAACAGTGTAGATCCAGATCAGTTGGCTTCTGAAGAAGCCAACTGGTCTGGATCTACACTGTTTGCCATTAAGTATGTGAATTTATAGCAACTATCCAGATCAAGTAATCTGATTGGCTGAAAATTAGAAGTAGGTGTGACATCTTAATTTATTCAGCAGGACAAGGGTTAATTATGCATCATAGGAACAAGCTATAGAGCCGATTAGAATTTGCTGACGATGACCTCAGTTTTTGAAGGTCACCACAGAATAAGTAGTGTCAAGTTTTGGCCAATTAAGTTTTCCTGAGCATAATATCTAAGGGACTCCCTGAAATACTTCTGAGATACCCATACCTCGAAATATCAGATTTGCAGAATTGAGGAAAAAAAATAAATCAAACAACTACATTTCACAAATGAATATATAATATGACTCTTGATGTTAGAGTTACATTGAAAATGTCGCGGAAAAGAGGAGAAATTGCTCCTCCTTTCCACAATATTTTGCAACCTGATGTTAGATTTCCATTTTAATCCTTAAAATGCCAAGAAAACCTGCATCTGAAAATGTTGTCTGTTTATGTCGTCTGCTGAATATTCTTGCAAACTTTTCAAACCTATTTTTGCACACAGGCAAACAGTGTGGACCCTGATGAGACTGCTCCTAGAGCAGTCTGATGTGGGTCCATACTGTTTGCAAAAATGACTTTTAAAATCACAAGCCGATGACAGAGCAGACGACAATTGTTGTGATTGGCAGTTTAAGGGTTAAAACAAGGACCAGATTTCCAATTCAAGATTAATGGTTATTCGAGATAAGTGAAGTCGAGATAACAAGTCAACTGAATGTATGTGAGAAAATATACCTTTGGAAATATAGGCTCAGTGAAGATGCAGATCGGCCTGCACATTTTCTTCATGCAGACTATGTGAAGACTTTGGTCAGACTGTGGATGTGCAGTCTGATTTTAGTCATCCTTGGGCATGCATATATGAAGATATATTTTCTCACGTTTACCATAACTCTTGATAAGGAGCTTTTTTCGACCAAAAAGTGTCAGTATTTTTCTTATAACTCGACAAAAACATATGTTGTGGGTGCTCATTAGAAGCGCCTAGGCGAGGCGCTTCTAATGAGTACCCACAACATATGTTTTTGTCGAGAAAGAAGAAAACTAATTACCTGATACCCACTCTTATCTAGACCTATGGTTTGCGGAACTATGTTTTTGATGTTTTCCAGGAGCGGTATATGGCCAGTCTCATGCCTTTACAACGGAATATATCTCCTCACAAGGTAAATGCATTCATTGATGGTTTTGCTTTACGTTATGCATACCATATATACACCCTTAACTCCTTACCATACTTGTCCTTAAACTCAAACAAGTCCATTTCCCTATCAGTTGATGTGTGTAAAACCTGCTGGATTAGTGGCAAACAGTGTAGACCATAATCAAAGCCAGTGTTGTGTGATGTTCAGTCTTGCTTTACACTGTTTGCTTGGGCTTTCTGTTCCAATAATGATAAATAAGGGGGGATGTCGGGTGTGGCGAAGGTGTCATGTATCTTACGTCACCATGGCGTCCAATTGATATTGGCTTACAGTTGGGCAAGGCCTGCTATACTTGTAGCAGGTAAGGGTGGAGGGGGAATGCTTTAATTTCTTCTGTTTCTTCTCTTTCATTCCTGTTTCTCTTTCTTCCCTGTCCCTATCTTTCATCTCTACTATCTCTTCTATCTATTTTCTCCCTTTCTCTGGAAGACAACACAAAATGACCCACAAGGAAAAGTGTGGTTAGGTAAACTGACCATGCTTGACATGACCCTTATGGGTTGATTGGGCCATAAAACCTCAACTCAGTCAGTCAATTAAATTTTAGGATAAATATGTTAAGAAGATAAGATGCCTCAATATATATGGTTAACACAGTAGGTTCATTTGAAAGGATACAAATTATGAATTTCCATTTGTCTTTCATACATTATTTCACAGTTATTATTTGTTTTTCAAAACCCTGCTTACGTAGCCTGAACCCTGAAGATTACAGTTTATGTTTTGTGACTGAATTCAGAAATATTGAGAAGTGGTGATGTTAAATGACAATACATTCAGTATTTTCTTGTAGTCAGTTAAAAAGATACAGTGCAACTTCTGTGCAACAGCTGTCGGTGAGAAAGTGCAAAATTGGCTGAAGGAAGGGGGATAACTATTAATGGAAGGCAGTGATTAATATAGGGATCAAACATGGTTTTTCATGCATTAACATTTGCCAAGTCCCGTGGGAGGTGTTGAAAACCGATCACTATTATTGTATAAAAACTGAAAATATTTGCTACATTTTGCGTTATTTCTTGCACTATTTTGTTTCACCTTTTCACCGATGTCTCGGGAACGCTATTTCCACAGACTATGCTCATTCTGGGGCAGGGCAGTACACATCTTGTGATGGCAGCAATTCTGTGGCCCTGGTACGAGCATATTGAAAGTTCAGTAGCCATGCATTAACAGCGCAAGCTGTGCATTAACAGCGTATGAATTGCCTTGTTAATACACGGCTTTTCGCCAGTTAATGCACGGCTGTTAATAATGTGCGACACTGCTTTTTATGCAATAATACAGATTCCACTTTGTAAATAGTAAATTATGTTTAAAGTATGCAAGACAGGTTCCTACAAAAGTATTCATTAGCGTCATTGTCAGGGATGATTTTAATAAAGTGCACGGTCTGTCAGATAAGGAGGTTAACTGGAGGGCTAGTATGCAGGGAGAGATAGTCTCTTTGCAGATTAAAAAACCCACTACTGTCAGAGACAAAATTACTCCTTAATGTTTCATCCTGCAAAATCAGCCAATTGTTGGTAATGGTAGAATTGGCTTGACTGAAACCAAGTTAGTAACATTAATAAAATGATGCAGTTCCAATGAGAATCCAAAATATATATTTATTTCCAGAAAAAAATCATATTTAGGGGTATTGAATTTATACATACTCATATTTCTGTATTTTCAGGGACCACCAAGTCTCCGACAGTTTGATGCCGATGAGTTCATAAAGACATTAGACCACTCTGGTCCACAGTTGACATCTGGCGTTAAGGGAGACTGGGAAGGGCTATATAAAAGATTTTTTCGCTCACACAACTTTGAGGGCTGGTATTATAATAGACAATATGAGGTTAATCAGAAGATACAGGTGCTACACATGGAGGCTCTTTGTCAGGCTGTAAGTTGATTTTAATTTGGAATTTTACGACCCACTCAACTCAGTTAAGGTCATGTCATGTCAGTCAATTAACCTACTTATTTTTTTCCTGGGAAGGCTTATTCTGCTGAGTCTGCCCATACTTTTGCGAGGAACTGACAGCTGTTTTTCTTGAATAAGCAGAAGGGGAAGAATGACTAGAAATTGTTTCATTATTATCATTAGCAATCTTCACAAAGGTTTGGTGGTTGAACATATCATCCTCTTAGATTGTGCTAAATTCATGTAATGCTGTTGAGTTGGTTTACCAAGCATTATTTTCTTGGCCAAAAAAAAAAAAAAAAAGAAAAAAAAAAGGAAAAAAAAAAAAAAAAGAAAAAAAAAAAAAAAAAAAAAATTAGAATGTCTTCAGTTACAGGCCAGGCTTTATATTTTTTTTTTCCACCACATTTATATATTGGCTGCTCAGAATGTGATTGAGAGTTGATTTTTGCGTTTCAGAATCTGCTAGACTGGATACAAGACAAAGAAGAAGTAGAAATTGTAGATCTAATACTCAGAATTAGAGAAAAATTGGTATGTTATACATACGGAGCAATATCTTATATGCCTTCAGTGATGTAATTTAGACTAGTTATTCCTCCAACTTGGAAAAAGTTGAAGGGGCCTATTGCTTTTGCTTTGTTGTCCGTTTTTTTTCCTTCTTTTTTTAGCTCATCTGAGCTCTGCTCAGGATGAGCTGTTGTGATCACTTTTTGTCTGTCGTCCATCCGTCCGTCCGTCCGTCCGTCTGTGCATCTGTCCGTTAACATTTTCAAACGACTTCTCCTCTGAAGCCGCTGAGCCAATTTTGCTCAAATTTCATATGGAGCCTCCTTAGGGTGGGGGAACGAAAAATTGCTAAAATGGTTGCGGTCTGTTAACCAAGATGTCCGCCACGCCCATATATGGTAAAAACCTTTAAAAATCTTCTTCTCCAGAACCGAGAATGCCTTGGGGCTGAACCTTTGCAGCAATCATCGGGGGCGGGAGGTCTACCAAAGTTGCTAAAAGAATTGTCGTACGTTGACGTTTGACCTTTTTACGGCAAGGTCAAGTTTGCTTCCCTATGCATTTATATGGGAAAAACCTTTAAAAATCTTCTTCTCCAAAACCGAGCATGTCTTATGGCTGAATCTTTGCATATATCATCGGGAATGGGAGGGCTACCAAAATTGCTAAAATAATGGTCGTACATTGACATTTGACCTTTTTATGGTAAGGTCGATTTTGCTTCCTTATGCATTTGTATGGGGAAAATGTTCAGAATTTCAAACAACTTCTCCTCTGGAGCCTCTGGGCCAATTTTGCTCAAATTTCATATGGAGCCTCCTTAGATAGGGGGAACAAAAGATTGCTAAACTGGTCACGGTTCGTTGACCAAGATGGCCGCCATGCCCATATATGGTAAAAACCTTTAGAAATCTTCTTCTTTAGAACCGAGGATGCTTTGGGGCTGAATCTTTGCATAAATCATTGGGGACAGGGGGTCTACCAAAATTGCTAAAATAATGGTCATACATTGACATTTGACCTTTTTATGGCAAGATCAAGTTTGCTTCCTTATGCATTTATATGGGAAAAAACATTTAAAAATCTTATTCTCCAAAACCGAGGATGGCTTGTGGCTGAATCTTTGCATATATCATCTGGAACGGGCGGTCTATAATAAATTGTCATACATTGATATTTAACCTTTTTACGGCGAGGTCAAGTTTGCTTCTGTATGCATTTGTATGGGCCCCATACATTTGTATGGAAAAAATGTTGATAATTTCAAATGACTTTTCCTCTGAAGCCTCCAGGTCAGTGTTGCTCAAATTTCATGTGGAGCCTCCGTGGGCAGGAGAATGAAAGATAGCTAAAATGGGTATGGTCCAGTGATCAAAATGGCTGTCATGCCCATATATGGTAAAAACCTTTAAAAATCTTCTTCTCCATAATCAAATAAGCCCTGGGTCCTAATCTTTGCACAAATTATAGGGGACAGGAGATCTACCAAAATTGCTAAAATGATGGTTCTACATGTATGTTGACATTCGACCTTTTTACCTCCAAGGTCAAATTTGCTTCCCCATTTGTATGGGCCATATACATTTATATTGAAAGTATCAAAGTGACTTGTAGATCAACAGTAGTTAAAATTGGTCTGATTGGAAGTCTAAAATGACCATCATCTGGTTTATATTTATAATATTTCCATTACCACTGTGCTGTTTACATGTATAAAATCGTGATTCTTCAGAAACCACTTAGCAAATTTCCACCAAATTTCCCATTGATCCTTCTGTTGAAATGTGATTGATAGTTTATTCAAATGATCATGCTCCATTGACTGTCAGGCCCATATATTCTTCTTCAAAACTAAGAACTGCTCAAATGATGATATTTTCATTAGTTGCTATGATAGGATTGGAAAAATGTTGCATAACATCTGCGTGTCTGCAGTGGCTATGTCACTCAGGTGAGCGAATCGTGGCCCAGGGGCCTCTTGTTTCTTTTTTACCAGCCTTGGTGGCTCGGTTGGATGTGCGTCGGACTGGTGATTAAGAGGTTGAGAGTTCAACACAACCCCCCAGGTTGGAAACATTCTTTCGCGGAAATTGATCATGAAATATTTTCTATGGTCATTCTTTCCCTTCTGCTGATACAAGAAGGGCAGTTGTCAATTTCTGGCGAAAGAATGTGCACAATACTGGTTAACCGCTTAGAGGACTAAGCCTGCCCAGTAAAAGTGTGGTTGGGTAACCCGATGCACTCAACATGACCCCAGTGGGTTGACTGGGCTGTAAGAACCTCAACACAAATAAATTGTCCATTTTGTGTGTTATTCTCTTCATAATGCATTACAGTATTTGAGCTAAGGCTTTGGTATTTGACAGACTTATTGGGACTGAGGAGTAGATCACCTGATTAACCTTTGGAAAAAAAAAAAAGAAAAGAAAAGATTTATTTATGAGAGTTACGCCCTTTTTCCAGTCTGGCATTTTGTAGGGGCAAGTTCTTATATAGTTGGGGGCATAATTTTTTACAAACACACTTTCTAGTTTCAAAATGAGGTTTTCTGGTAGGAAACAATATTATTCTATATTATACAAATGGCAAAGAAATGGACTAGCCTGCGCACATAATCTTACACAGTATCAGATCTCTGTAGAATGTGTTGAATATTGATCAGACACCACATGCATATCACTAAATAAGAGAAATATCTGGATCAGTATTTTACTTAATTCTTCTTGAAAATATATTATGTTGTTTGTATTCCTAAGAAGGTCTGACCATGGCAGTTCTATATTATATTGGTACCAATATAATTATCTACTGTCTACTGGTGTTTTTCAAAGGACAACAAAATTAATATTTTCGGTCTACAAAGAATAATGAAAAATATACAATATTCTTTTTTTTTGTTTATTTCCGATTTCTAAATTCTATTGTTTTTTTTTGTTATATATTCTTATATTTATAATTATTATTATTATAGTAATTGGGGAGTAAATAGGTAAATAGACCTTCATATATATTTCTTTTTTAAGCGTAACATTTTCACTCGATCTAATTATATTCGTTACGCTTAGTGTATCATGCGGCAGCTTCTTCCGGTTTTGTTTCTCTAGAAATTACGTAAACAAATAAACAATGCGAAACTAATCTAGGCCATGAAATGTATTTATTCCTTGAAACAAGTTTTTTTTTATAAGAATACGCCATCTATTTTGTGAATATGACTTGTTGAGAAAACATGGAAGACGTGGTATTGTTACTAGCAGTTTTTAGGACGCTCATCGCCGACTGTAATGATATTTCGCGACCCAAAACTTACCTGAAAAAAAAAAACAGTTTCTGTCTCAGTACCAAAAGATTACACACAGGGGATATTTGGGCACAGTTTTGGGGTGAAAAAAGTGCGGGTAATGCGCCTGTGAATACGGTAGCCACAAAAGAGAAGGGAGGCAAATAGTACTTCAGAGTTATTTCCCTTTAAGATTCATCCATTTCCATTTAAGGCCTGTGTTTGCTATAATTTATCTATGAAGTGTCTAAGTATCCGAGTGGTTAGCACATTCAACTTCCAATTATTAGACCCTGCTTTCGAATCCCATTGGAGGTGGAATTCAGGGCCCAGTTGTTCAAAGCATCATTAGCTTAACAAGCTCGTTAGTGGTCAAAATGTTAACTGTTCTAGTAAGTACAATATCTAATTCACAGGTATATTTGCTGAAAAATGTGAGTAGCTTTTGCAAATGCAAAAGCTACTCACATTTTTTCTGCAAAAATATTAGCATATATGCCATATTAAATGATCAAAGTTTTAACGATATGTTAACTAAAGACATCGTTAGTTTTCAACAACTGGGCCCAGCTCGCCAGTGTAAGGCACTTCATTGCACAGAGCCTTTCATTATCACCCTTCCATCATTTCCATATGATAAAAGTAATACTGAAAGGGAATTAAAACATCAAATCATCATCATCATCATCATCATCATTATCATCATCATCATACAGTGAACCCTTGTTACAACAACAGCATTTGTTCCCAAAGATGGTGCGGTTAAAATTAATTAGCTGTTGTGAAGACTTAATGACCTGGGCCCTGTTGTTCAAAACTAAAGATGTTGTTAGTTATCGTATAGTTAAAACTTCGATCATTAAATATGTCATATATGCTGATATTTTTGCTGAAAAAATGTGAGTAGCTTTTGCAAGTTGCTACTCACATTTTTTTTCAGCAAAAATACCTGTCAATTAGATATTGTACTTACTAGAACAGTTAACATTTTGACCACTAACGAGCTTATTAAGCTAACGATGCTTTGAACAACTGGGCCCAGAATAATATGTAAGAAAGCCTTTTTATTATCCTTTTTTCCTCATAGAACATGTTTTGTATATTTGTTAGAATTGCCTCAGTGAGGCAGTTCTAACAAATATTCAAAACCTGTTTCTTGAAGTATTTAATACAATACTCTTGCATGATTTCTGATTAATTATCATCTGCTAGAATTTTGCTGTTGTATTTAGTGTCAGTTTAAAGAGGGCTGACTAAAATTATGTTCCCTCACCTATGGGGAGGGAGGCATATTGATTTTGGTGTGGATCCCGTTGGCGTCAGCGTTGGCATTGGCATCACTCTTACTTGTCTGCGCAATTTTGAACCAGGGCCCAGTTGTTCAAAGCTTCATTAGCTTAACGAGCTTGTTAAGGGTCATTTCGTTAACTGTTTTAGCAGACTCAATATACAATATTCTGATATTTTTTTGTGAAAAAATGTGAGTAGCTTTTGCACCGCTCAATATAAAATTTAACGAATCATGAACTAACGATGTCATTAGCTTTGAACAACAGGGCCCAGTAGTTTGATTCTTACCAACTTTTCATGGATATATAATTGGGACATAACAATAAAAATGATAAGGTTTTTATGACCTTGACCTAATTTTCAAGGTCACAGCAGTGGAAAAATTGAAAATTCAGGGTGGGGGACATCTGTTTTCTCTGAAAACACTGTTACTAGTTTATGTATTATTTGTTTCCAGAAATTTGCTACAAACAACAATGTTGTGACAGAAGAGAATGTACAGAAACTACAAAAACACATGACAACTATCATCTCCTCCCTTCCTGAAGATCTTCAGTCAGTTCTCAACAGCTGATAAGATCTCACATATGATCCAAGACAGAGTGCTGTGTGTTTCCTCCAAGTTGGAGATATTCCTGTGTAGTGAGGTGTTTTTGTTAACCCATAAAGCACTAATCACAATTGAAGCAGACAACATTTTAATTTTTTTTTTCAGGGAAATAAAGCTTGGCATTTCATGTGAATCATCTGCTAACATGAAATGTAGAGTCCTTTGCTAACATGAAATGTAGAATCTTTTTTATTTTCAGAGAAAATACGACTTTGCCTGTTAGGCTTAAATGCCAAGTCTTATTTTCTTAGAGCAATAATAAAAAAAAAAAAAATAGAATGTCATCTACTACATTTAGAATGTCATCTGCTACAATTTGACTTACTGCTTTAAGGGTTAAAATGTGACACAAGAAAAGGGCCTATTATTATATATGTAGACATGTATGTGGGCAACATATTCTGTAAAGTTGGCTGTGAAAGCCCTGATCAGCCTGCTTTTAATGGTAGTCATTGCTTACAGAATCACTGGATAGTACTGAAGATATTAATCAACAGATAAGGCAGTGGTTGAACTGCATGGATGTGATCTAAGCTTTCGCAGTTCACATATGAAATAAGAGCCCTTTTCTTCTGTACATCAAGATCAAAATCTGTCCACAAGAACAAAACTTGTGCAGGGCTCATCCATAGGGCAGTGTGAGACATATAACCTCTCTAGCAGGTCTTGAGAAAAGATGCCATTTTTTGACAAAAAGGTGCTGTTTTCTAGCAGAACTAGAAATGTAGGCCAAGTGGGTAGCACTCCTGACTTGGTTTCACAGGGTCCTGGGTTCGAATCCTGCTGGAGACGGAATTCAGCTCTTGACTGTATGACACTTCATTGCATAGAGCCTTTCATTTTCACACTTCCATCCGATGGACTTGACTCTTTCACTGCCACAGGCGATAATAATAGGCTTTTGCAAACAGCATAGATCCAGATGAGATGGCTCAATGAGCCATCTCATCTGGATCTACGCTGTTTGACATTCAGTCTTTCAACTTTACATATATACGTCTTTCCAAACGACAGTTTGTTAAAATAAAAAAAGCAGACGACAAATGTAGTCTGAAATTTGGCACCAAAAGAGTTAAATACTATTGAAAGGGATGTAAAACACCTAATTATCATCTAACAGAACTATAGCTAATATATTCAGGTATATATTTAACTTATTTCCTTTGCGGGCCCCCGTAGCCTAGTGGATAAGAGAGTTGACTCTTAATCCATTAGGTTTCTCACCGCTGTGGTTCGAGCCTCGCTCAGGTCATATGTGGGAAAGCCAAGTTCTGCTTACGGATGGTCAGGTGGTTTTTCTCCGGGTTCTCCGGTTTTCGCCCACCTTCGATGAACGATCAGCTCGATATAAGTGAAATATTCTTGAAAGGGCCGTAAAACCCAAATCAAAAAAAAAAAAAAAAAAAAAAAAAAAAAAACTTATTTCTCCACTAAAACATATGTTTTGGGTATTCATTAGAAGCATATTGCCAAGTTGCTTCTAATGAGTATCCACAACATATGTTTTTATAGAAAACTAAGAAATTTCTCAATCAATCCTGTTTGGTTGAAAAAAAACAACAACAACAACACACACACAAAAAAACATTAACACATTGTAGTCTGGAAACCTTTAAAAGGGTAATTGGCACACAGTGCAGACCCAGATCAGATGCCACAGAACGCGGCATCTGATCAGGGTCTCCACTGTTTGCAAATAGTTAAACCATTTTTCTCTCAGAATATCTGAATCACATAGCCTGACATACCTGAAATTGAAATTAGAATCTTCCAGTATATAGTGTGGGTGAGGTCATTCAGTCTACAATGGATTAACAACACAAAAAACTATCAAAAAAATGTCTGACCTATAGTTCTTGTTCTGTGAAAACGTATTGTTGCCTCTTCTCTGAAGCAGTTGCAATAAGTACCACAACATACTTAAGGGAAGAAACAAAAGCGCACTACAAAATCTACAATGAGACGTGCGAACAGCAAAGACACAAAGACAGATCAGCCTGCGCACCTGCACAGTCTGATCAGAGTCTTTACTGATTGCATGGGCCTTCTACTGGCTCGGGGCTATCAAAAGAGGGATAAATGAGAACCCTTGCCATACTGGGTAGATGTACAGGCTGATCTGAGTCTTTGCTTGTTACCCAAGTCTTAATGTAGGTCTTGTCAGGAGTGGATTGAAAGGTAGGATTATGGTGATAGCGAATGGAGGGCTATCAGAGAGAAAACTAACCTTTAGCACAATTGGCTAAAAGTGATTTTTTACCCCTTAAAATGTCAATTGAAATTGTAGCAGATGACATTCTGTTATATTATTATTTGTTAGCAGAAATAAGGCTTGGCATTTCAGTGAATCTTCTGCCTATTTATTATTTTTCTGAGAAAATAAGGTTTGACATTCCATGGCAGACAGTTCACTTTAAATGTCAAGCCAGATCATCTCTGAAAAATTATAATCATTTTTAAGAAGACAGACAAGTTACCTGAAATGTCAAGCCTTATTTTCTTTGAAAAAATGATAATAAAAAAGGAATATTTCAAAACATCATCTGCTGCAATTGTGATTGGCACTTTAAGAGTTGAAATCTTTGTTCAGTAGCTCCTGGATGGGCCCTGATTGGGCATTAATACTGCCAAATAGAATAAATATCCCACCTTTGACTGATTTAAGTCTTTCATGAGATGACTGATAGAAGCTGGCTTCTTGGTGAATATTTTTGCTAAGTGTGTATTATTAATTTATTTAGTTGTATAAATGGGGCTTTTTAAAGTAAGAATGGAACTTGTGGCATATACAAAATGAGCTGCCAAGTGAGAAATGAGCCTGCGCATGACAAAATCTACAATAAGACCTGTGTGATCAGCAAAGACTCAGATCAGCCTGACCATCTGCCCAGTATGGCAAGGATTCTCGTTTATCCCTCTTTGGATAGCTGGAGACTGCAGACGGCACATGCCATCAGCGAAGACTGATCAGACTGCGGGGAAGTGCAGACTGATCTGAGTCTTCCCTAGTTGCACAAGTGTTACTGTAGGTTTTGTCATGCACAGGCTAAAATTATATCCTAGGGACATCTATATCCAGCAAGGAATTGGATCAGACTGACACAGTCTGATCAGTTGTTGCTGTCCTCCATTAGAAACTTTGAATACTTGCCTTTTCAAAGAGTGCGTGGCATAAATCTAATGCTTATCTGAGTCTTTGCTGTGCACACTTGATCAGGTACATTTTCTGGCATTACATTCAGATTGAGATTAGCTTTACAACTCTGTCCAATCAGTTTAGTCAGTATACTTTATACTTCATAGCTGTAGATATTAGGGATATCCAAGAAAGTATTTTTTCTTATTTCTCCATGAAAAGATATGTTGTAGGTAATCATTAGAAGCACCCCATTAAAGCTCTTCTAATGAGTACCCACAAAATATATTTTCATAGAGAAATAAGAAAATACTGATTTTTGTTGCTGAAAATTGTACCGTATCCAAGGTGGCCATGGATCAGGTTAAAGTCAGGAAAATTTTATTTTTCTTCAAGGTCAGGTAAAAGTCAGGGAATTCTGTGAAACAGTCAGGGAAATTTTAAATACCAAGAAGGACAGATAAAAGTCAGGGAATTTCCTAATTTTGGGCCACAACTGTTTGGCTTTGGCAAGTGTTTTATCAGTTTTGAGTGATTGAAAACCTTGTAATTGTTTTGTCGCTCACTTCCCTCGCTTGGCATTATTACAAATAAATGTTCTTTTTAGAACCAAAAATTTTTAAAACATTTTATTTTTGAATTGAACAATCTGGGCCCAGTTGTTCAAAGCTAACGACATCGTTAGTTAACGATTCATTAAAATTTACATCGAGTGATACGCAAATATGCTGAAATTTTTTTGCAGAAAAAATGTGAGTAGCTTTTGCAGTGCAAAAGCTACTCACATTTTTTCAGCAAAAAATATCAGAATATTGTATATTGGACCTGCTAAAACAGTTAACGAAATGACCCTTAACGAGCTCGTTAAGCTAACGATGCTTTGAACAACTGGGTCCAGGACAATATATTTTATGTGCTAAAAATAGAATTTAATTATCATTTATCTACTGCAACATGAGGAAAAGTCTGTTAAATGTAAAGCACTTTAGTCAGGGAAAATAGAATTTCTTCAGGGAAAAGTCAGGGAATTTTGTTTCTGACTAAGGGGTGGCCACCTTGGTATGTAGATCTGAAACTGTGCTGTCCATGAATGCTCAGAAGCTAATTTTAGCTTACTCAGGCCCAGTAATTATGGTGATTCGATACATCTGAAACCTAAAATGTTTGCAGCTCTTAGGAAAGAATTTTTTCCCTGTGGGAGCAAATTCTTTCCTTTGAGAGTAGTCCCTAAACAGAAGGGAGGCAAATATTTCCATGTTGCATAGGAGTCATTTCTCTTTGAAATGTATTATCTATTTCCTTTGACTTGAGTGAATACTCTGCCAAGGGAGAGCTGACCTTAAAGTATCTGTTTCCCTTCTTACAGTGTTTTTTTTTTTTTTAACCTTTACCACTCTCTGGGTAGATTTAGCAGACAACAAATTGATGATATTCTTCTTATCTTTCCCAGAAAATAGACATTGACATTTCATGCAAATTGTCTCCTCAGGAGACAATTTGCCTGAAATGTCAAAGCCTATTTTCTGAGAAAGGTAAGAAAAACAATATTTCAAAATTTCCTTAAGAGACAATTTGCATGAAATGTTAAAGACTATTTTTTGAGAAATGTAAGAAAAATATTTCAAAATGTCATTTGCTGAAATTTTACCCAGTGTCCAAAGTGTTAGGTGAGTCTTCTAGAGTTGTATCCCATTGAAAAGGAAGTCAAAAATTTTTAGCTTAGAGTGCTCTCCCTTGACGTGAATCCACACACCATAGATATAATTTCACATAGCTCCATATAAGGCACTTTGTTTTCAAAAGAAAAATATTATATTTTTATTTCTTTTCGAAGATGTATGTTGTGGTTACTCACTAGTAGTACTTCACAAAGGTGATTCTAATGAGTAACACAACATATGTTTTTGTTGAGAAATAAGAAAAATATTATTTGATTACCCCCTCTTATCTGGAACTATGATTTCAGTGACTGTTATGATTTTTGTGCTGCATATGTAAATGTTGATTTAGATGTTATGTTTGAGGGAAAAAAACAAACAAAAAAAAACATATATGAAAAAATAAATCCACAGTCAAACAGTCAATGAGTCAGATTATGGGATAGTATACTTCAACAGTGCGTTTATCCTGGTATATACATAGCTCAAGATAAGAAGGGATCTCATGTAGGTATATTATTTTTATTTCTCCCTAAAATATATTTTGTGGGTACTCATTAGAAGCATCTTACTGTGGCACTTCTAGTGATTACCCACAGCATATATTTTCATGGAGAAGTAGGAAAAAGATAAACACTTCTGAAGAAAAAAATGCCTAAGTGGAGCTATAATTCATATTCAGATAGTGTGAATGTTGGGAATTGCTTTTAAACATTTTGAGTTTACAAACTTTGTGTGGATACAATACAGACATATAGGGTTTATTTTGGCATTATAGCAGTTTTCTCAAGTTCTATCTTTCAAAGAAAACATTAATAAGCCACATTGAAGAAAAACTAGTTTTCTTTGACACAATTCTGTGGTTTTCTTAATATTTTCTTTTAGGAGAAGATCTTGAAATATCTTGTGATCAAATCTACATCAGCCATATATAGGAGAAATCTTGATCATGAAGGAGGAGTATTTGATGTCTAGGATAGTTGGTCTGCTGTTCTCCATAAAAACAAGTATTGAGGGTACTCATTAGAAGTGCCTTGCTCGCCAAATACTGTATTTAATATTTGTATTTGAACAGACAGGCCTGCACATACAGTGTAGACCCAGATGAGATGCCACACACAGAACGGGGCATCTCATCTGGGTCTACACTGTTTGCCACTCATCCAGCAATTTTTAGACAGCATTGGGTTGTAAATTTTAGAACAAGTATGGAAGGGAGAAGGTGTCTGAATACTGAGGGTAATTATGGTGTATGTATATATATATATATATATATATTGATACACTTCCAAGGCAGATCACTCTTTTTTTGAATGTATTTGCCTCTCTTCTCAAAATGTGGGAGTGTAAATTCTTTATTTAAAGGAAATCCCACTGTCAGAATGGAGTTTTACTAGTGAATCACTTTTTGATTGAACAAGGATTATTTTTTTGTCTGTTCAGAAATTCCTTTTCACAAAACATAGGCTATATATAAAATAAAAAAAAATAAATATATTCCTATTAGGCACTGAAATATGGAACTTGATTCACTACTAAACTCAGCAAGTAACAAAAATTAAAATTTACATATGTCATTTTTAAATTTGGCAGATAGGTTGAAATACAAAATGAGCCAATATTGTTACTTTTCAACATGGTACGGCCCTTGATTTTACTCAGTAAATTGAGGAAGGTTTCATACTTGTTTCATGGATTGGTGGTGTATCATGCAGACAATCTTAATCAGAAAAAAAACAAAAAACAAAAAAACAACAAAAAAAAAAAAAAACATCGAGTCTCTGCACTCTGCAAATATCACATAGAGAAAGGTAATCTCCAATGGCTGTGCATGTTCTCATTGGAAGGATTCTGATTCCTATGGAGAAGTGCTGCTAAATTCACATTCTCATTGCTCTAAGTTTTTTTGCTGATATCATGCGGCTCATGCAGGATGATATCATCAGCACAATAAAACTGAGGAATTCTGAACTCATCAAACTTGGTGGCAGGCAAATCCAGTGCTTTTGCACTACTGGAAAATAATTCAGCAAAGTTTAAAACAGATATAACCAAATCAGTCATAGGCCTAGATAAGAGTTGGTATCAGGTTAATATTTTTCTTATTTCTCCATGAAAACATATGTTGTGGGTACTCATTAGAAGTGCCTCGGCAAGGCGCTTCTAATGAGTACTACAACATATGTTTTCATGGAGAAATAAGAAAAATATCAATACTTTTGGATTGAAAAAAGCGCCTTAACTAGAGCTATGCTGAGTCGGAATCTGTTGCTATTTCCATCTGGATAGCCAGACGTACAAGCTCTGTAGCATCCTCTCTATCTTCTGTCTGGTACTTTGCCCTCTGTGTCCTCCATGCGGATTCTTCATCCTTGGAATTTTCTTCTGCCTTCTGGCAGTAGACAACCATTTCTGTTTAGGCATCTCTTTCCCCACAACTTTGTGGTAGGCAAACAGGCAAATCCAATGAAATAAAGTGTTTCTTTAACGCTCAGAACTCTGGGTAAAATTTTCAGCAGACTACATTTTGAAATATTTTTCTTATTTTTCCCAGAAAACAGGATTTGACATTTCATGCAAATTGTCTTCTAAGGAGACAATTTGCATGAAATGTCAAATCCTGTTTTCTGGGAAAAATAAGAAAAATATTAATCTGTCATCTGCAGAAAATACCCCAAGAGTGGTAAAGGTTGTTTCCAGGGTCAAGGTTGTCTTATTGCCAAAGGTCTTGACTCCATACAAGGGAACAAGCCCTGCATAACTGTAAGGGAAAGAACCACATGTTAATGTTCTCTTCCCAACCTGAATCATTCCCGCTGCAAGTGTCTGATCACATGTAGATATAAACCCAGCTACATTTAAACAGGATTATCATTGGAGTGAGCGATAATCTGGATTATTTTAGGATGCTGACAAAAACAACATAAAACATTTAAGTTTATTCTGTTCCATGTGGGACAATTCTCTCATATCAAAAGAGGAATAAACAAGAACTCTTGCCATACTGGGTAGATGTACAAGCTGATCTGAGTCTTTGCTTGTTACCCAGGTCTTATTGTAGGTTTTGTCATGCTCTTGCTCATGTTGAAATCTGTTAGAGTGGATTGAAAGGTAGGATTGTGGTGATAGCGAATAGAGGGCTATCAGAGAGAAAACTAACCTTTAGAACAGTTGGCTGAGTATTTTTTACCCCTTAAAATGCCATTCAAAATCTGTTTGTGCATAGCCCTGCAGAAAAGGATGAAGTCTATCTGCGTAGCTGCATTTCCCGACTTGTACGTGATGAGATGGCTGTCATGTTTCTTGAAATATGTTCCAAAGAATGCTAGGGCATTCTCTAGGATCCTCTCACCCTCAACATCTGGTTCAGGCCTGCCATACCCCATCCCACCATGCACTTCCCTGTGTCCAGTGCCTGCACGGCTTACATGGCCATTCCAGTCTCTGCACAGGATCAGGAATTCAGATCCTAGGATACAGGCAGTCACAGCACGCACCTAGTCAATGAAAGAATATGTCCTTAACTGCATCACTTAGACATGTCCTTAACTGCATACACAGACAGAAAGGTAACCACATGCTGTCCAACTATAAGCTTCACTAAGATGATTCCGTCGGAGACTCTCTGCACCTAAAAAGACTTCCCCTATCCACTCTTCCCTCACAAAAACTCTTACATCAGCAGTGCCTTTGTTGTTTCCAGACCAGTAGAGCTTGTACCTGGTGTCCTTGCCCTTGATTGTGTGGCAGTTGCCATCAAGGCATCTAGTCTCCTGAATAGAGCAGACATCCACTTCCCTGCAGGATAGAGTTTCCACTATCTCACAAACCCTTCCTCTCAGAGTGTGCACATTGACTGTTCTCACCATTAATTTCCTCCGGTGCTTGCTTGATTTGCCACAATGGCTGGACTCTGCCTCCCACACATGACAGGAGGCCAAGTCGGAGACATCACCAACAGAACTTTGATGTCTGTTGGCACCACTTAACTCAAATTCTGTTGTAAAGAGTTTGGAACACTGTTTTATGGGACAGTTCTTTAACGGCTTCTGAGCATGCATGCCATTCCCGCACTTGGGCAGTGTGCTTTGCTGTTGTCCTTTTAAAGAAAAGATTGTCTGCCAAACCTCTTAAGAAAATTGCTAAACAAGACCCTTGCTAGCTTGACAGGTGACCATCTTCACTTGGTCAGCTTGGACTCTAGTAAACAAAGCATATTTTTCTATACTTTTAATCCATTCTTCAAAGTCTTTTGGATTCCCATCAAAGGGATGAATAATTTTGGCCACCCCCTTGGGCACCCACAATAGTTGACAAAAAAATACTGCCATGTTTCCCCCCTGACAGTTCTAGACAATTGTGCCATTTGTTCCCTGACATTTCTGAGAACATTTACGAATTGAGCCTGTGCTGCCATGTCTAAAACTGTGAAAAAAAATTGGTAATCACTCACCATATCTTCAGGCTGTCTTGGTCCTACACTCTGATATTCTTAGTTGGCAAAACTCTTTGAAAGTCTTGAGAACTGTTCTTGTCACATGTCACAGAAAATTCACTTATAATTAAATATCCTGGTCATTTTGCATCAAAGCAATATGCCATTGTGACACTATAGCCATAATGGGTTATTGACAAAGTCATATAACTTTGTTACATTTTATTTACAGAATAATATTCATGCAGTTATTTAACCCAGGTTCTTTTCTTTAATTCCACCATGCACTTCCCTGTGTCCAGTGCCTGCACAGCTTACATGGTTGTTCCAATCTCCGCACAGGATCAGGAATTCGGATCCTGGGATCCTGGCAGTCACAGTACACAGCAGGTCAAAGAACATGTCCTAAGCCTCATCATTTCGACCACTGGGGCAGTCACAAACAGGTTATGCTGGCCTACCATAAGCTTCACTGTCAGAGACTCTCTGCACCTCAAAAAACTTTCCCTATCCACTCTTCTGCCACATACACTCCTTCATCAGCAGTGCCTATGTTGTTTCCAGACCAGTAGAGCTTGTACCTGGTGTCCTTGCCCTTATATATGTGCAAAGTTGGGCTCTGCAGTAAATTCATTACGGCATTTTTTGTGCTATTCTAACACAAAAAAAATGACACACAGACACTGGGAATGGTATTGTTGACTCAAAACCCATTGGAACTTCCTTCGTGGCCTGTCTGCTGTTTTTCTTCAAGCTTGTTACAAAACAGGTGTATAGTTTTTGTACCAGTATTTTGTATTAACTCACATCTATTTGTCTCAGCACTTACCTACAGCCATTTCGACCTGCAAGGCCTCATCAGAATACCTGGCAGGTATCGATGGCTCCTGACAGTGTCAGTGTGCCTGGATAAGTGGAAGTAATCAGAGGAGAGGTTTACTCACATCTTCACCATCTGTCCCCTCTTCCGTCACAGAATGGAGCCTTTTAATGTCCTCCTTGACCAGCTGTATTTGAGCTTCTGTGGTTTCTAAGTCCTTTGCCATTTTCCTCAGCCACTCTCTCTGTTTTCTCTGTTTCTGGATATGTCTTGACCTTTCATTTATTTTTCTGGCCAGCTCCAAATGAGCCTTGCCTTTAGAAACATTGGTTTCTTTAGCCACCCATTCTAAAAATGAGAAAACCCTCTTCTGTGATTTTTCAACATCCATAGGTTCACTCTGTGATTTGTTTGCATCCATACTTTACTATTAGTCCTGCCACACTAAGAAAAGATTGTCACGCTATGAAAAGATTGTCATGCTGAGAAAAGTTTGTCACGGTTTGACTGATGTGACTGATGTGACTGAAAGCTGCCTTATAATTATACAACAAGCTATTGCAAAGTATCATATTATGATTGCGTAATTAAAGAAGGGCAGTTGTCAGTTTCTGGGGAAAGAATGTGCACAATACCGGAACGCTTAGAGGACTAAGCCTGCCCAGTAAAAGTGTGGTTAAGTAAACTGACGGTGTTTGACATGACCCCATAGAGTTGACTGGGCCGTAAAACTTCAACACAAACAAACAAACAATAATGCCCAAGGAAACAGAATAAATATATCCAAGTTATTTCATAAATACACAATTTTTCCAACAGGAAAAGTAAATATCTTAAATCCTTGCTTTTAGGACCTTTAACCTTTATCACTCTCTAGGCATTTTCAGCAGACGACAAATTGATGATATTTTTCTTATTTTTCCCAGAAAACAGTATATGACATTTCATGCAAATTGTCTCCTAAGGAGACAATTTGCATGAAATGCCATATCCTGTTTTCTGGGAAAAATAAGAAAAATATTTCAAAATATCGTCTGCTGAAAATTTTACCCAGAGTGCTAAGCGTTAATTTCATATAACTTTCATCCAGATATATTCTCTCATCAAAAGACAGCGTATTGCACTCCATTTACGGTGAGTGTTCTTCATGTGTCGGGGCTATCTGATCCCTCTTTGCTTGCTTTGTCGATTCTGCATGAGTCATCTGATTTCTTTTTTGAGCATCAGCCCTAGGTTTCCTTCTACCAGACGTGATAGTGAACGATGGAAGAATAATGATTTATTGTCTTTTACCTGAATTTCTTCCAAAGGGAAACAACTGATTATATATTTGGTGATTGCTTACATCAGTCATAACCAAGAGGTTAGAGTACAATTCAGCTTTAAGCCTGACTGATAAAGTGTTACTATACAGTTATAAAATGAATATGTTCTGTAACAAGAAAAATGCTTAATTACTATTATTCATCCTCTCTCAATCTTACAGCCCTTCAACAAATACTTGTCACACTGTCCTTAATTTTTGCAACATAATTTCACTCGTATTAAGTCTGTATAAGGTTTACTATGTTATACAAAGCTTGCAAAAAATAATCTTCTTCTCCTGCATACTTATATATACAGTAGGACGTTATATACTAATTGATTGTTAAAGCTCAAACATACTCATACTAAGCCTGAAAAAGGGTAATTTATTATAAACGACACATAAAGGAAAACACCCGCTGTTTATTTGGCAAATACATGTAGTTATCTCGAGCTTGAATTTCTTTTCCAGAATGGTAGATGCTGAATGCTGATCACTGGCACTAGGCTTCTTCTCAGGCTGTTTTGATAGGAAAAAATATGCTAGGAACTGCATTGTCCATCAGTTTCTTTCAAAATTCATGTTCATAGCTTTATAGTCTTTTTGGCAAATTCTTTGGTCAAAATAAACAGTGATTCAAGCTGTCCAACCTCATGTATTTCGTGAGGGAACTTACAGAAGCTGACATCTTCCCCTTTTCCAGGTCGCGTCTTACGTCCATACACAGCACAGATAGTCATAATTCCATACTCAGCACAGATAGTCATAATTTCTATTATCACAATTTGACACGGTTGACACCACACAGCCCAACTGCCATGAAAAATGAGTTCCTAATTTAAGGGAGATAAGAGAGCACCAATTTCCAACCTCAGGTAGCAAGTAATATATGGGTAGCTGGTGAGGTAATAAGTGGGAGCGATACAATTAATCTTTTATAAGTCAACTAAAAAAAAAAAAAATAGTTTCATTCTCAGACACGGTCACATCTGTCCACATGACACCACATATACTACTGGAGTTTTCTTGCTTATCTGAGAACTATTTATTACAAAATTGCAATCCAGGCCACAAATGTATGTTATTCTGAATTACTTGCAAAGAAAATTGGTTAAGTTACAGTATGTTTATGTTGTTTGAGACTGAAAACTTGCATTTTTCACTGAGGTACCATTTATGCATAACAATATTTCATGACATTGTCAAAGGTATCAGTTTTATTGTTGCTTTTGGCCTGTACAGCTAGGAGGGGATTTTTCGATTCACTCTTGTAACCAAGTTACAATCCAAACTTGAAATTACAGTATTCTTACTTAGTTGCAAAGAAATTTGGTAAATTATGATCTGTTTATGTTGTTTGAGACTGAAAACTTGCATTTTTCACTGAAGTACCATTTATGTATAACTGCATTTCATGACATTGTCAAAGATGTCTGTTTTATTGTTGCTTTTGGCCTGTACAGCTAGGAGGGGTATTTTTCGATTCACTCTAATAACCAAGTTACAATCCAACCTTGAAATGTACCGTATTCTTACTTACTTGCAAAGAAAATCGGTAAATTGTGATCTGTTTATGTTGTTTGAGACTGAAAACTTGCATTTTTACTGAATTTTATGTATGTACAGAGGAATTGTTAAGGAGGAGTATGTAGTGATAATTTTTCTTATTTCTCCATAAAACATATGTTGTAGGTACTCATTAGAAGTGCCTCACTGAGGCACTTCTATTGAGTACCTTCAACATATGTTTTATTGAGAACTGGAGAAAATTATTCCATAATAATCACTAAATACTCCTCAACAATTCCTCTGATGTATAACCACATTTCATGACATAGTCAAAGATCACCAGCATAGAGATTGCAGTCAGGGTCAAACTGTAAATCGGATGGAACAAGTAAGTTCGACTTCCTAAAAAATGAGAAGAAACCCACTAAGCAAGTGGCCCAAAAAGCCCTATCAGGGGAGGAATGAAGATCAAGTTTCAAGAAAATTTGTTTCAGGATATCTTTGGTTATAGGCAATTTTTGAGTACTTGTATCCTCTTTAACATGTCTGACGCCTTTAAGGATAGAGGTTACATACCAGTTTTTTTCAAAGGGATTAGGAAAACCTGCCTCTAAATGTAACAAGCAAACAGTATTGAGATATTGCTTCACAGAGCTGAATGCTAATTGCCTAGAAAGAAAAGCGATATACCTTCCCAAATTTTCTTGAGACAGTAGAGTCGGGGAAACTTGCATTTGCACACAAAATTTAAGAAAGTCTGATAGCTGAGCAGAGTAAGTCTTTGATGTGGACACGGCAAAGCTGTTTGCTCAGTACTGCAGAACTTCTTTGTCTAAGCTGTTAGGTAAAGTCATAAAGGAATTAGTAGCTGGCCTTCCCAATCCAGTACAGACACCGTGACCACCAGTGTGGGAATCTGTCAAGCAAAAAAAGAAGAGTCTAACTTGACATATGCAAATTTAGAGGTGACCTATCAGTGTAGGGAAGCAAAGTTTCAAGAAAACCAGGAGAAGCGAACCTTGATGCGCTATCAGCTGCAACATTTTTTATGCCTGGCAAATAAGAAGCTGTTAAATGATTATGCAAAGCAGAGAGCAAAAACAAGCTACGTATACACCTCATTATGCTAATATTCCTAGAGGTACCTTTGTTCAAGGCTGCAACTCTAACTGTATTGTTTGAGTAAACAACGTGCTTATTCCGCCACAAAGGGGCCCACCTGTAAGCAGCTAAAGTTACAGCAACAATCTCTTATTCATTGATATGAAACTGCGTGGCTTCAGGCCAGTCTTGGCACCAGTTGAAATAAAACCAGTCCCAACCAAAAGACCCCCATGTGCCTTCATTGCATGCATCACTGCATACACAGTCAATGGGTTGTTGGACAAGAAGTGCGGACCGCCCTTTAAAGGTGAACAAGAAACTTGACCACCAATGGAGGTCTTTTTGGACCTCAGACATTATACGAACACGATGATTGTTTTGCCGGAGCAAACGGATGGTGTTAAATATCCAACGGAGAAACACTAGTCGGCCTCTTACTACTCCTGATACCAACTGATCTATATGCACTCTTTAAATCAACTTTGGCAAAGTAGCAGCCCTTTGTCTTGCGCAAGGCTTTATCATCTATCGTCGAAAATTTCTTTTGCCAATCAGTTGAGCAATAGTCATTAACTGCACTACCGATCGGTTGAGTACAGTTCTGTATAAGCCTAACATTGCCATCTGGCTTTGAGACGACTCCTAGAGGGTTTATTATCTCTGGAGGGGTGTCACAAATGGCATAATTGCCTAAAGCTATTTTTTTTAAGAATTTGCTTGGATGCTTTTTTGTATAATGCACTTGAAGGCCTTGCAAAGGGATGAATATCTGATGACACAGGAGAGATAACTGCATCTGTGTCTATAATGTCAAAACTATGCTTGATACCATGCAATATGAAATCTCTGTCTGGGTCATCTGACAACTCCTATTCCCATGCAGCTTCTCCACCCCACCATCCCCCCCCCCCCCCCCCCCCCCCCCCCCAGAGGCAGCTGTCTTTCCCGAGCCTGCAGACACAATATGTGCAAGTTTTGGACAGTGTCTCCGACAGGAACCCCATTTGGGCATGCAACTTGTGGTACTCCCTATCTAAAAAAGACAGAAGTAAGGCTGAATCACTGAACCCACTGGTAAACTGAGTGTATGATAGGTAATCCAGCAATCCAGCATGGGGGGTCTCTCAATGACTGTTTCTTCCTCAGTGGTGTCCTGGACAAAGTCACATACGTCATAATATTCACTAATCGACTTTCCAGTGGCTGTTGACAGATGGATTTTGGGGTCATTCCAACTTGGCTGCTGGTGCTGGTCCTGGGACTGTCCTAGGGCGGTGAAGGATGCGTTGATAAGGGCTTACGCAGAAGCCAGCTGTTGTTGTTCTGCTGTCATGCTATTCACAGTAGGGGCACCGTACAGGTCAGTGGGTATTGGCTGACCAGGTTGAAGGTCAGGCTGTGTTGCAGGAAGACGAGAATCTGTCATAGGCCTTGCTGTCTGACTTTGACTGAGACTGGTTTCACAGAACTTTCTTAAGGTGTGAAATGAGTCTTTGTTGGCCAGTGGGAATCTCCAGACCCTGTAGATTATTGGGTTCAGCCAGTGTTAGTGCATATAGGTTGGAAAACCCTCTATAAATAAGTTCAAGTGCACATGTATGTAGGACCTTGTTTTGCAGTATAAATTGCACCATTAAGTCCTCATCAGATGTTTGAGGTTGTTCTCCCGTCAAATTGTCAGTGGCTATTACTAAAGCTAATACTGCCTCAAAATAGTTTGAATTACCCATTCAGCTAATAGCGTTTGAGATCCCGATTGTTTGAAGAGAGTTAATGGCGGTGTTTTGGAACAACGCATCACGGGCGTAACCTCGCCACAGAAGTAAAAATTGTCTTCATCACAGAAGGTGGAACAGTCAAGGATTCTGCACATTAATTTGCCTTATGGACATTTTCCGATTCCATAAAGTATCAACACAGTCTAGTCTCCTCCTTCTCTCTCAGTACATACCACTTAGGAATGCCAAATATGGCGTGCACAATGTCTGCTTGCGTGGCCAACTTGAACATTGTCGAAGTAATTCAAGCAAATTTCACTTCTTTCGAAGGAGATTTACACTTATCCAACATGCACACGAGTGTTCTGTACACTATTTCATGGCACAGAATAAAGCACATGGCTAGATCACACTGCCTGCATGTATAGTTTGTTTGTTTTCTTTTCCACCCTGGCTTTGTTCTGCTGCTGCATACTACACAGTCAGGCTTTTATCTCAAATAGTCTTGCTGGTCGACAAAATGTCGCTTTGTTAGTTGAGTCAGTTGTTCAACATTAAAATCTTGTTGTTTGCCCAACTCATTTCTTCTCATACCCTTCCAGTAGTCCATCTATTGTCTGTTCTCTAAAAGTTTTGGGAGAAACAGGATCATCAGAGGTCTGGGAATACACAGTATATCCATTGGTCAGAGCAACTTTACATAGTCGGTGGAAAATAGTTATATACCATTTAGAGTTTTTGTGTGGAAATGCAAAAGATCCCAGTTTCTGGTCCATGATGTTTATGCCACTCATATGCTGGTTATACAGCTCAGCAGTGACTGCCATGGTTTTTCTACAGTTCTATGGACTCATGCAGCACCTCTACATCTAATTCTTTTATCTACCGTATTGTTGGTGTCAATAGAAGAAAGAAAATGCACACATTTTGTATCATGCCATGCACACGCAACCATATTGCCTGCCCTCATGAAGACTGGATCATTGTCTTATTTAGTTGTAACCTGTAGGGGTGTAATTCCAGTGGCATATATTTTCTTCCTGGTTTTACTGTCCCACATGCACCCATACCTCTTCTTTCACATTCTCTGTATAGAAACGGAGAGGTATAATAATTGTCCGTAAACAATTGATGGCTGCAATTTTCAAATTGAGTCAACAATGGAAGACAGATGCTTTTGGTGATAAAATATCTAGGTACAGACTCTACGAAGCCCTTTCCACTGTAGGTAATGAACTTAGAGCTTAGTCAGTCTTACTCTCACAGAGCATAGAGCTTTAACCCCCATTTGTAGGGTTTAGAGGGTAAATACTGTCTAAAATGGACACAGCCTTTGAATTTTTAGCTCACCTGAGCACAACATGCTCGGGGTGAGCTATTGTGATCACCCTGTGTCCGTCGTCTGTCATCCACACTTTGCTTCAAATGATGTCTCCTCCATAAATATTAGGCGGATTTCATTCAAAATTGATAGGATTGTTCCTTTGGAGGTCCTGTTCCAAAATTGCTCAAATCAATCCGCTCTGCTGCACAAAATGGCCGCCAGAGCACAAAAATAGAAAAAAAAACTTCAAACAACATCTCCTGTGTAACCACTGGGCGGATTTCAACCAAACTTGATAGGATTGTTTCTTAGGACATCTTCTACCAAAATTGCTCAAGCCATTCAGCTCCGCTGCACAAAATGGCCGCCAGAGTTAAAAATAGAAAAACCTTTAAACGACATCTCCTCCAAGGCCAGTGGCCCCATTTCAAAATAATTTCACAGAAATGTTTCATTGGATGACCCGCTACCAAAATTGCTAAAATGGTCCCGCTCCGCTGAACAAAATAGCCACCAGAGCTCATCTCAGGTGTGCGATCCATGACCACAATGGCCTTCTTGTATTATACTTACATCGATAGACAACTCACGTCTAGGACCATAAACTTCCATGTACTTTGCCTCACTAACATCCATAAGTGGTCTTATTTTCCATAAAGTGTCAAATCCTGGTTGGCCTCTGGTCTTTCTGCAGAATTGTCTTCAAAGTGCAGAAAAGAAGTAAGCAAATCATATCGATTGCACAACATAACATCCGTGAAAGGAATTGCTGATAGTCAGAATTTCCCCAATGGTCTTCTAAGGAATTCTTTTGGCACAATCCCATAGCAATTTGCAGTGCTGCGTAGGCCTTTATCTCTTTTGAATTTGTTTCTTCCCATTTTGCAAACCGTGAGCGGCAAATCTACTGGATTGTCAAGAAATGTGAAGGCATATCGGTTTGTTTCCCATGCTATGAGATCAAAAGCCGATTCCACAAAGAAAAGCTTGAAATAATCCATGGCTTTGAAGTCTGTGGTGTCCACAAGTACACCAGTCCTCTTCTCTGTCTAAAATTTGGCAACCAATCATTTGTGAAAGGATCTATATCCTCATATGGCCCCCAATGGAAACTGTTTTGTTGTGCAGGCACCGGTAACTGTCTTGGGTCACCATTTTCTCCATCTACTCCATGTTGTCTTTGTCCTCTATTTACTTGCCTACCATGTGGTCTATTGGCCCTTCTACGGGCTTGTCATCTGGGAACGTTACTCCTTGGGATATTGGGTCTTGTGTGTCCAAAACTCACCTGCAGATTGCCAAGTCCATGAGGCAGACCAAGACCCAGGCTGACACTACTCTGCAGCCTCCCTCATCCTTCCCTGGGGCCATTGTCAACATCTGAAGAAGAGCATGAAATAGCCAGAACTGTAAATATGCACTTAGAATCTTGCATGCATAAATACTGCAAAAATATATCTGCATGCACAATTATAAGTCACAATTGAAAGGTTTTATATTCAATTGTTATTCACATAATGAAGCTTTTGTATGAAAGTAAAACTTTTTTTTTAAAATGCATCTTCCAAATAAAGGCATGTTTTTGGCATGCAGAAACATGCAAGAGACTGTTTTAAATATGATTTGCATTCAGTATGGCCATTTCAGGCAGAATTTTTCAGAGTTTTATGATATGCCCTAAAACATTGTAGAAAATACACACTCACCCAAGCTGGAGCCAGATGTGTCCCTGTCACTGTCACTCCCGGATATGATCGACACGTCCTAATCAATAGCACTTTCTTCAGAATCATTTTTGAGGTGTTCTCCTTAAACAGAGGAATCAGTTAATATTACTGATTTCAAGATTTTAGAGTCAATAATCGGTTGTACTGTGTGTTGTATAGTGACTAGACCAGAGGTGAACACAGATAATATAAGGTTTAATTTAATTTGTTTTTCTATGTTTTTCTACTTTAACCCTTGTCATGCTAAATAAATAAAGATGCCATGCCCACTTTTAATTTCCAGCCAATCGGATTGCTTGATCCAAATTGTTGTTATAAATTTGCATACTAAATGGCAAACAGTGCAGATCCAGATCAGTTGGCTTCTTCAGAAGCCAACTGATCTGGATCTACACTGTTTGCAAAGCCAGGGTATATCCGGGTTCAGCAGGACAAGGGTTAATTTATTTTTCTATGGCCAATTCAGGCACTACGAAAGCTGCCCCTACAGAAGTTTGCTTTTCGGGGTCTTTACTTCCATTGGTAAAAATCTTGGTGCAATCTGGGTAATTTTCTTGTATATGGGCTGTACATGTTGCCCTCGTAATAACTGGGTCCCCATCTTTTTTTGGCCCTTAGGCATCATGCAAGTCAGATGAGGGTGGGTTAAGGTGTAAATTCACTTATCAGAAGGGTGGAGCAATTTTGTAGTCAATATTATGCTCCTTTAATCGTTATCAGTCCGCTTCTCAAAGTTCTGTATTATTATCTCCTCCTGAGAAGGTTTCAGTGAGGGAGCAGAGGGCTAGGGGGTTGGGTGGGTTGGGTTAGGTTACCACTATGGTTTGACTCCTTGACTATGTCTGCATAGGAGTGATTAGCACTCGTGGACGTATTTGATTTCCCACTATCACTTGAAGTTGTTGATGATGAAGAGGATGATGAGGTTTTACTGCTTGTACTAAGCAAGTCTTCATCAATGAAGGTATTAGGGATGGTGTGGGTAGAGGAAGGGAGTGCTACAGAACTCACACTATAATTAGGGATTTCCATAGTAAAAAATTAATTTGATCTAGTTCTATAAATAAACTACAACAACAATGATTAGTAGTCAGTATTTATTCACACTCACTCCGGTTACGAACGGATAATTGCACACTTGACATTTCTTAATCAAGTATTGTCTATGCTACACACACCAATAAAAATCAATACAATGCTAAACAATGAATAATACAGTCCTAGGATCGTATATTCAAGAAAATACAAGATTAGCAAAACATACAAACTTACAAGAAAAACATATAAACTTACAAGAAAAACATATAAACTTACAAATAAAAACATAAACTTACAAGAAAAACATATAGACTTACAAGAAAAAACATAAACTTACAAGAAAAACATATAAACTTACAAGAAAAAACATATAAACTTACAAGAAAAACATGTAAACATACAAGAAAGACATATAAACTTAAGAAAAAACAAGATGGTGGTGAACAAAGGCTCGTAGTGACTTCTGCTTACTACGACAGCAACACCTGGGCTCAGTTGTTCAAAGCGTCGTTAGCTTAACAAGCTCGTTAAGGGTCATTTTGTTACCTGTTTTAGCGGATTCAATGTACAATATTCTGATATTTTTTGCTGAAAAAATGTGAGTAACTTTTGTACTGGAAAAGCTACTCACATTTTTTCAGTAAAAAATTTCAGCATATTTGCGTATCACTCGATGTAAATTTTAACAAATTGTTAACTAATGAGATCATTAGCTTTGAACAACTGGGCCCTGGAATGAATGGTGTGGTGGGGGTGTTGACTTTTTATACCCAGCCACATCATATGATAGTGGTTAGGTGTTATGGTTTCGTGTTGGTTGTCCATCTGTCTGTCTTCCATTTATTGGTATTTTCTTCCGGATGAGATCTTGAGTAAGTTTCAATGGATATTCACCAAAAAAATGGTATTTGCATTGATATTGTAGAGATCTGGTTTTAGATTGCTAATTGGCGAATTTTGTCAATTTTTTACAGAGTTTTTTTGACCACCACATGATTTTTGGGTGGTGTCTACATGTGTATGTGTCTGTGGTATTATCCTTTCAGCTTTTTATTTGTTTATATTTTTATACCCTGCCACATGATAGTGTCAGGGTATTAAGCTTTCTTGTTTGTGTGTCTGTCCTTTCACATGGTTTCCAGTCTAGAATAAGTTTTTGATGGATTTTAATCAAATTTTATATACACATTTATATCGGGGGATGAGGGCTTTGGGATTGTTAATGGGCAAAGTCTAACTTTTCACAGAGCTACTCTCCTTGCTTAGCAACAAAAAAAAGTTTCCACTCAGTATCATGAGAACAAATCAGTTGATTCGGTCAAATGTTATTGACAATATTTTGTTGCTAATATATGCCCTTCACATATCCCAAAAAAAAAAAAAAAATTGTCCACAGTGGTGGGGCATCATGCAGTGTCTGTAATGCTTTTATTTGCAGAGAAAATAAGCCTTGATATTTCATGTTGAAACCTTTTTCTTATCTTATTTTCCATTCTTTTTCTCACTTGCTTTCTCTTGTAGATGGTTTGACATGTCTGGAATACTGATTGGCAGGGCTGTTAGACCTCAACTCAAACAAAACCTTTCTCTGTTTGCTAAACAACCTTGTTGTATCCAAACAAAAGTGTTGTAGCCAAACAAAGTGTATAGATTATATTGATCACCATAATTAGTCATTTTTCTGTATAATGTATAAATTTTTGTTTGAATAAAACATTTTTGAGGACCACCTTTAATTAACCCTTGTCCTGCTGAAGAAATTAAGATGCCACGCCCATTTCTAATTTTCAGCCAATCAGATTACTTGATCCAGATTGTTGATATAAATTTACATACTTAAAGGCAAACAGTGCAGATCCAACCCTTGTCCTGCTGAAGAAATTAAGATGCCACGCCCATTTCTAATTTTCAGCCAATCAGATTACTTGATCCAGATTGTTGATATAAATTTACATACTTAAAGGCAAACAGTGCAGATCCAGATCAGTTGGCTTCTTCAGAAGCCAACTGATTTGGATCTACACTGTTTGCAAAGGCAGGACATATTCAGGTTCAGCAGGACTAAGGTTAAATTGTCTCATATCTGATAATGATCAGTCTTATAAAGAGTTTGCTGTGTAACTCTTTGAGAAAGGGCCAAATACTTTCAGGTCAGAGTGATCTCCCTTAGAAGTGTATCCCTCCATCTTTATGAGACATTTATGTTCTAACCTTGACCTTTGCTATTTGTACAAATCATAATGAATGTACATGTTCATAAGGTGTGTACATGTCATAAGATATGTACATTTCATAAGGTATTGTACATGCTCATTATGTATGTACATGTTATAAGTTGTGTACTTTTCATTAGGTATGTTTATGTCATAAGGTAAATACCAGAAAACAGGTTTTGACATTTCAGGCAAGTTGTCTCCAGTGGAGACAATTTCCATGAAATATCAAAACCTATTTTCTGGAAAAATAAGAAAAATATGTTTGTCATATGCTGAATTAGCCTAAAGCGTGATAAAGGTTAAGAACAACAGATTCGTTGTCATTTTGTCAACATTAACAACTAGCCTGTGAAATTGCATGTTGATATTTCTCCACAAGAACATGCATTATGGGTCCTCATTAGAAACATATTGCTGAGAACCTTCTAATGACTCAGTAATGAGTACCCACAACTTCACAACATATGTTTTCAAGGAGAAATAAAAAAAAAATAAATATTTATTTGGATGTCTTTTTATCAACAGCTATGATTATTAAGTAGTGAATTTCTAACCCAATTACATCAAGTGGACTCTTCTACCATAACTCTTTGGACCAGTCTCTTTCCAATAGCAGGGTGTGTCTGGTTAGTTTTTATTATTGCTATATTTTATAGAAACTCCTGTACAGTAAAACCTGTGTAAGAGAGCCACCTTCGAGACTGACTTTAAATAGTGGTTGATGTGGAAAAAGTTGTCTGTCTTATAAATTACATGTCATGTAATTTTGCTAGCAAAATTACATGACATGTACCTTTATAAGACAACCACCTTTCCACATCAACCACTAAGGTCAATTTCAAAAGTGGCTGTCTTACACAGGTTTTACTGTATTTAATGCAGACAATGTAGATTCTGATTAGATGCCACATTCTGCGGCATCTTATCTGGGTCTGCACTGTTTCCCAATTATCCTTTTAGGGATTTCCTGGCTAAAATTGGATAATGAAATGATACCGTTTGTAATATAACATGAATTCTTATCTACTGTCCTTTTGATATAACATGGAAAACTGTGTGCTTAGAATCTTCAAAAGTGTATTCTGAATGTTGTAACTGACAACATTGTATAAGAAGCCATTTGTCGCTTGGAATACTTGGCTTTGTTCTCAAATATTTGCATTAAAATTGAATATTAGTGCCAACTTTATTGTTACCAGGTGATTTTTAATAGTATATTTGTTAAGTGCTAATTCAGATATATTTATTTCATCTTTGGCAAGATGCTATATTGTTGCAATATTTTATTCAGGCATGGTTTTGTTTTCATTCATGTCTCTGCATATAGTGACTACCACTTTTTCTTAGCTCCCGTTAACCCTTGTCCTGCTGAACCCAGATATACCCTGTCTTTGCAAACAGTGTAGATCCAGATCAGTTGGCTTCTTCAGAAGCCAACTGATCTGGATCTGCACTATTTGCCATTAAGTTTCTGAATTTATAGCAACAATTCAGACCAAGTGATCTGATTGGCTGAAAATCAGAAATTGGTGTGGCATCTTAATTTATTCAGCAGGACAAGGGTTAAGAGGGGGTATCCAGAGTTCGTATTTCTTCATGAAAACATATGTTTTAGATACTCATTAGGAGCACCAAGCTGTGTTGCTCTTACTGAGTACCACAAAATATGTTTTTACGTAGAAAAAAGAAAAATACCAATAGAGCCAGTGCATGACAAAACCTACAAAATGGCATGTGCACCCTGCAGACTCAGATCAGCCTTGGCATCAGCCCAGTCTAATCAGAGTCTTCCCTGTGCACTCAGTGGGTAGCTAAGGACCCAGGCTTTTTTATGTGGACAGCAAAGACTGATCAGACTGGGCAGATGCCCAAGCTGAATTGAATCTTTGCTGGGCGCACAGACCCCATTTGTAGGTTTTAATGTCATGGGCTGGCTCAATACTTTTAGGTTGAAAAAAAAAGAAAGTGTCTTATTGGGAGCCTTGGCATTTTGTCTGTATCTTTTTTGGCTGTAGTTTTAGATTGGTATCTATATTACGTGTTTTGACATTGTATGATTTGTATGGTAAATGTCCTAAAATTCAAACACTTTATTCCATACTTAAATTATACGGTGGAATGGCAAACAGTGTAGACCCTAATGGTACTGCTCCTTCAGGAGCAGTCTAATCTGGGTCTGCACTGTTTTCATTTGCTATTTTGTCAGAGATGTTGATGTACAAAATTTTAGGATGATTACCATTGTTTCTAAAATTCTTCATTGAGAAAGAAAGGATGACAATTCAGTAAATGACATTTTGAGAAAAGGCTTGCGTAAAGTGCTCCTAAGACCCTGACCAGTCTTAACTCTTAAACTGCTAAGCAAATTTGTTGCAGACAACATTCTAAAATGGCATGTGTGCGCAGCAGTTTTATTTTGTAGAGGAGCTAGAGGATACATATGAAATTCCAAATCTTATTTTCTCTGAAAACACAGTTTATGCTATGGACCCCTACAATAGTGTAATAAAGAGATTGTGGTGTACCACACAGCAGGTAAGCTGCACTGTTAGACAATGTATTTATAGGCAGGCATGCCTAGGGATCTCGGATCTGCATACAGTCTGTGCAGTCTGATCAGAGTTTTCACAGTACACCCTGAATAGCCAAGGATAAAAAAATTCAAGCAGACAGCAAAGCTCTAATCAGGGGATGAGGATATGATGGCTGATCTGGGTATTTTTAGGGTGCATGTCATGAGTACTCATACTGCATACACCACAACCTCTTATAAACCGTGTTATAAAGAGGTTGTAGTGTATGTTGTGTACTCATTAGAAACACCTGATTGAGGTGCTTCTAATGAGTACCCAGAATAATTATATGCTTTCATGGAGAAATAAGAAAAATGAAATTTTTACCAAGCATGCTAAGCATAAAACTAACTCCTGAGAATACTTGTATGTGTCAGCTAGCGGCCAGGGCCCAGTTGTTCAAAGCTAACGACATCGTTAGTTAAGGATTTGTTAAAATTTACATTGAGTGATCGCAAATATGCTGAAATTTTTTGCTGAAAAAATGCAAAAGCTACTCACATTTTTTCAGCAAAAAAATATCAGAATACTGTATATTGAATCCCCTAAAACAGCTAATGAAATGACCCTTAATGAGCTCGTTAAGCTAACGACCCTTTGAACAACTGGGCCCTGAAGAATTGCAAATAATGTTCATTTAGACCCTGATCCCATTGGGTCAGGCCTCTCTGTCTGCACTTAGAGTAAATATTTCTATTATTATGAAAATATAAATTCCCATAGACGCCATGTGATTTTCATACCCCACCACACAATGGTGGCAGGGTATTATGGTTTCACGTTTGATGTCTGTGTGGCCATCCATCCGACCATCTGTTGTACGTCCATTCGTATTTCATGCCCAGATGATAACTTGAGTAAACATCAATGGATTTTCACCAAACTTGGTATGTGCATTGATATTGTGGAGATCTGGTTTGGGATTGCTAATGGGCAAATTTCATCAAATTTTGACGGGAGTTATCTGCCCAAAACACACCCATGTTTTTGTTTCCGGATGATAACTTGAGTAAACATCAATGGATTTTCACCAAACTTGGTATGTGCATTGATATTGTGGAGATGTGGTATGGGATTGCTAATGGGCAAATTTCGTCAAATTTTAACAGTTATCTGCCCGAGACACCCATATTTTGCTGTCTGGACGATAACTTGAGTAAATGTCAAGGGATTTTAACCAAACTTTTTACCTGCATTGATATGAAGGACATCTTGTTTGGGATTGCTAATGGGCAAATTTTTGTCAATGTTTGACAGAGTTACCTGCCCACAACATGATTATGACGGGGTATTACACTTTAGAGTTTTTATTTAGATTGGCATCATTTTTTTGAATATTATAATTGTTACGCATGGCTGTAGATTAGAAGGGGTATTGGGTAAATATTTTTTTTATTTCTCCACAAAAATATATGTTGTGGGTACTCATTAGAGGCGCTTCTAATGAGCACCCACTCTGTATATTTTCATAGAGAAATATGAAAACTGTCGATACTTTTTGGCTGAAGAAAGTGCATTATCTATAGCTATGAAAATTTGTTTATTATTGTAAAACATTCCATGGCCATGAAAAAAAATACTAATTATACTCTACTTTGAGAAAAAACTGGGATATGCTGATTTACAATGGTCCATCTGCCCATCCATTTATGTTTTCCACCATTCATACATTCCCAGCCTTGAAGGTGGTGACATAGTTGGGGATGGGGTGGGGATTGTAAGTGGAATAGTCAGCTTTTTTTGATAGTTCTTGTTTGTTCCACAGCTTATTTTTGATATGTAAATTTCTTTTGTATTCCTTTTTTTTCTTCAGGCTGGTTTTGATAACATAAGGCTTTATATCTGCTTCTGCGGATTAATGGGTCTGGCTAAAACGCTGAATTTTTGTTGCAGAGCTGCTGAATGCTGACCAGACAAAATGCTGACCAAAGTGACTAAAATGCTGACCAGATATCTTGCTGACCAGACAAAACATCTAATCTTTATTCAGGTTCTTCTGTCATGGTTTATTTTTGTTATAGTTCGTCTTTGAATGTGTGTGTCGCTTACATCTTTTTGTTTTGGATAGTCATTTGGCCACTTTGTGGGAAAGTAACTGTCCGTTTGGCTTTCTGCTAGTGATGTTTCCATTAGGGTCCAGTTATTTCATGTTTGTGTTTCTTTCCCTTTGATGTCTCTGATGGGAGGTGTGGGATAATTGTATCGATTCCTGATCATTGCCTTCCTTTCTATTTTAATTGGTGTTAATGAACGGTATAATGACAATTCTAATGCATTCGCGTATGTAACGCGACGTCTGATTGGATAACGTCAAAAATTTGCGACGGTATATTCTGCGATATACTGTCGCAAATCCGACGTCATCACGTAACGTCGCTTCTCATTGGCTGGCATTTGGTTTTACGCAGCTCACAGCACTTGTCGTTTTGTGCAAATAGTACATTTTTTTCAATAGAAAAAATGAATAAATGCATTAGAATGGGGATAACTGCATCAAATTTGTCATTTGGGGAGGTAAATTGGCGGTTTTACGGTCGCAAATTACGTTTTACGGCTCCGCTAACGCGTCGCCGTAAAACAAAATTTCCGACCGTAAAACCGCCGATTTACCTCCCCAAATGCCAAATTTGAATGCAGTTATCCCTTAATTATGTAAACAAAAAGTGCAATTTAGACAAACTAGCCTGAAATGGCACCAGACTTTAAGAGAGTGTAAAATGACTTTATGAAAAATAAATTATGCTTTTGACAACAATGTTTGAAAATCCATTTTCAGTTATTTTGAAAATATAAGCTAACTGCTGCCATTGCAGAGAAAAGTCATGGGATTTTGTTATTTGGTCAATAAATAGACTGTAATCATTATTAACGCTTAGCACTCTGGGTAAAATTTTCAGCAGACGACATTTTGAAATATTTTTCTTATTTTTCCCAGAAAACAGGATTTGACATTTCATGCAAATTGTCTCCTAAGGAGACAATTTGCATGAAATGTCAAATCCTGTTTTCTGGGAAAAATAAGAAAAATAACATCATTTTGTCGTCTGCTGAAAATGCCCAGAGAGTGGTAAAGGTTAAGTAAATCAGTGAAAGTTTAAGGAAATTTCAATATGATCAAATGGCAATGTTTTCACTATAATTTCGGTGTAATTTTGGTATAAGGAAAGAGCTGCTAAAGCAAATAGTTTTTAAGAATGTATGTCAGTTTGATAAAATCAGTTGTATTTTAATTTGTGTTAATGAAATACAAATAGCAAATATTAAATCTGTATTTGAAGTTATGATGATCCGTATTTCTCCATCTAAAAAATGGTCTGCTGATTCAAGAAGGACAGTTGTCAGTTTCTGGCGAAAGAATGTGCACAATACTGGTTAACCACTTAGAGGACTAAGCCTGCCCAGTAAACATGTGGTTAGGTAAACTGACCGCGCTCAACATAACCCCATTGGGTTGACTGGGCAGTAAAACCTCAACACAAACTAACAAATCTAAAAAATGATATGAAAATAATAAACCCAAATTTAACATGTTTAAGTGCTTCAAATTACTTTTTAAAAATTAAATAACCACCATGAGCCGATATTCTCAGGGAGGCATCTGCGGTTGGAATATCTATATCTATACAAAAAAAAAAAAAAAAAAAAAAAAAAAAAAAAAATTGCAGTTTTTTTGGCTATTTTTATTATGTGTCCTTATATAGTCAATAGATTCTATCTCTGATTTTAGCTAGATGATCATACAGGTTTAGTGATTGCTAATAATTATCACCAATTAACATCAATTAAAACCTGTATGAAGACCAGATGTTTTATCTGGTCAGCAAGGTATCTGGTTAGTGTTTTAGTCACTTTGGTCAGCATTTTGTCTGGTCAGCATTCAGCAGTTCTGCAGGAAAAAATCAGCATTTTAGCCAGACCCGGATTAATGATATTTTGAAAACCTGCTGTTATTTTTTCTCCGTTATACTGTAAAACTTGCTATTGTGTAGACAGTATTTAAAGAATAAAATATTTGTTAATTACTTAATTACCGTATTTACCCTGAGTATAGAGACACGGTACCCCTTACTATGCTTGTCCTTAATTGAAAAAAAAAAAAAATCTATTTTACTACCTGTCGATGTGTTTAAAATAGTGCCGTGTGAGTGGCAAACAGTGTAGACCCAGATCAGATGCGGCAGTTGTGGCATCTGATCTGGGTCTACACTGTTTGCCTGCCTGACCCAATATATAGGGTTATTACAGTATATGAGCTGGGGCACAGCATTTTCTACAATATTTGATCTGGGGCACAGCATTTTCTACAAGATTGGCCTGTGCATCCACACAGTCTGATTAGAGTTTGCAGGGCACCATTATGAAAACAAGCCTATTCAAATATACTGAAAATTTTACCACCAAAAAATGAAAAATTTTAGATAAAAATTCTAATATTTTTTTTCAAATTTCTGCTCAAAACATAGATTGTGGGTACTCGTTCGAACTGCCTCGGCGAGGCAGTTCTTACGAGTACCCACAATCAATGTTTTTGAGCAGAAATAAAAAAATTAATGTATACCCCTGTAAACCCCAGTTTTGCTATATAAAAATGGGGTTGAAGGGGGTCAATATTATATAGGCGTGGTTTCGTGATGCTCTGTGGGTAGCCATGTAGGATTCATAATGACTTTAGGACAGTGAAGACTGATCAGCTTGCACAGGCTGATCTGAGTCTCTGCTGGGCACATATGCAGTCTTGTATGAAATGCTGTGCCCTGTATCATATTTATTTCATTTTTCTGTCATACCAGGCATAGCTCCATATATTTAGGCATTTTCTTTAACTGAAAAGCACTGATACTTTTCTTGTCTCCTCATGGCGCAAGGCACTTTTAACAGCACCAAAAAGTACTGATATTTTTCTCATCTCTTCATGAGGTGCTTCTGATAAGTACCAATGAGAAATAAAAATATGGGACCCCTCTCTGTGTAACCTGTATGTGTAATCACATGGTGTCCAGGTTTTTTTTTTGGCTATTAAAAATTTATTTTCCATATCAACCTTAACCACTCTTTGGGCTGATTCAGCAGACAACAAATAGATGATATTTTTCTTATTTATCCCAGAAAATAGGATCTAACGATTCATACAATTTTTTCATGAAATGCCAGATTTTGTTTTCTGGGAAAAATAAGCAATTTTTTTCTGTATGTCATCAGCTGAAAATTTTACCTAGAGTTTTAAGCATAAAATACATGAAAGTCTATGGGAACTGTGTATTTGTTTGTAGACATTTGGCACACAGGTGTACTGTATTTTATACTGTAATCGTGTATATTTCATGAGGATGGTTATTGACAAAGTTTGTGATACTATGATTTCCAACATATTCAAGGTTGTGTAAGTTCTCAGACTGGGTAAACTTAGTTTATTGTTCTTTTCTGAGAAATAATGGTTGTTTACATGTCCATTGTATTGTGCAACTAGCCTTATGAATTTAAATTGAGCAAACAGTGTAGACCAAGATCAGAATGCCATTTTCAGGACCAACACTGTTTGCCATACATTCTGCAATATTTACACACTTCAACAGGTAGTGTTGTTTTTTTTTCACAGGAAGTCACAAAAAGTTGTCTCCCTTCCTAAAAATGGGTAATAATTCTGCCTTATGTATCCAGACCCCTTAGTTTTACCTTATTTACCTAAATATTGGGACACCTTAATTCCTTACCATGATTGTCCTAAAATTTGAACAAGTTCATTTTACTACTGTTGAGGTATCTGAAACTGAGAGACAAGCGTTGTAGACCCTGATCAAATGCCAATGAATGTGGTCTACAGTTTGCTTAGATCTATCCTAATACATCACAACCTCTTTATAACACTGTTGTTGGGGTCCGTAGCATAAACCTTGTTAGTTAAACAACCGTGTTATATCCAAACAAAAATGTATAGATTATATTGAAAAATGACCATTTATGGTCATTTTTCAACATAATCTAGACATTTTTGGGATCCATCTTAGAACCGTGTTTTTTCCAAAACCGTGTTATAAAGAGGTTGAAGTGTACGTAGTTGGGTTTATCATGGTTTGTGATGTGCTTTCGTTTCACCAAAATATCAGATATGTTTTTATGACTCCGCAACATGAGAAAATGTACCTTCTGACATGTGTGCCCAACTGTGCAGTCTGATCTGAGTCTTCATTGTCATTGATGAAGAAATTATGCCTCCTTAGCTGTATAAAATGCACCGAAATGTGCACAATGAAGAGTCTGATCAGACTGCACAGATGGGCAGACTGATCTGAAGCTTTGCTGGACTAACATGTCCAGAGGTAAGGCTGGCTAATCAGAGCTGAAAAGATAATGGATTATCAGTCCTGCCATTGTGATCAATAATGATTAGTAATCACTGAAGTTTGGGATTATAATTTTACCTGTACATGACTTACCATATGTTATACTTTACTGTATGTATTTGATCAGACAGGCCTGAGCAAGACAGGCCTGTTTGGAACAGTTGGCTTCTTCAGAAGCTAACTGATCTGGATCTAGAAGCCAACTGATCTAGATCTACACTGTTTGCTAAGACAGGGCATGTCATGTTTAGCAAAAGAAGGGTTAATTTTTGAAGGTGGCACAGAGTGCTGACCAGGATGGAAGCTGTTCCATCATTATTTCATTGTTGATTCCCCTTTGGAAGCTGGTGGAGCTAAGGCCTATCCAGTCCTTGATATTGTCCCGTCTTTATATCTCCAATCTGCCCTTACCCAACACACACCTAGAAAAGGTGGGTGCATACTGGATTTGCCTTGTCCAATGTCCATTATTCCATTATTTTGTAATTATCTCTTCCTTTTTAGCTCATCTGAGCTTTTCTCAGAATGAGCTGTGATGATGACTTTCCATCTGTTTGTACATCTGTGCGTTAACCCTGAACCACAGTTATTTGTTCTTCACATTCCCGGCCTCGGTGGCTCAGTTGGATGCGCTGTCCGACTGGAGACCAGGGGGTCACAGGTTCAACCCCCGCCAAGGTCGGTAACATTCTTCCGTGGAGATTGATCATGAAATATTTTCTACGGTCATTCTCTCCCTTCCGCTGATTCAAGAAGGGCAGTTGTCAATTTCTGGTGAAAGAATGTGCACAATACTGGTTAACCGCTTAGAGGACTAAGCCTGCCCAGTAAACATGTGGTTAGGTAAACTGACCCCGCTCGACATGACCCCATTGGGTTGACTGGGCCGTAAAACCTCAACACAAACAAACAAAATTCACATTCAGAGAACTCTGGTAACTTCACCCTGAAGGTCTATCAGTTTGAAATAGAAATTAAGGGGAATTGCTTTACTTTCAAGGGAGGCAACTCAATCAAAATTGTTTGTCTCCAAATTGAATAAAGAGTCCGTATCAGGCTTTGTTTCTGGTACTGTTGTCCCTTTGGAAGAACTCCCAAAAACTGTTGCAAATGAATATGCAGAGTCTGTGTCAGGCTTCATTTCTAGTATTGTTGTCCCTTCAGAAGAACTACCAAACAGTGTTGCAAATGAAAACAGTCTCTGTCAGGCTTCATTTCCAGTCTTGTTATACACCCCCCCCCCACCCCCACCCCCACCCTCCACCCCTCAAACTTTGTGGTGGGGTATACTGTTCCATGTTGTCTGTCCATCTATATGTCTGTCTGCGACTTTTTGGTTTTTCCTAATATCTTGAAAATGTAGTGATGGATAGTCATCAATTTCTGCAAATACATTGATGTAAATAAGGTGTACCAACAAAGGAGAAAGTAAGGGCTAGGGGCCAATTCTCTTGGATTGCCCTTTGTAAAATTTCTTAATGCAGTAAAAAGTTTGTGTGCAACCTATCTCTTTAACCAATGGCTGGAATTTGACCAAACTAGCACAGATACATCATCAGGATGGGGAAAGAAGTGATTAGATTTTGGTGACCTTGACCTTATTTTCAAGGTCACTACATTATAAATACTCAAAAAGTGAACCTTGTGTGCACTCTATCTCACGAATCAATAGATGGAATTTGACCAAACTAGCACAGATACATCATTGGGATTGGGGAAAGAAGTGATTAGATTTTGGTGACCTTTATCTCGTTTTCAAGGTCACATCGGCACTTTGAAACTCAAATTTTAAAATAAAAAGACTTGTGTGCACACTATATCTTGAACCAATGGCTGGATTTTTAACAAACTAGCACAGATGCAGTTAGGACATGGGAAAGAAGTGATTAGATTTTTGTGACCTTGACCTCATTTCCAAGGTCACTACATTATAAAGACTAAAAATGAGCCTTGTGTGCACCCTATCTCATGAATCAATAGATGGAATTTGTTAAAACAAGCACAAATAGGAGGGGAGTTCAATAAGTTCGTAGAACTCGGGGTTTAACTCACAGGTTGGAAGATGGTTTCAACATTATTTTTCAATATAATCCCCCTTTACTTCAATGCATTTGGCCCACTTTTCTTTTAAGCAGTCTATGCCTTTGAAATAAAGGTCGTCTATTTGGTCCTCAAACCAAGCCTCTGTAGCAGCCTTGAGCTCGTCATGGTCCCGAAATCTCGTTCCACGCAAGTGGGACTTCAAATTTCGAAACAGATAATAATCACTTGGGGCCAGGTCTGGACTGTATGGCGGGCGATTTAACTGCTCGAACTTGCACTCACGAATAGCCGCTTTTGCAACTCAGGACTTGTGCACAGGGGCATTATCATGCAAAAGAAGGACACCAGCAGCTAGCTTTCCCCTTCGTTTTTCTTTAATAGCAACCCTTAATTGTTTAATGACATTGGCATAGTGTTCTCCTGTAATTGAAGTACCAGCAGGCTTATAATCTATCAATATAATCCCTTTGGAGTCCCAAAACACTGTGGCCATTACCTTGCTGGCTGATGGTTGGGTACAAAATTTCTTAGGTGGGGGTGAGCCAGGATGCTTCCATTGCATGGACTCTTTTTTAGTATCTGGGTCCCAGTGGTGAAGCCAAGTTTCATCTCCTGTTACAAGACGAGTGTGAAAGTCTTCTGTATTTGCATTGTACACTTCCAGAAGTTCTTGACTTGACACCACCCTTTGCTGACGATCTTGCATGTTCAGGTTTCTGGGTACCCAACTGTCAGATACTTTTGACATGCCTAAATGTTCATGGATTATAGTGTAAACACTTCCATTAGAAATACCACATTCTGAAGCAAGTTCGGCAACTTTGATTCGGCGATTGTTTAGCACAAGTCTCTCAACACGGTCGATCATCTCCTGGCTGATGACATCAGCAGGGCGACCTGGCCTTGGGTCATCTTCTAAGGAGTCTCGCCCACGTTTAAATTCTGCTGACCACTTTGCCACTGCGGAATACTTTGGGCTACTATCACCATACACATCAGCCATGCGCCAATGAATTTCTTTGGCCTTTGCACCCTCCTTAGTGAGGAACTTTATGACTGCTTTGACCAAAGACTTTAAAAATGGTACTAGCTGCTCTTTTGCTTGGTGCTCAGCATTAAGAAAGTAGAGCTGGGAATCAGAACTGGTCAGCTCAGTGTCAGTATAATGTGACTGGGTGGAATATCATGTCAAAGTGTCTGGGGCTTGATATTTCAGTGCGGCAGCACTCTAAAAGTGAGCATTGAGCTCCCTGCCACATCCAGACACCGTCGCGATATGACTGAAAGATTGTTGAAAGCGACGTTAAGCCTAAATCAAACAAACAAACAAATATGACTGCTTTGAACTCAATATTCTGACTTTCCATTTTTGCCTATGGGTAAAGGTTTTCAAACAAAAAGTAAGAGCAAAAAATGTACGTGTTGACTGAACGGCTGTTATCATTCAACTGACAAAGGTTTACACTGCACAAAAATGAAAAAAGAAATCTTGAATTGTATAGAAAAATACAGAGTTCTACAAACTTATTGAACTACCCTCGTACTTATTGGGATGGGGGAAAGAAGTGATTAGATTTTGTGACCTGGACCTCATTTCCAAGGTCACACTGACACTTTGAAACTAAACTTTTGATAGAAAAAAGCTTATGTGCACACTATCTCTTGAATCAGTTGTTGGAATTTGACCAAACTAGAACAGATATATCAATTGGAGGGGGGAAAGAAGTGATTAGATTTTACTGATTTTTACTTCATTTTCAAGGTCACAACATTATAAAGACTCTAAAAATGAGCCTTGTGTGCCACCTATTTCATGAATCAGTTGATGCAATTTTAAGGCTATAGATATGCTTCAGCTACAAAATGCGATCCATTCATATACCAAACACTGAAAAAAAAATAGGGCCATTCATATACTTTCAGAGCTGAAAATAGGGGGCTATTTGGGCCACACTGCCGTATTACACCTTATATAGGGAGTTATCACCTTGAGGTGCCAGGGGTATGTAGTAAGCATTGCTTATTGAGACTTTTTTTATTCCTTCACAAGAACTTCCAAATAGTGTTGCAAATGAATACAGTCTGTGTCAGGCTTTATCCTAGTAGAGTTGTCCCTTCAGAAGAACTTCCAGATATTGTTGCAGGCTTCATTTCTAGAAGCATTGTCCCTTCAGAAGAATTTCCAAATAGTGTTGAAAAAGAATACAGTCTGTGTCAGGCTTCATTTCTAGTTTCTGAAGACTTCCAGATAGTGTTGCAAATAAATACAGAGTCTTTGTCAGGCATCATTTCTAGTTAGCTCACCTGAGCTGTATTCTGGATGAGCTATAGTGATCACTTTTTGTCTGTCGTTTGTGCATCCGTCTGTTCGCTAATATTTTCAACCGACTTCTCCTCTGAAGCCATGGAGCCACTTTTGCTCAAATTTTATATGGAGCCTCCTTAGATTGGGGGAACAAAAGATTGCTAAAATGGTCACGGTCGATTGACCAAAATTGCCGCCATGCCCATATATGGTAAAAACCTTTAAAAATCTTCTTCTTTAGAATCAAATAAGCCCTGGGGCCTTATCTTTGCACAAATCATTGGGGACAGGAGGTCTACCAAAATTGCTAAAATGATTGGTCCTTCATTGACGTTTGACCTTTTTCCTCAAGGTCACATTACTTGTTCTTCCCCATGCATTTGTATGGGACCAAAACCTTTATATTGGAAGAATGTTGAGAAATCATATTTTGGACTTCTCCTCTATAACCCAATTGCATTGAAATTTGATGAGGAGCATTAGGGTGCCAAGTAGACACAAAATAGCTAAAACTGAGCTGATCGAAAATCCAAGATGGCTGCCACAGCCGCCATCTTAAAAATCAGTTTTCGACATCTCTTCCAAAACATTTGGTGGTTTGAGTCCAAACTTGCTCTGTAGCAACAGGATGACTTCTGAATCGAAATGACTAATTGTGTCAATGGGAAATCCCAGATGGCTGCAATGGTTCCGTTCCATAGATCAAGATGTCCGCCAGAGCTAAAAATAGAAAAATCTTCAAAAGACATCTTGTCCTTGGCCAGTGGCCCGATTTCAAAATATTTGTACAGAAAATTCCTCCAATAGCCCTCTACAAAATTGCTAAAATGGTTTGACTAGGCTGAATAAAATGGTGGCCAGTGCTCAAAATAGAAAAATATCTTTAAAAGACATCTCCTCCACAGACAAGTGGCCTGATTTCAAAGTAACTTCACAGAAGTGTTCCTCATATGGCCTTTTACCAAAATTGCTAAAATGGCTCTGCTCAGCTGAACAAAATGGCCACCAGTGCTTAAAATAGAAAAAGCTTTAAACGACATCTCCTCTTTGGCCAGTGGCCTGATTTCAAAATGATTTTATCGCCCTTTACCAAAATTGCTAAAATAGTTCTGCTCTGCTGAACAAAATGGTCCCCAGAGCTTAAAATAGAAAAACCTTTAAATGACATCGCTGTGGCCAGTGGATTTCAGAATAATTTCACAGAAATGTTCCTCTTACGCCCCATTGCCAAAATGGTTCTGCTCTGCTGAACAAAATGGTTGCTAGAGCTAAAAGTAGAATAAAACCTTAAAAGGACATCTCCTCCGCGGCCAGTAGCCCGATTTCTAAATAATTTCACAGATATGTTCCATTTATGTCTTTTTACCAAAACTGCTAAAATGGTTCCACCAGGCTGAACAAAATGGCCACCAGAAACAAGCTCTGCAGGGTCTTTTTTCCCTTCTGGTGCTTCACAAGGTCTTCTTTCCCTGCTTACCCATCACACCATCACATAGGCCTCTTTCCCTGCTGGTGCTTCACATGTTCTTCTTTTCCCTACTTTAAAGTTTTGCCATAACAACCCCCCCCCAAAAAAAAAAAAAAAAATGGTTGCTTGAATCGACATATATCAAGCCATGATACTATCACTTCCACAAGCTATATTTTTAGTTCTGTCCCTTTGCAACAAAAAAAAAAAAAAAAAAAAGGCATTGAAATCTTGTCAGCAAGATATGAGCTATTGTAATGAAACTTAATGTGCTGATAGGGAATGATAATTAGATGACCCAGTTAGCTTTAGAAAAAATCTGATTTTTTGTCCCTCGACGTTAGTCGAAGGGGACTATAGTAATGGGTTCATCCATCCGTCCGTCCGTAGACACAATCTTGTCTCCGCAACTTCTCCTACGTTTTCAAGGGATTTTGATGAAACTTTCCAGTTTTTGTTCCCATGACAGTTTTTCAACAGTAAGCATTGTCTCTGCAACTCCTCTTGCAGTTTTCAGTGGATTTTAGTGGAACCTTCCAGTTATTGTTGCCATGACCTGAAGAGGATCATATTATACCTAGGTCAGGCTTGACTGCTTTTTATACGCCCGTTTGAAAAACGGGACGTATTATGTTACGGGGTATGGCGTCCGTCCGTCCATCCGTAAACTTTTTCATTTCCGGCTAACTCCTCCTACAGTTTACATCCGATCAAGCTGAAACTTGGTATATAGTTAGACCATGATGTGGCGCAGCGCATATTATTTCGAGGTTACAGTCCACCAAATGTTTTCAGAGTTATGCCCCTTTGAAAATTCCTTTAAACTTTTCATTTCCGGTTAACTCCTCCTACATTTTACCTCCGATCAAGCTGAAACTTCATATATAGTTAGAGCATGATGTGGAGCAGCGCATATTGTTTCGAGGTTACAGTCCACCAAATATTAGCAGAGTTACGCCCCTTTGAAAATTTCAGTAGATTTTTCGTTTCCGGCTAACTCCTCCTACAGTTTACATCCGATCAAGCTGAAACTTGGTATATAGTTAGACCATGATGTGGCACAGCGCATATTGTTTCAAGGTTACAGTCCACCAAATGTTTGCAGAGTTATGCCCCTTAGAAAATTTCTGTAAACTTTTCATTTCCAGGTAACTCCTACATTTTACATCCGATCAAGCTGAAACTTCATATATAGTTAGACCATGATGTGGAGCAGTGCATATTGTTTCGAGGTTACAGTCCACCAAATATTAGCAGAGTTATGACCCTTTGAAAATTTCAGTAGACTTTTCGTTTCTGGCTAACTCTTCTTACAGTTTACATCCGATCAAGCTGAAACTTGATTTGTAGTTAGACCATGATGTGGAGCAGCGCATCTTGTTTCAAGGTTACAGTCCACCAAATATTAGCAGAGTTATACCCCTTTGAAAATTTCTATTAATTTTTCGTTTCTGGCTAAATCCTCCTACAGTTTACATCCAATCAAGCTGAAACTTCATGTGCAGTTAGACCATGATGTGGAGCAGCACATATTGTTTCAAGGTTACAGTCCACCAAATATTAGCAGACTTACGCCCCTTTGAAAAGTTCAGTAAACTTTTCGTTTCCGGCTAAATCCTCCTACAGTTTTCATCCTATCAAGCTGAAACTTGATTTGTAGTTAGACCATGATGTGGAGCAGCGCATATTATTTCAAGGTTACAGTCCACCAAATATTAGCAGAGTTAAACCCCTTTGAAAATTTCTATTAATTTTTTTGTTTTCGGCTAAATCCTCCTACAGTTTACATCCGATCAAGCTGAAACTTCATAAATAGTTACACGATGATGTGGAGCAGCACATATTATTTCGAGGTTACAGTGCACCAAATATTTGCAGATTAATGCCCCTTTGAAAGTTTTTGTAAACTTTTCGCAGCATGTTGTTTAGAGGTAATAGTGTGCAAATTTTATTATATAATAGGTATATTTTTTGCAAATAACTAAAGTTTTGGTCATATGGGTAAGATACTGATTTTTTTTTTTTTTTTAACATCTTCTTTTATTAGACTTGCAAGGAAAGGTTGTCATTATTAAATCTTTATAAATACATAATTCTTTTTGAATTTTTTTTTTTAATACTCTTCTGATTTGGCTCTCTTGAAGAACAAAAATAAAATCAGTATTAAACAAGTTAAAAGGTTTACAAAAAAATTTCTTGCAGCATTTTTTTTTTTTTTTTTTTCTGGTTGTTTATTTTTGTTTTGTTATTGTTTGGTCCGATATTGAAGTATAGGAAAAACAAATCAGCTCATATGAGCTTATAATATAGCCATACTTCTGTGGTGTGTCCTCTGTCAGAAAGCACTTTTCCCTAGAAGCAGCAAACTTCTCCCTATTTTCCCAGGAGGGAGAAGTCACTTCTCCCTTAATTTCTGGGTCAGCTTGGACCCTTAGGTTACAATTCACTAAATATCAGCAGAGATATGCCCCAATGAAATTTTTTTAAATTTTTTTTTTTTGTAATTCCACTTTCAGTTTATATCTGGAGCATTGAATTATGCAGGAGCCAGTTTATGTGCTACATCTTATTACTTGCCACGGGCGTATAATGCCCCGCTTGGTAGAGCTCTTACCAGAGTTATGGCCCTTTGTCAGTTTTAGCCAATCATCAACAGAAGTTCTTGTCTCAGCAACTCCTCCTACATTTCTCAAGGGATATTGATGAAACTTTCCTGTTATTGTTTCCATGACCTGAAGATGATCATATTATATCGAGGTCATGCTAAACTTATTTTTTCCATAGTTACGGTCCTTTGGCAATTTTTAACAGTAAGTCTTGTCTCTGCAACTCCTCTTGCAGTTTTCAGTGGTTTTTAGTGAAACCTTCCAGTTATTGTTGCCATGACCTGAAGAGGATCATATTGTACCGAGGTCAAGCTTGACTGCTTTTTATCAGAGTTACCCTTTGTCAGTTTTAGCCATTAAAAAATTAGTCTGTTGAAAGGGTTGTAAAATATCAAAACATTGTTTAGGACATAATATATGTTATAGACATATTCATCACATACTGACATTTCAAACATTGGGGGACACTTGGCCTGTGGCCTTTTATTTTTCTATTTAGCTCACCTGAGCCGAAGGCTCAAGGTGAGCTATTGTGATCACTCACTGTCCGTCGTCGTCGTCCATCTGTCCGTCCGTCCGTCCACAATCTTTAAATAACATCTCCTCCTAAACCACTGATTGGAATTTGACCAAACTTCACAGGATTGATCCTTGGTTGGTCCTCTTCCAAAGTTGTTCAAATGGTTTCGGTCCATTGCATATCTAGGTTACAGGAGCTAAAAATAGATTTTTTTAACTAAAAACTTAAAAAATCTTCTTGTCAGAAACCACTGGACCGATTTCCATATAATATTGCAGATTTATTCCTTTGGTGACCTCTACCAAGATTGTTCAAGCCATTTGGATTTGTCGAAAAACATGGCCACCAGGGAGCGTGGCTTATTTTCCCTATATATCTATATAGAAAACTTAAAAAATCTTCTTGTCAGAAACCACTAGACCGATTTCAATATCATTTTGCAGAAATGTTCCTTTGGTGATCCTCTACCAAGACTTTTCAAGCCATTTGGATTCGTTAAAAAACATTGCCGCCAGGGGGCAGGGCTTATTTTCCCTATATATCTATATGTAAAACTTAAAATCTTGTTGTCAGAAACCACCAGACTGATTTCAATATTATTTTGCAGAAATGTTCCTTTGGTGATCATCTACCAAGATTTTTCAAGCCATTTGGATTCATCAAAAAACATGGCCGCTAGGGGGCGGGGCTTATTTTCCATATATATCTATATGTAAAACTTAAAAAATCTTCTTGTCAGAAACCACTGGACCGATTTCCATATAATTTTGCAGAAATGTTCCTTTGGTGATCCTCTACCAAGATTGTTCAAGCCATTTGGATTTGTCAAAAAACATGACCGCCAGGGGCGGGGCTTATTTTCCCTATATGGCAGATGGCAAAAAGGTAAATACATTAACCCATTCATCCCTACAGACCAAAACAGATTCTTTTGCAAACAGTGATCCTCTACCAAGATTGCTCAAGCCATTTGGATTCGTCAAAATACATGGCCGCCAGGCAGCGGGGCTTATTTTCCCTATATATCTACATGTATATAGAAAACTTAAAAAATCTTCTTGTCAGAAACCACTAGACCGATTTCAATATCATTTTGCAGAAATGTTCCTTTGGTGATCCTCTACCAAGATTGTTCAAGCCATTTGGATTTGTCAAAAAAACATGGCCGCCAGGGGACGGGGCTTATTTTCCCTATACATGTATATCTATATAGAAAACTTAAAAAATCTTCTTGTCAGAAACCACTGGACCGATTTCCATATAATTTTGTAGAAATGTTCCTTTGCTGATCCTCTACCAAGATTTTTCAAGCCATTTGGATTCGTTAAAAAACATGGCCGTCAGGGGGCAGGGCTTATTTTCCCTATATATATCTATATGTAAAACTTAAAAAATCTTCTTGTCAGAAACCACCAGACAGATTTCAATATTATTTTGCAGAAATGTTCCTTTGGTGATCATCTACCAAGATTTTTCAAGCCATTTGGATTCATCAAAAAACATGGCCGCCAGGGGGGCGGGGCTTATTTTCCCTGTATATCTGTATAGAAAACTTAAAAAAAAAATCTTCTTGTCAGAAACCACTGGACTGATTGCTATATAATTTTGCAGAAATGTTCCTTTGGTGATTCTGTACTAAGATTGTTCAAGCCATTTGGATTTGTCAAAAAACATGAGAGGGGGGTGGGGGGTGGAGGGGGGTGTCCATTTTCCCTATATATCTATATAGGGGGTGGGGGGGGGGGGGGCGGCGGAGTGTCCATTTTCTCTATATATCTATATAGAAAACTTTAAAAATCTTCTTGTCAGAAACCACAGGACTGATTTCATTATAACTTGGCAAAAATGTTTCCTTGGTGACCCTCTACCAAGATTGTTCAAGTAACCGTGATTTGTCAAAAAACATGGCTGCTAGCGGGTAGGACTTATTTTCCATATATATCTATATAGAAAACTAAAAAAATCTTCTTGTCAGAAACCAATGGACCGATTTCAAAATAACTTGGCAGGATTGTTTCTTTGGTGACCCTCTACCAAGGTTGTTCAAGCTGTCGTGATTCGTCAAAAAACATGGCCACTAGGGGGCGGGGCTTATTTTCCCTATATATCTATATAAAAAAAAACTTTAAAAATCTTCTCGTAAGAAACCGTTGGACCGAGTTCAATGTTACTTGGCAGGAATGTTGCTTTGGTGACCCTTTACCAAGATTGTTCAAGCCTTCATGATACGTCAAAAAACATGGTCCCCAGGGGGCGGGGCTTATTTTCCATATATATCTGTATAGAAAACTTTAAAATTTTTCTTGTCAAATACCTCCTGACTGATTTCAATAATGCTTTGGTGACCCTCTACCAAGAATGTTCAAGCAATCCTGATTTGTCAAAAAACATGGCTGCTAGGGGGTGGGGCTTATTTTCCCTCTAGATCTAAATAGAAAACTTTAAAAATCTTCTTGTCAGAAACCACTGAACCGATTTCAGTTTAACTTGGCAGGAGTGTTCCTTTGGTTACCCTCTACCAAGTTTGTTCAAGCTGTCATGATTCGTCAAAAAAAAAAAAAAAAAAAAAAAAAAATGGCTGTTAGGGGGTAGGGCTTTATAGCGATATAAAACATTTTAAAAATCTTTTTGTCAGAAACCATTGGACCAATTTCAAAATAACTTGGCAGAAATGTTCCTTTGGTGACCTTCTTTCAAGATTAAGTCAAGTCGTCATGATGTGTTAAAACGAAAAAACATGGCTTGGGTGGGGTGGGGGATGGGGGCAGGGCTATACAATTTATACATAAATCTTAGAGCATTGAACTTGGCTGAATTTTCAACAGTAAGTATGCAAATCTGTTTGATCAGGTGAGCGATATATGACCATCATGGTCCTCTTGTTTTTACTTTAGGCCCTTTGAAAATTTCAGCATTTCAACCTTTAAGCGAGATATCTAAAAAACTATTTAAGCCATTGCCTTGAAACTTGACAGGCTGATAGGGAATGATTAGTGAATGACCTGATAAATTTACAGCAGTTAACTCAATTGAGGGTTCGAGGGTTGAGCGCAAGACTGTAGTAACTCAAACATATTTTTGAAACCCTTGTTTAGGGGCAACTTGGACCCCTTTGTAAACAATGAAAATTTAGGTGCCATTGCTCATACGAGCAATGGCACCTAAATTTTCATTGTTTACAGAAAGAAATGTTGTAATCTTCATAACGCCTTTATGGTGAGGAGATTAGGTTTAGGGAAAAACAACCATCTGACTTACGACAGTCTTGTGCTCAACCCTCGGGTTGTGGCCCATAGGTCTCTTTTATTGTTGTCTCTTCCGAAGAACTTCCAAATTTGTTTGCAAATGAATACAAAATCTGTGGTAGGCCTCATTTCTAGTACATATGTACTGTTTTCCCTTCGGAAAAGAGTCTGCGGCAGGTTTCATTTCTCGAGGGTTGAGCGCAAGACTAGCGTAAGTCAGATGGTTGTTTTTCCCCAAACCTAATCTCCTCACCATGAAGGCGTTATGAAGATTACAATATTTCTTTCTGTAAACAATGAAAATTTAGGTGCCATTGCTCATATGAGCAATGGCACCTAAATTTGCATTGTTTACAAAGGGGTCCAAGTTGCCCCTAAACAAGGGTTTCAAAAATATGTTTGAGTTACTATAGTCTTGCGCTCAACCCTCGTTCTGGTAGTGTTGTGCCTTCAGAAGAACTTCCAAATATTGTTGTGAATGAACAGAGAGGCTGTGTCAGGCTTCATTTCTGGTATTGCTGTGCCTTTGGAAGAACTTAAGATATGGTTGCGAATGAACTTAGGGTCTGTGTCAGCTTTTGTTTCTAATAGCATTGTCCCTTTTGAAGAACTACCAAAATTGTTGCAAATGAACACAGAATCTGTGTCAGGCTTCATTTCTGAGTATCGTTGTCCCTTTTGAAGTACTCCAAGACATATATTACAAATGCACACAGTCTGCGTCAGACTTCATTTCTGAATGTCCTTGTCACTTCTGAATTACTGTCTAACATATATTACAAATGCACAGAGTGTGTCCGGCTTCATTTCCTAGTGTCGTTGTCCCTTCTACTTTACTGCCAAACATATATTACAAATGCAGTCTGTGTCAGGCTTCATTTCCTAGTGTCGTTGTCCCTTCTACTTTACTGCCAAGCATATATTACAAATGCAGTCTGTGTCAGGTTTCATTTCCTAGTGTCGTTGTCCCTTCTACTGTACTGCCAAACATATATTACAAATGCACAGTCTGTGTCAGGCTTCATTTCCTAGTGTCGTTGTCCCTTCTACTGTTCTGCCAAAATATATTACAAATGCATAGAGTCTGTATCAGGCTTCATATCCTAGTGTCGTGGTTCCTTCAACTTAACTGCCAAAATATATTACAAATAAACAGAGTATGTGTTAGGCTTCATTTCCTAGTGTCGTGGTTCCTTCAATTCTACTGCCAAAAATATATTACAAATGCAGTCTGTGTCAGGCTTTATTTCCTAGCGTCGTGGTTCCTTCAACTTTACTGCCAAAATATATTACAAATACACAGAGTATGTGTTAGGCTTCATTTCCTAGTGTCGTAGTTCCTTCAATTCTACTGCCAAAAATATATTACAAATGCACAGTCTGTGGCAGGCTTCATTTCCTAGTGTCGTTGTCCCTTCTACTGTTCTGCCAAAAATAAATTACAAATACATAGAGTCTGTCAGGCTTCATTTCCTAGTGTCGTGGTTCCTTCAATTCTACTGCCAAAAATATATTACAAATGCACAGTCTGTGGGAGGCTTCATTTCCTAGTGTCGTGGTTCCTTCAACTTTACTGCCAAAAATATATTACAAATGCATAGAGTCTGTGTCGGGCTATATTACAAATGCACAGTCTGTGTCAGGCTTCATTTCCTAGTGTCGTGGTTCCTTCAACTTTACCGCCAAAAATATATTACAAATGCATAGAGTCTGTGTCGGGCTATATTACAAATACATAGAATCTGTGCCGGGCTTCATTCCCTAGTGTCGTGGTTCCTTCAACTTTACTGCCAAAAATATATTACAAATGCATAGAATCTGTGTCAGGCTTCATTTCATAGTGTCGTGGTTCCTTCAACTTTACTGCCAAAAATATATTACAAATGCATAGTCTGTGTCGGGCTTCATTTCCTAGTGTCGTGGTTCCTTCAACTTTACTGCCAAAAATATATTACAAATGCATAGTCTGTGCCAGGCTTCATTTCCTAGTGTCATTGTTCCTTCAACTTTACTGCCAAACATATATTGCAAATGCACAGAGTCTGTGTCAGACTTCATTTCCAGGCATTATTTCTAGTAGCGTTGTGTCTTTTGAAGAACTACCAAAATTGTTGCAAATGAGCAGAGAATATGTGTCAGGCTTCATTTCTGAGTATCGTTGTCCCTTCTGAATTACTGCCAAATATTTATTACAAATGAACACAGAATCTGTGTCGGGTTTCATTTCTAACATTGTTACGACTGAACTTGACGTCTGTGCCAGGCTTCATTTGTGGTACTGTTCTCCCTTAGAAAGAACTTCCAAATGTTGTTGCAAATGAATACAGAGTCTGTGTCGGGCTTCATTTCTAGTACTTTTTCCCTTCGGAAAAACTTCCAAATATTTTTGCGAGTTAACACAGTCTATGGGAGGCTTCATTCCTGGTAGTGTTGTGCCTTCAGAACTTCCAAATATTGTTGTCGCACCTGCTTTAGCATGGTAGGCGTGCAAATATCTGTCTGTTCGTCCATCCGAATATTCATCCATCCGTCAACATTTGCCCTGGATGTCTTGTGAGAGAAACTCCTCTTACAGTTTTTAACCTATCATTTTAAAATGTTGCATGTTTTCTTCATGGTAGGAGGATGTGCAAGTGGAATTTGGATATAATTGTTACATCATTTTTGTCACTTTTTATCCCCCGACTGATAGGTTTCGGGGATATAGCCGTCAACATGGCGTCCATTCGTCCATCCATCTGTCTGTAGATGCATCTTTGTGCGCTCTATAACTTTGATACACTTAGACATATTTTGATAATATTTGGTAGGAATGAAATGAAGAACCAGTAGGTGTGTCGTGTGCAAGAGAGACAACTCTCACTATCTTCATTATGTTTTTTTCTCCCCTAGTAGCCACAATCTAGTGCATGCCATAACCCCAATACTGTTTGAGGTAATCTGATAATGTTTGGTGGGGATGAAGAGGAGGACCTGTAGGCGTATCACGTGCAAGAGAGACAACTCTCTTTGTTATGTTGCTATCTCATCTGAAGCAGAAATCAATAGATACATCCTTGTGGGTTGCATAATGTTGATACCCTTAGACATGTTTTGATAGTATTTGGTAGAAATGAAGAGGAGGACAAGTAGGCATGTCGCATGCAAGCGAGACGACACTCAACTTCGGAGTTGAGCCATACACCTCTTCGCTTGTCTTGAGCATGCCAGTCGTGATGTTGTTCTAGATATCCTCCGTAGCAGCATCAGTTTCACCTGCAAATGCATTCATGTGCAGGTTGAAGACCTCCTGAAAATGATTGCTCGTCTGAGAGTCTTTAACATTCAAAATTTTAAGGCGGGGGATGAACTGTCGCTTGCATTTTGGTGACACATCAATCCTCATATCGCATACAAGAAGCTGATGTTGCAGGGCTCCTTCCTCACCAGGGATCACTTTTACATCTGTGACCAGTTTGAGCATTGTCGTACGGAAAAGGATGAAGTCTATCTGCATGGTTACGTTTCCCAGCTTGTACGTGATTAGACGGTTCTCACGTTTCTTGAAACCTGCATGGTTACATTTGCCAACGTGCATGATGAGATGGCTGTCACATTTCCAAAGAAGCAGATTGAATGCTAGGGCATACTCTAGGTCTGGTTGCTGGCCTGCCATACCCCATCCCACCATACACTTTACTGTATCCAGTACCTGCACGGCCTACACGGCCATTCCAATCTCCACATGGAATCAGAAATTGGGATCCTGGGATCCTGGCAGTCACAGCACACAGCTGATAAAATAATAGGTAATTAACCTCATCATTTAGACCACTCTGTGGGGCATATACAGACAGAAAGGTAACCACACGCTGGCCAACTATAAGCTTCACTAAGATGATTCTGTCAGAGACTCTCTGCACCTAAAAACTTTCTCTGTCCAGTCTACTGCCACAAACACTCATATACCAGCAATCGCCAGCAGTGCCTTTGTCGTTTCTGGACCAGTAGAGCTTGTGCCTAGTGTCTTTTCCCTTGATTGTGCGTCAGTTGCCACCACGGTATCTGGTCTCCAGAATACAGCAGACATCCACTTTCCTGCTGGATAGTGTTTCCACTACCTCACACTCTTCCTCTCTCAGTGTTTACATTGTGTGTTCCCACTCTGTTTCTACAGGTTCTTGCTTGATTCACTACAATGGCCTGACCCTGCCTCCCACACCTGAAAGGAGGCCAAGCCGGAGACGTTACCAACAGACCTTAGATATCTATAGATGTCTATTGGCACCGCCTAACTCGGATTCTTACTCGGATTCTATTGTTGTGATTGCCATAAAGATTTTGGAACTTTTGTTTTTATGGAATCGCCTGTCCTGGCTGAAGTCCCAACTCAGTTCTTTAACAGCATCTGAGCTTGCACGCCGTTCCCGCACTCGAGCAGTGTGCTCACCGAGGCAGTTCTAATGAGTACCCACAATCTATGTTTTGAGCAGAAATATAAAAAAATACGAGATTTTTTATCTGAAAACTTTCAGTTTTTGGACGTGAAATTTTCTATGTTTGAATAGGCGTGTTTTCGTAATGAAACAGGCAGTCCAAAATAGCGTATTTGCTGATATTGTGTCTGATTTTGCCGCACCTGCTGAAGTTAGCAGGTACATACCGCTATAGGTGCCCGGTTTTCCGTTCGTCTGTCCGTCAACATTTGCATGAAACCCTGACGTGCATATTACTCAGGTCTACAGTCACCTTACCTGACATACACTTTCTCCCAAACATGGACTCAAACAATGTGATATCATTTTTTATGACATTGACCTACTTTTCATAGTCAACGACTAAGCCATTTTTAACTTCAACAGTAGGGTTTAAGTGACTAGGTCCATTTCTGATTAATTGAAACACATGCAATCATCTAATATGTATCATGAAATAGCTTTATTCTAAACGTGGCATCAAACATTGTAATTCCATTTTATGACCCTGCCCTATATTTCTCTGTCGAATGACTTGAATATTTTTACATCAGCCGGCCTCAGTGGCTCAGTTGGATGCGCGTCCAACAAGATAAGGAGGCTGCTGGTTCAGCCCCCACTGGGTCGACAACATTCTTTCGTGGAGATTGAGCATGAAATACTTTCTTCGGTCATTCTCTCCCTTCCGCTGATTCAAGAAGGGCAGTTGCCAGTTTTGACGAAAGAATGTGCACAATATTGGTTAACCGCTTGGAGGACTAAGCCTGCCTGGTAAAAGTGTGGTTAGGTAAACTGACCGTGCTCGACATGACCCCATATGGTTGACTGGGCCGTAAAACCTCAACACAAACAAACAATTTTTACATCAACCATAACTTTCACCCTATCAGGGACTAAACCATTGCAGTATCGTTTGATAAGCCTTACCTGTATTTTACGGTCTAATGACTTTGTCATTTTTCGTCAACCCAAGCATTTAGGTCCATGTCTGATAAACTGTGATATCATTTTGTGACCATGTTTCGAGTAATCCAAATTTTAGGACAATTCTGGGAATGGGTTAAGATGTTCCGAATACTTAGGGTTAATACGGTATAGAAGATGTTCAATGAAAACCGTGATTACATGTACATTCATGCTTGTAAGGCATTCTTTGATACGTTGCAAACAAACAAACAAAATGTTTACAACTCATCTCCGAATGCTGTCATGTTTTCTCCTTGAGTTTGGATCAAAATTGTTTTGCCTTCTTTCTGAAAGGAGATCTACTCTGAAAGGAAAGAATTTGGGGAGCCAATTCTTACCTTTTAGAATAGACCTCTTTTTAGAATGGACAATGCGTCCAAGAAAGCACATCACCAAAACACGCCTATATAATTTTGACCCCCACTTTATGTAGTAAAACTGGGGCTTACAGGGGTATATGTTAGTTTTCTTATTTGGCTAAAAAATACATAGATTGTGGGTACTCATTATAACCGCCTCGTCGAGGGGGTTCTAACGAGTAACCATAATCTATGTTTTGAGCAGGAATATGAAAAATATCAGATTTTTTTTTTCTGATTTTTTTTTTTTTTTTTTTTTTTTTTTTTGGTGGTAAAATTTTCAATATATTTGAATAGGCATGTTTTCGTAATGAAACGGAAGTCCAAAAATTTACCAAAGTGTATCCAGACCCCTTATTGTGCCATCTTATCAGGTTCTTACTGTTCATTTACATACTTGATGAGTGCTGTGCAGTGTACTGATTGACAGTGTATACCTTGTACAGAGTGCACAAGCGCCCTGGGTCTTCTCTATTTGCAAGAGCCTTTGGGGTGTGCGGACAACAAAGGTGTGCAGCCACAATGTCAATCTGGACATTTGCTGTTAATTTACTGAACCATTGACTTATTAGAACAGTTTTTTTCAACAGCAAGTGCTCTGATAGACTCTGTACATGTAAGACTGATTTGGGTGATTGATCTACTCCAAACCCTAAAGACTTCCTCTCCTGATGCAGCTCATGTGCCATTTGGCGTTTTGTCATTACGAAAACACGCCTATTCAAATATATAGAAAATTTCACCTCCAAAAACTGAAAATTTTCAGATTAAAAAACTCTGATGTTTTTGACATTTCTGCTCAAAACATAAATTGTGGGTATTCATTAGAACCGCCTCAGCGAGGCAGTTCTAACGAGTACCCACAATCTAGGTTTTTGAGGAAAAATAAGAAAAAATAATGTTATACGCCTGTAAACCCCAGTTTTACTATATAAAAGTTGGGTTTAAGGGGGTTAAAATTATATAGGCATGATTTCATGATTTCATGATGCATTATGTGATCTTTGTTATACAGAGCTATTGATAAGACGAGTATCCAGATTTTTTCTTATTTCTCAGTTAAAATATATATTGTGGGTACACATCAGAAGGGCCTCAGAGAGGCGCTTCTGATGAGTACTCACAATATATGTTTTGTAGAGAAATAAGAAAAAAATCAGTATTTTTGAGTTGAAGTAAAAGGCGACCTTTTTCTGGAGCCTTGTTGGTAACTATATCAACTATATTCTCTCTCAGATTGAAAATCAGATATTTACCAGCAAATGAAATTTGACCCTTAAACTGACAGTCACCGTAGCAGCAGACGACATTCTGTGTTTTTTTTGTTTTTTTTTTATTTTATTTGTCAGAAAAAATAAGATTTTACAGTTTATATCGATTCACATGAAATATCAAGCATTGTATTCTCTCAGAAACAATTTAAAAACAATAAGAATATATTCTGCTACAGTTGTGAATCGCACTGAAACATGTTTATAGGTAAGTTTTCTGAGTAGATTTTCAGAAGGGAATACTGTCTATAACAATACTGACCGGATTGTACAGGTCTGGGTCTGTGTTGTCTTTGTCAGTGATAATGCTTTGTTTGACACCACATAGATAGTTAACAGATGGATGTATTAAATGAAATGAAATGTGAAAATAAATCGGAAAATAAATTTTGTTTAGTTCTTAACTAAAGATGTCCTCTAAATGAGTTATCAGCTGTCCTCTAAACGAGGTTTATTACCTGTCCTAAACGAATCTTCTTTGCTGTTGTAATCGAAATTTATTGGCATTACAGTCATTGGACTTAATGTTACTAAACATCACGAAAACATGCCTATATAATTTTGACCCCCTTAAACACCACTTTTATATAGTAAAACTGGGGTTTACAGGGATATACATTATTTTTCTTATTTCTGCTCAAAAACATAGATTGTGTGTACTCGTTAGAACCACCTCGCCGAGGCAGTTCTAACGAGTATTCACAACCTATGTATTAAGCAGAAATATGAAAAATATCAGACTTTTTTATCTGAAAAGTTTCAGTTTTCGGAGGTGAAATTTTCTATATATTTGAATAGGCATGTTTTCGTAATGATGACACAATTTGAACGAACTTCTTTTAAGTGCTGAATTTAAATATCCTCAGACGACTTTTTGAAATAGTTGCTTATTTTCCTAGAAAGTTACTATAGGCTAATGCAGCAGTCGACAAATTGATATTTTTATCGCACCTGCTTGTAGCAGGGTGCGATATAGGCGTCAGATTTTCCGTCCGTCCGTCCGTCTGTCAACATTTATGTCGACTTTCGACATTTATGTCAAAGTTAGTATTCTAATCAACTACAAGACTAAACAACCATCAAACCTTGCATGAAACATCTCCCTGACCTCCTGACTTTGCGACATAGATGTCCGCTTTTCCGTTCGTCTGTCCGTTTGTCCGTCCGTCTGTCAACATTTATGTCGAAGTTCGACATATATTATGTCAAGTTAGTATTCTAATTAACTACAAGACTAAACAACCGTCAAACCTTGCATGAAACATCTCCCTGACCTCCTGACTTTGTGACATAGGTGCCCGCTTTTCCATTCGTCTATCCGTTCGTCCGTCCGACTGTCCGTCTGTTAACAGTTCTGTTATGTCGAAGTTTGACATTTACGTCAAAGTTAGTATTCTAATCAACTACAATTCTACAACAACCATCATACCTTGCATGACACATCTCCCTGACCTCCTGACTTGGCAGGTACATTGACCCAGTGTCCTTGACCTATATTTTGCGCTCCATTGACTTTGACACAATTTACGTTGACGTTCCAGATCTTCTCAAATATACTGAAAGGAAAAAGAAACGCAGGGTAGAGTTTTTTCCTTCTTATTTTAACCATTTTTTAGGGTGTTTACTATAGCCATACACTTTTACAGATTGTCCTGTGAATGTGAACCGCGGGTATACGAGTCTTTGGTCGATGTGCTATCTACCCAGTGTGTGAAATCATTCAACCGTGCACTACACAGTGCATTGCACGGACAATACGGAAGGCCAAACTTTCGTGCAAAACAAGCATGTTTAAACCTTCAGCACAAGATTTCCTCACACCATTTGGTACACTTCAACGATACACAACGCTCTTCGATTCTTTTACCGATTTTTCTTTTCATTTTTACGCTACTTTGAACTTTTTTTCAATCATGGTACGAATGACTGATGTTCAGAGGGGTAGGGCAATTGCGTTGCTGATGCAGGGTCAGAGGCAACAGCAAGTTGCCAATCATTTTGGGGTTACACGCGTCCACGCGTGACGCCGCGACGTCAAGACAGGACAATCCGTCAGGCACATTTGCTAAATCGTCATCTCACTGCTACCGAAACTGCCGTTAATACAGTAGGGACGCATAATCGACAAATTTCTCCGAAGACTGTTGGAAGTCGATTGCGTGAGATTGGTCTTCGAGCTTGTCGTCCATACGTTGGTCTGCCTCTGACCCAGGTCCGTAGGTTGCGTCGTATGGCGTGGTTGACGGCGCATGCGCCCAGGCTATTTCCGATGAGGCAGTGGAGACGAATTCTTTTTACGGACGAGTCTAGGTTCACTCTCTATCGCGCAGATGGTCGACGTCGTGTGTACCGACGTCGCGGAGAACGCTTTGCCGACGCCTGTGTTGTCGAACGGGATCGGTTTGGGGGGTGGCTCCGTTATGGTCTGGGGAGGCATTGCTCACGGGATAAAATCACAGTTGATTATTGTTGCGGGCAATACGACCGCAGTAAGGTATAGGGATGAGAACTTGCGTCCTGTTGCAGTCCCGCTTGCGCAACAACGTAATCTGATTCTGCAGCAGGACAATGCCCGACCACATGTTGCCCGAGTTTGTCAGGATTTCCTGGCAAACAATAACATCGCACCGCTAGCATGGCCACCGTACAGTCCAGATTTGACCCCAATAGAGCACATGTGGGATGAGCTGGACAGAAGGGTTAGGAAGCGCCGAAATCCCTCCGCAACTCTCGCACAACTAAGGAATGTGTTGATCGATGAATGGAATAACATCCCGATGCGAACTGTCAATGCTTTGGTTAACTTTATCCAAAGGAGAATTAGGGCAGCAACGGCAGCAAGAGGGGGCACACCCGATATTGATTTTCAGTTTGATTTTGATTTCAAGATTTGAGGGGTAGCTACCAATGAACTTCAATAACTCGAGACTTGTTGATCACAAACCAATGAAATTTGGAACTTTTGTTCCATACATGTACCGTTTTGTAATCATAGTAAAATATTTAATAAACTTTTTCAAACTTAAATGAAATTTAGGAATAAAATTTACCCTGCGTTTCTTTTTCCTTTCAGTATATAAGACGTATAACTACCAAACCTTGCATAGTGCTTCTCCTAGATGTACTGACTCTGCAGGTATCTTGACCCGGTGACCTTGACCTATATTTTGCGCTCCAGTGACTTTGACACATTTTGCGTTGACGTTCGATATCTCCTCAACTATAAGGCCTACAACCATCAAACCTTGCAAAGTGCTTCTTCTCAATGTACTGACTGGGCAGATACCTTGACCTGGTGACCTTGACCTATATTTTGGCTGCAGTGACTTTGACATAATTTATGTCAACGTTCCAGATCTCTTCAAGTGTAAGACCTCTAGCCACCAAACCTTCTCCTAGATGTACTGACTCGGCAGGTATCTTGACCTGGTGACCTTGACCTATATTATGCGCTCCAGTGCCTTTTACACATTTTACGTCGACGTTCAATATCTCCTCAACTATAAGGCCTACAACCATCAAACATTGCATAGTGCTTCTCCTCAATGTACGGACACCGCAGGTACCTTGACTGGGTGACCTTGACCTATATTTCGTGCTCCATTGACTTTTACACCTTTTACGTCGCCCTTCCATATGTCCTCAACTGTAAGGCCTTCAACCACCAAACCTTATATAGTACTTCTTCTCGATGTACTGACTCGGCAGGTACCTTCACCTGATGACCTTGACCTATATTTTGCACTTCAGTGACTTTGTCACATTTTACGTTGATGTTTGGTATCTCCTCAAATGTAAGACCTCCAACCACTAAACCTTGCATAGTGCTTCACCTCATTGCACTGGCTTGGCAGGTACCTTGACCTGGTGACCTTGACCTATATTTGACACTTTACGTTGATAACTCCTCAACTATATGGCCTACAACCACCATACCTTGCATAGTGCTTCTCCTTGATGTACTGAATTAGCAGATACCTTGACCCGTGACCTTGACCTATAATTCACGCGCCAGTGACTTTTACACATTTTACGTCGACGTTCCATTATCATTGCGCTGTATAATACGAAAAGTCAGTGCTGAAGATATAGTCGTTAGAGGGAATGGCACTGGCCTGGAATACTAGGCACTTTGTCTACATTTTTTCAAACCAGTTTTCCAACTAAGCACTGCTAAGAATGAAATAAACTTATTTAATAACCACGTTCTGATTGTGGCTCCTCTGACTTTTGCCCCAGCAGGTGCGATGACGCCTTCCGCGGAATTCTTGTACTTATTTTTCGGAGAAAGTTAGGTTTGATATTGTATGCAAATTAGACTATATGAGACTGTTTGCATGAAATGTCAAGCCCTACTTTCTTGGAAAAGTATTTCAAAGTGTCATAGTTGATATTCAAATTCAGCAGATAAAAGTCATACAGAACAGCGTCAACCAAACACCTGGGCCCAGTTGTTTAAAGCTAACGACGTCGTTAGTTAACGATTTGTTAAAATTTACATCAAGCGATACGCAAATATGCTGAAATTTTTTGCTGAAAAAATGTGAGTAGCTTTTGCAGTGCAAAAGCGACTCACATTTTTTTCAGCTAAAAATATCAGAATATTGTATATTGAATCCGCTAAAACAGTTAACGAAATGACCCTTAACGAGTTCGTTAAGCTAACGACGCCTTGAACAACTGGGCCCTGGTTTTAATCTTTATCGCTCTCTGGGCTGATAAAGCAGACGACAGACTCATGATATTTTCTTATTTTTTCCCAGAAAATAGACTAAGGCATTTCATACAAACTTTCCGTAGGAAACACTTTGGATGAAATGTCAGCTGCATGATAATTTGCATGAAATGCCAAACGTTTCCGAAGGAGACAGTTTGCATGAAATACCAAAGCTTCGTATTTTCTTGGAAAATAAGAACATACTTCAAAATGTCGTCTGCTCAAATTTTCACAATATATTGGAAGAATCGAATTTTAACTTTAGGTATGTGATTAAAATATTCATTCAGTCTACAATGGTTTTCAGGGTATGAAATGTTTGCTTGGAGCCTTCACGAGCCCTCACCCTTGTTTCATTGATTTGATTTGTTTTACATGTTTTTGGCTGCTGGCCGGTCTGGGTCAATGGTTCTGGTGTCGTTCTTTCTTTGTTGGGCCTGGGCCTGGTGGTTGCTCGCTGCAGGGCTTTCTTGTGTTCGATGGATTCTGTCTGCCTCGCCTAGTTGATATGCCTGTGTGTTGAAGGGGCATGGGAATGCTCGGCAGGGAGATGTGTGCATTGGGTAGGAGCTTGTCGCTTTGCCTTTTGTTGGTTTGTAACGTCTGTACTGTCTGTCGTAGTTTGTTTATTCTTGCATAACGGAAAAGGATTTCCACAAATTATACCTGTGCTAGCAAATCTTATCTCACATTCTCTTTTCCGTCCCTTGGGAAAGATAAAAGTCAATAATTTTCAAGTGTTTGATATACACTGGTTGTATAGGACGTCACGGTATGCCATCGTTAATGTTGACATCTGTGAACGTAATGACGTCACTAAACGTCACGTTTAGGTTGATGTCACGTTTAGGTTGACGTCACTGAACCTTATGAAATCACTAAACTTTACAATATTGTCCTCACAATATAGCCGACGTCTGCAATCAAAGTGACTGTATTACCAAAAACCCACTTTCATAAATGAAAGGTATGCAAGAATATAAGAATCTATCATGGGTGTGAGGGGTAGATAGAAAAATCCGTCCCGAAGGTAACTGTCATGAGGCCTGCCGAGTGATGCCAGACAAAGAATGTGATCACGAGGGACGGATTTTAACTGCACAATACATTAACCTATAGATAATGTGCTATTCTTTTCTGTTTTTCACCCCTCCACAGAAAAAACGACCTTTCAGTCGTGATAAGTCTTAATTCAGAAAGTCCCTTTAAACAGTTACCTGTGTGACGTATTCCTCCCGCTCAATTGATCACGTGTCAGTTTCTTTTCTGTGGACAGTGAATAAGTTCAAGGATTATTTACCTGTGAAAGAAATTCGTATTTATTTCTTTTTTACACAGTTAAATTTTTCCATCCTTGCTTTTCTCTTGTTCTATATTCACTCCTTCTACTAAACATGTAATTCTTTTCAAATTACCGATTTTCGATTTCTTGCTTTCTTAGCGTTTATTTTCTGTGTCTTTAGTTTCCGCGTCATTCGATGCATTTCGCTCGCGGCAACTGTGGTCATTTGAAAGCAAAATGGGATAATCTCCCTTCTTGTTTATCTTGTACTGCTTGTCTACGTGTTTCTCCTTGTTCTATTTGCAGTATTTGGACTAATAAAGTGTGGAATCTCGCCGAGAAGAGGCGACTACATGCCACCCGGAAGTCCGTCATGACACAGAAAAGAAGACAGAAGAAATCTAAGAAGACTAAAAAATCCCAGTCAGACTTGATGGGAGCACCGCCCCACTTAGCTATACTGCTCTGGGCAGGACCCATCAAGGTGGCAGCCCGGGGGACCTTGAGTCCGACAGGGCTTTAAGCCCACCAGTCACCAGTCACCAGTCATCCAGTCACCGGTCAACCAGTCAATGGTCAACCAATCACCAGTCAGCCAGTCACCGGTCAATCAGTCACCGGGCAACATCAGTCATCCAGTCACTGGTCATCCAGTCACCGGTCAACCAATCACCGGTCAACCAGTCACCAGCCATCCAGTCACCGGTCAACCAGTCACCAGTCAACCAGTCACCAGTCATCCAGTCACTGGTCAACCAGGCACCATTCAACCAGGCACTAGTTATCAGTCATTCGCATATGACTTTCAAACAATTTATTCCTGGTTATTCACCAGTCAAGTGCCTCTACAAAATTATGCTCCTTCTGTAAGCAGCCATGTATCTCACGGTAGTATCCGTAGACTACCAGATGTACATGCTCCTGGATATGAACACTGAAATGTCAGAGTTCCCAAATCCAGCCACTTCTTCCAGACAAATCATCCCATTTGAGCCTGATTTCTCTCAGATGTCAGACCCAAGTGTGATGATTGATCCTCCTAATTCTACTGATGTTTCTCAGACTAGACCTTCACGGAAGGAACAGTCAAGAAGAGAAATTCAAAAAAGAGAAGAAGACAGCGATCGTCTTTTTCCTCTACTTCCACATCTAGGTCAGACTCTTTGAATTCCTCAAGACGAAAGAAGAAATCAAAGAGATCTAAACACTCACACAAAAAGAGAAGAAGACGATCGATGACGCCTTCTTCTTCCTCTAATACTTCTCAATCTCAAATTGACATCGGTAGATATAAAAGGGCTAAAAAATCTCTCCAGGTTGTTCAAACGCCTGTTCCCATACAACCTGAGGAGCCCAGTCAGTACTCAACCAATCAAAATTGATGAATTTCATCCGAATCTTCCTCAAACGAATAAAGAGTCCGATTTGGAGACTGAAACTGAAATCTGGTCTTTTGACCGTGCTATAAATGAGGTCTTCAGGTTTCTTCCTGCTGAGTTATGTCCTAAAACTCAGCAGGATCAAGCCCCATCTCAACCTCTTTCTTGGATAGAACACTTAATGGAATCCCGTTCAATCCATTACTTGTTCTACCCCAGTCTAAATTGGTTGAAAATACCATAAAGTACATTCAGAAGAGACTTGATTCGGATAAATGTTTTCGAGACTGGATATGCCCGCAAAACTTGGTTTCGGCTCTTGCTCCGACTAAATTTTACAAGAGCCAAAACCAATATTTGCCCACTGACAATATTCCACAATTAGAAGCAGATGCGTCTCTCCTAGACCTCTCTAATAAAGGAAGAGCTTCCATTCCTCTGAAGAATTTGGAAGCATGGGAAAGGAAGGCTAGGAAATTAGTTTCCATTAATTCCCATGCTGACTTATTTTCTTCAGCTGCCTTCTTTTGTCTACAACAGGAATCGATATCGGTTGCGGCCCTTTCCAGACTTTTGGAGGCCGTAGCCAAATCGATTAAGCATGCTACCGCCATGTCTACTCTTTTAACAACTGAAATATTTCAGGCTAGGAGGGACGCAGCTCTAGCCTCATCTAAACTGCTTCTTGATAATTCTTCATTTGAGTTAAGGAACGCTCCTATTAACTCAAAAACATTATTCGATGGCAGGATAAAAGAAATAGCCAAATCAAATTTTGAAGCTCAACAGCAAAGGTTTTTAGCTTCCATTCAATCACAATCTCGTTCTTTCAAGCCTCCTACTACGAGTAGAGCTTTCAAGACACCCAAACAAACAATGACCAGACCTAAACCTACGCAATCGTATAGGTCAAAAACTCAACCTCAATACTAAGAAGGAAAATATCAAGAGGACTGGTAACATTCGTCAGTTCTCCTCCTCTAAACCTGCCTCTTCCTCCACAAGATTATGAAGGCCAGCCCTTTCCACTGCCTGCACTTCCGTATTCGGACATCCCAGTGGGAGGACGATTGGCCCATTTTGTGGAAAAATGGGAGGAAATTACAGACAACAAATGGGTCCTCTCTAACGTACGACACGGATTCAAGATATCATTCAGCAAAATTCCTCCTTTGTCATCTGTTCCGATCAGAATAAGTCAATCCTCCTCCCCGTTAATCAGATAAGAGATCGAAAACCTCAACTAAAGGGCAATGGAAAGGGTACAGAATCCGGGAATTCCCGGCTTTTATTCCCGGATCTTCCTAGTTCCAAAAAAATTGGAAAGTTACGTTTGATCATAGACCTTTCTTTATTAAACCGATACATAAAGAAACAGTCTTTCAAAATGGAGACAGTCAAGTCGGTAAGACAAGCGATGAGACTCAACGACTGGGCCGTCTCCATAGACTTAACAGATGCATACCTACACGTTCCGATACATCATCAATCCCGGAAGTATCTTCGTTTCGCTCACGAATATCAGGTCTATCACTACACGGCCTTACCGTTCGGAATGTCTCTACGTCCGTTGATATTTTCGAAACTGATGGGCGTAATAGCAGCGTTTCTACACCAACGTGCCATATCAGTCTTCCCATACCTAGACGATTGGCTAATCAAAAATCTGATTCGCAACCGTTTGATTACTCAGACAAGATTTTGCATTCAAACTATTCAAAGTCTAGATTTTCTGCCCAATCTCAAGAAATCGGATCTCTTTCCTTCTCAGAAATTCACCTTTATAGGCATGGAATTTCTGACGCAACAAAATTTAGTCAGGGTTCCAACGGATCATGTACAGAACCTACTTCTGACAATCAAGAAATTTCTGTCATTCAAACATGTATCGGCACGAACTTTCCTTTCTCTTTTGGGCAAACTCAGTGCAGCAGCAGACTTAGTTCTCCTAGGCAGACTGCACTTACGTCCCCTTCAGATGTGCCTTTTGTCTGTCTGGAAACCTCATATTCTTCCTCTCGATCATCCAATTACGATAAACGGTATGATTCGATCTCACTTACAATGGTGGATAACCCCAATCGGTTCGAGACAGGGACTACTATCCATCCTCCAGATCCCAAATTTTTCCTTTATACGGATGCCAGTCATTTCGGATGGGGAGCTCATTTAGAGCCCGACGACACTATCCTTTCATGGTCGCTGGACAGAAGACCAATACCAGCTCCATATCAATATGTTAGAAATGATGGCCATATGTTTAGCACTGAAACAAGCCATAACATTTATTCACTATTCTTGCATCATGATATCCACAGACAACACAACGGTGGTCATATATCAACAAACAGGGCGGCACTCATTCCCTCAACCTCTGTGTAGAAGTTTGGAGAATTCTCAACTGGTGCCTGGAACACGACATCGTTATCAGAGTTCATCATATTCCAGGCAAATTTAACATTCTTGCACACCGCCTATCAAGATTAGACAAACCTATCAAGACAGATTATTCCAGATGCTCAATTTCCCAAATGTGGACCTGTTTGTGACACGATTCAATCACAAACTCCCATTATATGTCTCTCCAATACAAGGCAACAAAGCACTAGCCATAGATGTCCTGTCCATGGACTGGAATCATCTTCATGCATATGCTTTTCCTCCTTTTATTCTCATCCCTGCTGTTCTGGAAAAAATCCGACAACATCAGTGCAGAATAGTTCTGATAGCTCCGTTTTGGCCACAGCAACAGTGGTTCTCAGAACTTCTTCTTCTCTTAGTGTCAGCTCCGATTCGTCTGCCACTAATTCCAGGACTCTTGACTCAATCCAAAGGAAGATTTGTTCATCAAAACCTCCCACTTCTCGACCTTCACGCTTGGGAGTTATCAAACAATCAATCAGAGACAAAAACAATTTCGCAAAACGTTGCAGATTTTGTCTCTAGATCAAGAAGAACATCTACACAAAAAAGCACCGATGCAAAATGGACCATCTTCTCTAATTGGTGTTATACAAAAGAGGTTAATCCGATCTCGGCCCCTATTACAGTTATAGTCGATTTCTTAATCTTTTTCTTGGAAAAGAAATGCCAAATCAGTACTATTAAAGGATATAGAGCTATGATCTCTAACACTCTTAAATTTAAAACTGGTTATAGAATCGGATCTAATCCAGTCTTATCTGAACTAATCAGGTTATTGGAACTGCAACGACCAGTACAAAGATCTCTTACACCTAAATGGAACTTATCATGGGTTTTAGTATGTCTACAAAAAACACCTTTTGAACCTCTTGATAAGGCTTCTAAATTTCATGTTACAATTAAGACAGCCTTTCTCTTAGCCCTTGCCACTGCTAAAAGATGTAGCGAAATACATGCATAGGCGATGGATTCACAACACTTAAGATTCAACCAAACCGATGGTTCAGTCTCCTTAATGCTTAAAACTAGCTTCTTAGCGAAAAACCAACTTCTTTCTGTTAAACCAGGCCCTATTATTGTTCCTAGTCTTGCTCGAATATGTAAAAGGGAACATCTGGACAGACTTCTTTGTCCCGTTAGGTCTCTGAAGTTCTATCTTAAAATGACTAGTTCTTATCGCCAGAACAGAACTAGACTTTTTCTTCCCATTAAAGGCAATCAAGATATTTCTAAAGATCCTATCTCGAGATGGATATCTTACACTATTAAACTTGCCTATAGGAAACTCACTAAACGAGACATTTCTTTCCTTAAAATCAAAGCTCATGAAGTTAGAGCTCTTTCGTCTTCCTGGGTTTTCTTTGACAAAGTTCCTCTCAATGATATCCTTCAAGCAGCGGTTTGGAATCGATCATCAACCTTTGCTAGATTCTACCTCAGGGACATGTCTCAACAAGCAGAAAATCTACAAAGTTTGGGCCCCATTGTGGTGGCCCAAAAAGTGGTGGAGGGCCAACAGCATCCAGCTCTGGAAGCATAGACAACGTCAACAGCCTCCTACACCTGATACTACACTAGAAAGGTACTTAATATATACTAATTATGTTATATTATACCTTTTAACTGATATATCTTAACCCTGGATGATCTTTTATCCTTGGTTTAAAGGACATTTATTATTGCTTTATGCATTAATTAAGCCCTTTATTTGATATATCTAAGTTTGGGTTTCCTAAGTCTTAATTCAGAAGTTGGGACCTATTTATTAGGAGAAATCCTCCCTCCTATTCTGCGAATTCTAGCACATTATCTATAGGTTAATGTATTGTGCAGTTAAAATGAAGTTTTTTAAAAGTAAAACATATTTGAACTGGCAATACTTAACCTATAGATAAGTATTTATGGTCCCACCTCACCCTCGCTCTTATCTCCTAATTGTGTATTGTTTTACACATAAAAGAAACTGACACATGATCAGTTGAGCAGGAGGAATTACGTCACATACGTAACTGTTTAAAGGGGCCTTCTGAATTAAGACTATCACGACTGAAAGGTCGTTTTTCTGTGGAAGGGGTGAAAAACAGAATAGAATAGCACATTATCTATAGGTTAAGTATTGCTAATTAAAATATGTTTTACTTTTAAAAAACTTCATTTTCCTATTTGTCTTTTAATCTTTCCTACAGGACAGATAATGGTGTGTGAGATAGGATTTGCTAACACCGGTGTAATTTGCGGTGCAAGAAATTCTTATCCTTCCCAGTTATCCTACCCAGGGTAAGATAAAAATCGAGCTTTCTCACGTGTTTGATATGCACTAGTTGTAATGGACATCGCGTACGCTATCTTTAAGGATCACTGAACGTAATGACGTCATCAAACGCCACAGTAATGTCATCACACTATGGCGGACGTCAGCAGTCGGTCTACATTATAAAAAAGTCTACGTTCAGAAATGAAAGGTGTGCAAGAAAAACAATTTATCATAGGTGTGAGGGTTAGATAGAAAAGTCCGTCCCTTGCAATCACTGTCTAGCATCACTCGGCAAGTCTCATGATACCAGACAGTGATCCTCTGGACGGATTTTCTATCTACCCCTCGCATGCACCCATGATAGATTCTTATACTCATCACATCACATCACATCACATCGTATCCAGGCCGAATATAGGATTTGACCATATAAACACATTGTTTCTTAGGCCGCTTGATTGTCGTTTTCCCGTCGCTGAATTTATATTTACAGTACATATATGTTAAACACATAATCACAACATTTGATTTCACTTTTTGAAGGGTGTTTTTAATGTGTTTAAAATAGGGTTTAAAAAATTGTCCTTATACACTTTACAGTTCATGATCTTCAGTTTGTGAGACAATCTGGGCTGAACTTAATAGGCCCCCAAGCATCAGTGTGACTTGTAGATCAAAAACAGCTAAAATCCTTCTGATCGGAAATCCAAGGTGGCCACCATGGCCGCGATCTTGAAAATCTATTTTTCTCTACGTCTCCTGAACTGAAAGGCCAATTGACTCGAAACTTTGTAGGAAGCATCAGGGTGACTTGTAGATTAAAAAAAAAAATCTAAAATTTTTCCTATCAGAAATCCAAGATGGCCGCCCTGACCGCTATCTTGGAAATCTATTTTCTGCTTCTTCTCCTGAACCGAAAGGCCAACTGACTCGAAACTTGGTAGGAAGTATCTTGGTGACTTGTAGATCAATTTAGCTAAAGTTGTTCTGATCGGAAATCCAATAAGGCCACCATCTTGAAAGTCTATTTTGAACTTCTTCAGAACATAAAGGCCAATTGACTAGAAACTTGGTAGGAAGTATTAGGGTGACTTGTTGATAAAAAATAGCTAAATCATTCTGATCAGAAATCCAAGATGGTCCGCCTAGCAGCCATGCTGAAAATCTGTTTTGAACTTTTTTTTATCCTGAACCAAAAGGCCAATTGACTCGAAACTTCATTGGAAGTATCGAAGTTACTTGTAGATCACAAGTAGCTAAAATTCCGCTCGTTCTTAACACTTCCCATCAGCAGTAACTGATAAAATAATGCTAATAATCGAATAATGTCCTTTTATGTATGTGCTGGTAAAATTTTTATTTCGGATAGCCCTTTGGCCAATTTTTTTTGGAAAGAAACTGTCCTTTTGGTTTTCTGCTTGTAGTGTTTTGATTGCGGTGCCGTTGCTTTAAGTGCGTCCTTCTTTCCCTTTGGTGTCTTGGACGGAAGGTGTGAGGTAATTGTATCGATTCCAGATCATTGCCTTCATTTCTATTTAAAATCTTGACACAAAGAAAACTCCAAGACATATAATGTTATAATGATCTGTAAATTGAGACTTTTATATTCTGGAAGAATGTCCAAGTCCACTGAATGTTGTTGTTGCACACAAACATTTCAAATAGTTTATAATGCACTGTAATGCACACACAATGTCCAATATAATTAAACTTTTTCTGAATTTGTAACGGTACTATAGCCTCATGGAAGCGTGCATCCACCAAATAGAGGAAACGACATCGTCATCGTGTTTACTTAAACATCTTACTAATTTTCGCCTTAATAAAGCTGAAGATCTTTATCCGCGATATATCAGTGTCATTTAAGTTTGTAATATGGCACTTATAAAACAAGAGGGCCAAAATGAAGTTCCGAGTCAGTTGGCCTTTAAGTTCAAGAGAAGAAGCACAAAACAGATTTCCAAGATAGCGGCCAGGGTGGCCATCTTGGATTTCTGAGCGGAACGAAATTTTTTTACCTGCAAGTCATTCTGATGCTTATAGATATAAATTTTCAAGATCGCGGCCATCTTGGATTTCCAATCAGAATAATTTTAGCTTCTTGTGATCTACAAGTAACTTCGATACTTCCAATGAAGTTTCGAGTCAATTGGCCTTTTGGTTCAGGATGAAAAAAAAGTTCAAAACAGATTTTCAACATGGCTGCTAGGCGGACCATCTTGGATTTCTGATCAGAATGATTTAGCTATTTTTTATCAACAAGTCACCCTAATACTTCCTACCAAGTTTCTAGTCAATTGGCCTTTATGTTCTGAAGAAGTTCAAAATAGACTTTCAAGATGGTGGCCTTATTGGATTTCCGATCAGAACAACTTTAGCTAAATTGATCTACAAGTCACCAAGATACTTCCTACCAAGTTTCGAGTCAGTTGGCCTTTCGGTTCAGGAGAAGAAGCAGAAAATAGATTTCCAAGATAGCGGTCAGGGCGGCCATCTTGGATTTCTGATAGGAAAAATTTTAGCTATTTTTTTATCTACAAGTCACCCTGATGCTTCCTACAAAGTTTCGAGTCAATTGGCCTTTCAGTTCAGGAGACGTAGAGAAAAATAGATTTTCAAGATCGCGGCCATGGTGGCCACCTTGGATTTCCGATCAGAAGGATTTTAGCTGTTTTTGATCTACAAGTCACACTGATGATTGGAGGCCTATTAAGTTCAGCCCAGATTGTCTCACAAACTGAAGATCATGAACTGTAAAGTGTATAAGGACAATTTTTTAAACCCTATTTTAAACACATTAAAAACACCCTTCAAAAAGTGAAATCAAGTGTTGTGATTATGTGTTTAACATATATGTACTGTAAATATAAATTCAGCGACGGGAAAACGAAAATCAAGCGGCCTAAGAAACAATGTGTTTATATGGTCAAATCCTATATTCGGCCTGGATACGATGTGATGTGATGTGATGTGATGTGATGAGTATAAGAATCTATCATGGGTGCATGCGAGGGGTAGATAGAAAATCCGTCCAGAGGATCACTGTCTGGTATCATGAGACTTGCCGAGTGATGCTAGACAGTGATTGCAAGGGACGGACTTTTCTATCTAACCCTCACACCTATGATAAATTGTTTTTCTTGCACACCTTTCATTTCTGAACGTAGACTTTTTTATAATGTAGACCGACTGCTGACGTCCGCCATAGTGTGATGACATTACTGTGGCGTTTGATGACGTCATTACGTTCAGTGATCCTTAAAGATGGCGTAGGCGATATCCATTACAACTAGTGCATATCAAACACGTGAGAAAGCTCGATTTTTATCTTACCCTGGGTAGGATAACTGGGAAGGATAAGAATTTCTTGCACCGCAAATTACACCGGTGTTAGCAAATCCTATCTCACACACCATTATCTGTCCTGTAGGAAAGATTAAAAGACAGATAGGAAAATGAAGTTTTTTAAAAGTAAAACATATTTTAATTAGCAATACTTAACCTATAGATAATGTGCTATTCTATTCTGTTTTTCACCCCTTCCACAGAAAAACGACCTTTCAGTCGTGATAGTCTTAATTCAGAAGGTCCCTTTAAACAGTTACCTGTGTGACGTAATTCCTCCTGCTCAACTGATCATGTGTCAGTTTCTTTTATGTGTAAAACAATACACAATTAGGAGATAAGAGCGAGGGTGAGGTGGGACCATAAATACTTATCTATAGGTTAAGTATTGCCAGTTCAAATATGTTTTACTTTTAAAAAACTTCATTTTAACTGCACAATACATTAACCTATAGATAATGTGCTAGAATTTGCAGAATAGGAGGGAGGATTTCTCCTAATAAATAGGTCCCAACTTCTGAATTAAGACTTAGGAAACCCAAACTTAGATATATCAAATAAAGGGCTTAATTAATGCATAAAGCAATAATAAATGTCCTTTAAACCAAGGATAAAAGATCATCCAGGGTTAAGATATATCAGTTAAAAGGTATAATATAACATAATTAGTATATATTAAGTACCTTTCTAGTGTAGTATCAGGTGTAGGAGGCTGTTGACGTTGTCTATGCTTCCAGAGCTGGATGCTGTTGGCCCTCCACCACTTTTTGGGCCACCACAATGGGGCCCAAACTTTGTAGATTTTCTGCTTGTTGAGACATGTCCCTGAGGTAGAATCTAGCAAAGGTTGACGATCGATTCCAAACCGCTGCTTGAAGGATATCATTGAGAGGAACTTTGTCAAAGAAAACCCAGGAAGACGAAAGAGCTCTAACTTCATGAGCTTTGATTTTAAGGAAAGAAATGTCTCGTTTAGTGAGTTTCCTATAGGCAAGTTTAATAGTGTAAGATATCCATCTCGAGATAGGATCTTTAGAAATATCTTGATTGCCTTTAATGGGAAGAAAAAGTCTAGTTCTGTTCTGGCGATAAGAACTAGTCATTTTAAGATAGAACTTCAGAGACCTAACGGGACAAAGAAGTCTGTCCAGATGTTCCCTTTTACATATTCGAGCAAGACTAGGAACAATAATAGGGCCTGGTTTAACAGAAAGAAGTTGGTTTTTCGCTAAGAAGCCAGTTTTAAGCATTAAGGAGACTGAACCATCAGTTTGGTTGAATCTTAAGTGTTGTGAATCCATCGCCTATGCATGTATTTCGCTACATCTTTTAGCAGTGGCAAGGGCTAAGAGAAAGGCTGTCTTAATGGTAACGTGAAATTTAGAAGCCTTATCAAGAGGTTCAAAAGGTGTTTTTTGTAGACATACTAAAACCCATGATAAGTCCCATTTAGGTGTAAGAGATCTTTGTACTGGTCGTTGCAGTCCGAATAACCTGATTAGTTCAGATAAGACTGGATTAGATCCGATTCTATTACCAGTTTTAAATTTAAGAGTGTTAGAGATCATAGCTCTATATCCTTTAATAGTACTGATTTGGCATTTCTTTTCCAAGAAAAGAAAGATTAAGAAATCGGCTATAACTGTAATAGGGGCCGAGATCGGATTAACCTTTTTTTGTATGACACCAATTAGAGAAGATGGTCCATTTTGCATCGGTGCTTTTTTGTGTAGATGTTCTTCTTGATCTAGAGACAAAATCTGCAACGTTTTGCGAAATTGTTTTTGTCTCTGATTGATTGTTTGATAACTCCCAAGCGTGAAGGTCGAGAAGTGGGAGGTTATGATGAACAAATCTTCCTTTGGATTGAGTCAAGAGTCTTGGAATTAGTGGCAGACGAATCGGAGCTGACACTAAGTGAAGAAGAAGTTCTGAGAACCACTGTTGCTGTGGCCAGAACGGAGCTATCAGAACTATTCTGCACTGATGACACTAAGAGAAGAAGAAGTTCTGAGAACCACTGTTGCTGTGGCCAGAACGGAGCTATCAGAACTATTCTGCACTGATGTTGTCGAATTTTTTCCAGAACAGCAGGGATGAAAATAAAAGGAGGAAAAGCATATGCATGAAGATGATTCCAGTCCATGGACAGGGCATCTATGGTTAGTGCTTTGTTGCCTTGTATTGGAGAGACATATAATGGGAGTTTGTGATTGAATCGTGTCACAAACAGGTCCACATTTGGGAAATTGAGCATCTGGAATAATCTGTCTTGATAGGTTTGTCTAATCTTGATAGGCGGTGTGCAAGAATGTTAAATTTGCCTGGAATATGATGAACTCTGATAACGATGTCGTGTTCCAGGCACTAGTTGAGAATTCTCCAAACGTCTACACAGAGGTTAAGGGAATGAGTGCCGCCCTGTTTGTTGATATATGAGACCATCGTTGTGTTGTCTGTGGATATCATGATGCAAGAATAGTGAATAAATGTTATGGCTTGTTTCAGTGCTAAACGTATGGCCATCATTTCTAACATATTGATATGGAGCTGGTATTGGTCTTCTGTCCAGCGACCATGAAAGGATAGTGTCGTCGGGCTCTAAATGAGCTCCCCATCCGAAATGACTGGCATCCGTATAAAGGAAAAATTTGGGATCTGGAGGATGGATAGTAGTCCCTATCGCGAACCGATTGGGGTTATCCACCATTGTAAGTGAGATCGAATCATACCATTTATCGTAATTGGATGATCGAGAGGAAGAATATGAGGTTTCCAGACAGACAAAAGGCACATCTGAAGGGGACGTAAGTGCAGTCTGCCTAGGAGAACTAAGTCTGCTGCTGCACTGAGTTTGCCCAAAAGAGAAAGGAAAGTTCGTGCCGATACATGTTTGAATGACAGAAATTTCTTGATTGTCAGAAATAGGTTCTGTACATGATCCGTTGGAACCCTGACTAAATTTTGTTGCGTCAGAAATTCCATGCCTATAAAGGTGAATTTCTGAGAAGGAAAGAGATCCGATTTCTTGAGATTGGGCAGAAAATCTAGACTTTGAATAGTTTGAATGCAAAATCTTGTCTGAGTAATCAAACGGTTGCGAATCAGATTTTTGATTAGCCATTCGTCTAGGTATGGGAAGACTGATATGGCACGTTGGCGTAGAAACGCTGCTATTACGCCCACCAGTTTCGAAAATATCAACGGACGTAGAGACATTCCGAACGGTAAGGCCGTGAAGTGATAGACCTGATATTCGTGAGCGAAACGAAGATACTTCCGGGATTGATGATATATCGGAACGTGTAGGTATGCATCTGTTAAGTCTATGGAGACGGCCCAGTCGTTGAGTCTCATCGCTTGTCTTACCGACTTGACTGTCTCCATTTTGAAAGACTGTTTCTTTATGTATCGGTTTAATAAAGAAAGGTCTATGATCAAACGTAACTTTCCATTCTTTTTTGGAACTAGGAAGATCCGGGAATAAAAGCCGGGAATTCCCGGATTCTGTACCCTTTCCACTGCCCTTTTGTTGAGGTTTTCGATCTCTTATCTGATTAACGGGGAGGAGGATTGACTCATTCTGATCGGAACAGATGACAAAGGAGGAATTTTGCTGAATGATATCCTGAATCCGTGTCGTACGATAGAGAGGACCCATTTGTTGTCTGTAATTTCCTCCCATTTTTCCACAAAATGGGCCAATCGTCCTCCCACTGGGATGTCCGAATAAGGAAGTGCAGGCAGTGGAAAGGGCTGGCCTTCATAATCTTGTGGAGGAAGAGGCAGGTTTAGAGGAGGAGAACTGACGAATGTTACCAGTCCTCTTGATATTTTCCTTCTTAGTATTGAGGTTGAGTTTTTGACCTATACGATTGCGTAGGTTTAGGTTTGGTCATTGTTTGTTTGGCAGGATATTTAGTTGTCTTGAAAGCTCTACTCGTAGTAGGAGGCTTGAAAGAACGAGATTGTGATTGAATGGAAGCTAAAAACCTTTGCTGTTGAGCTTCAAAATTTGATTTGGCTATTTCTTTTATCCTGCCATCGAATAATGTTTTTGAGTTAATAGGAGCGTTCCTTAATTCAAATGAAGAATTATCAAGAAGCAGTTTAGATGAGGCTAGAGCTGCGTCCCTCCTAGCCTGAAATATTTCAGTTGTTAAAAGAGTAGACATGGCGGTAGCATGCTTAATCGATTTGGCTACGGCCTCCAAAAGTCTGGAAAGGGCCGCAACCGACATCGATTCCTGTTGTAGACAAAAGAAGGCAGCTGAAGAAAATAAGTCAGCATGGGAATTAATGGAAACTAATTTCCTAGCCTTCCTTTCCCATGTTTCCAAATTCTTCAGAGGAATGGAAGCTCTTCCTTTATTAGAGAGGTCTAGGAGAGACGCATCTGCTTCTAATTGTGGAATATTGTCAGTGGGCAAATATTGGTTTTGGCGCTTGTAAAATTTAGTCGGAGCAAGAGCCGAAACCAAGTTTTTGCGGGCATATCCAGTCTCGACAACATTTATCCGAATCAAGTCTATTCTGAATGTACTTTATGGTATTTTCAACCAATTTAGACTGGGGTAGAACAAGTAATGGACTTGAATGGGATTCCATTAAGTGTTCTATCCAAGAAAGAGGTTGAGATGGAGCTTGATCCTGCTGAGTTTTAGGACATAACTCAGCAGGAAGAAACCTGAAGACCTCATTTATAGCACGGTCAAAAGACCAGGTTTCAGTTTCAGTCTCCAAATCGGACTCTTTATTCGTTTGAGGAAGATTCGGATGAAATTCATCAATTTTGATTGGTTGAGTACTGACTGGGCTCCTCAGGTTGTATGGGAACAGGCGTTTGAACAACCTGGAGAGATTTTTTAGCCCTTTTATATCTACCGATGTCAATTTGAGATTGAGAAATATTACAGGAAGAAGAAGGCGTCATCGATCGTCTTCTTCTCTTTTTGTGTGAGTGTTAAGATCTCTTTGATTTCTTCTTTCGTCTTGAGGAATTCAAAGAGTCTGACCTAGATGTTGAAGAAGAGGAAAAAGACGATCGCTGTCTTCTTCTCTTTTTTGAATTTCTCTTCTTGACTGTTCCTTCCGTGAAGGTCTAGTCTGAGAAACATTAGTAGAATTAGGAGGATCAATCATCACACTTGGGTCTGACATCTGAGAGAAATCAGGCTCAAATGGGATGATTTGTCTGGAAGAAGTGGCTGGATTTGGGAACTCTGACATTTCAGAGTGTTCATATCCAGGAGCATGTACATCTGGTAGTCTACGGATACTACCGTGAGATACATGGCTGCTTACAGAAGGAGCATAATTTTGTAGAGGCACTTGACTGGTGAATAACCAGGAATAAATTGTTTGAAAGTCATATGCGAATGACTGATAACTAGTGCCTGGTTGAATGGTGCCTGGTTGACCAGTGACTGGATGACCGGTAACTGGTTGACTGGTGATTGGTTGACCAGTGACTGGATGGCCGGTGACTGGTTGACCGGTGATTGGTTGACCGGTGACTGGATGACCAGTGACTGGATGACTGGTGATGTTGCCCGGTGACTGGTTGACCGGTGACTGGCTGACTGGTGATTGGTTGACTGTTGACTGGTTGACCGGTGACTGGATGACCGGTGACTGGTGAATGGTGGGCTTAAAGCCCTGTCGGACTCAAGGTCCCCCGGGCTGCCACCTTGATGGGTCCTGCCCCGAGCAGTATAGCTAAGTGGGGCGGTGCTCCCATCAAGTCTGACTGGGATTTTTTAGTCTTCTTAGATTTCTTCTGTCTTCTTTTCTGTGTCATGACGGACTTCCGAGTGGCATGTAGTCGTCTCTTCTCGGCGAGATTCCACACTTTATTAGTCCAAATACTGCAAATAGAACAAGGAGAAATACGTAGACAAGCAGTACAAGATAAACAAGAAGGGAGATTATCCCATTTTGCTTTCAAATGACCACAGTTGCCGCGAGCGAAATGCATCGAATGACGCGGAAACTAAAGACACAGAAAATAAACGCTAAGAAAGCAAGAAATCGAAAATCGGTAATTTGAAAAGAATTACATGTTTAGTAGAAGCAGTGAATATAGAACAAGAGAAAAGCAAGGATGGAAAAATTTAACTGTGTAAAAAAGAAATAAATACGAATTTCTTTCACAGGTAAATAATCCTTGAACTTATTCACTATCCACAGAAAAGAAACTGACACGTGATCAATTGAGCGGGAGGAATTACGTCACACAGGTAACTGTTTAAAGGGACTTTCTGAATTAAGACTTTATCACGACTGAAAGGTCGTTTTTTCTGTGGAGGGGTGAAAAACAGAAAAGAATAGCACATTATCTATAGGTTAATGTATTGTGCAGTTAAAATCCGTCCCTCGAGATCACGTTCTTTGTCTGGCATCACTCGGCAGGCCTCATGACAGTTACCTTCGGGACGGATTTTCCTATCTACCCCTCACACCCATGATAGATTCTTATATTCTTGCATACCTTTCATTTATGAAAGTGGGTTTTTGGTAATACAGTCACTTTGATTGCAGACGTCGGCTATATTGTGAGGACAATATTGTAAAGTTTAGTGATTTCATAAGGTTCAGTGACGTCAACCTAAACGTGACATCAACCTAAACGTGACGTTTAGTGACGTCATTACGTTCACAGATGTCAACATTAACGATGGCATACCGTGACGTCCTATACAACCAGTGTATATCAAACACTTGAAAATTATTGACATATCTTTCCCAAGGGACGGAAAAGAGAATGTGAGATAAGATTTGCTAGCACAGGTATAATTTGTGGAAATCCTTTTCCGTTATGCAAGAATAAACAAACTACGACAGACAGTACAGACGTTACAAACCAACAAAAGGCAAAGCGACAAGCTCCTACCCAATGCACACATCTCCCTGCCGAGCATTCCCATGCCCCTTCAACACACAGTCATATCAACTAGGCGAGCCAGACAGAACCCATCGAACACAAGAAAGCCCTGCAGCGAGCAACCACCAGGCCCAGGCCCAACAAAGAAAGAACGACACCAGAACCACTGACCCAGACCGGCCAGCAGCCAAAAAATGTAAAACAAATCAAATCAATGAAACAAGGGTGAGGGCTCGTGAAGGCTCCAAGCAAACATTTCATACCCTGAAAACCATTGTAGACTGAATGAATATTTTAATCACATACCTAAAGTTAAAATTCGATTCTTCCAATATATTGTGAAAATTTGAGCAGACGACATTTTGAAGTATGTTCTTATTTTCCAAGAAAATACGAAGCTTTGGTATTTCATGCAAACTGTCTCCTTCGGAAACGTTTGGCATTTCATGCAAATTATCATGCAGCTGACATTTCATCCAAAGTGTTTCCTACGGAAAGTTTGTATGAAATGCCTTAGTCTATTTTCTGGGAAAAAATAAGAAAATATCATGAGTCTGTCGTCTGCTTTATCAGCCCAGAGAGCGATAAAGATTAAAACCAGGGCCCAGTTGTTCAAGGCGTCGTTAGCTTAACGAACTCGTTAAGGGTCATTTCGTTAACTGTTTTAGCGGATTCAATATACAATATTCTGATATTTTTAGCTGAAAAAAATGTGAGTCGCTTTTGCACTGCAAAAGCTACTCACATTTTTTCAGCAAAAAAATTCAGCATATTTGCGTATCGCTTGATGTAAATTTTAACAAATCGTTAACTAACGACGTCGTTAGCTTTGAACAACTGGGCCCAGGTGTTTGGTTGACGCTGTTCTGTATGACTTTTATCTGCTGAATTTGAATATCAACTGATGACACTTTGAAATATTTTTCCAAGAAAGTAGGGCTTGACATTTCATGCAAACAGTCTCATATAGTCTAATTTGCATACAATATCAAACCAAACTTTCTCCGAAAAATAAGTACAAGAATTCCGCGGAAGGCGTCATCGCACCTGCTGGAGGAAAAGTCAGAGGAGCCACAATCAGAACGTGGTTATTAAATAAGTTTATTTCATTCTTAGCAGTGCTTAGTTGGAAAACTGGTTTGAAAAAATGTAGACAAAGTGCCTAGTATTCCAGGCCAGTGCCATTCCCTCTAACGACTATATCTTCAGCACTGACTTTTCGTATTATACAGCGCAATGATAATGGAACGTCGACGTAAAATGTGTAAAAGTCACTGGCGCGTGAATTATAGGTCAAGGTCACGGGTCAAGGTATCTGCTAATTCAGTACATCAAGGAGAAGCACTATGCAAGGTATGGTGGTTGTAGGCCATATAGTTGAGGAGTTATCAACGTAAAATGTGTCAAATATAGGTCAAGGTCACCGGGTCAAGGTACCTGCCAAGCCAGTGCAATGAGGTGAAGCACTATGCAAGGTTTAGTGGTTGGAGGTCTTATATTTGAGGAGATACCAAACATCAACGTAAAATGTGACAAAGTCACTGAAGTGCAAAATATAGGTCAAGGTCATCAGGTGAAGGTACCTGCCGAGTCAGTACATCGAGAAGAAGTACTATATAAGGTTTGGTGGTTGAAGGCCTTACAGTTGAGGACATATGGAAGGGCGACGTAAAAGGTGTAAAAGTCAATGGAGCACGAAATATAGGTCAAGGTCACCCAGTCAAGGTACCTGCGGTGTCCGTACATTGAGGAGAAGCACTATGCAATGTTTGATGGTTGTAGGCCTTATAGTTGAGGAGATATTGAACGTCGACGTAAAATGTGTAAAAGGCACTGGAGCGCATAATATAGGTCAAGGTCACCAGGTCAAGATACCTGCCGAGTCAGTACATCTAGGAGAAGCACTATGCAAGGTTTGGTGGCTAGAGGTCTTACACTTGAAGAGATCTGGAACGTTGACATAAATTATGTCAAAGTCACTGCAGCCAAAATATAGGTCAAGGTCACCAGGTCAAGGTATCTGCCCAGTCAGTACATTGAGAAGAAGCATTTTGCAAGGTTTGATGGTTGTAGGCCTTATAGTTGAGGAGATATCGAACGTCAACGCAAAATGTGTCAAAGTCACTGGAGCGCAAAATATAGGTCAAGGTCACCGGGTCAAGATACCTGCAGAGTCAGTACATCTAAGAGAAGCACTATACAAGGTTTGGTAGTTGTACGTCTTATATACTGAAAGGAAAAAGAAACGCAGGGTAAATTTTATTCCTAAATTTCATTTAAGTTTGAAAAAGTTTGTTTAATATTTTACTATGATTACAAAACGGTACATGTATGGAACAAAAGTTCCAAATTTCATTGGTTTGTGATCAACAAGTCTCGAGTTATTGAAGTTCATTGGTAGCTACCCCTCAAATCTTGAAATCAAAATCAAACTGAAAATCAATATCGGGTGTGCCCCCTCTTGCTGCCGTTGCTGCCCTAATTCTCCTTTGGATAGAGTTAACCAAAGCATTGACAGTTCGCATCGGGATGTTATTCCATTCATCGATCAACACATTCCTTAGTTGTGCGAGAGTTGCGGAGGGATTTCGGCGCTTCCTAACTCTTCTGTCCAGCTCATCCCACATGTGCTCTATTGGGGTCAAATCTGGACCATCTGCGCCATCTGTCGACCATCTGCGCGATAGAGAGTGAACCTAGACTCGTCTGTAAAAAGAATTCGTCTCCACTGCCTCATCGGAAATAGCCTGGGCGCATGCGCCGTCAACCACGCCATACGACGCAACCTACGTGCCTGGGTCAGAGGCAGACCAACGTATGGACGACAAGCTCGAAGACCAATCTCACGCAATCGACTTCCAACAGTCTTCGGAGAAATTTGTCGATTATGCGTCCCTACTGTATTAACGGCAGTTTCGGTAGCAGTGAGATGACGATTTCGCAAATGTGCCAGACGGATTGTCCTGTCTTGACGTCGCGATGTCACGCGTGGACGCATGTAACCCCAAAATGATTGGCAACTTGCTGTTGCCTCTGACCCTGCATCAGCAACGCAATTGCCCTACCCCTCTGAATATCAGTCAATCGTACCATGATTGAAAAAAAGTTCAAAGTAGCGTAAAAATGAAAGGAAAAATCGGTAAAAGAATCGAAGAGCGTTGTGTATCGTTGAAGTGTACCAAATGGTGTGAGGAAATCTTGTGCTGAAGGTTTAAACATGCTTGTTTTGCACGAAAGTTTGGCTTTCCGTATTGTCCGTGCAATGCACTGTGTAGTGCACGGTTGAATGATTTCACACACTGGGTAGATAGCACATCGACCAAAGACTCGTATACCCGCGGTTCACATTCACAGGACAATCTGTAAAAGTGTATGGCTATAGTAAACACCCTAAAAAATGATTAAAACAAGAAGGAAAAAACTCTACCCTGCGTTTCTTTTTCCTTTCAGTATATTTGAGAAGATCTGGAACGTCAACGTAAATTGTGTCAAAGTCAATGGAGCGCAAAATATAGGTCAAGGTCACTGGGTCAATGTACCTGCCAAGTCAGGAGGTCAGGGAGATGTGTCATGCAAGGTATGATGGTTGTTGTAGAATTGTAGTTGATTAGAATAATAACTTTGACGTAAATGTCAAACTTCGACATAACAGAACTGTTAACAGACGGACAGTCGGACGGACGAACGGACAGACGAATGGAAAAGCGGGCACCTATGTCACAAAGTCAGGAGGTCAGGGAGATGTTTCATGCAAGGTTTGACGGTTGTTTAGTCTTGTAGTTAATTAGAATACTAACTTTGACATAATATATGTCGAACTTCGACATAAATGTTGACAGACGGACGGACAAACGGACAGACGAACGGAAAAGCGGACACCTATGTCGCAAAGTCAGGAGGTCAGGGAGATGTTTCATGCAAGGTTTGATGGTTGTTTAGTCTTGTAGTTGATTAGAATACTAACTTTGACATAAATGTCGAAAGTCGACATAAATGTTGACAGACGGACGGACGGAAAATCTGACGCCTATATCGCACCCTGCTACAAGCAGGTGCGATAAAAATATCAATTTGTCGACTGCTGCATTAGCCTATAGTAACTTTCTAGGAAAATAAGCAACTATTTCAAAAAGTCGTCTGAGGATATTTAAATTCAGCACTTAAAAGAAGTTTGTTCAAATTGTGTCATCATTACGAAAACATGCCTATTCAAATATATAGAAAATTTCACCTCCGAAAACTGAACTTTTTCAGATAAAAAAGTCTGATATTTTTCATATTTCTGCTTAATACATAGATAGTGAATACTCGTTAGAACCGCCTCGGCGAGGTGGTTCTAACGAGTACACACAATCTATGTTTTTGAGCAGAAATAAGAAAAATAATGTATACCCCTGTAAACCCCAGTTTTACTATATAAAAGTGGTGTTTAAGGGGGTCAAAATTATATAGGCATGTTTTCGTGATGTTTAGTAACATTAAGTCCAATGACTGTAATGCCAATAAATTTCGATTACAACAACAAAGAAGATTCGTTTAGGACAGGTAATAAACCTCGTTTAGAGGACAGCTGATAACTCATTTAGAGGACATCTTTAGTTAAGAACTAAACAAAATTTATTTTCCGATTCATTTCATTTAATACATCCGTCTGTTAACTACCTATGTGGTGTCAAACAAAGCATTATCACTGACAAGGACAACACAGACCCAGACCTGTACAATCCGGTCAGTATTGTTATAGACAGTATTCCCTTCTGAAAATCTACTCAGAAAACTTACCTATAAACATGTTTCAGTGCGATTCACAACTGTAGCAGAATATATTCTTATTGTTTTTATATTGTTTCTGAGAGAATACAATGCTTGATATTTCATGTGAATCGATATAAACTGTAAAATCTTATTTTTTTTGACAAATAAAATAAAATAATAAAAAAAAAAAAAACAAAAAAAAAAAAACAACAAAAAAACACAGAATGTCGTCTGCTGCTACGGTGACTGTCAGTTTAAGGGTCAAATTTCATTTGCTGGTAAATATCTGTTTTTCAATCTGAGAGAGAATATAGTTGATATAGTTACCAACAAGGCTCCAGAAAAAGGTCGCCTTTTACTTCAACTCAAAAATACTGATTTTTTTCTTATTTCTCTACAAAACATATATTGTGAGTACTCATCAGAAGCGCCTCTCTGAGGCCCTTCTGATGTGTACCCACAATATATATTTTAACTAAGAAATAAGAAAAAATCTGGATACTCGTCTTATCTATAGCTCTGTATAACAAAGATCACATAATGCATCATGAAATCATGAAATCATGCCTATATAATTTTAACCCCCTTAAACCCAACTTTTATATAGTAAAACTGGGGTTTACAGGCGTATAACATTATTTTTTCTTATTTTTCCTCAAAAACCTAGATTGTGGGTACTCGTCAGAACCGCCTCGCTGAGCGGTTCTAATGAATACCCACAATTTATGTTTTGAGCAGAAATGTCAAAAACATCAGAGTTTTTTAATCTGAAAATTTTCAGTTTTTGGAGGTGAAATTTTCTATATATTTGAATAGGCGTGTTTTCGTAATGACAAAACGCCAAATGGCACATGAGCTGCATCAGGAGAGGAAGTCTTTAGGGTTTGGAGTAGATCAATCACCCAAATCAGTCTTACATGTACAGAGTCTATCAGAGCATTTGCTGTTGAAAAAACTGTTCTAATAAGTCAATGGTTCAGTAAATTAACAGCAAATGTCCAGATTGACATTGTGGCTGCACACCTTTGTTGTCCGCACACCCCAAAGGCTCTTGCAAATAGAGAAGATTCAGGGCGCTTGTGCACTCTGTACAAGGTATACGCTGTCAATCAGTACACTGCACAGCACTCATCAAGTATGTAAATGAACAGTAAGAACCTGATAAGATAGATGGCACAATAAGGGGTCTGGATACACTTTGGTAAATTTTTGGATTTCCGTTTCATTACGAAAACATGCCTATTCAAATATATTGAAAATTTTACCACCAAAAAAAAAAAAAAAATCAGAAAAAAAAAATCTGATATTTTTCATATTCCTGCTCAAAACATAGATTATGGTTACTCGTTAGAAACCCCTCAACGAGGCGGTTATAATGATTACCCACAATCTATGTATTTTTTAGCAAAATAAGAAAACTAACGTATACCCCTGTAAGCCCCAGTTTTACTACATAAAGTGGAGTTTAAGGGGGTCAAAATTATATAGGCGTGTTTTGGTGATGTGCTTTCTTGGACGCATTGTTCATTCTAAAAAGAGGTCTATTCTAAAAGGTAAGAATTGGCTCCCCAAATTCTTTCCTTTCAGAGCAGATCTCCTTTCAGAAAGAAGGCAAAACAATTTTGATCCAAACTCGAGGAGAAAACATGGCAGCATTCGGAGATGAGTTGTAAACATTTTGTTTGTTTGTTTGCAACGTATCAAAGAATGCCTTACAAGCATGAATGTACATGTAATCACGGTTTTCATTGAACATCTTCTATACCGTATTAACCCTAAGTATTCAGAACATCTTAACCCATTCCCAGAATTGTCCTAAAATTTGGATTACTCGAAACATGGTCACAAAATGATATCAAAGTTTATCAGACATGGACCTAAATGCTTGGGTTGACGAAAAATGACAAAGTCATTAGACCGTAAAATACAGGTAAGGCTTATCAAACGATACTGCAATGGTTTAGTCCCTGATAGGGTGAAAGTGATGGTTGATGTAAAAACTGTTTGTTTGTGTTGAGGTTTTACGGCCCAGTCAACCATATGGGGTCATGTCGAGCACGGTCAGTTTACCTAACCACACTTTTACCAGGCAGGCTTAGTCCTCCAAGCGGTTAACCAATATTGTGCACATTCTTTCGTCAAAACTGGCAACTGCCCTTCTTGAATCAGCGGAAGGGAGAGAATGACCGAAGAAAGTATTTCATGCTCAATCTCCATGAAAGAATGTTGTCGACCCAGTGGGGGCTGAACCAGCAGCCTCCTTATCTTGTTGGACGCGCATCCAACTGAGCCACCGAGGCCGGCTGATGTAAAAATATTCAAGTCATTCGACAGAGAAATATAGGGCAGGGTCATAAAATGGAATTACAATGTTTGATGCCACGTTTAGAATAAAGCTATTTCATGATACATATTAGATGATTGCATGTTTTTCAATTAATCAGAAATGGACCTAAACCCTACTGTTGAAGTTAAAAATGGCTTAGTCGTTGACTATGAAAAGTACGTAGGTCAAGGTCATAAAAAATGATATCACATTGTTTGAGTCTATGTTTGGGAGAAAGTGTATGTCAGGTAAGGTGACTGTAGACCTGAGTAATATGCACGTCAGGGTTTCATGCAAATGTTGACGGACAGATGAACGGAAAACCGGGCACCTATATTGGTATGTACCTACTAACTTCAGCAGGTGCGGCAAAATCAGACACAATATCAGCAAATACGCTATTTTGGACTGCCTGTTTCATTACGAAAACACGCCTATTCAAACATAGAAAATTTCACCTCCAAAAACTGAAAGCTTTCAGATAAAAAATCTCGTATTTTTTATATTTCTGCTCAAAACATAGATTGTGTGTACTCCTTAGAACTGCCTCGGTGAGCACACTGCTCGAGTGCGGGAACGGCGTGCATGCTCAGATGCTGTTAAAGAACTGAGTTGGGACGTCAGCCAGGACAGGCGATTCCATAAAAACAAAAGTTCCAAAATCTTTATGGCAATCACAACAATAGAATCCGAGTAAGAATCCGAGTTAGGCGGTGCCAATAGACATCTATAGATATCTAAGGTCTGTTGGTAACGTCTCCGGCTTGGCCTCCTTTCAGGTGTGGGAGGCAGGGTCAGGCCATTGTAGTGAATCAAGCAAGAACCTGTAGAAACAGAGTGAGAACACACAATGTAAACACTCTGAGAGGAAGAGTTTGTGAGGTAGTGGAAACACTATCCAGCAGAAAGTGGATGTCTGCTGTATTCTGGAGACCAGATACCGTGGTGGCAACTGACGCACAATCAAGGGAAAAGACACTAGGCACAAGCTCTACTGGTCCAGAAAGGACAAAGGCACTGCTGGCGATTGCTGGTATATGAGTGTTTGTGGCAGTAGACTGGATAGAGAAAGTTTTTAGGTGCAGAGAGTCTCTGACAGAATCATCTTAGTGAAGCTTATAGTTGGCCAGCGTGTGGTTACCTTTCTGTCTGTATATGCCCCACAGAGTGGTCTAAATGATGAGGTTAATTACCTATTATTTTATCATCTGTGTGCTGTGACTGCCAGGATCCCAGGATCCCAATTTCTGATTCCATATGGAGATTGGAATGGCCGTGTAGGCCGTGCAGGTACTGGATACAGTGAAGTGTATGGTGGGATGGGGTATGGCAGGCCAGCAACCAGACCTAGAGTATGCCCTAGCATTCAATCTGCTTCTTTGGAAATGTGACAGCCATCTCATCATGCACGTTGGCAAATGTAACCATGCAGGTTTCAAGAAACGTGAGAACCGTCTAATCACGTACAAGCTGGGAAACGTAATCATGCAGATAGACTTCATCCTTTTCCGTACGACAATGCTCAAACTGGTCACAGATGTAAAAGTGATCCCTGGTGAGGAAGGAGCCCTGCAACATCAGCTTCTTGTATGCGATATGAAGATTGATGTGTCACCAAAATCCAAGCGACAGTTCATCCCCCGCCTTAAAATTTTGAATGTTAAAGACTCTCAGACGAGCAATCATTTTCAGGAGGTCTTCAATCTGCACATGAATGCATTTGCAGGTGAAACTGATGCTGCTACGGAGGATATCTAGAACAACATCACGACTGGCATGCTCAAGACAAGCGAAAAGGTGTATGGCTCAACTCCGAAGTTGAGTGTCGTCTCACTTGCATGCGACATGCCTACTTGTCCTCCTCTTCATTTCTACCAAATACTATCAAAACATGTCTAAGGGTATCAACGTTATGCAACCTACAAGGATGTATCTATTGATTTCTGCTTCAGATGAGATAGCAACATAACAAAGAGAGTTGTCTCTCTTGCACGTGATACGCCTACAGGTCCTCCTCTTCATCCCCACCAAACATTATCAGATTACCTCAAACAGTATTGGGGTTATGGCATGCACTAGATTGTGGCTACTAGGGGAGAAAAAAACATAATGAAGATAGTGAGAGTTGTCTCTCTTGCACACGACACACCTACTGGTTCTTCATTTCATTCCTACCAAATATTATCAAAATATGTCTAAGTGTATCAAAGTTATAGAGCGCACAAAGATGCATCTACAGACAGATGGGTGGACGAATGGACGCCATGTTGACGGCTATATCCCCGAAACCTATCAGTCGGGGGATAAAAAGTGACAAAAATGATGTAACAATTATATCCAAATTCCACTTGCACATCCTCCTACCATGAAGAAAACATGCAACATTTTAAAATGATTGGTTAAAAACTGTAAGAGGAGTTTCTCTCACAAGACATCCAGGGCAAATGTTGACGGATGGATGAATATTCGGATGGACGAACAGACAGATACTTGCACGCCTACCATGCTAAAGCAGGTGCGACAACAATATTTGGAAGTTCTGAAGGCACAACACTACCAGAAATGAAGACTCCCACAGACTGTGTTAACTCGCAAAAATATTTGGAAGTTTTTCAAAAGGGAAAATATACTAGAAATGAAGCCCGACACAGACTCTGTATTCATTTGCAACAACATTTGGAAGTTCTTTCTAAGGGAGAACAGTACCACAAATGAAGCCTGGCACAGACGTCAAGTTCAGTCGTAACAATGTTAGAAATGAAACCCGACACAGATTCTGTGTTCATTTGTAATAAATATTTGGCAGTAATTCAGAAGGGACAACGATACTCAGAAATGAAGCCTGACACAGATTCTCTGCTCATTTGCAACAATTTTGGTAGTTCTTCAAGAGACACAATGCTACTAGAAATAATGCCTGGAAATGAAGCCTGACACAGACTCTGTGCATTTGCAATATATGTTTGGCAGTAAAGTTGAAGGAACCACGACACTAGGAAATGAAGCCTGGCACAGACTGTGCATTTGTAATATATTTTTGGCAGTAAAGTTGAAGGAACCACGACACTAGGAAATGAAGCCCGACACAGACTCTATGCATTTGTAATATATTTTTGGCAGTAAAGTTGAAGGAACCACGACACTAGGAAATGAAGCCTGACATAGACTCTATGCAATTGTAATATATTTTTGGCAGTATAGTTGAAGGAACCACGACACTAGGAAATGAAGCCTGAAACAGATTCTATGCATTTGTAATATAGCCCGACACAGACTCTATGCATTTGTAATATATTTTTGGCGGTAACGTTGAAGGAACCACGAAACTAAGAAATGAAGCCTGACACAGACTGTGCATTTGTAATATAGCCCGACACAGACTCTATGCATTTGTAATATATTTTTGGCAGTAAAGTTGAAGGAACCACAACACTAGGAAATGAAGCCTCCCACAGACTGTGCATTTGTAATATATTTTTGGCAGTAAAATTGAAGGAACCACGACACTAAGAAATGAAGCCTGACACAGACTCTATGCATTTGTAATTTATCTTTGGCAGAACAGTAGAAGGGACAACGACACTAGGAAATGAAGCCTGCCACAGACTGTGGATTTGTAATATATTTTTGGCAGTAGAATTGAAGGAACCACGACACTAGGATATGAAGCCTAACACATACTCTGTGTATTTGTAATATATTTTGGCAGTAAAGTTGAAGGAACCACGACGCTGAGAAATAAAGCTGACACAGACTGCATTTGTAATATATTTTTGGCAGTAGAATTGAAGGAACCACCACACTAGGAAATGAAGCCTAACACACACTCTGTTTATTTGTAATATATTTTGGCAGTTAAGTTGAAGGAACCACGACACTAGGAAATGAAGCCTGACACAGGCTCTATGCATTTGTAATATATTTTTGGCAGAACAGTAGAAGGAACAATGACACTAGGAAATGAAGCCTGACACAGACTGTGCATTTGTTATATATGTTTGGCAGTACAGTAGAAGGGACAACGACACTAGGAAATGAAGCCTGACACAGACTGCATTTGTAATATATGTTTGGCAGTTAAGTAGAAGGGACAACGACACTAGGAAATGAAGCCGGACACACTCTGTGCATTTGTAATATATGTTAGACAGTAATTCAGAAGTGACAAGGACATTCAGAAATGAAGTCTGACGCAGACTGTGTGCATTTGTAATATATGTCTGGGAGTACTTCAGAAGGGACAACGATACTCAGAAATGAAGCCTGACACAGATTCTGTGTCCATTTGCAACAATTTTGGTAGTTCTTCAAAAGGGACAATGCTATTAGAACTAAAAGCTGACACAGACCCTAAGTTCATTCGCAACCATATCTTAAGTTCTTCCAAAGGCACAGCAATACCAGAAACGAAGCCTGACACAGCCTCTCTGTTCATTCACAACAATATTTGGAAGTTCTTCTGAAGGCACAACACTACCAGAAATGAAGCCTGTCGCAGACTCTTTTCCGAAGGGAAAACAGTACTAGAAATGAGGCCTACCACAGATTCTGCACCCAGGGAAACCCGATATCCGGATATAGGAGGTTGCGAGATTTCGGAGGTAAACAAATGAAGTCATCCAGCGACAGTGTATGTACTTATCCTCTTTTAATGATCAAAAAGTGCTTCTAGAGGATAAGCAACGTAACCTATATTTTCTCAGTTGAATAGTTTAATATATGAAAATGGCATTTCAAGATAAAGTATCCTCCTATTTATTCAAAATCACGTTTGAAAAGGAAATTTCATTGTTTTTCACCCAAATTCCATTTTCAATTGTTTATAGCTTTTATCCTGTAAAGCTTTTTCATTGAGTATGTATGTCTGTATAATCTAGAACCTTTCTATAAATTATACAAGAAATAGCAGATGTGAATAAATTACTAAAGTGGCAGATTTTTTAGATTTCTTTAAGGTTGTTGTCATACTTATTGGTAACAGGATGTCGGAGGTATGATGCAGGGATGTCGGAGGACAGATTTATATTGGTTATCTGGATATCGGAGGAAAGGAAATTTTGTCTTCTTCTTAAAACGGCTACATCTTTTCTGAAATATTGAAACGTGATCTTGGCTGGTTTAATATGTTGAAGACGATTACCTGAATCGTCAGGGGTGGCATGTAGCAAGCGAACAAAGCGTTTATGCTGACTGGCAAAGAATAAATAAAATAATGTGCCACAAACTTATCAAGATAAAACATCAAGATAACCAGCCTTCGTGATGAAAACCCCGGTAACAAACACGACTTCACATAGAAAAAGTGGGGATTGCAGGGCTATTAATAATATTTTTTTTTCTTGTTTCTGCTCTAAAATAGGTATTGAGGTACTCTTAAGAACCACATCGTTTCTGCTCTAAAACATAGGCTGCGGGTTATTGTTAGAACCGCCTCAATGAAAAAAGAATAATAATACAAAATTAACAGTTTTCTTTCTGTAAAGTTTTTGTATTTTTAAGACATGAAAATTTCATTCTGCGTGTTTTCATATTTGTTCATCACAACGTTTTGTGCCTTTGGTGAGTTTCCAGGCCTAAAAACAGACTTTTGAAATAGAAGGGGCGGGTGTGTGAATTCTTGGCTATTCTTATAGGGGACACAGATGCCAATAAAATGCCGATGGGGATGCAAAATTAAGGAATGTAAAGTGATTTTATGGCCAAACCTGCATGATTTTTCAAATAATTGGCCCGAAAGGGGTACAGGTCTCGTTTCATCGTTTGGTCGCTCAGGCACCCCATGGATTTTTCACTTACATTTAATTTAGGCTTAAAAACCCAGGCCCGTGGGTTTTGAAATGGGGATGGTGTGACCATACGGAGGCGTGCAAATGCTCAGAAAATGTCGATTTAGAGGCGAAAATTAGGGGTGTAACCTGTGTTTTCGATTAAATGCTTAATTTTTTAAACAATCTGTCCACAATGGGGGCTACGTTCGCCAACTCGGCCCCCTCCCCCCCCCCCCCATCTGCTTGACTTTGAATAAATTTGTCCACCCCTATCCCCAACCACCACACACATACACACACACACGCACGCATGCACGCGCGCGCACAGCGCGTATGGAAGAACACGTTACAAAATCTGCAATGTTTTCTATTGATAGCAAATGAAAATGACAAAGGTCTCCTCGATGCAACTCAAAACAACTCATATAATTATTATATCACTCTAGCAAATTTATGCGGTGAAGACCCCTTGCAAATCTCACTTATATTAGGAAAATGGGATTACAGGGGAATGTGTAATTTTTCTGGCTGCTGCTTAAAAACCTAGATAAGCGGTCTGTTCGTAAAGATTTGTAGACAACAGAGGAGCTGAAAGCCCGTATGGTATAGACTGGGACTCAGAGGTATGCTTCCTAACAGATTGTAAACATTTTTAAAGAGCTCATCGTGTGATTATTATTATTATTATTTATTGTTGTTGTTGTTGCTAAATTCTAAATTAAGTGACCCACCTAACACAGGTAATGGTCAAATATGAACGACTCATTATAAGAAAATAGATAGATTCTTGTAATTAGGTATACAAATGTCAGCCCGATGGACGAATAAGCACCTGTTGTTAACTTTATTATAGAGTTTTTGTACTGATATTGGTGAATATTGTGCCGAGTTGGGATAGTGCTATAAATAATTGATATATCATAGATTTACAGTGGTAACGTTACGTTTATTATTTCTGATCTGATGGCACTCGTTGGCACCACATCGGCGCTGCGGTTCTTATGAGTTTCCAAAATCAACATTTCAATCGAAACTTAGGTAGGAAAATATCACGTTTCACATACAGAACGTCATTTTTGCAGTGAAAAGCTGTTTTATTGCATATAAATTCTTAAACGTAATGGCATTGGTTCTAGTAATATTATTACATTAAATACTCCTTCAAACCAATCAAACCCTATTAAAATTGCTACAAAAAGAGACACTAGTATTTGCACACAGGCTTAGCACCTTATTGTGCGATTAGGGTTTTAATTTATATTGCTTTTTTTAGACAGAGCTCACTACGTCAATTTCAGTGCCTCCAAAATCCAGCCACAGTCCCTCCGAGATCCACAGCATAATGTGTCAATGTACCTCCGAATATTCCGTTATCCAAAATTTCGCAAGGACTTGCTTTAAATTTCATCCGGAGGCGTTATTTTTTTGTTGATAAACTGAAACAACTATGAAGACAGTCTAAGAAAAGATAAGTCCATCCTTGGGCAATAATAAACCAACATGTCATTTACCATGATCAGGCTGGTAGCCGTCGAAAAGGCAAAAAATGAGATGAAAAATAAATCATCTTGGTTCAAATGCCGTTTTCACCACCACAAAGTAGCTGAGAAAGGAAATATTTGTTTTAACATATTCATTATTATGTCTCTAGAACGAGCAACTCAGCTTTTTTATCGACTGATTAAGATATAAGCTATCAAAAATGGACAAGTACATACCCTGTCGCTGGATGACGTCATTTGTTTACCTCCGAAATCTCGCAACCTCCGAAATCTCGCAACCTCCGAGATCCCGATATCGGGTGTCCCTGGGTGTTCTGTATTCATTTGTAAACAAATTTGGAAGTTCTTCAGAAGAGACAACAATTAAAGAGACCTATGGGCCACAACCCTCAACTGCTGTAAATTTATCAGGTCATTCACTGATCATTCCCTATCAGCCTGTCAAGTTTCAAGGCAATGGCTTAAATAGTTTTTAGATATCTCGCTTAAAGGTTGAAATGCTGAAATTTTCAAAGGGCCTTAAGTAAAAACAAGAGGACCATGATGGTCCTATATCACTCACCTGAGCAAACAGATTTGCAAACTTACTGTTGAAGATTCAGCCAAGTTCAATGCTCCAAGATTTATGCATAAATTTTATAGCCCTGCCTCCACCCACCCACCCCACCCAAGCCATGTTTTTTTTTCTTTTTAACACATCATGACGACTTGACTTAATCTTGAAAGAAGGTCACCAAAGGAACATTTCTGCCAAGTTATTTTGAAATTGGTCCAGTGGTTTCTGACAAAAAGATTTTTAAAGTGTTATATATTGCTATAAAGCCCTACCCCCTAACGGCCATTTTTTTTTTTTGAAGAATCATGACAGCTTGATCAAACTTGGTAGAGGGTATAAAGGAACACTCCTGCCAAGTTAAACTGAAATCGGTTCAGTGGTTTCCGACAAGAAGATTTTTACAGTTTTCTATTTAGGTCTATAGGGAAAATAAGCCCAACCCCTAGCAGCCATGTTTTTTGACAAATCAGGATTGCTTGAACATTCTTGGTAGAGGGTCACCAAAGCATTATTGAAATCAGTCAGGAGGTATTTGACAAGAAGAATTTTAAAGTTTTCTCTACAGATATATGTGGAAAATAAGCCCAGCCAAGTGGGGGCCATGTTTTTTGACATATCATGAAGGCTTGAACAATCTTGGTAGAAGGTCACCAAAGCAACATTCCAGCCACACTGAACTCGGTCCAACGGTTTCTTACGAGAAGATTTTAAAAGTTGTTTATATAGATATATAGGGAAAATAAGCCCCGCCCCCTAGTGGCCATGTTTTTTGACGAATCATGACAGCTTGAACAATCTTGGTAGAGGGTCACCAAAGCAACATTCCAGCCACATTGAACTCGGTCCAACGGTTTCTTACGAGAAGATTTTTAAAGTTTTTTATATAGATATATAGGGAAAATAAGCCCCGCCCCCTAGTGGCCATTTTTTTTTGACGAATCATGACAGCTTGAACAACCTTGGTAGAGGGTCACCAAACAAACGTTCCTGCCAAGTCATTTTGAAATCGGTCCACTGGTTTCTGACAAGAACATTTTTTTAGTTTTCTATGTAGATATATATTGAAAATAAGTCCTACCCGCTAGCAGCCATGTTTTTGACAAATCACGATTACTTGAACAATCTTGGTAGAGGGTCACCAAGGAAACATTTTTGCCAAGTTATAATGAAATCGGTCCTGTGGTTTCTGACAAGAAGATTTTTAAAGTTTTCTATATAGATATATAGGTAAAAATAAGCACCCCGCACCGCCCCCGCCCACCACCGCCCCGCAGCCATGTTTTCTGACGAATCACGACGGCTTGAACAACCTTGAAAGAGGGTTTCATAAGAAACATTTCTGCAATGTTATATTGAAATCAGTCCAGTGGTTTCTGACAAGAAGATCATTAAAATTTTCTATACAGATATTTAGGGAAAATCAGCCCCGCCCCATAACAGCCATGTTTTTTGACAAATCATGACGGCTTGAACAATCTTGGTAAAGGGTCACCAAGGAAACATTTCTGCCAAGTTATATTGAAGTCTGTCCAGTGGTTTCTGACAAGAAGATTTTTTCAAGCTTTCTATATAGATATAAAGGGAAAATGAGGTCCACCCCCTAGCGGCCATGTTTTTTGATGAATCACAATTACTTGAACAATCTTGGTAGAGGGTCACCATGGAAACATTTTTGCCAAGTTATAATGAAATCATCTGGTGGTTTCTGACAAGACGATTTTTCAAGTTTTCTATTAAGGTATATAGGTAAAATAAGACCCGCCCCCTGGCGGCCATGTTTTTTGACAAATCCAAATGGCTTGAACAATCTTGGTACAGAATCACAAAAGGAACATTTCTGCAAAATTATATAGCAATCGTTCCAGTGGTTTCTGACAAGAAGATTTTTATAAGTTTTCTATATAGATATATAGGGAAAATAAGCCCCACCCCCTGGCGGCCATGTGGCTTGAAAAATCTTGGTAGAGGATCACCAAAGGAACATTTCTGCAAAATAATATAGAAATCGGTCTGGTGGTTTCTGACAAGAAGGTTTTTTTTTTTAAGTTTTACATATAGATATATAGGGAAAATAAACCCTGCCACCTGGCGGCCATGTTTTTTAACGAATCCAAATGGCTTGAAAAATCGTGGTAGAGGATCACCAAAGGAACATTTCTACAAAAATTATATGAAAATCGGTCCAGTGGTTTCTGACAAGAAGATTTTTTAAGTTTTCTATAAAGGTATATAGGGAAAATAAGCTCCGCCCCCTGGCGGCCTTGTTTTTTGACAAATCCAAATGGCTTGAACATTTTTGGTAGAGGATCAGTAAAGGAACATTTCTGCAAAATTATATTGAAATCGGTCTAGTGGTTTCTGACAAGAAGATTTTTTTAAGTTTTCTATATAGATATATAGAGAAAATAAGCCCCGTTCCCTGGCGGCCATGTTTTTTGATGATTCCAAATGGCTTGAACAATCTTGGTAGAGGATCACTAAAGGAACATTTCTGCAAAATAATATGGAAATTGGTCCAGTGGTTTCTGACAAGAAGATTTTTTTTAAGTTTTCTATATAGATATATAGGGAAAATAAGCCCCGCCCCCTGGCGATCATGTTTTTTTGACAAATCCAAATGGCTTGAACAATCTTGGTAGAGGATTACCAAAGGAACATTTCTGCAAAATTATATGGAAATCGGTCCAGTGGTTTCTGACAAGAAGATTTTTTTTTATGTTTTACATATGGATATATATGAAAAATAAGCCCCGCCCCCTGGCGGCCATGATTTTTGATGAATCCAAATGGTTTGAACAATCTTGGTTGAGGATCACCAAAGGAACATTTCTGCAAAATTATATGGAAATCGGTCCAGTGGTTTCTGACAAGAAGATTTTTTAAGTTTTACATATGGATATATATGGAAAATAAGCCCCGCCCCCTGGCGGCCACGATTTTTGATGAATCCAAATGGTTTGAACAATCTTGGTTGAGGATCACCAAAGGAACATTTCTGCAAAACAATATTGAAATCGGTCTGGTGGTTTCTGACAAGAAGATTTTTTAAGTTTTACATACAGATATATATGGAAAATAAGCCCTGCCCCCCTGGCGGCCATGTTTTTTAACGAATCCAAATGGCTTGAACAATCTTGGTAGAGGATCACCAAAGGAACTTTTTTACAAAATTATATTGAAATCGGTCCAGTGGTTTCTGACAAGAAGATTTTTTAAGTTTTCTATATAGATATACAGGGAAAATTAGCCCCGCCCCCTGGCGGCCATGTTTTTTTCTTTGACAAATCCAATGGCTTGAACAATCTTGGTAGCGGATCACCAAAGGAACATTTCTGCAAAATGATATTAAAATCGGTCTATTGGTTTCTGACAAGAAGATTTTTAAGTTTTGTATATAGATATATAGAGAAAATAAGCCCCGCTCCCTTGCGGCCATGTTTTTTTGTCAAATCCAAATGGTTTGAACAATCTTGGTAGAGCATCACCAAAGGAACATTTCTGCAAAATTATATGGAAATCGGTCCAGTGGTTTCTGACAAGAAGATCTTTTATGTTTTCTATATAGATATATAGGGAAAATAAGCTCCGCCCCATGGCGGGCATGTTTTTTGACGAATCCAAATGGCTTGAACAATCTTGGTAGAGGATCACCAAAGGAACATTTCTGCAAAATTAAATTGGAATCGGTCTAGTGGTTTCTGACAAGAAGATTTTTAAAGTTTTCTATATAGATATACATGTATAGAGAAAATATGCCCCGCCCCCTGGCCGCCATGTTTTTTGACGAATCCAAATGGCTTGGACAATCTTGGTAGAGGGTCACCAAAGGAACATTTCTGCAATATTATATGGAAATCGGTCCAGTGGTTTCTAACAAGAAGATTTTTTAAGTTTTTAGTTAAAAAATCAGTTTTTAGCTCCTGTGACCTAGATATGCAATGGACCAGAAATATTTGAACAACTTTGAAAGAGGACCATTCAAGGATCAATCCTGTGAAGTTTGGTCAAATTCCAATCAGTGGTTTAGGTGGAGATGTTGTTTAAAGATTGTGGACGGATGGACGGACAGACGGACGACGACGACGATGGACGGTGAGCGATCACAATAGCTCACCTTGAGCCTTCGGCTCAGGTGAGGTAAAAAGAAAAATAAAAGGCCACAGGCCAAGTGTCCCCCAACGTTTGAAATGTCAGTATGTGGTAAATATGTCTATAACATATATGTCCTAAACAATGTTTTGATATTTTACAACCCTTTCAACAGACTAATTTTTTAATTTCTAAAACTGACAAAGGGACATAACTCTGATAAAAAGCAGTCAAGCTTGACCTCGGCACAATATGATCCTCTTCAGGTCATGGCAACAATAACTGGAAGGTTTCAACAAATAACCACTGAAAACTGCAAGAGGATTTGCAGAGACAAGACTTACTGTTAAAAATTGCCAAAGGACCGTAACTATGGTAAAAATCAGTTGAGCATGACCTCGATACAATATGATCTTCTTCAGGTCATGGAAACAATAACAGGAAAGTTTCATCAATATCCCTTGAGAAATGTAGGAGGAGTTGCGGAGACAAGAACTTCTGTTGATGATTGGCTAAAACTGACAAAGGGCCATAACTCTGGTAAAAAGCAGTCAACCCTGACCTCGGTATAATATGATCCTCTTCAGGTCATGGCAACAATAACTGGAAGGTTCCACTAAAATCCACTGAAAACTGCAAGAGGAGTTGCAGAGACAAGGCTTACTGTTGAAAAACTGTCATGGGAACAAAAACTGGAAAGTTTCATCAAAATCCCTTGAAAACATAGGAGAAGTTGCGGAGACAAGATTGTGTCTACGGATGGACGGACGGACGGATGAACCCATTACTATAGACCCCTTCGACTAACGTCGAGGGACAAAAAATCAGATTTTTTCTTAAGTTAACTGGGTCATCTACTTATCATTCCCTATCAGCACATTAAGTTTAATTACAACAGCTCATTATACAATCTTGCTGACAAGATTTCATTGCAGTTTTTTTTCTTGTTGTTACAAAGAGACATAACTAAAAATATAGCTTGTGGAAGTGATAGTATCATGGCTTGATATATGTCAATTCAAGCAACCATTTTTTTTTTTTGATTGTTATGGCAAAACTTTAAAGTAGGAAACACTAGCAGGGAAAAGAAGAACATGTGAAGCACCAGCAGGGAAAGAGGCCTGTGTGATAGGTAAGCAGGGAACAAAGACCCTGTGAAGCACCAGAAGGAAAAAAGACCCTACAGAGCTTGTTTCTGGTGGCCATTTTGTTCAGCCTAGTGGAACCATTTTAGCAGTTTTGGTAAAAAGACATAAATGGAACATATCTGAATTATTTAGAAATCAGGCTACTGGCCGTGGAGGAGATGTCCTTTTAAGGTTATATTCTACTTTTAGCTCTTGCAATCATTTTGTTCAGCAGAGCAGAACCATTTTGGCAATGGGGCATAAGAGGAACATTTCTATGAAATTATTCTGAAATCCACTGGCCACAGCGATGTCATTTAAAGGTTTTTCTATTTTAAGCTCTGGGGACCATTTTGTTCAGCAGAGCAGAACTATTTTAGCAATTTTGATAAAGGGTGATAAAATCATTTTGAAATCAGGCCACTGGCCAAAGAGGAGATGTAGTTTAAAGCTTTTTCTATTTTAAGCGCTGGTCACAACTATTGTCATCTGCTTTGTCATCTGCTTGTGATTTTCAAAGTCATTTTTGCAAATAGTGTGGACCTAGATAAGACTGCTCCGGGTCCACACTGTTTGCCTGTATGCAAAAAAAAAAAAAATAGGTTTGAAAAGTCTGCAAGAATATTCAACAGACAACATAAACAGATGACATTTTTAGATGCAGTTTTTCATGGCGCTTTAAGGGTTAATAAGAGTTTGTTCGTTATTTGTTCATCTTCCGATGGCTTGAGAACTCTGTACTTCGTGATTGTAGACTTTCCTTACTTACTTCACCTCATGAACTAAAATGGCTCGAACATCTTTGAGGGCCAAGGAAATTAGTTCTAGACAAGGATAGTTCGAGCCACTGCGGGTTTATCATAGCTCCAGGTCAGAAGGCAAATGGGGATAATTTAGGAACGTTTTTCCAGCTTCTATAAAAATAATGGTATGTTGAGTGAACTCATTTGAATCGCCTCGCTTCTAATGAGTACACTCAACATACTTTTTCAGGATAAAATAACAAAATTTCTCTAAAATATCCCTAAATATTTATTTCCTTAGAAAAAAAAAAGTGGAAAACAACCCCGATAATAACCCATCAGTGTTCGAGTCATTGACGTTTTACTGGTTAGTTTTGGTTTTAGCATATTCAGCATATTCATTGTATGTGTGTTGTACTGATTCCATATTACTAAGCATGGCGCCAGATAAGGTAACTGATCCAACTGAAAAGTACTTATATATTTATTATTTCTCCACCAAAATATATGTTGTGGTACCCATAGAAGCGCCGCGACGAGACGCTTCTAATGAGTACCTACATGATATGTTTTTGTGGATAATTTATAAAAATATTATGAGAATACCCCTCTTATCTCGAGCTGTAACTTACTGTGTCTTCTTTTTACAGAAACATTTAAACGGTGAACAATGATGGTTATATTAAAACTAAAAGTTTCCCTTGTTATATTCATATCTGCAATGTGCCTATTTGTGCACCTTTGGTTGCAAATTAAAGACGCTCCTGCTTCTGCAGAAGAAGTTCATACGGTCAAAGAGACAGAGCGTAATCCATCGCAGAACAAAGAGAATGTTCTTGACCCGCTGGAAGACTATGAAACCTATCCTTGTGTCCGAGGAATACCTCCGTTTCCGGAAGACACGTGGTCTAGTGAGGGCGGAAATTGTGTGCGAACAATCTGCGCAACGGAAAACATAAATAAAACCAGCGACAGTCTGTGTGTGCCATTACATTGGATGGAACTACGCCGATATGCACTTACCCCGCGTCCTTTGATCATGTCATTTCCGCGCAACTACAGAGAGCAGGACAATGGGAAGCTCAATACATAAAAAATATGGCCAAATATTTTATGAACCATACTGACGTTTTATTTTTAGATCTAGGTTGCAATATTGGAACATATAGTCTTAGCATGGCCCATCTGGGTATAAAGGTCACGGCTGTTGATCCGGTGATAGCCAATCTACAGCTGTTGTTACGCTCCGCGATGTTAAGAGGCTTTCAGGACAATGTCACTTTGATTTGGAACGCAATTTCTAATAAGCGTAACATAGTAACATTTAAAGAAAGGAAAGGTAATGTTGGTGGTACAAAAGTCATACCTGTATCTGTGAAACAGGAGCCAATCTAGCTAGAACAATCACTTTAGATGATTTGACGCCATTATTTAAAGGTAAACGTATCGTTATAAAAATGGACATAGAAAGGTTTGAATACATGGCTTTTATGGGAGCAGGCAAATTCTTTGAAGAAATTGATGTAGTCTTCATTCAGATGGAATGGGTATTCTTTATAAACCCTGGAAACCGAAGCATCACTGAGACTGGCATAAAAATTGTTGATTTTTTTTTTCATCAAAAAAGCTTTACCCCTTTGTTGACTTTAAAGGAGCCAATCCATTAACGGTGCAGGAAACCTTGAGATGGCCTATAGATATATATTTTCTGAGAAGAAACAATGCATGACATAAATCTAACTGTGTACATTTAAATTAAAGGGAATGCATATTTATTTTGGACAGAGAGTAGTATTCTCATTGTCACTAACTAACAATTTCATAAGAGATCGAGAGTATATTATCCACCCTGTAAATATTTCCATATTTGTTTTACGAACAAGCATTAAAAACTTTTATTAGCATTCGCATTTGCACTGAACGGAAAGTTTGCAATAGTTTGCGAGTGATAGCAATCGTTTCGGTGAATTGAACGCGGCTGCGTTCTGTTAAAAACTCCATTTTTCTAACCAAGAAATGTCTGACATTTACCGGGTGTTATATATAGGGTGTTGATTATTTTAAGTATCATGCTTACTATGTTTCTATAAATAGAACTTTCTGAAAACACAAACACGTTCACAATAATAATAACATGTTCTTGATTCTGGACTGAGTTATTTTTGGCTTGTCATAGAATATTTAGAACGTTCTTGACTAAACCTGGAAAATGAGTGATGCCTCTAGTAAATTATTTTTCTAGAAGGTTCTGTGATATTATATAAGGAGAAAAGATTTTTTATATGGGCATCTTTGTATACCTTCATTGGAAATTATTCTGTACTGGATTACTATAATATTTATTCATTCTGGAATTAAAATCTGAATTCAGGGACTTTAAATTGTGGGATCAGAAACTGTTATTCAAAGGATTTGTTTTATAAATTCTTGAAATTTATTTCTGAGAGACTTTGTGACATAAACTTGAAAGGTACTGTGTACTGACATTCTCTTGTCTTATTTTTTTAATAAATATTGTTAATAATATAAAGCTTGTTGCTGGTTTCACTTTCATTTCTTTCTCGTTACGTCTGGCTCGTAACACGGGTGTCACTGCCTTATACAAGTTTCTAGGTAAAGTTGGACATACGATTCGCACTGATTTCTATTGACTTCTGCAAGGATAAAGTGTGACAAACTTAAAAATATATATTGAATATTACTAAAAAATGAAAATTGTAATAGGCAAGCAGCTCATCCGACGGTACATTAGCATGACAGAGGTATGTTGCTTCTTGAAGCAAATTGATATATTGTATTAATACAATCATAACATGTGGCATCTAACAGCCTTTAAAATTTCAGTTAGTTTCTCGTTCTTGAACTGGATCAAAAATGAAATGATTTTTTTGGGACCATTAATGCTGGCAACATTAATTTAGGAACGATAAAAATAATTTCATTTGGATTTTAAATCCAGTTCAAGAACGAGAGACTAGCTGAATTTTTTCAGGCTGTCAGGTGCCACATTTTATAATTGCATTAATACTATATATCAATTTATTAAACCTTTCTTGGATAATAAAATATCTATTTTCTTTTAGGAATACAGAGTCTTTAACCGAATCGCGGTTATTCGCAAACAAAAGCAAACTTTCCGTTTAGTTCTGACAGTTTTCGGCGGACGGTAGCGAATATCCACAAACTATTCTTAAGGTGTCTTTTGGCACAACCAAAATGGCGGCCTATGCAAACAAAATGTAGGCTTGTTAGTTATATATAAATATTTACTGCGTTGATAGTTGATATTATTTATTTGACTTATATTAAAATAATAATTGTTGTTTCTGTGCTGATTGTCAACAACTACATTAAATCTTGCTTCAAGTAGCGACATACCTCCATCATGCTAATGTACCGTCGCATAAGCTGCTTGCCTTTTACAATTCATTTTTAATAATACTATACTCAATATACATTTTCAGGTTTGTCACACTTTATCTTAGCAGAAGTCAATAGAAATCAGTGCGAATCTCAAGTCCACCCGGTAAATGTCTTAATGCAAATGTCAAAATTTCAGTTTATCTCACAATTTGATTCTTTACTATTTTGTCTTCAAACAACATACTAATGATGTGTTCGGGTGATATACATCCTAACACAGGACCATCATCAACAACCTCATCTAGCATCTCATCTGATTCTACCTCTAGTATGTATGGAACAGTATTTAGGTAAAAAGTCGGTTATGCTGTGTGCAATCTCAATTTTTACTGTTGATACTGCACTTTGCATTATTAACCTTTCCCTTTCGAAATTTTGTATCCGGATATGCAACATGCACCTTCTGGTTTGCAACTTTTGTCTTTAAATTAGCATTTGAACGTTCTATTATGCATTATGCGCTTCCGATTTTTGGAGTACCATTTATTTAGGAGTCGTTATTGGTCGGTTATGCCCGTTAAAAATTGCTTGAATTTTTCCGGCGGCAAGCGTTCATTTGAGTTTGTATTACGCAGCACATTACGCAGCGACAGGAAACAGATAGGTTTACATCATCAATTTAGACTTTTCACGGGGCATATCTGTAGTAGCTCCAGATAACATGATTATTAACCAAAATCCGCCAAAATCCGCCTTTTCCATGCTCAGAGTTTCCATGAAACATTTGCTGTGGTGCACATTAGAATCACCTCGGCGAGATATAATAATCATTATATCACTTCACCGAGACAATTGTACTCTGTATTGGATATGAAACATTTGCTGTGGTGCACATTAGAATTACCTCGGCGAGATATAATAATCATTATATCTCTTCACCGAGACAATTGTACTCTGTATAGGATATCCACATGCGGAGGAAGTAGAAAATCTCATCTGGGTACCACACTAATTTGGAGCCAGCATATGACGAGAACTTTTAGCTGTGGAGACTACTCGAATAAAATGTCATCCTGTGTGATCACTGAGAATTGTTGTTTGCAATGAAAAAAAAAAGAAGAAGAATCTCCTTCTGTTACCAAACAAGTACATTTACCATCCTCACGATCTAAGTTTTTTTCTTTTTTTTTTTTTTTTTTTTTTTTTTTTGCTTGAAGAAACGTTATCACCTGATTCTTGAAAAGGATTCTTACAACAGACTGTTCATGGTAGCTTTTATCCAGCAAACCTGCAGGAACCCATTTGGAATGTACTCTACACACCCGTTCACATCGTTCCTTTGGTCTCCTAGTTTTTTAGCTCACCTGAGCCGAAGGCTCAAGGTGAGCCATTGTGATCACTCACTGTCCGTCGTCGTCGTCGTCCGTATGTCCGTCCGTCCACAATATTTAAATAACATTTCCTAAACCACTGATTGGATTTTGACCAAACTTCACAGGAATGATCCTTGGTTGGTCCTCTTTCAAGGTTGTTCAAATGGCTCCGGTCCATTGCAAATCTAGGTCATAGGAGCTAAAAATAGATTTTTTTAACTTAAAATTTAAAACTCTTCTTGTCAGAAACCACTGGACCAATTTCAATATAATTTTGCAGAAATGTTTCTTTGGTGATCCTCTACCAAGATTGTTCAAGCCATTTGGATTCGTCAAAAAACATGGCCACCAGGGGGCGGGGCTTATTTTCCCTATATATATCTATATAGAAAAAATTAAAAATCTTCTTGTCAGAAATCACTGGACCGATTTCAATATAATTTTGCAGAAATGTTCATTTTGGTGATTCTCTACCAAGACTGTTCAATCCATTTGGATTCGTCAAAAAACATGGCCGCTAGGGGGCGGGGCTTGTTTTCCTTATATATCTATATAGAAAACTTTAATGATCTTCTTGTCAGATACGACTGGGCGGATTTCAATATAACTTAGCAGAAATATTTCCTTGGTGACACTCTACCAAGATTGTTCAAGCCTTCAAGATTTGTCATAAAACACGGCTGCCAGGGGTGGGCTTATTTTCCCTATATATCTATATAGAAAACTTTAAAAATCTTCTTGTCAGAAACGACTGGACGGATTTCAATATAACTTCGCAGAAATGTTTCCTTGGTGACCCTCTACTAAGATTGTTCAAGCCTTCAAGATTTGTCAAAAAACATGGCCGCCAGGGGGCGGGGCTTATTTTCCCTATATATCTATATAGAAATCTTTAAAAATCTTCTTGTCAGAAACAACTGGACCGATTTCAATATAACTTCGCAGAAATGTTTCCTTGGTGACCCTCTACCAAGATTGTTCAAGCCGTCATGATTTGTCAAAAAACATGGCCGCTAGGGAGGCGGGGCTTATTTTCCCTATATATTTATATAGAAAAATTTGAAAAATCTTCTTGTAAGAAACCACTGGACCGATTTCAATACAATTTTGCAAAAATGTTTCCTTGGTGACCCGTTACCATGATTGTTCAAGCCGTTATGATTTGTCAAAAAACATGGCCGCTAGGATGCGGGGCTTATTTTCCCTATATATCTATAGAGAAAATATGGCCGCCAGAGGGCGGCGCTTATTTTCCTTACATATCTACATAGAAAACTTTAAAACTCTTCTTGTCAGAAATCACCAGACCGTTTTCATTATAACTTGGCAGAAATGTTTGCTTGGGAACCCTCTACCAAGATTGTTCGTCAAAAAATATGGCTGCCAGGGGCGGGGCTTATTTTCCCTGTATATCTATATTTAAAATTTTAAAAATATTCTTTTCAGAAACCAATGGACCGATTTCAATACAACTTGGCAGGAATGTTTCTTTGGTGACCCTTTACCAAAGTTATTCAAGCCGTCATGATTCGACAAAAAACATGGCCGCTAGGGGCGGGGCTTATTTTCCCTATATATCTATATAGAAAACTTTAAAAATCTATTTGTAAGAAACCGTTGGACTTGGCAGGGATGTTGCTTTGGTGACCTTCTACCAAGATTGTTCAAGCCTTCATGATACGTCAAAAAACATGGCCCCCAGGGGGGGCGGGGCTTATTTTTCATATTTATCTGCATAGAAAACTTTAAAATTCTTCTTGTTAAATACCCCCCGATCGATTTCAATAATACTTGGCTGGAATGTTGCTTTGGTGACCCTATACCAAGATTGTTCAAGCAATCATGATTCGTCAAAAAACATGGTTGCTAGGGGGGTGGGGCTTATATATCTAAATAGAAAACTTAAAAAATCTTCTTGTCAGAAACCACTGAAGAGATTTCAATATAACTTGGCAGAAATGTTCCTTTGGTGACCCTGTTTTAAGATTCAGTCCAAGTCATCAAGATGCGTTGAAAAAACATGGCCGGGGGAGGGGTGTTGGAGGGTTGTGGTGGGGAGGGGTGCTATAAAATTTATACAAAAATCTTAGAGCAGTGAACTTGGCTGAAACTTCAACAGTAAGTATGCAAATCTGTTTGCTCAGGTGAGCGATTTAGGACCATCATAGTCCTCTTGTATTTATTTTACATTTTATTTTATTTATTTATTTATTTTTTTATTTTTTATTTTTTTTTTTGGCCAATCTGGTTCCACAAAAGATATTATAAGCTAACCCCCCTTCTTATCCTGCAGCTTATGGACATGTGGCGCACCGTCACTAATGTTTCCGTTGTTGCGATACTACTATGTCCTTATCTTTATTTGTCTGTTATAATTACAAATGCAAGAAATGGTTTAGTTGATAATTTTATAGAGTATGGCAGTTTCATTATTGCGTCATTGTGCCTAAATCTGCTCCAGAAACTGAAAACAAAAGCTAAGAGAAAAGTCCAGGGAGTGCCACAATCACAAACCGCAGCCCTTCCCAGACACTAAGAGGAAGAGGAAACCGACAAATCCAAACAAGCACAAATCGAACAAACGCAAGAAAAGCACTATGATTAGCTCTCTCTTCCCCAAGCGAGGTAATCGCAATTTTAAAAGGAGCACGTTTTGGCGCACCGTCACTAACGTTGCCGTGACGCTACTGTGATATCTGTTTTTGTCTGACAGACTAACAAATGCATTAGATATTTTATTTGACAATTTATAGAGTAATACAACTTCATTATGATGACTGTGCAAAAATCTATAAATAGAATATTTTTTCAGACAACTGTACTATTAAATCAGATACCCCATCCACTTTTTCATGGAATGGTATGGGAACTAATACGCACTCGAACAGCTCGTTTCTGTAAATAAGCCATATTTTTATTAATATCAAAGACGGAATTTGAGATGGGAGGGCGCTAACAGCTATTGAAATTATTAAATTTCTTTTGAGTGACGAGTTTTGGCCGCCCGATCAGTTCCAGCTATCACGACACGGATTGAAAGTCTGTGTGAAGTAACGATGCAGCAAACTCAGATAAATGTAGACCCATTTTACGCCTCCCCTTTAATAACAGTTTGGTGCCTATGTGGAATTATGATTTGAGATGCAGAGCTACGGTCTAGCCGATGGAAGTTGCTAGTAAATATCATTCTTTTTCCTCTCTCTCTCTCTCTCTCTCTCTCTCCTTTAGCGTTTATATTTCACTCCCTCCTCCGTGTTACCGATACGTTTGCAGAATTCATACGGTTACTGCCGTGAACAGCCGAGCGTTTACGAGACAGTACGAATGAGCGACCACAGCGCCACAGTAAGAACATAAGCGGAACTACAAGTTGCAAAATCGAAACTACAAGTTGCAAAATCGAAGTTGAAAAATCAAAAGACGAAGTGCAGAAATCAAGGCAAATTCTAAAACCAGACTACCAACATGAATTTCATAATGTACTGCTGCAAAATTATACCTGATTACAATATAAGGGAAGATGCAAACTGCAAAAGCGAGAGATATCATAACACATTGCAATGTTGCATAATAGAGTTTTTACCTAAATACTGTTCCATAAGTATGACTAGTTCTATGATAAAGTCTCTTAATCTAAATCATCACCTATCATTTGTTCACTATAATGTCCAGGACCCAGTTGTTCAAAGCTAACGACATCGTTAGTTAACGATTCGTTAAAATTTACATCGAGTGATACGCAAGTATGCTGAAATTTTTTGCTGAAAAATGTGACTGCTAGTGCAAAAGCTACTCACCTTTTTTCAGCAAAAGATATCAGAATATTATATATTGAATCCGCTAAAACAGTTAACGAAATGACCCTTAACGAGCTCGTTCAGCTAAAGACGCTTTGAACAACTAGGCCCAGAGTGTTACTTTTGAATTAGATGTCTTGTACATAGAACTCTTTGACTTTGATATACTAGCTTTCTCAGAAACCTGGTTAAGTCAAGCGATGTTGCATTAAAACCTTTATGCATTCATACATTATTCCAGAACGTAAGGACCGGTGTGTTGTATAATGGTATATATAAAAGAAGGCATTCTCTATAAACGTAGCTATGATTTAGAACCACGAGAAACTCGATGTTTATGGATATAACATATTAACAAACATAAGCATGTATGATCCGGCATTTTCTACAGGTCACCCAACTCCGAGTCGCTTTACTAATCCACAATAGAAGAATCTTTGCATTTAGCCGTAGATACGTGCATAAATGACATAATAGTTACTGGCGATTATAACTTTAAAATGCTTAATTCACAATCATCAAGGAAAATTGTAGATCTGTAAACAATTTAGTTCTTGTTAATAACAAGGACCATTTAGTAACAAGTGGCAGCCCTTCCCAGACACCAAGAGGAAGACGAAACAGAAAAAAAAGAAAAAAAAAAAGAAGAAAAAAAAAAAAAAAAAAAAAAAAAAAAAAAAACCGCAAATCGAGCAAATGTACGAAATGCACTAAGATTAGCTCTCTCTTCCCCAAGCAAGGTAATTGCAATGCTCAAAGAACTGAAAAATACGAGAACAAAATAACACCAGGTAAGACTAAAAACAAATCGCCTCGTAGAATAAACCACAAAGCAACAAAGAGTAAGACTAGGACCGGGATCACCGCCTTAGAACGGTCAATAGAGTAAACCACCGAGGGGGGGGGGGGGGTGGGGGGGGGGAGGAGGGGGTCAAAGCACTTATACAGCTAGCCAACTTTACCCTGGGTCCCGATGCTACTCTTAATACAGAAATATACAAAAATTCGGCGCGCATAAAGGCTCCCAACTCAGTCAATGCATCAAAGCGAAAACATAAAAATAAAATTAATCACTTACATAACTGAGTACTCATGGCTAATTGTAGTGTGTGCCAGAGTAAATGAAAATCAGGCCAAAGACATATCGTCAAGCCCTAACCCACTGGTTAAAGTTTTTTTGAAGAGGCCGTCACTGCGTCTGAGGCCCGAACCGTCGTCGTGCAATTAAAGAGTGAAGCATAGCCATCAACAATGATTGGATTGATAAATAGGCATGCAGTCTGCCGCATAATATCCAAGCTATACCCAGTTCTTTTATAACGGTTAATTAGTTTTCTGAATTGCTCCGAAAAATTAGATTTTTCCCACAATTTTTCTAAATCTGAACACTGAGTCACCGTAAAATTCTGGTTCCGATATACCTTGTTGCAGAGGTGTTTTCAGACTGATGCTATATTTTTCTACCAAGGCACTTGTGTCTGCAATAAAATTTCGAAACCGCCTTACGAAGTTTTAAAATACGATAGCCGTGACTAAGAAGTTTGGCAGTAAGGGCTTTATTATGGCAATTAAAGACACTAAGATTTGAAGAAGCTCTGGCGAATGTAATAAGTTCAGATATGTATATTCAATATGAAGTTAGTCGGGGGACATCACCATCCAGAGAAGGGAAATTGACTATATCAAAATTAAAATCGTCTCATTTATCATACATTTTGGTGGAAATTACTGTATATTGAAACAGGAAACGATACACTGGAAAAAAAGACGGAAACATCACAAACTTGCTCGTTTCTAGAAAATGATTAACAATCGATTCCCTTCCTATCTCTCAGATCTAGTGCCCCAGTCTGTAAACATCATTTCCCATCATAATCTACGAAATGTTAATGAACTGTAACCAGTAGCCTCAAGAACAAATCAGTAGAATAATCCATTTTCTGCCATCGGTAGTAGGAACGACTTAAGGCTTCGCTGACATTTACTTTGATATGTACTACTGAAAAAAGTTGGTCGGGTAGGTCAATGTAAGAAAAGTATGCTTAAGGAAAAACTATACACTAATTCAGTTGCAGACTCATTGCAGTGTGAGTACATTTAAATATATTGATAAACAATTTTAAAAAAATGCTTCATATGCATAATAATGCATTTATTTTTACAAAATGTCTTCTTGAATGTAATATTGGCAATAAAAGTAACATATCCCAGTCCAGAAACCTTGATATTGATATTGATATTATGAATAATACACAGGCTGTTAGTAAAAAAAAGTACCTGATTTACAAAAAGTTATTTCAGTATGGTGGCTTAAAATTTGTTATCACACAAAAAAGGATACAATTTATACCTTTACTTTTTTGTGTACAGGATGTTACATGGATGTTCCTAACAACACTTAAAAAAAAGGTAAGAGAAAAGTCCAGGGAGTGCCACAATCACAAACCGTAGCCCTTCCCAGACACCAAGATGAAGAGGAAACAGACAAAACCAAAAAAACGCAATTCGAACAAACGCACGAAAAGCACTAAGATTACCTTCTCTTCCCCAAGCGAGGTAATCGCAATGCTAAAAGGACTGAAAAACACAAGAACAAAATAACACAAGGTAAGACATAAAACAAATCGCCTCGTAGAATAAACCACAAACAACAAAGAGTAAGACTAGGACCGGGTCCACCGCCTTAGAACGGTCAGTAGAATAAACCAACGGTGGGGGTGTGGGGGGAGGTTAAAGCACTTTTACAGCTAGCCAACTTAATCCTGGGTCCTGATGCTACTCTTAATACAGAAAAGCCAAAATGACAGTTTTTTCCCCCCAAAAAAATGGTCGAACGGCTATCCAAAATAAAAATTGCACCAATATAAATGTGCAAAGACATACACTAAAAGGTAAAAGAAAAGTCCAGGAAGTGCCACAATCACAAGCCGCAGCCCTTCCCAGACACCAAGAGGAAGAGGAAACATACAAAACCTAATAAGCGCAAATCGAACAAACGTACGAAAAGCACTATGATTAGCTCTCTCTTCCCATAGCGAGGTATTCGCAATGTTAAAAGGACTGAAAAACACAAGAACAAAATAACACAAGGTAAGACATAAACAAATCGCCTCGTAGAATAAACCACAAACAACAAAGAGTAAGACTAGGACCGGGACCACCGCCTTAGAACGGTCAGTAGAATAAACCACCGGGGCAGTGGGGTTTAAAGCACTTTTACAGCTAGCCATGACAGATATAGAAAACCACAGCAGAAGCATGACCTTGGATCGGTCAGGTAAAATATTACTGGGGGCTTAAATCGATTTTACGTGGCCACAACCTCGCGCTTAGTTCTGTCGTGGTATACACGAGACATTTGTTCAGTTCACGTGAAGGATTCCTAACTCATCAGTGCATCATCTCCGAGAACATAAAACTCAAACGAATACAGAGATGGAACAACGATGAGGACTCGACAGCAAAAACTTACATTTACTTTAATTAGACTTTTTCTGCCTCTTTCAGAAGAAAAAAAAGAAAATTGCATAATACTGTTCAGAAATTTGGCATTTGCTTTGTGAAATGAAAATGTCTCCAAATTTTCCTAGTTGTCACGTCATTATTATTTTTAGTTTTATTTCTTACTGAAACTGGTAAATCCCAGTTAATTTCGTAACTTTCACATACAGTCTTCTGTAACAATGTTTTTAAAGTTTTTTTCCCCCATAAACTTTCTTAGAACGAACCAATAAGCTAATGGTATATCATCTTCTTCCTCACTTTCTTCAATATCTTTACTCTCTTCAGTCTTTCAATTTATCAAAACCACATATATCAACACATTCACAATTGTAGAAACTTCAACCTCTCTCCAAGCGCGGCTCACAGCATTAAGAACAGTGACATTATTAAACATTTCCGAGCAACATTTTGTAGAATTTTGCATTTGAGTGAGACCTTATCCAGCCACCCGTAAGTGGCATTAAATCAATTAGTCCTGTCTTCCGCAAAGTTTAAAGTTCTCTGTTAAATAAGTGGACCCGAAACACTGAATTTCTTGTGTTGGCATCATTCTTTGAACCACTCAGTCATCAAGGTGTTTAGCTATTCATTGGCACTGATGCCAGTTTTCTGTCTTTTTGTTTCTTTTGGAGAAGAATAGATTTCATGCGTAAATTAAAGTTTAGATTAGACAGAAATTTATTAGACTAATCTTGGAATATGGTGAGGTCGTTTAGGATTGCTGCGCTCAATATGGAAAAACAAGAAATTGAAACAGTACAAAATGAGGCAGATAGAATAGTTACTGGTACCACCAAATTAATATCTTTAAAATTACTGTAAATTAAAACAGGACCGCTATATGAAAAAAAAAACACGAAAACATCACAAACTTACTCTATCCTATAAAATGATTAACAACCTATCTCCTTGTGAATGTGAATGATGGTACCCAATTTCATTATTACAAAACAAGCATTATTTTGCATGTAAAGCATTTTCATGTTTATATCAATAAGTTTACATCTATTTATACTGCACTGAGTCTGCAACTGAATTAGTGTATAATTTTTCCTTAAACATACTTTTCTTACATTGCCATACCCCACCACTTCTTTCCTTAGTAGATATCAAAGTGAATGTCAGCGAAGCCCTACGTCGTTCCACTCCCTATTACCGATGGCAAAAATGAATTATAATACTGATTCGTTCTGGAGTATCATTTTGTACTGTTTCAATTTCTTGTTTTTCCATATTGAGCGCAGTTATCCTAAACGACATCACCATATTCCAAGATCAGTCTAATAAATTTCTGTCTAACCTAAACTTTAATTTACGCATGAACTCTATTCTTCTCCAAAAGAAACAAAAAGACAGAAAACTGGCATCAGTGCCAATGAATAGCTAAACAGGAAATTCAGTGTTTCGGGTCCACTTATTTAACAGAGAACTTTAAACTTTGCGGAAGACAGGACTAATTGATTTAATGCCACTTACGGGTGGCTGGATAAGGTCTCACTCAAATGCAAAATTCTACAAAATGTTGCTCGGAAATGTTTAATAATGTCACTGTTCTTAATGCTGTGAGCCGCGCTTGGAGAGAGGTTGAAGTTTTGATAAATTGAAAGACTGAAGAGAGTAAAGATATTGAAGAAAGTGAGGAAGAAGATGATATACCATTAGCTTATTGGTTCGTTCTTAGAAAGTTTATGGGGGAAAAAAACTTTAAAAACATTGTTACAGAAGACTGTATGTGAAAGTTACGAAATTAACTGGGATTTACCAGTTTCAGTAAGAAATAAAACTAAAAATAATAATGACGTGACAACTAGGAAAATTTGGAGACATTTTCATTTCACAAAGCAAATGCCAAATTTCTGAACAGTATTATGCAATTTTCTTTTTTTTCTTCTGAAAGAGGCAGAAAAAGTCTAATTAAAGTAAATGTAAGTTTTTGCTGTCGAGTCCTCATCGTTGTTCCATCTCTGTATTCGTTTGAGTTTTATGTTCTCGGAGATGATGCACTGATGAGTTAGGAATCCTTCACGTGAACTGAACAAATGTCTCGTGTATACCACGACAGAACTAAGCGCGAGGTTGTGGCCACGTAAAATCGATTTAAGCCCCCAGTAATATTTTACCTGACCGATCCAAGGTCATGCTTCTGCTGTGGTTTTCTATATCTGTCATGGCTAGCTGTAAAAGTGCTTTAAACCCCCCCTGCCCCGGTGGTTTATTCTACTGACCGTTCTAAGGCGGTGGTCCCGGTCCTAGTCTTACTCTTTGTTGTTTGTGGTTTATTCTACGAGGCGATTTGTTTATGTCTTACCTTGTGTTATTTTGTTCTTGTGTTTTTCAGTCCTTTTAACATTGCGAATACCTCGCTTTGGGAAGAGAGAGCTAATCTTAGTGCTTTTCGTACGTTTGTTCGATTTGCGCTTATTAGGTTTTGTATGTTTCCTCTTCCTCTTGGTGTCTGGGAAGGGCTGCGGCTTGTGATTGCGGCACTTCCTGGACTTTTCTTTTACCTTTTAGTGTATGTCTTTGCACATTTATATTGGTGCAATTTTTATTTTGGATAGCCGTTCTACCATTTTTTGGGAAAAAAAACTTTCATTTTGGCTTTTCTGTATTAAGAGTAGTATCAGGACCCAGGATTAAGTTGGCTAGCTGTAAAAGTGCTTTAACCTCCCCCCACACCCCCACCGTTGGTTTATTCTACTGACCGTTCTAAGGCGGTGGACCCGGTCCTAGTCTTACTCTTTGTTGTTTGTGGTTTATTCTACGAGGCGATTTGTTTTATGTCTTACCTTGTGTTATTTTGTTCTTGTGTTTTTCAGTCCTTTTAGCATTGCGATTACCTCGCTTGGGGAAGAGAAGGTAATCTTAGTGCTTTTCGTGCGTTTGTTCGATTTGCGCTTTTTTGGTTTTGTCTGTTTCCTCTTCATCTTGGTGTCTTGGAAGGGCTACGGTTTGTGATTGTGGCACTCCCTGGACTTTTCTCTTACCTTTTTTTTAAGTGTTGTTAGGAACATCCATGTAACATCCTGTACACAAAAAAGTAAAGGTATAAATTGTATCCTTTTTTGTGTGATAACAAATTTTAAGCCACCATACTGATATAACTTTGTGTAAATCAGGTACTTTTTTTTACTAACAGCCTGTGTATTATTCATAATATCAATATCAATATCAAGGTTTCTGGACTGGGATATGTTACTTTTATTGCCAATATTACATTCAAGAAGACATTTTGTAAAAATAAATGCATTATTATGCATATGAAGCATTTTTTTTTTTAAATTGTTTATCAATATATTTACATGTACTCACACTGCAATGAGTCTGCAACTGAATTAGTGTATAGTTTTTCCTTAAGCATACTTTTCTTACATTGACCTACCCGGCCAACTTTTTTCAGTAGTATATATCAAAGTAAATGTCAGCGAAGCCTTAAGTCGTTCCTACTACCGATGGCAAAAATGGATTATTCTACTGATTTGTTCTTGAGGCTACTGGTTACAGTTCATTAACATTTCGTAGATTATAATGGGAAATGATGTTTACTGACTGGGGCACTAGATCTGAGAGATAGGAAGGGAATCGATTGTTAATCATTTTCTAGAAACGAGCAAGTTTGTGATGTTTCCGTCTTTTTTTCCAGTGTATCGTTTCCTGTTTAAATATACAGTAATTTCCACCAAAATGTATGATAAATGAGACGATTTTAATTTTGATATAGTCAATTTCCCTTCTCTGGATGGTGATGTCCCCGACTAACTTCATATTGAGTACACATATTTGAACTTATTAGATTCACCAGTGCTTCTTCAAATCTTAGTGTCTTTAATTGCCATAATAAAGCCCTTACTGCCAAACTTCTTAGTCACGGCTATCGTATTTTAAAACTTCGTAAGGCGGTTTCGAAATTTTATTGCAGACACAAGTGCCTTGGTAGAAAAATATAGCATCAGTCTGAAAACACCTCTGCAACAAGGTATATCGGAACCAGAATTTTACGGTGACTCAGTGTTCAGATTTAGAAAAATTGTGGGAAAAATCTAATTTTTCGGAGCAATTCAGAAAACTAATTAACCATTATAAAAGAACTGGGTATAGCTTGGATATTATGCGGCAGACTGCATGCCTATTTATCAATCCAATCATTGTTGATGGCTATGCTTCACTCTGTAATTGCACGACGACGGTTCGGGCCTCAGACGCAGTGACGGCCTCTTCAAAAAAACTTTAACCAGTGGGTTAGGGCTTGACGATATGTCTTTGGCCTGATTTTCATTTACTCTGGCACACACTATAATTAGCCATGAGTACTCAGTTATGAAAGTGATTAATTTTATTTTTATGTTTTCGCTTTGATGCATTGACTGAGTTGGGAGCCTTTATGTGAACCGAATTTTTATATATTTCTGTATTAAGAGTAGCATCGGGACCCAGGGTAAAGTTGGCTAGCTGTATAAGTGCTTTGACCCCCTCCCCTCCCCTCCCCCCTCGGTGGTTTACTCTACTGACCGTTCTAAGGCGGTGGTCCCGGTCCTAGTCTTACTCTTTGTTGCTTTGTGGTTTATTCTACGAGGCGATTTGTTTTTAGTCTTACCTGGTGTTATTTTGTTCTCGTATTTTTCAGTTCTTTGAGCATTGCAATTACCTTGCTTGGGGAAGAGAGAGCTAATCTTAGTGCATTTCGTATATTTGCTCGATTTGCGTTTTTTTTTCTGTTTCGTCTTCCTCTTGGTGTCTGGGAAGGGCTGCCACTTGTTACTAAATGGTCCTTGTTATTAACAAGAACTAAATTGTTTACAGATCTACAATTTTCCTTGATGATTGTGAATTAAGCATTTTTCAAGTTATAATCGCCAGTAACTATTATGTCATTTATGCACGTATCTACGGCTAAATGCAAAGATTCTTCTATTGTGGATTAGTAAAGCGACTCGGAGTTGGGTGACCTGTAGAAAATGCCGGATCATACATGCTTATGTTTGTTAATATGTTATATCCATAAACATCGAGTTTCTCGTGGTTCTAAATCATAGCTACGTTTATAGAGAATGCCTTCTTTTATATATACCATTATACAACACACCGGTCCTTACGTTCTGGAATAATGTATGAATGCATAAAGGTTTTAATGCAGCATCGCTTGACTTAACCAGGTTTCTGAGAAAGCTAGTATATCAAAGTCAAAGAGTTCTGTGTACAAGACATCTAATTCAAAAGTAACACTCTGGGCCTAGTTGTTCAAAGCGTCTTTAGCTGAACGAGCTCGTTAAGGGTCATTTCGTTAACTGTTTTAGCGGATTCAATATATAATATTCTGATATCTTTTGCTGAAAAAAGGTGAGTAGCTTTTGCACTAGCAGTCACATTTTTCAGCAAAAAATTTCAGCATATTTACGTATCACTCGATGTAAATTTTAACGAATCGTTAACTAACGATGTCGTTAGCTTTGAACAACTGGGCCCTGGACATTATAGTGAACAAATGATAGGTGATAATTTAGATTAAGAGACTTTATCATAGAACTAGTCATACTTTATTTAGGTAAAAACTCTATTATGCAATATTGCAATGTGTTATGATATCTCTCGCTTTTGCAGTTTGCATCTTCCCTTATGTTGTAATCAGGTATAATTTTGCAGCAGTACATTATGAAATTCATGTTGGTAGTCTGGTTTTAGAATTTGCCTTGATTTCTGCACTTCGTCTTTTGATTTTTCAACTTCGATTTTGCAACTTGTAGTTTCGATTTTGCAACTTGTAGTTCCGCTTATGTTCTTACTGTGGCGCTGTGGTCGCTCATTCGTACTGTCTCGTAAACGCTCGGCTGTTCACGGTAGTAACCGTATGAATTCTGCAAACGTATCGGTAACACGGAGGAGGGAGTGAAATATAAACGCTAAAGGAGAGAGAGAGAGAGAGAGAGGAAAAAGAATGATATTTACTAGCAACTTCCATCGGCTAGACCGTAGCTCAGCATCTCAAATCATAATTCCACATAGGCACCAAACTGTTATTAAAGGGGTGGCGTAAAATGGGTCTACATTTATCTGAGTTTGCTGCATCGTTACTTCATACAGACTTTCAATCCGTTTCGTGATAACTGGAACTGATCGGGCGGCCAAAACTCGTCACTCAAAAGAAATTTAATAATTTCAATAGCTGTTAGCGCCCTCCCATCTCAAATTCCTTCTTTGATATTAATAAAAATATGGCTTATTTACAGAAACGAGCTGTTCGAGTGCGTATTAGTTCCCATACCATTCCATGAAAAAGTGGATGGGGTATCTGATTTTAATAATACAGTTGTCTGAAAAAATATTCTATTTATAGATTTTTGCACAGTCATCATAATGAAGTTGTATTACTCTATAAATTGTCAAATAAAATATCTAATGCATTTGTTAGTCTGTCAGACAAAAACAGATATCACAGTAGCGTCACGGCAACGTTAGTGACGGTGCGCCAAAACGTGCTCCTTTTAAAATTGCGATTACCTCGCTTGGGGAAGAGAGAGCTAATCATAGTGCTTTTCTTGCGTTTGTTCGATTTGTGCTTGTTTGGATTTGTCCGCTTCCTCTTCCTCTTAGTGTCTGGGAAGGGCTGCAGTTTGTGATTATGGCACTCCCTGGACTTTTCTCTTAGCTTTTGTTTTCAGTTTCTGGAGCAGATTTAGGCACAATGACGCAATAATGAAACTGCCATACTCTATAAAATTATCAACTAAACCATTTCTTGCATTTGTAATTATAACAGAGAAATAAAGATAAGGACATAATAGTATCGCAACAACGGAAACATTTGTGACGGTGCGCCACATGTCCATAAGCTGCAGGATAAGAAGGGGGATTGGCTTATAATATCTTTTGTGGAACCAGATTGGCCAAAAAAAAAAAAAAAAAAAAAAAAAAAAAAAATAAAAAATAAAATAAAATTAAATAAAATAAAAAAAAAAATAAAAAAAAAAATAAATAAATAAAATAAATGTAAAATAAATACAAGAGGACCATGATGGTCCTAAATCGCTCACCTGAGCAAACAGATTTGCATACTTACTGTTGAAGTTTCAGCCAAGTTCACTGCTCTAAGATTTTTGTATAAATATTATAGCTCCCCACCCCACCCCAACCCTCCACCACCCCTCCCCCGGCCATGTTTTTTTAACGCATCTTGATGACTTGGACTGAATCTTAAAACAGGGTCACCAAAGGAACATTTCTGCCAAGTTATATTGAAATCTCTTCAGTGGTTTCTGACAAGAAGATTTTTTAAGTTTTCTATTTAGATATATTGGGAAAATAAGCCCCACCCCCTAGCAACCATGTTTTTTGACGAATCATGATTGCTTGAACAATCTTGGTATAGGGTCACCAAAGCAACATTCCAGCCAAGTAATATTGAAATCGATCGGGGGGTATTTAACAAGAAGAATTTTAAAGTTTTCTATGCAGATAAATATGAAAAATAAGCCCCGCCCCCCCTGGGGGCCATGTTTTTTGACGTATCATGAAGGCTTGAACAATCTTGGTAGAAGGTCACCAAAGCAACATCCCTGCCAAGTTACACTGAACTCGGTCCAACGGTTTCTTACAAATAGATTTTTAAAGTTTTCTATATAGATATATAGGGAAAATAAGCCCCGCCCCCTGGCGGCCGTGTTTTATGACAAATCTTGAAGGCTTGAACAATCTTGGTAGAGTGTCACCAAGGAAACATTTCTGCTTAGTTATATTGAAATCCGCCCAGTCGTATCTGACAAGAAGATCATTAAAGTTTTCTATATAGATATATAAGGAAAATAAGCCCCGCCCCCTAGCGGCCATGTTTTTTGACGAATCCAAATGCATTGAACAGTCTTGGTAGAGAATCACCAAAATGAACATTTCTGCAAAATTATATTGAAATCGGTCCAGTGGTTTCTGACAAGAAGAAATTTTTCTATACAGATATATATAGGGAAAATAAGCCCCGCTCCCTGGCGGCCATGTTTCTTGACGAATCCAAATGGTTTGAACAATCTTGGTAGAGGATCACCAAAGAAACATTTCTGCAAAATTATATTGAAATCGGTCCAGTGGTTTCTGCTTAGAAGATTTTTAAATTTTTCTATATAGATATATAGGGAAAATAAGCCCCGCCCCCCTGGTGGCCATGTTTTTTGACGAATCCAAATGGCTTGAACAATCTTGGTAGAGGATCACCAAAGAAACATTTATGCAAAATTATATTTAAATTGGTCCAGTGGTTTCTGACAAGAAGAGTTTTAAATTTTAAGTTAAAAAAATCTATTTTTAGCTCCTATGACCTAGATTTGCAATGGACCGGAGCCATTTGAACAACCTTAAAAGAGGACCAACCAAGGATCATTCCTGTGAAGTTTGGTCAAAATCCAATCAGTGGTTTAGGAGATGTTGTTTAAATATTGTGGACGGACGGACATACGGACGACGACGACGACGACGACGGACAGTGAGTGATCACAATGGCTCACCTTGAGCCTTCGGCTCAGGTGAGCTAAAAAACTAGGAGACCAAAGGAACGGTGTCCATCTCTTTCCGGGTGTGTAGAGTACATTTCAAATGGGTTCCTGCAGGTTTGCTGGATAAAAGCTACCCTGAACAGTCTGTTGTAAGAATCCTTTTCAAGAATCAGGTGATAACGTTTCTACAAGCAAAAAAAAAAAAAAAAAAAAAAAATGAAAAAACTTAGATCGTGAGGATGGTAAATGTACTTGTTTGGTAACAGAAGGAGATTTTTCTTCTTTTTTTTTTTTCATTGCAAACAACAATTCTCAGTGATCACACAGGATGACATTTTATTCGAGTAGTCTCCACAGCTAAAAGTTCTCGTCATATGCTGGCTCCAAATTAGTGTGGTACCCAGATGAGATTTTCTACTTCCGCCGCATGTGGATATCCTATACAGAGTACAATTGTCTCGGTGAAGTGATATAATGATTATTATATCTCGCCGAGGTAATTCTAATGTGCACCACAGCAAATGTTTCATATCCAATACAGAGTACAATTGTCTCGGTGAAGTGATATAATGATTATTATATCTCGCCGAGGTGATTCTAATGTGCACCACAGCAAATGTTTCATGGAAACTGAGCATGGAAAAGGCGGATTTTGGCGGATTTTGGTGAATAATCATGTTATCTGGAGCTACTACAGATATGCCCCGTGAAAAGTCTAAATTGATGATGTTAACCTATCTGTTTCCTGTCGCTGCGTAATGTGCTGCGTAATACAAACTCAAATGAACGCTTGCCGCCGGAAAAATTCAAGCAATTTGTAACGGGCATAACCGACCAATAACGACTCCTAAATAAATGGTACTCCAAAAATCGGAATCGCATAATGCATAATAGAACGTTCAAATACTAATTTAAAGACAAAAGTTGCAAACCAGAAGGTGCATGTTGCATATCCGGATACAAAATTTCGAAAGGGAAAGGTTAATAATGCAAAGCGCAGTATCAACAGTAAAAATTGAGATTGCACACAGCATAACCGACTTTTTACCTAAATACTGTTCCATACATACTAGAGGTAGAATCAGATGAGATGCTAAATGAGGTTGTTGATGATGGTCCTGTGTTAGGATGTATATCACCCGAACACATCATTAGTATGTTGTTTGAAGACAAAATAGTAAAGAATCAAATTGTGAGATAAACTGAAATTTTGACATTTGCATTAAGACATTTACCGGGTGGACTTGAGATTCGCACTGATTTCTATTGACTTCTGCTAAGATAAAGTGTGACAAACCTGAAAATGTATATTGAGTATAGTATTACTAAAAATAAATTGTAAAAGGCAAGCAGCTTATGCGACGGTACATTAGCATGATGGAGGTATGTCGCTACTTGAAGCAAGATTTAATGTAGTTGTTGACAATCAGCACAGAAACAACAATTATTATTTTAATATAAGTCAAATAAATAATATCAACTATCAACGCAGTAAATATTTATATATAACTAACAAGCCTACATTTTGTTTGCATAGGCCGCCATTTTGGTTGTGCCAAAAGACACCTTAAGAATAGTTTGTGGATATTCGCTACCGTCCGCCGAAAACTGTCAGAACTAAACGGAAAGTTGCTTTTGTTTGCGAATAACCGCGATTCGGTTAAAGACCCTGTATTCCTAAAAGAAAATACATATTTTATTATCCAAGAAAGGTTTAATAAATTGATATATAGTATTAATGCAAATATAAAATGTGGCACCTGACAGCCTGAAAAAATTCAGCTAGTCTCTCGTTCTTGAACTGGATTAAAAATCCAAATGAAATTATTTTTATCGTTCCTGAATTAATGTTGCCAGCATTAATGGTCCTAAAAAATCATTTCATTTTTGATCCAGTTCAAGAACGAGAAACTAACTGAAAATTTAAAGGCTGTTAGATGCCACATGTTATGATTGTATTAATACAATATATCAATTTGCTTCAAGAAGCAACATACCTCTGTCATGCTAATGTACCGTCGGATGAGCTGCTTGCCTATTACAATTTTCAGTTTTTAGTAATACTCAATATATATTTTCAAGTTTGTCACACTTTATCCTTGCAGAAGTCAATAGAAATCAGTGCGAATCGTATGTCCAACTTTACCTAGACACTTGTATAAGGCAGTGACACCCGTGTTACGAGCCAGACGTAACGAGAAAGAAATGAAAGTGAAACCAGCAACAAGCTTTATATTATTAACAATATTTATTAAAAAAATAAGACAAGAGAATGTAAGTACACAGTACCTTTCAAGTTTATGTCACAAAGTCTCTCAGAAATAAATTTCAAGAATTTATAAAAAAATCCTTTGAATAACAGTTTCTGATCCCACAATTTAAAGTCCCTGAATTCAGATTTTAATTCCAGAATGAATAAATATTAAAGTAATCCAGTACAGAATAATTTCCAATGAAGGTATACAAAGATGCCCATATAAAAAATCTTTTCTCCTTATATAATATCACAGAACCTTCTAGAAAAATAATTTACTAGAGGCATCACTCATTTTCCAGGTTTAGTCAAGAACGTTCTAAATATTCTATGACATGCCAAAAATAACTCAGTCCAGAATCAAGAACATGTTATTATTATTGTGAACGTGTTTGTGTTTTCAGAAAGTTCTATTTATAGAAACATAGTAAGCATGATACTTAAAATAATCAACACCCTATATATAACACCCGGTAAATGTCAGACATTTCTTGGTTAGAAAAATGGAGTTTTTAACAGAACGCAGCCGCGTTCAATTCACCGAAACGATTGCTAACACTCGCAAACTAATGCAAACTTTCCGTTCAGTGCAAATGCGAATGCTAATAAAAGTTTTTAATGCTTGTTCGTAAAACAAATATGGAAATATTTAAAGGGTTGATAATATACTTTCGATCTCTTATGAAATTGTTAGTTATTGACAATGAGAATACTACTCTCTGTCCAAAATAAATATGCATTCCCTTTAATTTAAATGTACACAGTTAGATTTATGTCATGCATTGTTTCTTCTCAGAAAATATATATCTATAGGCCATCTCAAGGTTTCCTGCACCGTTAATGGATTGGCTCCTTTAAAGTCAACAAAGGGGTAAAGCTTTTTTGATGAAAAAAAATCAACAATTTTTATGCCAGTCTCAGTAATGCTTCGGCTTCCAGGGTTTATAAAGAATACCCATTCCATCTGAATGAAGACTACATCAATTTCTTCAAAGAATTTGCCTGCTCCCATAAAAGCCATGTATTCAAACCCTTCTATGTCCATTTTTATAACGATACGTTTACCTTTAAATAATGGCGTCAAATCATCTAAAGTGATTGTTCTAGCTAGATTGGCTCCTTGTTTCACAGATACAGGTATGACTTTTGTACCACCAACATTACCTTTCCTTTCTTTAAATGTTACTATGTTACGCTTATTAGAAATTGCGTTCCAAATCAAAGTGACATTGTCCTGAAAGCCTCCTAACATCGCGGAGCGTAACAACAGCTGTAGATTGGCTATCACCGGATCAACAGCCGTGACCTTTATACCCAGATGGGCCATGCTAAGACTATATGTTCCAATATTGCAACCTAGATCTAAAAATAAAACGTCAGTATGGTTCATAAAATATTTGGCCATATTTTTTATGTATTGAGCTTCCCATTGTCCTGCTCTCTGTAGTTGCGCGGAAATGACATGATCAAAGGACGCGGGGTAAGTGCATATCGGCGTAGTTCCATCCAATATTTGTAATGGCACACACAGACTGTCGCTGGTTTTATTTATGTTTTCCGTTGCGCAGATTGTTCGCACACACTTTCCGCCCTCACTAGACCACGTGACTTCCGGAAACGGAGGTATTCCTCGGACACAAGGATAGGTTTCATAGTCTTCCAGCGGGTCAAGAACATTCTCTTTGTTCTGCGATGGATTACGCTCTGTCTCTTTGACCGTATGAACTTCTTCTGCAGAAGCAGGAGCGTCTTTAATTTGCAACCAAAGGTGCACAAATAGGCACATTGCAGATATGAATATAACAAGGGAAACTTTTAGTTTTAATGTAACCATCATTGTTCACCGTTTAAATGTTTCTGTAAAAAGAAGACACAGTAAGTTACAGCTCGAGATAAGAGGGGTATTCTCATAATATTTTTATAAATTATCCACAAAAACATATCATGTAGGTACGCATTAGAAGCGTCTCGTCGCGGCGCTTCTATGGGTACCACAACATATATTTTGGTGGAGAAATAATAAATATATTAGTACTTTTCAGTTGGATCAGTCACCTTATCTGGCGCCATGCTTAGTAATATGGAATCAGTACAACACACATACAATGAATATGCTGAAACCAAAACTAACCAGTAAAACGTCAATGACTCGAACACTGATGAGTTATTATCGGGGTTGTTTTGCACGTTTTTTTTTTTTTTTTTTTTTTTTCTAAGGAAATAAATATTTAGGGATATTTTAGAGAAATTTTGTTATTTTATCCTGAAAAAGTATGTTGAGTGTACTCATTAGAAGCGAGGCGATTCAAATGAGTTCACTCAACATACCATTATTTTTATAGAAGCTGGAAAAACGTTCCTAAATTATCCCCATTTGCCTTCTGACCTGGAGCTATGATAAACCCGCAGTGGCTCGAACTATCCTTGTCTATAACTAATTTCCTTGGTCCTCAAAGATGTTCGAGCCATTTTAGTTCATGAGGTGAAGTAAGTAAGGAAAGTCTACAATCACGAAGTACAGAGTTCTCAAGCCATCGGAAGATGAACAAATAACGAACAAACTCTTATTAACCCTTAAAGCGCCATGAAAAACTGCATCTAAAAATGTCGTCTGTTTATGTCGTCTGTTGAATATTCTTGCAGACTTTTCAAACCTATTTTTTTTTTGCATACAGGCAAACAGTGTGGACCCGGAGCAGTCTGATCTAAGTCCACACTGTTTGCAAAAATGACTTTTAAAACCACAAGCAGATGACAAAGCAGACGACAATAGTTGTGACTGGCGCTTTAAGGGTTAACTATTTTTTTTTTTTTTTTTCATTTTAGAGCCGTCCCCCTTTCAAAAGGGCTTGATGTGCCGGAATGCAAACAGGACGTCAACAAACCTTATCTTTTGTTTAAAATATGGCAGGATATCTTCAAGGTGTATCAACTAATTCTTACTGTCCCAATCTGGGCCGGAATGTTTTATGTCTGTTTCTCGGCTCACCGGGGTTCAACTGGTAAGACGTTTCCCCGTACATCACCATAGTGCAGATTATATTTCATTTCCTTTGGGATCATTGGGCCCATTATGGTCGTTTGAAAATGGAATTCTGCTCATGTATACGCTAGAGTACGTAAGAAGTGTTGCAAACTTAATTACTGCTCATGAAGAGTCTCAATAAAACCGAGACTCCTATTTTCTAACCCATAGTGTGTTCTTTGTTTCCAAAAGCAATCTTTTTGACGTTTATTTTACTACACTGCAGCTGGCGTTAGTGCCGTGTGGCGGCGGTAGAACGTCTCCCCGTACATCTCCATAGCGCAGATTATATTTCATTTCCTTTGGGATCATTGGGCCCATTATAGTACATTTGAAAATGGAATTCTGCTCATGTATACGCTAGAGTGCGTAAGAAGTGTTGCAAGCTTCATTACTGCTTATGAAGAGTCTCATTAAAACCGAGACTCCCATTTTCTAACCCATAGTGTGTTCTTTGTTTCCAAAAGCAAACTTTTTGACGTTTATTTTACTACACTGCAGTGCCGTGTGGCGGCGGTAGAACGTCTCCCCGTAAACCCCATAGTGCAGATTATATTTCATTTCCTTTAGGATCAATGGGCTCATTATGGTAAATTTGAAAATGGAGTTCTGCCCATGTATACGCTAGAGTACGTAAGCAGTGTTGCAAACTTCATTACTGCTTATGAAGAGTCTCAATAAAACCGAGACTCCCATTTTCTAATCCATAGTGTGTTCTTTGTTTCCAAAGGCAATCTTTTTGACGCTTTTTTCTTTTTTCTTTTGCTTCCCAATTCCAGGGCCCGGTTGTTCAAAGCGTCGTTAGCTTAACGACGTCGTTAAGGGTCATTTCGTTAACTGTTTTAGCGGATTCAATATACAATATACAATATTCTGATATGTTTTGCTGAAAAAATGTGAGTAGCTTTTGCACTGCAAAAGTTACTCACATTTTTTCAGCAAAATATTTCAGCATATTTGCGTATCACTTGATTTAAATTTTAACGATTCGTTAACTAACGACATCGTTAGCTTTGAACAACTGGGCCCAGTTTGGCAACCCAGGGATCTCCAAATGTCTCAAAATGTTGTTTCTGTTGAATTATTTGCTTCATTATAGGTTTTATCTGTGATTTATCTGTTTCCCATAATGATTCATCGATGAGTTAGACCTCTGCTTTGGCATGCAGTCTTGAAGGAAATAATCAGAGCTACCAAAGGCTCAAAAAAGCATTTAGAGATGCCACCAGTATACCAGAAATTTCTCTAGTATATTATGTTAGTACTATATCCGGGCAGTATGAAACAAGATATTTCCCATTTTTTTAGTCTTGCAAAGCATGTTTTATTACATGTCAAAATGATGTACCATAGTGACAAATGCACCAGTCATGTACAGATAGGTCAGAGATGTAGTGCACAACGACAGCACTTACTTTGACGAATGAAGTGCAACTCATGCTCAAACCCTAGTGCACTTGAAGCTCAATCTTGATTTGCAGTGCACTTGATGTTCATTGTGAACTTCGGATTTAGCTTAACACATGTACCTAGAAAGTAGTCTTATTCATTGGAAAATAATACTGATTAAAGAAAATAAGCCTTTCTCTCTGCGGACTATATATATTTTTCTTTCTTTTTAACAGTCAATATTTCTTTAAGACACACTTTTCTCTTAAAATTGAGATTTACATTGGTATTAATTTCACGGTCTTGTTCCCGCGAAGTTATTGTAAGTGCCACCTGTTAAATCAATCCGCAGGTAACTGAACTGTTGTCTTGGCAATATTGTGTCAATAAATTTTCACACCTAGACAATGACTTCAATGTTTTAACAGTAACAGCCATCATTCTAATGAGCAATCTCAATATGCATGTATATAATCCGCAGGTAACTGAACTGTGGTCTTGGCAATATTGTGTCAATAAATTTTCACACCTAGACAATGACTTCAATGTTTTAACAGTAACAGCAACAGCTATCATTCTAATGAGCAATCTCAATATGCATGTATATACATACATTTTTGGTTGGAGTCTCATCAATATTTTTAGATTATTTTTAACATCATCAAACTAAGGTCAATTATATTTTTCTTTAATTATGGCCAGTGCTGCAAATGTATAAAGAGTATTACTCCATATCTACGACAAAGATCTTACAGTTCTACCAGTCGGGAGTAAATCAGGTACAGATTGTCTCCAGACTGCTCCACGAAGACAATGTAAAAGTCAGCCGCCAAACAGTCAAGGTCAGGTGGTTTTTCTCCGGTACCTCGGGTTTCGCCCATCTCTGATAATGATTGGCTCGAACTAAGTAAAATAATCTTGAAAGGGTCATAAAACCAAAACCACAAAAGAAAAAAAAAAAAAAAAAAAATAAATAAATAAAAAAAAAAAAAAAAATAAATAAATAAATAAATAATTTCTTTTCATTCTGTTTTTGGACTCAAAATGCCTCTTTACGGTTATTTGCTGAACAGTAATTTTTTACCCTTAAAATAGTGAAATAATTTCGTTAGGGTTATTTCCTGAACAGCAAAACTGTTTTTACCATCCTGAAGGGGTCGTAAAACAAAACAAAACAAAAAAAAAAAAAAAAAAAAAAAAAAAAAAATAATAATAATAATTATCTTTCCATTCTGTTTTTGGACTCAAAATGCCTATTTTGTTTATTTGCTGAACAGTAATTTTTTACCCTTAAAATAGTGAAATAATCCTGAAGGGGCCGTAAAACCAAAACCGCAAAAAAAAAAAGAAGATAATTATCATTTCATTCCGTTTTCGTTCTCTAAATGCCTCCTTTGAGTTATTTGCTGAACAATATTTGCTTTTACCCGTAAAATAGTGAAATAACCTTGAAGGGGCCGTAAAACCAAAAACCACACACACATGCAAAATAAGTCTAAATGCCTCTTTTGGGTTATTTGCTGAACAGTAAAATTGCTTTTATCCTTAAAACACCAAGACATGAAGAAATTAGATTGCTGTCTGCTCTTAGTTTCTGCAGTTTTATGTTAATACTGAATAACTGTAACAGTTGCTAATTTGACAGCTCTACTCCCTTAGGTTAAAATGTGCCAGTTAATAAGAAATATTTCATGACATTAACTTGGACATAACTGTGATAAGCCTTGTGTAATACTTGACTGAACCAGAGCACAGAATTTTCTCAACATTTAACTTGGATCAACATGCACCAGTGAAGACATAGATCAAAAGGGTGTAATAAATCCATTGTTCATGAAAAGCATCATTTTAGAGCATACAGTCGACTCTCGTTATCTCGAATTCCAAGGGACTCTCTGAAATACTTCGAGATATCCGTAGTTCGACATATCAGGTTTGCAGAATTGATGAAAAAATAATTTGATTAACCACATTTAACAAACTGAAAGGTAATTGGACTTTTGAAGTTAGAGATATATTGAAAATATTGTGGAAAAGAGGAGAAATTGCTCCTTAGGAGCAATTTCTCCTCTTTTCTACAATATTTTCCATCTGTTGTTAGGTTTTCATGTCTAGGCAGGGACCAGATTTTCACTTCGAGATAAGCGGTTATTCGAGATAAGCGAGGTCGAGATAACGAGAGTCAACTGTATTTTGTTTTTCGCACAGACATTTGAGAATTATCATTTACCATGTTATGGGCAGTTCCAGCAGACGACGAATTAATAAGATTTTTTCTTATTTTTCCCATAAAATAAGATTTGAAATGTCAAATCCCATTTTTCGGAAAAAATAAGAGAAGAATTCTTTATTCTTCTTTCTTGCCCAGCAGGTCAATGTGTAATAATAATGTCCTGCTTTCAGTAAAGAATGATTGATTATTGATGATTGAAAATACAGGAAAACATGTTGTGTCATAAAAATGCAATATACAACAGGAAAAGAATTTTACAGTTTTTGGCAGGTACACATTAATTTCAAAATAGCATAAGAATTGGATCAGCCTGCGCATCCAGCAGCCTGATCAGTCTGTGCTATTTGGACAAAGAAGAGGTGGTGAAGATTGCTCAGACAGCGCAAATGCGCAGGCTGGTCTGAATCTTCACTTAACTTACAGACCAGTTTGTAGAAATAACTGTGTTTCAGAAAATTCAGTTTGTGCAATTGTAGAAAATAAACATTCACATTTTTGGATACAATCATTTTTCATCACGAACACATACCTATATAAGTTTTGACCCCTTTAAACCCCACTTTTATATAGTAAAACTGGGGTTTACAGGGGTATATATTATTTTTCTTATTTCTGCTCAAAACGCAGATTGTGGGTACTCGATAGAACCGCCTCGGCGAGGCGGTTCTAACGAGTACCCACTATCTATGTTTTGAGCAGAAATATAAAAAAAAAAACATCAGAAACTTTTATCTGAAAACTTTAGTTTTTGGTGGTGAAAGTTTCAATGTACTTTTGTAATGTTTTTGGGTCAATACAGAGTATATATTACGATATAAATATATTTAGATGACATGGTCAAGGCCGTTCATATTTTATTGCTAACAGCTGCCACCACTTAATACAAACATGTGAAAACAAAGCGTTATATAGAAGTATTTGATACTGGTGATTATTGTCAGAAAGAACAAAAGGATAAGGAAATTATATCAAAAGATTCCTAACCACACGATATCATTCTTTACGTGGCAAAAATGATAAATGACTAAAATAGTATATGAATAGTTAACGATTAGTATTCAGAGGAATTAGTTTTCTTATTATTTTTTTTCCAGAACATAGGATTTTACATTCCATGCAAATTGTAGGAGACGAATTGCATGAAATGTCAAATCCTTTTCTCTGTTAAAATAAAATATTCACACACACACACACACACACACGCACAATATATATATATATATATATATATATATATATATATATATATATATATATATATATATATATATATATATATATATATATATATTTTACGGAAACGTTTCCCCGCCACCCTTGTTTTATCAATATATCGTCAGTTTTGTCCGTTTTAATATTTTCTAGTGAAACAAATATCGCATTTCAAAGTTGTGATATATATATATATATATATATATATATATATATATATATATATATATATATATATATATATATATATATATATATATATATATATATATATCTGGTATTTCCCACAATTCCCACAATGGTTGCGACCATAGAGGAACTATGAAACAAGAGGACCGTGATGGTTTTATATCGCTCATACGAGCTAACAGATTTTGCATACGTCATATTAAAATTTCACCCAAGTAGATTGCTGTAAGAGTTTTTGTATAAATTTCATGTTTAGGAGTGACATGATTGTCCGATAAAATGGAGTATCAATACCGTGTATGGAAATCAGTGCCTCATTTTTTATCCGATCTTTGAATAACTTTCAAAGAAGACCACCCAAGGATCAGTACATCCAAATTTGGTAAAAAAATTATACAATAAAGACATTGTGATAAGACGGGCGGACGGGCTGACAAAAACGGATGGTGACCGATCAGAAAAACTCGGGCGAGATTACAAGTGACCGCTAGGAGGGAGCAATTTTTGACGTTAGGGCTCTAATTTGAATAATCTTGATAAAGGTTTACTAGATGAAGCTACTTACCAAATATCAAAGGCCCGGGCCTTCAAGTTTACACACAAGAAGAATTTTAAAGTGTTTCTTTATAAGAGACTATGTAAAACAAGTGACCCTGGGTGGGGATATTTCCGACCCCAGGGCTATAATTTGAACAGTCATGGTAGAGGTCTAACAGATGACACTACATGTACATGTCAAATATAGAAGGTCTAAGTCTTCTAGTTTCACACAAGAAGATATTTTTATCCAGTTTTCCCTAATGAGTCTGTGTAAAACAAGGGACCCCTTTTGCGTGGTCGTTGTTGATCCCAGGACTATAATCTGAACAACCTCGTGAAGGCCTATTAGATGAATGTACATACCTAATATCAAAGGTCTGTGCCTTCTAGTTTCAAACAAGAAGAATTTTACAAATTTTTTTTCTTATATAGGTCTATGTAAAATAAAGGAGCCACAAAGCAGGGTCATATTTGACCCCGGGGGTTTAATTGAATAATCTTGGTAGAGGGTCATTAGATAAAGCTACCAAATATCAAAGATCTTCAAAGGCCTGACCCTCTAGTTTTAAAAAGGATGATGTGTTAAGATTTTTCCTATATGAGTCTATGTGAAACAAGCGATACCCGGACATAATTTGAACAATCTTGGTAGAGGTCTACAAGATGAAGCTACATACCAAATATCAAAGTCCTGAGCCTTCTACTGTCACGCATATTTTTTAAGTTTTTCGTTATATTAGTATGTAAAACAAGTGACCCCAGGGCTATAATTTGACCAGGCTTGGTAAGGACGATTACAACTGCAATATCCGAGATAGGAACAAGGAAAAGCTGCAAATAGAAAGACCGCCTTGTCAAGGACCGAACATCTATTTGGAATTTGGAGCTGCATCAGAATAAAGAGTGGAGTCCCTCCCAATACGTTTTCTAATGACCGTTCCACTTTTGCAGATCTGCTTTTGTTTGTGCGTCGGTTATTGCAAATATGACGCTTGTTTTCTTCTTCTTCTCTTCTTCTTTCTATGCTTCGTGACTGTGGAATTTCTTGGGTATCTTCACTAATAGTTTTATTATTTTTCCATTACTGTGCTCACTTAAAGAATCCCTCAAGTCATAGCGATTTAAGGTTTCATTGCTCTCAAGGGAGAATCCTTTCAAGAGCTTAGTCATACTATATCTGGTGCACGTACAAAAAACACTGTTTTCTCGAACATTGATCTGAAATAACTGATGTTTGGATGTGAAACAAACAGATCATCATCTTTTAAACTATACGAATTATTTTTTCAGTTCAGATGTATAAACATCGCATAATGACTTAAATCTATTTTAAAAAAAAGTATATATCGCCAGTTTTACATGTGATATATGTTTCAAATATATATATATACTTACATAAAAATTGGTTAGTTATCTTTAATATAAAAATAAAACGACCTAAATTCACTTTATATTTGTAAAACAAGGGTGGCGGGGAAACGTTTTAATATATATATATATATATATATATATATATATATATATATATATATATATATATATATATATATATATATATATATATCAATTTGTCGTCTGATGAATTTGCCCATAGCGTGTTAAAGTTCTCGCTACACAAAAGAGTAAAACTACATTTATCAGATGACGTCGCTATTATTCAGCCGAATGCTCGTTTCATCAGTTTCACATGAAATGGCCACTCTTGTAAGCTCCTCTATATATAAACGCCCCATATATTTTATTAAAAAGTTTATTCCATTAAAGCCATCGGTTTTATTTTATTTCTGGGCTGCGTTCAATTAAGCGAAACGTTCGGGGTTACTTGCAAACCATTGCCAATTTTTACTTTCACTGTGGACGGTAGCGAACTATTCTCAAGCTGTCTTTTGGCACAACCAAAAGACGACCTTGTGCGAATAAAATTTTGTAGGTCCTATACACAGTTCTTAACAAAAAAAAAAAAGATATGAAAATATTTACTGGATTGATATTATAATTCGATACCCTATAAAATTAATTGTTGTTTAATATGGTTTATTCGATCTTGTATCAATTCTCGTCAATGAGAATGACGGCTACCTACCCTCAATTCTGGGGTCATATAAGACGCAGAGTCGCTCATAAGTACATGTAGACCTGAATATATTATGCTGAGCGGAAAACGTATGCTGAATGTATTCATCAGAATCGATGTGGCGTTTCTAATGAGTACATACGGTATAAATTTTCATGATAAAATAAGAAAACAATCCTAAAATATCTCTAGATAATTGTTTTCTTGAGCTATCGGAAGAATTTCCTAGGGACTTAAAAACGAATTCGAATCTGCCATGGTAAACGAGCTATCGGTGTGGTATTCAAGTCATTTTACTGTAAATGTCATCATTTACGTAAATCCAAAGAAGATTGAAATGCTATATAGATACTGATATGAAATAAGAACAAAAATGAGCAAACAATGAGAAATATATCGAACGATGCGAAGAAGACAGCTGTTGCTCTTTTGATGAAATACGCCGTAAATTTCCTGTCAGATTTATTATTTAGTATTTTACGTAAGAGCATTAGGGCCACATATACTTTTATTTCTGTTGATAAGTATCTCGAAATTTCGACATAATAAGTCGAAATTTCGACTTAATAACTCGAAATTTCGACTTAATATCTTGAAATTTCGACTTATTATCTCGACATTTCGACTTAATAACTCGAAATTTCGACATAATAAGTCGAAAATTCGACATAATAACTCGAAATTTTGACTTAATAACTCGAAATTTCGACTTAATATCCTGAAATTTCGACTTAATAACTCGAAATTTCGACTTAATATTTCGAAATTTTGACCTAATATCTTGAAATTTCGACTTATTATCTCGATATTTCGACTTTAGATCTCGAAATTTCGACTTATTATGTTGAAATTTCGACTTATTATCTCGAAAATTCGACATAATAACTCGAAATTTCGACTTAATATCTTGAAATTTCGACTTAATAACTCGAAATTTCGACATAAGATCTCTTGAATAGAATTCACACCTGGTAATCTCGTAAGGGGTAGCCGCTGGTTACACACTCAAAATCTTTATGCGAGCTTCCGACCACGACTTACGAGACATCCAAATGTCAACAATACATTCTCCTGATTCATTATTTTTTAGTAAATTTCATAGACATATTTTGAATCAAAGCGCTGTAGGCGCTTGTGGCCTGGGCATCAGAAGGCTTCAAAGCTCACCAGATTAGAAAACGTGAAACTGCATGTTCATCTTGTCCTTCAAAGGTTTGTGTAGACAAGATACTCAGTTTAATTTGCATCCATAGTGAAACAAGATTGGATATTTGCATGCAATGACAAATGACTAGAGGTCCATTCGAAAGCCTGTAAAATAGACAATAAAAAAACAAACAAACAAAAAAAAAAAAAAAAAAAAAAAATAAAAAAAAACAACAAAAAACAAAAAAAAAAAAAAAAAAAAAAAACTAGAAAAGTGTTCACAGTACACGGATGTCCCAGCTTTGGGGTCTATAAAACTGTGCAAGCGTTGCTAAATTAGCCTACGTCACTGCGGGAGCATCTGTGTAACTTTGGACACAATTCTAGTTAAAAATGAATCCAAAAATAATGAGAAATGTAAAGTCCTTTGCCTGCAAGGTCAGTAACTCTTAAACCATGAGACTAAGAAACTCAATTATGTGTTCTCTAGTAAGTGATTTTCAACAAAGAATCCAAAAATAAGGAGAAATATTAAGGCCCTTTGCCTGCAAGACCCAAAACTCTTAAATCATAAGACTAAGAAACTCAGTTTTGTGTTCCCTAGTAAGTGATTTTCAACAAATAATGCAAAAATAAGGAGCAATATAAGGCCCTTTGCCTGCAAGGCCTGTAACTCTTAAACTATAAGACTAAGAAACTCAGTTTTGTGTTCCCTAGAAAGTGATTTTCAACAAAGAATGCAAAAATAAGGAGCAATAAAAGGCCATGGGGTCCCGGAACAAATGCTAAGGAAATTTAACTTCTTGTGTAATTCAAAGCAGACGTAGTTGCAATTCGTCTTATTTGATATGTTAAAGAAGTAATTCATAGTCCAGATAGCTGAACTTTATTTTAGTATAACCAGCGGCTACCCCTTACGCGATTACCAGGTGTGGAAATTACAAAAGAAGAATCAACTTGAAATATCATGTCGAAATTTCGAGATAATAAGTCGAAATTTCAAGATAATAAGTCGAAATTTCGGGTTATTAACTCGATATTTCGAGTTATTAAGTCGAAATTTCGAGATCTTATGTCGAAATTTCGAGAAAATAAGTCGAAATTTCAAGATATTAAGTCGAAATTTCGAGTTATTAAGTCGAAATTTCGAGTTATTAAGTCGAAATTTCGACTTATGTCGAAATTTCGAGATAGTTAGTCGAAATTTCGAGATAACTATCAACAGAAATAAAAGTGTATGTGGCCCTAATGCTCCTTCGTAGTACTCCATCAGTTGGATTAGGATTCAGTTTGTGAAGTGTTCTTATTTACTTTAATAAATAAATATATATACTTTCTAGTCAGTGAAATATATATATATATATATATATATATATATATATATATATATATATATATATATATATATATATATATATATATATATATATATATCACAATGCAAGAAAAAACAACACTTTTGTAGTTTGGAAAAAAAAATATAATAATAATAATAATAAAAATAAATGCGTAATTTGCAAATTTATTTGGTTCTAAAGTAACATATTGAATCCTTCTCAATTATATGGACTCCTTATAAGCCCCAACTGAGGAGACTTAACATCCTTATAATCACCCAATTATCTTTCAGATAAGATAAGCGTTTCCAAATATGTATATACTCAAGGAAAAAAGAAACTGTGCACTTTTATTTTCGATGTAATTTTTAAACTACTGTGACTACATGAACGGATTTTTCAAGGATAAGTACACATATACCCATGTACCTATTGCACTCATTTTCCTTACATTTTATTGCATACATGTCCTCCAAAGCGACCGAGTGCAGTTATGTAACGTGCAAGTCGTGATCCTCGACAACCAAATGTTATTTGTCAGTGACCGATTTACGCGACCTCTATACAATCGAAAAATCACACACCACATTGAATTCGTTTCAATTCAAAGATGCCACGGCTCCGAGAAAATGATAGAGTTCAGGCTATTGTACTCCTTGCTTCTGGCGTTAGTGTTTCTGACGTCGTAAGACAATTTCACTGCCATCGGAACACCATAAATAATCTTCGACAATGTTTTCGGCAAATTGGAAGCTTAAAGGATGCGGTTCGTTCAGGTAGGCCAAAGGTAACGATCCCACGTCATGATCGTTACATTATGTCAACGCATCTACGTAACAGGTTTAAAACGGCTAAAAACACTGGTATTCAGTTCGACATTTCAAGACAAACTGTTCTGAATCGCCTTCGCAAAAAACGCAGATCCAATAAGAGCCAAGCGGCCATATGTAGGACACATCATTAGACCCCGCAATCGTAATCTTCGGTTGCTTTGGGCTCGACGCCATTTACGTTGGACTCGAGCCCAGTGAGCAAGGGTCTTGTTTACAGATGAGTCCCGTTTCAATTTGAGCTTTGCTGGTGGCAGAATACGCGTTTTTCGCCGCCGAGGTGAACGTTTTGCCGTTAATTGCTTGCTAGAGAGGGACAGATTTGGCGGAGGTAGTGTAATGGTTTGGGGAGGGATAATGGGTGGTAGGAAAAGAGACTTGATCGTAATTACTGGTATTCTTAATGCCCAACATTACATCACCGAGGTTCTCGGTCCTGTTGTTATCCCGTTTCTGAACCAGAATCCTGGTATCCTGATGCATGATAACGCACGCCCACATACGGCTAGATTGACACAGAATTACCTAGCCAGACATAACGTTAACGTGCTTCAATGGCCGTCTTCCCATCCGGACATGAACCCCATTGAACACGTTTGGGACGTCCTTGGACGCAGGGCAAGGGAGAACCATGTCATCAACAACATTAATAACCTTAGAGCTACATTAAGCCAAGAATGGAACGTTATTCCAAATGACGTTGTTAGACGTTACGTCCGGTCAATGCGCTCGAGAATGATTGCTGTAATTCGGAGGAGAGGTGGACACACTCGGTATTGAACGAGATGCACATTTATTGAAAAATCCGGAGGAACAAAAACACGGTCAAGTCAACATCAATAGTTGCGAATTTGAATTTTGACCCCTACGACATTTAACGTCAAAAACACATGTTTTTGTACCGATAATTTTAACAAAAGACAAAGTGTCAGATCTGCCTATGAATGACCTACATTTTGATACCAAATTTGTATATGTAAATTTAAAATATATGTGAAAAATATCGGTAAACCCATTTGCACAGTTTCTTTTTTCCTTGAGTATAATATGAAAGTTAATCATTACTGTACAACAAAAGATGAGATAGTGAGCAAATGAGAGAGAGAGAGAGAGAGAGAGAGAGAGAGAGAGAGAGAGAGAGAGAGTTAGAGAGATTATTATGAAGGTAATCTTACCTGATAGAGATTTCTGACGAGCTGTCATCTTGAACAGGTAACAGAGTTAAAGATGAAGTATGCAGTTGTCTGTCTGACTGACTGACTGATGTGGACCCAGTTGTTCAAAGCGTCGTTAGCTTAATGAGCTCGTTAAGGGTCATTGTGTTAACTGTTTTAGCGGATTCAATACATAATATTCTGAAATTTTTTCAGCAAAAAATGTGAGTAGCTTTTCAAAAGCTACTCATTTCTTTTTGCTGAAAAAAAAAACAAAAAAAAAAAAACAAAAAACAAAATCAGAATATTTGCGTATCAATCGATGTAAATTTTAACGAATCGTTAACTAACGACGTCGTTAGCTTTGAACAACTGGGCCCAGGTTTTTAACGTTACCAGGCACCTGAGTCACACAAAAGCTGCAGTTGTGCTGCTAAGATAACATTTTATACCTTTAAAATTAGATTACACTTCTCACTCGTTCTGCTCATAATTATCACATTCAGATTCAGTCAGCGGACAATTAAAGAAATGATTATTTGATTAACACTTTGTTTGCATCCCACATTATTCAAACAAATCATCTTTAAAGGACTGTTATTTGATAAATACCTGTCAGTAATTACCTGGTACTTAAGCAAATAAATCTAAAAAAAATACAAAAGAAAATAAATAAATAAATAAATGTGTTTGTGTGTGTGTGTGTGTGTGTGTGTGTGTGTGTGTGTGTGTGTGAGAGAGAGAGAGAGAGAGAGAGAGAGAGAGAGAGAGAGAGAGGGAAGGTGAATAATGAATAAATAAATATATTTTTTTTTTTTTTTTTTAATTTTTACCCATTTTCTTTCAGAGAGACTAATCATAGAGGAGAAATGTTATTTAATCATCTCTATTTTGTTACGATTTTGGCTTGTAAGAAATTATACTCAAGCTTTAGATACACGCATGTACAGTAAACCGAAACACTAAAAGTGAACTTCCTTGTGCACATCACCTGAGGCCAGAGGGCAACTCTAGCTCTAGTTCTGTCTCTAGCTCAAAACAGTCTAGTGCACTTGATTCTCAAAGTATCGTGCACATGTTTCTCAGAATTAGGGCAAAGTAATGTGCACACCTATCTATGGTCTTGTGCAAATCTAGTGCACTTTATGTCAAGTTTATCTCTGACCCATCTGTAATAAGACTTTTGTTAGGACAATGTTAAAGTATTTAGGGCTTTTCACATGCAGACCTTATCACTGGTGCAAATTTGCATCTGTTTTAGCCGGAAACCATTACGAAAACAGGCCTATTCAAATATATTGAAAATTTTACCACCAAAAAATGAAAATTTTCAGATAAAAAATTCAGATATTTTTCATATTTCTGATCAAAACATAGATTATGGGTACTCGTTAGAACCGCCTCGTCGAGGCAGTTCTAACGAGTACCCACAATCTATGTTTTTAAGCAGAAATAAGAAAATTAATGTATACCCCTGTAAACCCCAGTTTTACTATATAAAAGTGGGGTATTAGGGGGTCAGAATTATATAGGCGAGTTCTCATCATGCAAATTAAGGAAGTAACGCATGTATTAAAAAAGGTAAGAGAAAAGTCCAGGGAGTGCCACAATCACAAACCGCAGCCCTCCCCAGACCCCAAGAGGAAGAGGAAACCGACAAATCTAAACAAGCACAAACCGAACAAACGTACGAAAAGCACTAAGATTAGCTCTCTCTTCCCCAAGCGAGGTAATCGCAATACTTAAAAGACTGAAAAACACAAAAAAAAATGACACACGGAAAGACATACAACAAATCGCCTCGTAGAAAAAACCACAAAGCAACAAAGAGTAAGACTAACACCGGGACCCCCGCCTTAGAACGGTCGGTAGAGCAAACCACCGGGGGTTCAAAGCACTTTTACAGCTAGCTAGCTTCACCCTGGGTCCCGATGCTACTCTTAATACAGAAATACATAAAAATTCGGTTCGCATAAAGGCTCCCAACTCAGTCAATGCATCAAAGCGAAAACATAGAAATCAAATTAATCACTATAATAAACAAAGACGAGTACTCATGGCTAATTCTACTGTATGCCAGAGTAAATGAAAACCAATAGTTGAACCACGGCGGGCCAAGCCAAAGACATATCGTCAAGCCCCAACCCACTGGTTAAAGTTTTACGAAGAGGCCGTCATTGAGTCTGAGGCCCGAACCGCCGTCGAGCAATTAAAGAGTGAAGCATAGCCATCAACAATAATTGGGTTGACAACTAGGCATGCAGTCTGCCGCATAATATCCAGGCTATAGCCAATTCTTTTATAACGGTTAATAAGTTTTCTGAATTGCTCCGAAAAGTTAGATTTACCTACAATGTTTGTAAATCTGTACACTAAGTCACCGTAAAATTCGGGTTCCGATATACCTTGTTGCAGAAGTGTTTTCAGACTGACGCTATATTTTTCTAACAAGGCACTGTGTCCGCGATAAAATTTCGGAAACGCCTTACGAAGTTTAAAATAACGATAGCCCTGCCTAAGAAGTTTGGCAGTAAGGGCTTTATTACGGTAGTTAAAGTCATTAAGATTTGAAGAAGCTCTGGCGAATCTTATAAGTTGAGATATGTATACCCCATATGAGGTACGCCGGGGGACATCGCCATCCAGAAAAGGGAAATTGACTATATCAAAATCAAAATCGTCCCGTTTATCATAAATTTTGGTGGAAACTGTACCATTAGATATACATAGATTCAAATCCAAAAAAGGTGCCTCGGTATCGGAAGAATTTGCTCTATTTAATTGGAGTTCTGTAGGGTATATCCGGTCCACCATTTGGTCAAAGTAAATATTGTCAATATTTAATAAATTGTCAAGGTATCTAGAAGTTGAATTGAAAGCCTAAATAATGTCAGCCTGATTTTCACGTGAGAGAGACTTCATGAAATCTCTCTCATAACAAAAAAGAAACAAATCTGCAACAAGAGGAGCACAATTAGTTCTCATCGGAATATCAGTAGTTTGTCTATAAAGTTTAGTTCCAAATCTAATAAAAATGTTATCCAAAAGATAAACAAGGGCATCACAGACTTTTTGACACGACCATAAATTGTGATTATTATACACATCAGAAGTGAAAAAAGCACATTCTTCGTTGCAAGCCAAATATTGGGTATTCTCCCGAATAAACGTTCGGTTAATTAAATCAATAAGTTTATCTTTTATAAGATGATGAGGTAACGCAGTATACAGTGTAAAAAAATCATATGTAGACAATTTTGAAGCCTGATAGTTTTTAGATTTAAATTTATTGAGAACATCATTAGAATTTTTAATTGACCAAAAATAGTTAATTCCATCCCTTTCGTAAACAGTATCATAGTATCTAATCCAATGTTTCTTAACAGCAGAAAGGCATGAAGTTAGCAGTTTGGAAAAAACAGTAGTCGTACAAGAACTAGAATTAGCAATGAAACATGCTTTATAAGGTCGTTTATGAGGTTTCGGTAACCAATATAACGTAGGAAGTCTGTCTTGCTTTTCTTTAGTACTCACTGAAAACTTAGCAGTAATATCGATAGAATGGGTATTGACAATAGATCTCTCGTCAGTAGAAATCCGTTCATATGTTTTGGTACTACCAAGTTCTTGTTTTAGAGTATTGATATCATAAAGTCGTCACATAACAACATTATTAGCAGCTTTATCAGCTGGAGCCAAAACATACTTCCTATGAAATTCTTGGATACCTTGTTTCAAATATCGAAAAGATAATTTAGGCTTAGGAGGGAGAAGATCAAGGTTATTAGAGTAAAATAACACACATTTATCAATTATCTTAAAAATCTTTAATTTCCAATTATTTAAAGCATTAAAAGCCTTGATTTTAAACGGCAAAATGACACAAATGAATAATTTTTATCATATATTAGGCAAAATGTTCCATGAACAACTTGTAATTTAATATTAGAACTTCCACTTTAGTAATATCAAAATTACAATAAAAGAAGAGAACGTATTAAGTTGAAAAATAAAACTACATTCCGTTTAGCATAGACGTGTAAGTACATTGCCCCATCAGTATTGTTGAGCTATGAGGGCACTATGGCAATTGTATCTTGGAAGAAATAATTTTAAAGCCCAGAATTTGATCAAACTGTGCAGTTACAGTGTTTTCATTCTATCACGAAAAAACAAAAAAACAAAAAAACAAAAAACAAAAAAAAAAACAACAAAAAAACAAAAAAACAAAAAAAAAAAAAAAACACACACATAAAAACAAAAACAAAACAACAAAAAAAAAAAAAAAAACAACAACAACAAAAAACAAAAAAAAAAAAAAACAAAAAAAAAAACAACAACCAAACAAACAAACAAACAAAAAAAACAACAACAAAAAAAAAACAAAAAAAAAAAAAAAACAAAAAAAAAACACACACACACACACACAAAAAAAAACAAAAAACAAAAACAAAACAAAAACGTTCAGTCATTTAAATCAATAAATTAATCTTTAATGATGTGGTAACGTAATATACAGTGTGGACAAATCATACGCAGACAATTTGGAAGCGTCCATGCTTTTAGATTTAAATTTTAGTAGGAACTTCACTGGAAGTTTTTATTGACCAAAAATGGTTTATTCTATCCCGTTTCGTAAACAGTTTCGTAGTATCGGATCAAATGTTTTTGACAGCAGCATGAAAAATATATATATACTATATCTGTCATTATATGCCTTTGCATGTATGTCTTGGTGACATTTTATTTATAGCCGATTGGACTTTTTTTTTTGAAGAATCTGTCCTTTTGGTTTTCTGCTTGCAGTGTTTTGATTGTGATGTCGTTACTTTAAGTGCGTCCTTCTTTCCCCTTGGTATCTTGGAACGGAAGGCATTAGGTAATTGTATCGATTCCTGGTCATTACTTCCTTTTTATGAAGTTCACAGTTTGGACAATACAGTGGTTGTGCATGAACTGGAATTCGCAATGAAACGTGTTTTATCAGGTCGTGTTTATATAACGTAAGAAGTTTTCCACTGCCAACTTTGGAGTCCACTTTTTTTTTTTGCTTCAGCATTTCAGTGATTTCTTGCTGTCGAGTCCTAACCATTGTTTCATCTCTGTATTTGTTTGATTTTTATGTTCTCGGAGATGTTGCACTGATGACTTAAAAACCCTTTAGGCGGACTGAACAAATGTCTTGTGTATACCACGGCAGAACTAAAGGCGAGGGTTGTGGCCACGCAAAATCTATTTAATCCCCCAACACCCCAGTAAAATTTGTATTGAGCGTTCCAAGGCGGTGCTTCTGCTGTGGTTTACTATTTCTGTCAGTGTATGTCTTTCACGTATGTCCGTTTGGCTTTCTGCTTGTAGTGTTTGATTGTGGGGGCGTTTTGAAAAGAAACTTCCGTTTGGCTTTCTTCTTATAATGTTATGATCAGAAACTATTTTTTTTTTAAATTAAGTATAGTGTTACGGATTGGTTTATTATATTTGAAACAGATAATAGGAGAATCTATGTTTTCGAAATATAAAGGTATAGATGACACTACATTATTATCTCTAAATATGCCATGTAAATCTATGAATTCAATACTTTTATTAATAAATCGAATTTTGATTAAGTGTCTAATGTGGTTAATTTTAGAATTGGTTTACGGACGAAGAGCATGTTGAATATAACACCTAGTTAGGAGAGCTGCTTCATATAAATCATGTTTTCATTTATTAGCCTCGTCATCTAACTTACGTAATGAAGCTAGTTTAGAAAGTATTTCATGATATCCAGATTTTAAAAGGATGTTTAAATCTTAAAGAGTAATGACGTTTTATGTCTCCGTTTATAATTCCCATTTTTGCAATTACCATGAGGTCGTCCCTTACGTTTATAATATCTAAATGGGGACTTCTTAGAAGTATGGCATTTTAGATGGTAAATATTATCATTGAATCTATGTGGAATAGGGATTTGCAAACGCTTTTTTCATTTAAGTTCTTAGCTTAGCATTCTTAGCTTTAAACCACACGGTAAGTAACACTACTGACTGTTCTAAGGCGGTGGTCCCGGTGTTGCTCTTACTCTGTGTAGCTTTCTGGTTTATTCTACCTGGCAATTTATATTGTCTTGCCTTGTGTATTGTCCTTGTGTTTTCAGTCCTTTTAGCGTTGCGATTACCTCGCTTAGGGAAGAGAAAGCTGGTCTATGTGCTTTTCGTGCATTTGTTTGTTTTGCGCGTGTTGGTTTGTGTTATGTCCTCTTCCCCTTAGTGTCTGGGATTGGCTTTGACTTGTAATTATGGCAATTCCCTGGACTTTTCTTTTTTACTGTTTTTAACAAATGCTCCATAAACCCTAGTTTTAAAGGCCCGTTTGGTCTGTCCAAAGCACTGCATCCTCAAGTGTCCCTCGCTGCAGGAGAACATCTATAACATCCTCTGAATTTCAATCTAAATCAGAAATGTTAACCACTGATTATAGTCTAGTAAAAATAATGGTAGACTGGCAACTTTAATGTTGGCAGCAGATGCAACTTTTAGCATTGAACTTAGAAATATTAGAGTATATCCTACTCCTTTTATACGGATTCTTGCGTTTTGAGGTACAGGGGATATAATGGGTGAAAGTCTAATATTAAGTCAAAAAATATAAGAGAAAAGTCCAGGGAGTGCCACAATCACATGCCGCAGCCCTTCACAGACCCCAAGAGGAAGAGGAAACAGACAGAACCAAACAAGCGCAAATCGAACAAACGTACGAAAAGCACTAAGATTAGCTCTCTCTTCCCCAAGCGAGGTAATCGCAATGCTAAAATGACTGAAAAACACAAGTACAAAATAACACAAGGCAAGACTTAAAACAAATTGCCTCGTAGAATGAACCACAAAGCAACAAAGAGCAAGACCAACACCGGGATCACCGCCCCAGAACGGCAAGTAGAACAAACCACTGGGGTGGGTGGGGGTGGGGTTGAAAGCACTTTTACAGTTAGCCAACCCAACCCTGGGTCCTGATGCTACTCTTAATACGGAAATACATAAAAATTCGGTTCGCAACGTCAATGCATCAAAGCAAAAACATAAAAATTAAATAAATCACTATGATAAACAAAGACGAGCACCCACTGCCAACCCCACTATGTGCCAGAGTAAATGAAAACCAATAGCTGAACCACGGCGGGCCAAGCCAAAGACATATCGTCAAGCCCCAACCCTCTGGTTTAAGTTTTACGAAGAGGTCGTAACTAAGTCCGAGGCTGAACCGTCGTCGTGCAATTAAAGAGGAAAGCATAGCCATCAACAATGATTGGGTTGACAACCAGACATGCAGTCTGCCGCATGATATTAAGCCTATAGCCCATTCTTTTATAACATTCAATGAGTCCTCTGAATCGCTCCGAAAAGCCAGACCTTCCCACAACCTCCCCAAACCCGTACACTAAGTCACCGTAAAATTCTGGTTCCGATATACCTTGTTGCAGAAGTGTTTTCAGACCGACGTTATATTTTTCTACCAAGGCACTGTGTCTGCGATAAAATTTGGAAAACGCTTTATGAAGATTAAAATAACGATAGCCCTGCCTAAGAAGTTTGGCAGTAAGGAGCAGTTAAAGTCACTAAGATTTAGAGAAGCACTGGCTAATCTAATAAGTTGAGATATGTATACCCCATATGAGGTATGCCGGGGGACATCGCCATCCAGAAAATGGAAATTGACTATATCAAAATCAAATTTCTACCGTTTATCATAAATTTTGGTGGAAACTGTACCACTAGATAAACATAGATTCAAATCCAAAAAAGGTGCCGATAAGAATTGGCTTTACTGAATTGGAGTTAAGTAGGGTATATACGGTCCACCTTTTGGTCAAAGTAAATATTGTCAATATCTAATAAATCATCAAGGTATCTTGAAGTGGAATTAAAAGCCTCAATAATGTCAGCCTGATTTTCCCGTGAGAGTTACTTCATGAAATCTCTCTGATAACAAAAAAGAAGCAAATCTGCAACAAGAGAAGCACATTTAGTTCCCATCCGAATACCAATAGTTTGTTTATAAAGTTTAGTTCCAAATCTAATAAAGCTGTTATCCAAGAGACAAACAAGGGCATCACAGACTTTTTGACAATACCATAAATTGTAATTCTTGTATACATCAGAAGTGAAAAAAGCACATTCTTCGTTGCAAGCCAGATATTGGGTATTCTCCCGAATATACGTTCGGTTAATTAAATCACTAAGTTTATCTTTATAAGATGATGAGGAAACGTAGTATACAGTGTAAAAAAAATAATATGTAGACAATTTAGAAGCCTTAAACGTTTTATATTTAAATTTATTGAGAACTTCAGTGGAATTTTTAATTAACCAAAAGTAGTTAATTCCATCCCGTTCGTAAACAGTATCATAGTATCTAATCCAATGTTGTTTAACAGCAGTAAGGTATGAAGTTAGCAATTTGAACAAAACAGTAGTCGTACATGAACTAGACTGTGCAATGAAGCGTGCTTTATAAGGTGGTTTATGAAGTTCCGGTACTTAGGAGGGAGAAGATCAAGGTTATTAGAGTAAAATAACACTCGTTCAGCAATGATCTTAAAAATCTTTAATTTCCACTTATTTAAAGCAACTCAACATGCTCTTGTCTACACCAACGCGTACACTAATCATTTAAAGCATTGTCAATTGTTTCCCGACATTTATTGAAGTCAATGTGGGAATCTATATTTATATTGAAGTCTGAACCAACAGTTACCTCCACCAACTGTGTTTAGTCGAGGTATTGTTGATGGAAGGATTTGCCCTATTATGATGACAAAATCTGCAAAGCCTCCTAATATGAAAACAATGTTTCCTGTAGATGCAAAGCGACTCATTGTTTGAACGCTTGCAAATGTGCACTGAGGTGTTTTGTTGGGTGTCTTTGCATAGGAAACAGTCAAACATATTGCAGTTTTAGCATGACGACGACGATGATGATGGTGATGATGGATGATGATGATGATGATGTTATTTAGTGGGAGAGTTCTAGAGTAAGAGTAAGAGCAGGTGTATTATTATATGGACTGTCTTTTACCAATGTGCCAAGCAAAAATATATCAAACTGCATATTCGAACAGCGAAGGTTCTGACGAGCTGATTCATTAGTGCAGTCTTGCCGGAACCATCACTGTTCACGCACACGAGCAGTAGACCTGAAGGAAACATTCAACCAAACAGTCGGACCCCTGACAGCTGGGTGGACGAAGGTTTTTCTTCAGGTCTTCAGTGATGCCTGAACAGTATAATATTGAACATAGTGATGTGATTAATGGTGATGATCAAAATGGCGAGGATGGTGAATCGGATAGTAAGCTGGTGTAAGTTTTTCTTCTGCAAGGAGGGTAATATTTTAGCAACTAGTGAGAGACTGATAAATTAAACATATGGTACGCGTACACAGTATGTGTTATACACAGTGCTACTCATTTTTCTTAAGATTGCTATAATGGCAGTGATGATGATGATGATGATGATGATGATGATATGTTTTAGCAAAGAGAGTTTGATCCATATAAATCAGTTAAGGACATTTCATTTGAATGTGCAACACATTGCATTTGAACATTTTAATGTATTCTGGCAGCAATTATTGACCGTGTTCATGCTTTACTAGAGCGCTCCGCATCTTTATAGCTCTGGAATGCTCCCTTGGCACAGCAGAAAAGACAAAAACTGTATTCAGCTTGATAACTAATTTGTATGCATTGCATAAAGCAAAAATTAAAAGAAATTGCTGCAAATCAATATACTTCACCAATAGAAAGGGAGGCAATGGTCAGGAATCGATACAGTTACCTAACACCTTCCTGTGCTGCAAATCAATATACTTTATAAATAGAAAGAGAGGCAATGGTCAGGAATCGATACAGTTACCTAACACCTTCCGTCCAAGACACCAAAGGGAAAGAAGGACGCATTTAAAGCAACCGCACCACAATCAAATCACTATAAGCAGAAAGCAAAAAGGACAGTTTCTTTCCCAAATAACTGGCCTAACAGCTATCCAAAATAAAAATTTCACCAGGACATACATGGAAAGACATACAATGACAGATATAGTAAACCACAGCAGAAGCACCGCCTTGGAACGGTCAGTTAAAACCTTGCCGGGGGTGGGGTGGGGCTTGAATCGATTTTACGTGGCCACCACACTCGCCCTTAGTTCTGCCGTGGTATAAACAGACATTTATTCAGTCCGCGTGAAGGGTTTCTAACTCACCATTGCAACATCTACGAGAACATAAAAATCAAACGCATACAGCGATGAGGATTCGACAGCAAGAAATAACTCAAATGCTGAAGCAAAAGAAAACCAACAGTTGGACTCCGACGGGCCCGACCAAATCCATAGCATCAGGCACCAACCAACTTACCATTACGAAAACATACCTATTCAAATATACTGAAAATTTTACCACCAAAAAATGAAAATTTCAGATAAAAAAATCTAATCTTTTTCATTTATCTGCTCGAAACATAGATTGTGGGTACTCGTTAGGACCGCCTCGACGAGGCGGTTCTAACGAGTACCCACAATCTATGTTTTTCAGCAGAAATAAAAAAATAATGTATACCCCTGTAAACCCCAGTTTTACTGTATGAAAGTGGGGTTTAAGGGGGTCAAAATTAATATAGGCATGTTTTTGTGATGCTTAAAAGCCTTCTCTCACACATTGATATTAAGTAACTGAAGGTCTTTTTTTTTATCAGGTCCCGACCCAGAAAATATTGCAAGCATGATTTATTGGACATAACCTTAGAAGTTTGTGATTAGTCATGATTAATAAATGCTTTTTGTGAGTTTCCAGTGCTTTTTAGCTTAGAATGTCTGCATTTAATAGAGTTAGTCTGCAAATATTCAATGCGCGCAACGGTACCTTTATATATTCCAAAATTTCAAAGCTTTTGCAAGACTTCAAATTAGGGAAACATCTGGGCCCAGTTGTTTAAAGCATCGTCAGCTTAACAAGCTCGTTAGTGGTCAAATTGTCCTAGTACGTACAATATCTAATTCACAGGTATTTTTGCTGAAAAATGTGAGTAGCTGCGTATATGCCATATTTAATGATCAAAGTTTTAACGACATTTAATGATCAAAGTTTTAACGATACGTTAGCTAACGACGAACAACTGGGCCCTCTTTTTTACATTCAAATGTGTTTATTTTGAAAGGGGTTATGACTAAAATTTCTGGTACTTTCAGACCTTCCCTCGCTCAATCTCAACAGCTGGGAGCTCTGACTAAAATGCTACGCCCTTTTTTTTCTAAATCTGTATACATTTAAGCATTACGAAAACACGCCTATTCAAATATAAAGAAAATTTCACCTCCAAAACTGAAAATTTTCAGATAAAAAACTGATATCTTTCCAATTTCTGCTCAAAACATAGATTGTGGGTACTCGTTAGAACCGCCTCAGCGAGGCGGTCCTAAAGAGTACCCACAATCAATGTTTTCGAGCAAAAATAAGAAAAATAATGTATACCCCTGTAAACCCCAGTTTCACAATATAAAAGTGGGGTTTAAGGGGGTCAAAATTATATAGGCACGTTTTCGTGATAGAATTTCAATTCTATTTTATATTTATAATAATTTTTATGGTACTGAATCATTTTATCAATTAATTATCAGCTCTTACCTTACATTTAAATTCGCTTGGCTTTCTAATATTTGGAACTGAATTTCATTTAACGGACTTAAAAACACAAGAACAAAAAAGGTGCCTCGGTATCGGAAGACCTTGGCCTTTACGTTTAAAATGTAAATATTGTAGCATTTTGTACATCTCGCAATTGATTTAATCAGTTTTGATGCATACAGTACAGTTTGCCGAGCGAGGAGACGATTTACATGAAATGCCAAATTGTATTTCTGTATTCTAACAAAAATACAATATCGTCTGCTGCTGTTGTGATTGGCATTTAAAAGGTTAAAAGATAGGAATGTTTTATCTTACTGTCTGAATAGTAAAGCGTTTATGTCGTATTAAGAAAATTGTCCACTATGATATTGTGAAATGACATACAGAGATCTTCACGACTTCTGAGGTCAAACGGAAGCATAGAAATACGTTTCCGTGGGAACTGTTTCATAAAACGTTCCGAAAACGCAGAATAAACATAAGACATTTTTATGTTACTGAATCATTTTACTCTTTAAAATAGTGCTGGTGTGAGAAGAAATAGAAGTAAAGACAAAGAGAAAAAAAAAAAAAAAAAAAAAAAAACAACAAAAAAACAAAACAAAAAAAAAAAACAAAAAAAAAACAAAAAAAAAAAAAACAATAGAAACATTAAAATTAAAATTCTTACCTGTTCCTTTCTAAATACTTGTCGAACTGAATAACGAGCTTTCTGAATTGCTATTGTAAACCAGTCGATGTAAATAGTCCCAACGTCAGGAAACGTACCTGGGACATGCGCATCCAGCAAAGATTCAGACCAGGCTTCTAATTCGCACAGATTCAGGAATTTCATTGTTCTCCAATGAAGCAAAGTTTCTATATATGCACAACGAAGACTGGTCAGGCTTCGAGGATACGCAGGATGATTTGAGTCCTCGTTGAAGGAACGTTTCCTCGCATTTCGGCTCATATGGTATAAGATTGGTTTGTACAGTTTTATATTAAAGTGTTACATTTTATCATGTAGCATATGTGCATATGTTTCATGAAAAGTTTGACAGCTCAAATGAAACAAAAAAAAAAAAAAAAAAAATAAATAAATAAAATAAAATAAAAAAATGAAAAGACTCCATTTATAATTTTGTCGGCCTCGGTGGCTCAGTTGGATGCGCCGTCCGACTGGAGACCAGGAGGTCGCGGGTTCAACCCCCGCCGAGGTCGGCAACATTCTTTCGTGGAGATTGATCATGAAATATTTTCTACGGTCATTCTCTCCTTTCCGCTGATTCAAGAAGGGCAGTTGTCAGTTTCTGGCGAAAGAATGTGCACAATACTGGTTAACCACTTAGAGGACTAAGCCTGCCCAGTAAACGTGTGGTCAGGTAAACTGACCGCGCTCGACATGACCCCATTGGGTTGCCTGGGCCGTAAAACCTCAACACAAACAAACAAATTCTTATATAGAAAACATAAACATCTGCTACGTAATCTGAGGAAGTTTTTACTCTTCAATCGAATAATTTATGAAACTTTATCCAGCGCTTTCCTATTTTCTTCTGATTGACTGTAACCCTTAAAGCGCCAATCACAACAATTGCCGTCTACTTTGTCACCTGTTTGTGATTTTAAGTCATTTTTGCAAACAGTGTGGACCCAGATCGGACTGCTCCTCTAGGAGCAGTCTGATCAGGGTCCATACAGTTTGCCTGTATGCAAAATAGGTTTGAAAAGTTTGCAAGAATATTCAACAAACGACATAAACAGACGACATTTTCAGATGCAGGTTTTCTTGGCGTTTTAAGGATTAAGGTAAGATTATTTGCACTGAAGGGAGCAAATATACATCACGAAAACACGCCTATATAATTTTGACCCCCTTAAACCCCGTTTTTATATAGTAAAACTGGGGTTTACAGGGGTATACATTATCTTTCTTATTTCTACTCAAAAACATAGATTGTGGGTACTCGTTAGAACCGCCTCGGCGAGACGGTTCTAACGGGTACCCACAATCAATGTTTTGAGCAGAAATATGAAAAATATCAGAATTTTTATCTGAAAATTTTCATATTTTTGGCGGTAAAATTTTCAATATATTTGAATAGGCGTGTTTTCCTGATGGTTGCCATTTCCTCTGCCCGCAGGAGTGTGGTCACGCGCATTTCTGAACAGATAATAAGCCGAAAAAGTACTTATAATCTGCCTGCAAGAACCATGAAAATGATGGTTGCCTCAACAACCGACCTCAGATTTAATATCGAAATTTAAACATCGGTTGAGGTACTACTCTTTTTGCAGGAAATCTATTAATCCCCAAAACAGTCAACCATTTTTCTACCGACACTCCATACAACGACTAAATTGGTTATAATAATAATTTGACTGGCACGAAACCTTCGCTCATAAGGTGACAGTTAATCAGAAATCACGTAAAAACATTGTCTTTAATACTTCACGAATCGTATGAGGCGATTCTTACAAATATCTAAAACATATGTTCTATAGGAAATAATAAACCTTTCTTACATATCACTCTGCTTATTAAGGATTCTTTAGAACAACAAATTCATTTGATCTTAACATCTTTTGGAACAAATGTTGTCGTTGTAACGAGGGTACATTGTAAGTCCGTGCTTTCAACGATAACAGCCACCTACACTTCTCAGCAATGATTGCAGCAATGATTAATCAGTGTAGTAAATGATCCCCTAGGTATTAAATTTCTCGCCTCTCCGAGGCCCCGGGAGCTCAATTCCCACTGGGAACGTTGCTAGCGTGGTGAGCAGTAATTGTCCTATTTGGGAAGAGCGAAGAGGAAGTACCACCCGTTTGCCGTGAGTGGCAACCCATAAGCCGGAAGAAGGGACCCCAGAGGTTGAGAGTTATTGGGAGTTTGATCTCTCCTTATGGCTCAACGCGCCTCTTTGGTCTGGATTTTGGTGTAGAAGGGTGTCCGTGAGATCCGGCACGGTCAATCGGCACGGTCAGTCGGCCGGTTTTCTTTCTCTTCCTTGTCTTTTGTATCGTACTGATACTCACCGTTTGCTCATAAGTCTTATTTCTCAACCTTTCCAATCCTAAGAAGGCGGCGGCTCAACGGGTCAATCGTGCAGCATTTTGCTCGTGCGAGTATATCTTCTGTGTATCTCTAGCACAAGTGAGTAGGAAAGCCACTCCATTTATGTGTTCCCTTGTTGGGCTCCGTGGTGGGCCGAGAGCACGGAGGACGAATTTTAATACATCTTCATCATGGGTTATGATAAAAGAAAAAGAACTAGACTATGTCCAGACTCTGATATTTCAGATTTCGACGAAAGCACTCAACCTCCAACCACCTCAACAAATGATGCGTCTGCTCAACACTTTCCACGCTTCATTTTAATTGAAAGCAAAGAAGAGAACGGACAGATAACATCTTAGAGGTTTCAAAATCGACCGGGCTTGACGGCATAGGGCCAAGGATCATCAAACTTGCTGCTAAATCATTATCGCCATCGATTGCGATGCTTATCAATAAAAGCATTGCGACCGGCCAGTTTCCTTCTCAAATGAAATTGGCAAAGGTACTTCCAATTTACAAAGGTGGTGAAAAGTCCGACCCCTCAAACTATAGGCCAATTTCTATCCTGTCCACTGTATCTAAAATTTTCGAAAAGCACGTGAACAAACATCTTATGGCATATTTGAACAAATATAAACTTCTACATGACAATCAATCCGGGTTTAGGCCAAAACATAGTTGCCAAACAGCTTTAGTCAAACTCATTAATGACTGGATGAAATGTATTGATAAGGGTGACATGGTTGGAGCCCTTTTTATCGATTTTCGGAAGGCTTTTGATCTAGTTGATCACTCCATCTTGCTGAATAAACTTGCATTATACAAACTTAACCCTTCTGCCATTCAGTGGTTCAAATCATATTTATGTTCTCGACAACAAGTAATCGAGAGTGATAAAGGGTTGACGGATTTCACCACCGTACAATCTGGTGTGCCTCAGGGCTCAATATAAGGCCCGACCTTATTTCTCATTTTTATCAACGATCTTCCGCTTCATATCAAAAAGTGCTCCTCTGATTTGTATGCAGATGACACGACGATTCACACGCATGGTAATGACATAGATGCTATTGAAGAAGATCTGCAAGGAGAATTCGGTAACACAAAAACATGGGGAAAGATAAACAAAATGAGTGTTCACATGACCAAAACAACTTGTATGCTAGTTGGCGCTAGAAAACGCTTGAACGACTCTCGACCTCTAAATATTATTGCTGACGATGTCAATATTCAATCCGTTAGTAAACAGAAACTCCTTGGTGTTTATATCGATGAACATCTTTCTTGGTCTGCCCATATAGACCACTTATGCTCCCTTATCTCATCTAAAATATCTCTATTACGCCAGTTAGCAACGTATGTACCGACACATATTCAAAAAGTTTACTATCAGGGGTATATTCTTCCTTATATTGATTATGGCTCTGTTACCTGGGGGTCAGCCTCTGTAACTAATATTGAACGCATATCCAAGCTGCAAAAACGCGCTGCTCGAATCATCCTGCGAGCAAATTACGATACCCCATCAGTAGATATGTTCAGTCAGCTGGGATGGCTGTCAATTCCGGACAGACAAATATAATAAGGCTGTCTTGACATACCGAGCAATAAATAATTTATCCCCTGAATATATAACACAACTTCTAAAACCAGTATCCGAGGTACACACTCTTAACCTCAGGTCATCAGAAAATGGCTCACTTTATGTGCCGAAAGCACGGACAGCACTTTTTGATGGCTCTTTTTCGTGTTCCGCACCAAGACTATGGAATGCTCTACCTCAAACAGTAAAAACATCGGGGTCACTCTCTACCTTTAAGCAGTCGCTTAAAGCAACATTTTAACCCTTATAAAATGTCTTTAACTATGATTTTAAATGATATACCATGTGTAAAATTATCGCTGAAACCGTTATTGTAACTGAATTGAGAGCTTTTATGACCTAGCATAATTGTTTTAGATATTGGTTTTATGCGCTCGTCAAATCTTAAAGCACTTACAAAAACTGTGATAACATACAGATTTGTCTTTGATATAATTCAGTGCCATGTTTGGTTTTAAATCACTTGCACATACCTGTTAGCACTTTTATTTGATAAAAACTTTATACAAGCATTCACTTCGCTACAAGCTACTTTTATCCCATGAATTTCTTAGCTGTTAGTTAAGTCTTGTTGTATATATGTATATAAATTTTAGTTAGAGGACCACAAGGTAGAATAGTTATTTATAGCTAATTGTGTCATCCTCTTTAAACATTGTTTAAATAAAAATAAATAAAATAAATCTTTATCTCCATTTGTGATACAAAAAGTAACACAAAGTATAGCTGGTGAACATAAAAAAGAAACTACACTGGTCGAATCAGCTACTCATTGAGGTATCCAAGAAAGCCCATGCCGAGAATCTTCTTCGTGCACAAACTTTTCACGACTTGAAGGTTCGAGTGTACCCTCATACCTCGCTGAATTCCTCAAAAGGGGTAATTCTTTGCCCCGAATTGAGGAACTGCGGCGAGGAGGAGATTCTCGAGGGCACAAGATCTCAAGGAGTAACTGGAGTAAAAAGATTCAAGCAAAACGAAATCGAGAGTTAAAAGACACAAACACATTTGTCTTTACATTCAATACGCCAGTTTTACCTAAAACGGTCAAAGTGGCATACTTTAATGTCAACGTAGAAGTCTACGTACCAAATCCCTTGCGTTGTCATAATTGCCAAAAATATGGACACCATGAGGATAGGTGTTCTAAAGACCCTATCTGTTCGAAATGCGGTCAAACAGCAGAACACCTCGAAAATAGATGTAGAAACGAATTACACTGTGTCAACTGTGGTAAAAAACACAGTGCTGACTCTAAAGAATGCCGAATTTTGCACAAAGAAAGGGACATCTTACGTATTAAGTTCACCAGAAATATCTCTATCGTTGAAGCGCGGAAACTTGTTGAGGTCCCTACTCCAATTTCTGGAATCAGTTATGCCAACATTACCCAGTCTTCTATAAAAAGGTTTTTGTGGTTGATACTGCCACTCAAACCGATCCTATCACTATTCTCGACTCTGCAGTACAATTAAAACACAAACAGCAAAACAGAAGAACTGCAGAAACAAAAAGGTCAAACAAACACCATAAACAAAAGTCAAACGAAGACACCTATTGAGGAGAGAAAAGCAGAGGCTGGCCTGAAAAAGGCCACCATGGAGATGATAAGAAAAGATTGGAAGAAACAACAACAGAAAGAAAGACAAGCAAGACGTCAATCATCTCCACCTACGAAAGAACAAACAAAATTAAAATCTAGTCTAGGAACACAAAGACCAAGCACATCAAACAGAGAACGAAAAGGTTCAAATGATATTCAGCAGCATAATAGATTCGGATCTTTGAATGACAGTAGCGATGATATGGAGTTAGGAGAGGCTCCAGATCGCCCACGAACTAACAGCAATAGATCGAGGTCATCAGAACATTCACGCATCAACAATAGTAATAATAGATCAAAATCACCAATAATATATCCTTAGTTTCTAGTCCAGCTAAAACTATCTACTCTAAAATGAATTCAAATCACAGAATAATACAATGGAACTGTCGAGGTCTTAGGTCAAACTATAATGAGATCTTATTACTTTTATCTTTATTGAGTCCATCAGTTTTTTTGCTTGCAAGAAACTTTTTTAAAAACTGATGATCAATTAAATATCAAAGGTTTCAATACATACAATTATATATATCCAGAAGGCCAGAGGCCGTCTAGTGGAAGCTCGATCTTAGTTCACTCTTCATGTCCTCAACGGGAAATTAAACTAGTAACCAATCTTCAAGCCGTTGCGGTTTCTGTCACCTTAGACAAAGAGATTACTATTTGCTCTGGTTATATACCTCCGAATTTTTATTTTGAGATCGAACATTTAGACACTTAACTGAAACAACTTCCTTCACCCTATATATTAATTGGTGACTTTAATGGTCACAATATCCTTTGGGGATGTAAAGATAACAATCCTAAAGGTAATATTATTGAAGACTTTATAACCAAAAAACGATCTTTGTCTTATGAATGACAAATCTCATACCTTTCTCCATCCTGCCACTGGAAAATTTTTTTCTTTAGATCTTTCCATATGTCACCCATTTCTCCTGCTAGGCTTCGACTGGACGGTCAGTGAAGATCAACATGGAAGTGATAACTTCCCTGTTATTATTGAAAGCGTAAATACTTCCACGAACGATCACAACGCGAAGTGGAAACTAAATAAAGCGAATTGGGAATAATATCACTCATTATGCGAAGAAAGTCTCAAAATAGATAAGTTTGACAATTCCTTGGATCCTCTAGATGATTTTACTTCTTCTCTTCTTGACATCGCTAATAAAAGTATACCGAAAACCTCGACAAATCCAAAGAAAAGCAAGCCATGGTACAATGATGAATGCAAAGATGCCATAAAACAGCGCAAATAAGCATTATTAAAGTTCTCCAGATATCCAACAAAGGAGAACTTGAATAAGGTTAAGAATTTCAGAGCAAAGGCTCGTCGAACAAACCTCCAAACGCAAATCATGGAAATCTTACGTTTTAAATTTAAATCATAAAACTCCAATTAAAAAGGTTTGGGGCATGATACGAAAAATATCTGGTAAATCCATTATCAAATGCTTAACCATCCATTATCAAATGCTTAAACTTCCCGAATCCGCCCTTGACACACTTTTACACATTTTCAATGGTATATGGACAACTGGAGTTTTTCCAGAAAGCTGGCGTTTGGTCACAATTATACCTATTCCCAAACCAGGGAAAGATCATACAGAACCAACAAACCAATAGCGCTAACAAGTTGCCTTTGCAAAACCCTAGAGAGAATGATAAACAAACGACTTGTTTGGTACTTAGAATCTAACAATCTTATAACAAATTTCAGTCGGGATTCCGAGCTGAACGTAGTACCAATGATAATTTAGTTAGACTGGAAACTTTTATCCGTGATGCTTTTATCGAACGAGAGCATGTAGTTGCTGTATTTTTCGATTTGGAAAAAAGCCTATGATACTACCTGGCGATATGGAATTTTGAAAGACCTATACAACTTTGGTATGAAAGGAAAACTACCAAACTTTATTAAAAGTTTTCTTGAAGATCATACTATACAAGTGTGCGTAGGATCGACCCTGTCTGACCTCTATGATCAAGAACAGGACGTTCCTCAAGGAGCCATACTTTCAACCATATTATTCAACGCGAAATACGATATTATAAATTGTCTGGATTACAAGACAGATGGTTCTTTCTACGTTGATGATTTCTGTATATGTTTTCGCTCGGAAATATGCGCACAATAGAAAGACATTTACAACAATGTCTAAATAGAATTGAAACGTGGGCAACTAGAAATGGTTTCAAATTTTCCAAGTCGAAAACTCAGTGCGTTCATTTCTGTCAGCAACGGAAATACACAATGATCCAGCTCTCTACATATATGGATCTCAAATATCAAAATTTCTTGGGGTTATATTTGATAGAAGACTCTCTCTTATACCCCATATAAAACATGTGAAAGTGAAATGTTTAAAAGCATTAAATCTTTTAAAAGTTTTATCTCATACAAGTTTGGGTGCGGACAGAATGACTCTTCTTCACCTTTATCGCTCTTTAGTTCGATCAAAACATGATTATAGGTCCATCGTATATGGATCTGCTAGAAAATCTTATCTACAAATGTTAGACACTGTACATCATCGAGGACTTCGTTTGGCATTGGGAGCTTTTCGTACGTCTCCGGTATCGAGCCTTTACGTGGAGGCAGATGAACCATCGTTATGGCTACGCAGAGAAAAACTATCTCTTCAGTATGCCATCAGACTTGTTGCTAATCCTTCTAACCCTGCTTTTGAAGTCACATTTCCACCACAATTTCAGGAATATTATGAAAGAAAACCTAACGCAATTAAATCATTTGGCCTTTGTATAGTATCACTTTTAGAATCTTCCAATACTAACACTAAAAACATTCAAAAACACGCTTTTCCTGATATTCCATCCTGGTGCATTACTAAACCAACTATTCTTTCAGATTTACACAACAGCAAAATATTACTTTCTGATTCACATCTCATAAAACAAAACTTCCAAGAATTACAATCACGACTTTCAGATTATCAACATATCTACACTGATGGCTCTAAAGTTGAAGATAAGGTTGGCTGTGCGTACGTATCGGGCAGCCACCATGAAAAGATCCGCCTTCCTAATGGTTCATCTATTTTCACTGCTGAATCCAAGGATATTGATATGGCTTTGGATTATGTTAGAAATAATTCCTTAAACAACAAATTCGTTATTTTCTCAGACTCCTTTTCTGTTTTGAAATCTCTTAACCACTCATCTTCAAAAAACTCGAAAATTCAGAATCTGATAGACAAAACATCATGAGTTATCGAAAACTAAGGAAATTTTGTTCTGTTGGCTCCCCAGCCACGTTGGCATAAAGGTAATGAGGCTGCAGATGTAAATGCAAAAGCCTCACTCGATCTAGATATTTCAAATGTACGGATTTGAAACCTTTTATCAACAGGTATATCTTATCCAAATGGTAGACGTTATGGTACAGAACGACATTCAATAAACTACATGAAATAAAACCGGTTCTTGGTAAAAATACCATTTCTCGATAATTAAGGCGAGAAGAAGTGGTTCTTACTCGTCTACGTATAGGTCATACTAGACTCACACATTCTTATCTACTCAAACGAGAAGATCAGCCATTTTGTATAAGCTGTAATGAACCTTTTACGGTAAAACACTTTCTGATCGACTGCATTGAATTCTCTCATGTGCGGCGTCAATTATTCCAAACAAATGACCTGAGATACTGATTTGAAGATGTACCAGCTGATAACATACTTATGTTTCTAAAACACATTAATCTTTTTCAACAAAATATAATTGTTTTATTTTTATAAAATTCGTTCTAGTTTTACATTTTATACATATATGACTTATCAACATAGACGTTTCATTAAAAAACGAGTTAGTATACCATTTTGACGCAAATGACCCTCATGGGTTGATGCGTCGTTAAACCTGAACTCATCATCATCACGTCTAGTAAATGATACATTGCATAAAAAAGATTCTAAAACGAATGGAAATAGTGAATACACTCATAAACCTAAAAAAACTGCAACGTCAAGTTTTCTTGGCTAGTTTTGCCCAGTAAGCCTCTTCATTGATCTCGGGGGTGGTTGGGTGGGGCAAAGGTGTTGTGTGTCTTGCGTCACCGGGGCGTCTAACTGATATTGGTTTACAGTTGGGCAAGGCTTGCTACCCTTGCAGCAGGTGAGGGTAGAGGGCTGGGGGATGCGTTTACTTCTTCTGTTTCTTCACTTTCATTCATTTTCCTCCTTCTCCCCTGTCCCTCTCTTTCATCTCCTCTACTATCTCTTCTATCTCTCTTCTCCCTTTCTCTGTGAGACAACACAAAATGACCCACAAAGGTTGATGTATCGTTAAACCCCAACACAATCAAACTCTTCATTGATCTATAAATAAAATTTCAAACATCCGATAATAGGCTCAGTGATGATAAGGACCAGAAAATATAAGGTGAAGTACGAGGAAACGTTTTGCGGCCGTCAGATGGGTACCAACACCAACTGTAGTGATGATAGGAATGCCACTTGAGAGCAATGAACACACTCAGAAAACTAATGATAGCTGAAATGTCAAGTTTTCTTTGTCTAGTTTTGCCCAATAGGCCTCTTCATTGATTTGTAAATAAAATTTCAAAAACCGAGAATGGGCTCAGTGATCATAAGGACCAGAAAATATAAACAACACCAAAGTGAAGTACGGGGAAACGTTTTGCGATCGTCATAGGGTACTAACACCAACTGTAGTGGTGATAAATAGGTTCTATAAGGAATGACACTTCAGAGCAATGAACACACTCATAAAACTGACGCCCGGGAAGTGTCAAGGTTTCTGGGCCAGACTAGCTTGTTTCGGTCAATGATGTACCTGAAATATTTAATCAAATACAAGACATTTATCTATTTTATTTTTTCTCTACGCCTATGGGCGTAGGTAATCTTAGAGTGTCTTTGCTCCGGAAGCACTTTGTGAAAGATTATGGACTGGTTCAAATGATATCTTCTTATGCACTGCACAACATTATTATAACAATGTTTAAGGTTTCAAGAAAAGCTTGGTCTACGCTTAGCACACACGTTTACCCGTAAAACGTCTCCCCGTACTTCAACATATTGCAGATTATATCTTGTATTTCTTTTGGGATCATTGAACCTATTCTGGCTACTTTGAAAATGGAATACGTACCGCTTAAACCGGTACCATGTGGCGTATACAGCCTCGCAAACTGCATAGTTCATTACGAAAACACGCCTATTCAAATACGAGGGGCGTGCAAAAAATTTTATCACTGGGTTCGGATTACTTCAGTGCTACGTTTTATCAAACATATTTTTATTACAAACCTTCAAAGTATTCCCCCTTTACTGAAACACATTTTTGTAACCTTTTTACCCAATCGCGAAAAGCAGATAAATAGTCTTCCTTTGGTATCTGTTGGAGACACTGATAAATAGCGCTGCCAAGAGAACTTCTAGACGTAATCTTATTTCCAGAAAGCATTTTCTTAAGCCTTGGAAATAAAAAGAAGTCACAGGGACTCAGGTCAGGTGAATAAAGTGGATGGTTTAAAACTTTCACCTTTTCAGAAGCCAAAAAAGACTTAACAACCGCACACTTATGAGATGAGGCGTTGTCACGTAAAAGGTGGACTCCTGACCATCCTTTGCTTGGTCGTTTCTTATTGTAAAACTCTTTCACTTTCTTCAGTACAGAATTCTTGTAGAATCGGCTAGTGACTGTATGACCAGATGGACAAGGCACTTGAACGACTGGCCATAGTGAATTAAAGAAAATTGCGTACAACATCTTTTTCGAACTTATTGTTCTCTTGGCAATACATGGGCGTTTTTTTTTTTTGTTTTTTTTTATCTTTTCGCTTCCATTGCTTATTATCAGCCCTTCTTTGTGGCTCAAACATGTGCACCCAGGTTTCATCACTTGTTAGCAAGTTGGAAATAACCCGGCTACTTCAGCCTTTGTATGTTTTCAAAAGTTCCCGGGCACATTCAAGGCGTTGTGTCTTTTGCTCTTCAGTGAGCAAATGAGGTACCCACCTAGCGCAAACCTTTCTCAGGTCCAAACGCTTTTTCAGAATTGTTTGCACACTGCCTTCTGATATGCCAGTACAACTAGTTATATCTTGGACAGACAATCGCGCATTCTGTTCGACCACAATCTTTTCAGCAGCGATGTTAGCCTTGGTAACAGAGGTTTTAGGTTTTCTAGGACGGGTATCATCTTCAACAGAAAATTTCCCAGCTTTAAAAGCTTTAACCCACCTGAAAACTGTGCGCACTGAAACGGTCTGAGGTCCATATATACCGCACAATTCATTAAATATCTGCTTTGAATCTATATTAAGCCTATTGTGGCATTTAATATAGCTACGAATTTCAGTCTTCTGGTCCATGTTCCAATGTAACAAGTAAATTGGTCAGTGTGCATGACTGCATCTATTTCAATTTGAAATAACTCGGTCAGTTGGAAAGCAATTTGCACGAAACAAACGGGTATCGTTAGCTATTCAACACACCATTCAAGTGCAGTGAAGCATTTTAAAATATACCTGGGATAAAACCAAGGGAGCCTATTAGTGACAGAACCTTTTGCACAACCCTCGTATATAGAAAAGTTCACCTAAAAAAAAAAACTGAAAATTTTCAGATAAACAACTCTGATATTTTGCATATTTCTGCTCAAAACAGATAGTGGGTACTCGTTAGAACCGCCTCGGCAAGGCGGCTCTAATGAGTACCCACAATCCATGTTTTCGATCAAAAATAAGAAAAATAATGTATACCCTGTAAACTCCAGTTTTACTATATAAAATGGGGTTCAAGGGGGTCAAAATTATACAGGCGTGTTTTCGTGATGTGTATACGAAGAAATTAAATAAAACCGAGTCCTTGATTTCGTTCTGTTGTGTGTTCTTTATTTTCCGGGTAACCGTTTATATTTTTATTTAAACCAACTGAATCTGCCCTCCAGCTCCATGCGCTGTTCGACGATAATTCACAGTAGAGAAAAAAAAAATATTTGTGAATTGTACGACAACACCATCACCATGCATTGCGATAATTCACAGCAGAGAAAAATTATTTCGATTCTAACATGATACGAGCGTACATAAAGGGAAATCGACATCGTTGCAATGTTTTGCAACTGACTTTTGCAGCAGTCTTTTTTCACATGAGACGTCAACAAACGCACCCTTTTGCACGCACTATGTTGACGACATGAATGATTGTGGTTTGATCATGGGGACGTTTCCATAATGGGAAAACGTTAACGTCATGTTAGAATGAATTTTAATAATTTTAATCTGTATCTCACAAGCCTTTCGTGTTTGGAGCAACGTTATACGACCTTTCATTCAACGGATGGATATCCTTGTTCGGACCAAAACTTCAAATGTAGAATGGTATATGTATTTACCTAAGTATTAGGATAGAAAAACCTAAGCATACAGTGTAGACCCAAGTCAGATGCCACAGAACGCGGTATCTGATCAGGGTCCATACTATTTGCCACTCATCCAGTAATTTTTAGAATCATCAACAATAGGCCCATTCAAATATACAGTCGACTCTCGTTATCTCGAATTCAAAGGAACTCTCTTAAATATTTCGAGATATCCGTACCTCGACATACATGTATCAGATTTGCAGAATTGAGGTAAAAATAATTCGAACAACCACATTTAAGAAATATATATGTAATTGGAATCTTGATTGAAAATATTGTGGAAAAGAGGAGAAATTGCTACTTAGGAGCAATTTCTCCTCTTTTCCACAATATTTTTTACCTGTTGTTAGATTTCCATGTTTAGGCAGGGACAAGATTTTCACTTCGAGATAAGCGGTTATTCGAGATAAGTGAGGTCGAGATAACGAGAGTCAACTGTAGTAAGAGGTTAAGATATTCGAATAAGTGCCGCAACGTCAGAAAACGTTTGTTTTGTTTGTGTTGAGGTTTTACGGCCCAGTCAAGCCAGTTGGGTTATGTCGAGCGCGGTCAGTTTACCTAACCACACGTTTACTGGGCAGGCTTAGTCCTCTAAGCGGTTAATCAGTATTGTGCACATTCTTTCGCCAGAAACTGACAACTGCCCTTCTTGAATCAGCGGAAGGGAGAGAATGACCGTATAAAATATTTCATGATCAATCTCCACGAAAGAATGTTGCCGACCTCGGCGGGGATTGAACCCGCGACCGCCTGGTTTCCAGTCGGACGGCGCATCCAACTGAGCCACCGAGAAAACGTACCTCCGGGTATGTGCTCCCAGCGTCGATTCAGATCAGCCTGCGTTTTTGCGCTATCTGATCAGAATCTCCATTGGGCGAATTTTGGATGCAAACTTTCTTCATGCTGACAACGAGGACTGATCAGCCTGCGCGGATGTGCAGGATGATTTGATGCCTTGTTTTGCGCCTATATCAGAAGTACCGTTTTCTGATGTTGCGCTTAAATAGTTCATGGAAAACGTTCCGGATGGAGCCCTGGTATATTTCTTCACAAAATGGGACCAGGGGGTTCGTTTTTGAAACAGCCCTCAAGGGCGTATTCATTTTTTAGGGGTGGGGTCGATTTTATTAAATTACCACACTTACTCTACGTGTTCGGACAGACAGGCCTGAGCAATTAGTGTAGACCCAGATCAGGCGCCGCGTTCCGCGGCGTCTGATCAGGGTCTACACTGTTTGCCACTCAACCAACAATTTTACACACATTCACAGGTAGTAAAATGGACTTGTTGAAGAGAACTATTAGGTAAAGACTAAGGGATGTGAACATTAAGACTAATGCGGTAACCAAATTCATCACATTTATCCAAAACTGCCACTGAAAAATGAAACTTTGAGTCAAAGGGGGTTCAACTGAACCCCAAACTCTCTGACTCCGCCGCTGGCTATTTTGAGAAGGGAGATAAGTATTTTCAGGTCCTAGTGATCTGCTTTGGTGAAGTATACCTCATGTATATTAGCTTGTATATCTGGTGAAGAAACATGGGCCGAGCCATGCAAACAAAAAACATGTCTTCGGGCATATGCGGACAGCGAAGAGCCAGATCAGCTAACAGGAAGATACTTTGCGCATGCGCAGGATGATCTGAATCTGCGCATTTTGCGCATTTTCGTTGGCGTTTTTTTTTTTTTTTTTTTTTTTTCGCTTAACTAGGCCCATATGGCCCATGTTGTAAGAATATGGATTAAATTTAACAGCTTTTGCAAACATTGGTAACAGCTGATTTGACCTACTCGCATGAAAAGTAAATAAGAGAATTCAGGAAATGATATATTACATCAAAAAAGGTAAGAGAAAAGTCCAGACAGTGCCACAATCACAAGCTGCAGCCCTTCCCAGACATGATAAGGAAGAGATAACAGACAAAACCAAACAAACACAAATCGAACAAACGTATAACACAAGGCAAGACTTAAAACAAAGCCCCTAACAGCATTATGCAGCGTCTGACCTGGGTTTGTTTGTCAATCACCCTTTTGTGGGGTGGGGTGGGGGCGGGGTTCCAAACTGAACGGGTAAAAATTCAGAGTTATCTAAAAGTGTGCTAAACATGAATGACATTTTCCTCTGAACATTCATTGGGCTTAACGTTACTAAATGACACAATTAGAACGGGTTTCTTTCACCTACTGAATTTAAATGTCAACAGACGACTTTTTGAAATAGTTGCTTATAAGGCTGGCACAATTAATCGGATAATCGATTAATTCCACAAAAATGATTATCATTACTGATTTGCTAATAATCGATCATTTGATTTCTGTGTTTGTTACTTTACCGTATTTATCCTTAGTATTCAGACACCTCAACTCCTTACCATACTTAATCTAAAATTTGAACAAGTACAGTTTACTACTCACTTTTGTGTCTAAAAATAGCTGGATGAGTGGCAAACAGTATAGACCCTGATAAGACGCCTCGTTTGCGGCGTCTCGTCAGGGTCTACACTGTTTGCTCAGGCCTGTCTGACTAAATACATACAATAAAGTATAACAAATGGTAAGAGTCATGCTCAGACAGATAAAATTATGATCAAATCTTCAGTGATTATTAATCGATTATCGATCAAAATGGCAGGACTGATAATCGATTATCTTTTTAGCTCCGATTAGCCAGCCTTAGTTGCTTATTTGCCTAGAAGGTTGCTCTCGAAAGGCTAATTCAGTAGTCGACAAATTGATATTTTACTTACTTTTCCGAGAAAATAAGGTTTGATATTATATACAAATTAGACTATATGATACTGTTTGCATGAAATGTCAAGCCATACTTTCTGGAAAAAATGTTTCAAGGTGTCATCTGTTGACATTAAAACTCAGCAGGTAAAAGTCATACAGAACAGCATCAACCAATCACGGTTGTATTACTCTTAACCACTTTCTGGGCTTATTCAGCAGACGACAAACTGGTTATATTTTTCTTATTTTGTCTCAGAAAATTGACTAAGGCATTTCATGCAAACTGTTTGCTTAGGCGACAAATTTGCATGAAATGTTAGTTGCATGAAAATTTGCATTAAACGCCAAAAGTCTCCCAAGGAGAAATTTTTTTTTTTGCGTGCGACAACGCCTCGTATTTTCTGGGAAAAGAAATGTCGTCTGCTCAAACTTTTACCCAGCATGCAGAGCATGAATATGCTGGTATGCTTTTGTTAATGATGTATATTCTAAATTAAAAATAAGGCCTTTTACACATTTGTCAAAAGCATTTTTCTAGCAGTTTTGTATGTTTAGCATATTTTCTGACTTGCTTGACTTTCTGTCTTGTTTAATCCATTTCAGACAGAATAGACTCTCTCACACTATATACTGGAAGAGTCGAATTTTAACTTTTTAGGTATGGGATTTAGATATTCCTGGAGAAAAATGGCTAAACAATTTGCACACAGTGGAGACCCTGATCAGACGTCGCATTCTGCACGGAACATCAGAACTAAAATTTTACGGCGATTTAATTAACAAATTGTTAGGAAATCCATTTTTAGTACAGTTAAACGTATTACCCGTGATAAAAGAATAGCCTTTATAACTGGGATAATATTCGACAGGCTGCATGCTTAGTTTTTAACTCAGTCATGGCTGACAGGAATGCTTTCCTCTTTCATTACACGATGCACGATCTCATTCTATGACGGCACCGACATAATCTTTCTTTAGAAGATATGCCGTTGTTCGGACTTTCAACTATTGGTTTCTTTAACTCCTTGTAGTCTGGAGACCCCTAAAAGGGTAATTGGCAAACAGTGCAGACCTAGATCAGACGCCGTGTCTCCATTGTTTGCAAATAATTCAGCTATTTTTTTTCTATAGGAATATTCAAATCATATAGCCTGACATACCTTAAATCGAGATCAGAATTTTCCAATATATAGTGTAGGGGAGTTCATTCAGTCTTTAATGGGTTAATTCTGGTAAGTCCTTCACGAACCTCATCCTTGTGTATTTGCAGTAATTTGATTTACATAGTTTTCGCTGCTGGCCGGTCTGGGTCAGTTGTTTTGGTGTTGCCACTTCTTTGTTGGGCCTAGGCCTAGCGGTTGCTTGCTGCAGGGCTTTCTTGTGTTTGGTGGGTTGCGTCTGGCTCGCCTCGTTAATATGCCTGTGTGTTGAGGGGGGTGGGGGGATGGAGAGGGTTCGGCAGGGAGAAATGTGCGTGGGGTGAGGATAGATGGGTGCTGGTCGCTTTGCCTTTTGTTGGTTTGTAACATCTGTACTGTCCGTTGTAGTTTATTATTGCATTAAAAGCAGTGTCGCACGTTATTATCAGCTGTGCATTAACCGACGAAAAGCCGTGTATTAACACTGCAATCCCCACGCTGTTAATACACGGCTACGCAACTTTCAATATGATCGTACCGGGACCACAGATTTGCTGCCTTTACGAGATGTGCACTGCCTGGCCCTAGAACGAGCATAATCCGTAGAAATTGCGTTCGTGAGTCGTCGGTGAAAAGGCGAAACAAAATAGTGCAAGAAATAACGCGAAATGTAGCAAACTTTTTCAGTTTTTATGCAATAATAGCGATCGGACATGGTTTTTCAATGCATTAACATTCCCCAGGTCCCTTGGGAGGTGTTGAAAACCGCGGCCTCCGGCCTCGGTTTTCAACACCTCCCACGGGACCTGGCGAATGTTAATGCATGAAAAACCATGTCCGATCCCTATATTACTCTTCCTTTTGGTGTCCTACGAGACCTGTTCAATATATTACGTAACACTATAAATAGTACTTATATTTCTTTATTATCCTCGTAAAGCCCGTGCAGACCGATACGATATGTACATGAGGACAGTGTGCATTAGTGTACACACCTGTACATTGAAATTCAACATGGTAAGACGTAAAATTAACGACATTGTGGAAGGCCTCATAGTAAGGTTTCTCAAATCCTGTATTGTGCAAAAAAAACAACAACAACAAACCCCCCCCCCCAAAAAAAACAACAACAAAAAACAAAAAACGAAAAAACAAAAAAACAGAGAAAAAAAAACAACAACAAAAAAACGTAACCCTAGCATCGGAATGTCTGTCTATATAAAGCTTGGTTATTGGGTTCATACAAAACCGCTGTTTAACAATGCGAAACTAATTGCATTTTGGAGAACCGCATACATTTTGCATGATATTGGTCTATAGTTTAGCCAAGCTACTGTAACTGTTATTAAGCGTATAGTACACAGGTAAACTGCACCAAATATGCACCCAGCTCGCGATAAATTAATCTGTACAGTTGATATCTGAATATAAACTAGCAATAATTGTTTAAAATTATTGTCCAGTTTTGTAAAACGGCGTGTATTTTATGGAAATTTGATGAAAATTTTAGTTTGCGGAAATTACGCCAATTATTATGTTTGGCCTTCATACATTCTTACCCAGTATACGTTAACAAAGGTTTGGCGTAAAAGTAAAAAATAGCTGTGTTTCCCCTAACCTGACCGACCCTGTTTCAATCACCCGACTCTGCTACTTTTTATCAGTAAAACTGCAAAATAAAAAAGTAAAGCACCATCCCTCAACAAAACACCTGTATTTTCATACAATTACAAGCAGGTCGCCACCTGCGTAGCAGGTGGCGAAGCTTAAGCTCGTACTATAGGTATCGTGAGTCTCTCACATACTATGCAGAAGAATTCGCATGCGGCGGCTGACCGGTTTCCCAAATCCACAGCGGAGTGTATCAGCTTAATGTTGAACCAGAAAACCAACGCTAATTTATGTCCGTTGCCAGCCTGGTTTCCGAAAAATATGATGATCAGATACGCTCCGCTGCAAAGATGGAAAGCCAGTCAGCCGCCGCAAGCGATCTCATAAGCTGTACTGAATCATATAGCCAATGAAATAGAAGGATACATTTTTACGACATTGACACGGATAAATGCGTGACTGATCTGCGTTTTAGCCGCCATATTCAGTCTGTGACTTCTCTCGCATTAAACAACAATTTCACGTATTTAAGTGTAAATACAGAAGTTTTGCCGTAAAAAAATGGATTACATTCCTACAGCACCTAACAGGAATTATGCATGAGGTAGAATTTATCGCTGACAAAATTATAAAGGTAGGATATGTGGTGATTTCAGTTGACTGGCGATCAGGTGGCGTACAACCAAAGAGGGAAGCAAAGTTATTAAGCGTGATTAGGTTAACCATTATACATGCAGTCTGTCGTATTACATTTATGTTGTACCCAATCTTTATATATCGAAGAATGATTTTACGAAATTGAGTGCTAAAGTCATTGCAAGTATATATTTTTCTGAATTTATATACTAAGTCACCATAAAATGCAGGTTCCGATAGGCCTTGCTGCAGAAGAGATTTAAGTCCAACACTGAATTGTCTAAATAGCTTAGTACCAAATCTTATATAAATATTGTCAAGTAGTAGGACTTTTTCTCGAATACTTTCTCCCAGTTTTTCTTTGATCTTATTGTTTTGCCAATTAGCATTATTAACACAAATATGCTGAACATCTGGGCCCAGTTGTTCAAAGCTAAGGATGTCGTTAGTTAACGATTCGTTAAAATTTACATCGAGTGATACGCAAATATGCTGAAATTTTTTGCTGAAAAAATGTGTGTAGCTTTTGCAGTGCAAAAGCTACTCACATTTTTCAGCAAAAAATATCAGAATATTGTGTATTGACTCCGCTAAAACAGTCAACGAAATGACCCTTAACGAGCTCGTTAAGCTAACGACGCTTTGAACAACTGGACCCTGATGTTTCGTCTTGAATAGTCATAGTCATCCGCCGATATTGTATTCTCATTACATTTACCTTCCATCTTCTTACTTTTTACTTTCGCTTACTATGTTTGACCCGCTACTTCCGAGCTCCTACTTCTGACTTCCTACTTCTAACTTCTGACTCCTTACTTTCCACTTCTTACGTGCGAATGAAAACTATGAACTAAAAAGTGGAAACTTGCCAGTTTGAACTAGGAAGTAAGAACAAGGAAATCATCACCGATCTTTCGTGGTTGTTTCATAATGTCACCTACTTTAATTCCAGGGCGATCGTGGCTTATTTTTAAAATGTGCATGAGAATCCCTTCTGAGCCGCTTTTATATATTACTATAAAAGGACCCGCGCAAGCGCGGGTATTTTATTATAATTTGATTCATCGAACAGATTGAAAACTGAAAAAAAAAAGTTCGATGGTTATTTTTTATTATTATTTAATTTTATCTGTGTTCGCGATCGTTTAGTCATATCGCGACGATGTCTTTATATGACAGGGATTTCAATATTCACCTTTAGAGTGCTGCCTCACTAAAATATCCCGCGCCAGACACACGACGTAACATTTCACCCAGTCACTTTATACCAGGGCGACCATTTCCGTTTGCTCAATGCTGATCGCCAAGCGAAAGAGCAGCTGCAGTAATACCTTTAAATACTTTGGTATGACTTGGCAGCGGATCGAGCACACAACCTCCGGAACGCAAGGCGGACGTTCTAGCAACTTAGCCACTGCGCCGGTAAATTCGTAGGTAATCGGCCTGCTGATTTCGGACGGTTTAACCATATGAGCCAGCCAATGACAAACCCAGCAAAATGACTTGGCTACCCAGGGGAGTCAGGTTGACATGGATATTCACCGTTTCATCAGTCTGGCTGCGCACTTGATGGGTGGCTAAGGGTCCAAGGTTTCTACGTGCAGACAATGAAGACGGGTCAGACTGGGCAGATGCACAGGTTACTGCGCGTGGTACACAGGTCATTTTGTTGATTTTGTCATGCCGACAGCTCATATATGCAAATTTTCCGCTAGGTCCAATTACAGTCGCACCTCAATAGCTCGAACCCGATGGTGATCAATTTGGGTTCGGACTGACCCAGCGGTGTTTGAGATGGAGTACGACGTAGCCTGCTTAAACAGCAATTCACCAATATTGACCACAGAGGAAAGTAATAACTGACCAAAATTAAAATATTTATTGGGTAGATTTTTCTGTGCAGTTTGAAATAAATGAATTTTCCGAAAAAAAAAAAAGGATTCTTAATTACGTATGCCATTACGTTCTCGAAACTTTGTTCTTTCATTCGGTTCACACCTTTGTCGTTTACAGAAGCATCGCTGCAATGATGTATAAATTGACTATTACGCCATACGGGGAATACCGAACTTTCAGTCATATAAATACGCACCCGTCTATGCTTAGATAACGTCCGATTTATTTACATTGTGCACGTAATCTATTTATAGGTGGTAAATTCGAGAAGCTACTTTGGGAGAATTTGAATAAAGTATTGTCTGTTTCTCCACAAAAAATTGAAAAACTCTTTAAAATTCCGGATATTAAATATAAAATTTATCAATAAGAACAATATCGTTATTAATTTAAACCAACCAACCGCAGCAGGTTTTTACCGTTTTCTAGTTTTTGAGGCTACTTCGTTCTTTTAGTAGTATAGATTTATTAGCTCACCTGAGCACGAAGTGCTCAAGGTAAGCTATTATGATCGGTCAATGTCCGTTGTCCGTCGTGCGTAGTCCGTCGTGCATCGTGCGCCGTCAACAATTTGCTTTAAAAGCCTACTCCGCCTACATCCCTGGGCTAATTGACTCCAAACTTGATAGGAAACATTGGGGTGACTTGCAGATCAAAAATAGCTAAAATCGTTCCGATTGGAAGTCCAAGTTTGAAAATCTATTTTTCACTTCTTCACCTGAACCGAAAGTAGGTAGGAAACTTTGTAGGAAGGAAGCATCGGGGTGACTTGTAGATCAAAAGTAGCTAAAATTGTTCCGATCGGAAATCCAAGATGGTCGCCATAGCCGCCATCTTGATATTATATTTTTCGCTTCTTCTCCTGAACCATGACGTTGCATCGACGTTGAGGCGACGTTGTGTTAACGTCATGCGCCTGCTGGGTAATATCTCGTTAACTTCAAAAGTATACGAGGCCCCTAAACGGAAACCATGTCTTAGAGCGTGTGTGAAATTCTAGGGCTTATATCATCTTGCCTGAGTGCTCCGCATTGTCATGTTAGTACTCTGGTACGAGTATTGCTGGATATGGATATAATCCCGAATGGATGAGACGCTAACAGTGTACATGTAGACCCCGATCAGACGCTATATTCTACACTGATTGCCTAAGCCTGACTGTCCGAATACTTAGGGGAAATTTGGTTATTTTTACAGTAACTTAAAAGCTTCATATCCCTAAAAATTAGACATTTTTATCCAAGAAAGGTTTAATAAAATGATTTATCATACATTTACTAGAAAATATGTTCATTTTGCATAAGTGATGGTAACATGGCTTTCAAGCACATATCACTCTTGTTGTGTGATAATGGTCACGTGGGTGATACGGAATTTTTGCACAGGCAAAAAACCCGTATCACCAGGTCACGTGGGTGACACGGCTTTTTTGCACGGGCAAAAAAAAAAAAAAAAAAAAAAAAAAAAACAACAAAAAAAAAAACAAACAAACAAAAAAAACAACAACATATCACCACATTCGGAGCACTCAGCGGTCTTGCCTTTGACTCCGCATAGGCAAACTTGTCAGAAAGAAAAAAATGTATGATAAATAGATTATGATATGGCAATTTTCATATCATACCCCATATCAACCCTCGACCCTATATATCATCCCTCGGGCTGATATTGGTATCTCGGGTTGATATGGGGTATGATACGAAAATTGCCATACAATAATCTCTATATATGGTATTAATACGATCATAAAATGTGACATCTGAGAGCCTGTAAAATTTCAGTTAGTCTCTCGTTTTTGAACTGGATCAAAAATGAAATTATTCTATATCATATCTCTGAATTAATGTTGCCAACATTAATTCAGAGATTGGATAAAAATCTTTTCATTTCAAGAACGAGGGACTAACTGAAAGTTTACAGGCTGTCACCTGACACATTTAATGATTGTATTAATACCATATTATCAACTTATTAAACCTTTCTTAGATAAAAAAAAAAAAAAAAAAAATGTCTATTTTGGGGAATATGGCGCCTTTAACAATTCTGTAGATATATTTCAAACCTGCATTTTTTACGTTCGTTTTTACGTTCGTTAGTAAGGTAAATACAGTAGACTCTCGTTATCTCGAATTCCAAGGGACTATGAAATATTTCGAGATATCCGTACCTCGACATATCAGATTTACAGAATTGAGGAAAAAATAATTCGAACAACTACATTTAACAAATATATATGTAACTGGACTCTTGAAGCTAGAGATATATTGAAGATATTGCGGAAAAGAGGAGAAATTGGTCCTCAGGAGCAATTTCTCCTCTTTTCCACAATATTTTTTACCTGTTGTTAGATTTTCATGTTTAGACAGGGACCAGATTTTCACTTCGAGATAAGCGGTTTTTCGAGATAAGCGAGGTCGGGATAATGAGAGTCAACTGTAAATCAAATGTTCAATTACTCCGGGGATGTAGAACAATAAATCAAGAAAGGTAATATGTGAAAAAAAAAAAAAAAAAAAAAAAAATAGAATCTTCACTGGGAGCATTTTAGATATCTCGAACTCGCTTATCTCGAATAACCGCTTATCTCGAAGTGAAAAATCTGGTCCCTGTTTTAACACAGAGATCTGCCAACAGGCAACAAAATATTGTGGAAAAGAGGAGAAATTTCTCCTCTTTTCCACAGTATTTTCAATATATCTCTAATCTGGGGGTCAAATTAAAGATTCATTCTGTTAAAGCTGGTTGTTGGATTAATTGTTTTCCTCGGTTCCGCAAATCTGATATGTCGAAGTACGGATATCTCGAAGTGTTTAATAGAGTCCTTGGATTTCGAGATAACGAGACTCGACTGTATACTTGTTCACATTTTTGATAGGTTTAAGCAAAAGGTGTAGACCCAGATCAGACGCCGCAAAACGTATGCCACTCATCCAGCAGTTTTAGACAAATCATTGGTAGTAAGATCAAATTATGGGACCATGGAAATTCGTTCGAGACATTGGTAGTTCGAGCCACTGAGGGTTAATCATGGCACCAGTTCCGAAGCAAATAGCGATAATTTAGGGAAATCTTCGATTTTCTACACAATGATTGTATGTTGAGTGTACTCATTAGAATCGCCTCGGTGAGGCGATTTTAATGAGTACACACAACATACAATTCCATGATAAAATAAGAAAAAAATCCCTAAATATTTGTTTTCTTGAGCTATTGGAAGAATTTTGTAGGGACTAAAAAAAGAGTTCGAATCATCCACGGTAAACGAGCCATCCGTGTTCGAACCATTGAGGTTACACTGTATATAGTTTTGACCCATTAAACCCCTCTTTTATAAAGTAAAACTGGGGTTTATAGGGGTATACATTATTTTTCTTATTTTGCTAAAAACATAGATTGTGTGTACTCGTTAGAACCGCCTCGCCGATTTTACTTTTTTGGTTGTAAAATTTTCAATATATTTGAGTAGGCGTGTTTCCGTAATGCAAATTTCAGGATCAGTGCACTGAGAGTGATGATAAGGGCGGTTGCCTGAAATTTTATAGGCCTCTAGAACTGATTGGGATAAGGTCCTGATCGCTCCCAGTGACCTTCATGTAATATGAATTTTTGGGTAGTTTTGTTTCCTATGTAAACTTACCAGTCTTTTGCAGTGATAAAGTTTCATGTGTTTGAAGTGACTACAACTCGAGAGTTTCTAATTACTGTTTGCTCTGTCAATAGCATAAGGGATCAAGTTTATACTAGACAATGCTAAGATTCGTTAATGCTGTTATAATAAAATTTCAGTAATATTAAGCTTCTCAAAAATGTAATCCTGCAGATTTAACCCAATTATGCCAAGTTGACTCTTCTACCTCAAGTCTTTGGACAGGACCATTCCAATGGAAGGGGTGTCTGGTTAGCTTTTATTATTACCATGTTTGAAAGAAATTCCTGTATTTAATGAAAACAGTATAGACCCTGATCAGACGCCGCATTCTGCGACGTCTGAGCTGGGTCTTTACTGTTTGGCAATGTTCCTTTTATGGGACACAAGGTATAAATGGGTTAAAATGTCATACTGACAGGTTCAGTAATCATATTCTCCCACATAGTCTATTGCTTTTTGCTTTCATTTTTAATATTATTATAATGTTATTAACAATGCCAAAACGTAGCTTAAAATTAACATAAAACTAGAGAAAGAAAACGTTTTCTTTTGAATCAGAATAACATTTTCAAGAAGTATTTGACCATTGAATATTATTGGCTAGAGTTCAAGTTTTGAGTAAGCAATGCAAACATTCAGTTCCAAGAAGATAGAACATGAAAGCTCGTCTGCCAGTATTTGGCCACCAGAAAAGCAAAACCAGAGGACCAACGGTCACATTACCGCTCACCTGAGTGCTGAGTGTAATGAATTTGAAGATCATGATAGAATGTCCAATGACCCGTTAATATGCCTAGTTGTGTGTGGCTGTAAAGGTATACATATACGTTTGTTTTGTTTTTTTTTGTAAAGTTTCCAAATTTTTACCTCCAGTTAATTCCAGTTAATTAACACATATACAGATTCCACATGTAATTTGGTTTTAATCAGGCCAGTAGTTTAAGAGAAGACGAAATTTACACTACTCCATTCTAGGCAACTAGGATAAAAAGGTCAGTAAATGACCTTGTCGTTTAGTATCTGTAAAAGTTCATTAAGTTTTTTGCGTATATCAACTTTGATGTCATAGGCTATAATAGAATCTGAAAAATCCACGGTTAGGCCTTTTTCCATACAAACTTTTTTTCTACTATCCCATAAGGCTCCACATGTAATTTCATTTTAATCAGACCAATAGTTTAAGAGGAGACTAAGTTTACACTTCTCCATCAAAGACAACAAGGGCAAAGGTCAGTAAATAACCTTGACCATTGGTATCTGTAAAAATTACTTAGGTGTTTGGATATATAAATTTTGATGTCACAGGCTATAGTAGAATATAAAAATTCAATGCTAGGCCTTTTTCTATACAAATAAGCATAAGTGACCAAACTGGACATTGGCGTAAAATAAATCAAGATCAACTCGGATTCATCATTCCGAAAACACGCCTATTCAAATATACTGAAAATTTTACCACCCAAAAATTAAAATTTTCAGATAAAAAATTCTGATATTTTTCAAAATTCTACTCAAAACATAGATTGTGAGTACTCGTTAGAACCGCCTCGACAAAGCGGTTCTAACGAGTACCCACAATCTATGTTTTTGAGCAGAAGTAAGAAAATAATGTATACCTCTGTAAACCCCAGTTTTACTATATAAAAGTGGGGTTTAAGGGGGTCAAAATTGTATAGGCATGTTTTCGTGATGTTATTTAAACACATTATAATGGACTTAAGTCGCCAGTGCTGCAAACCAAGTTTTGAGGTAATCGGCTAACAGGATGGCTTTTGAAGGGTTTCTATTATATACGAGTGTCATGACAGCCAGCTTAGTCTTGTGACCTGGACCATTTGAACAAAATTTCGTTCCCCTATTCCAGGGGATTTGGGGAGGGGGAAGGGAGGGGGTGGAGGTGTGTGTGTGTGGTGGGGTGGGGTGGGGGGTGAGGAGGGCGGTTCACATGAAAGTTAATTTCAATCGGCTCAGTGTATTCAGAGGAGACGATGTTTGAAAATATTGACAGACGACTACAATGGAGCCAACATACTAAAAGCTAACCAGTGTGTCAAAGGCTCAGGTGAGCTAAAACAAGTTTTAATGTTAATATCTGAATGACCTTGAATCAAGGTCTGTTAGTGACCCTCACCTTATGTACACATGCAGATTTATTTTCTCATTTAGCTGATTGCAAATATCAACATTAAGCTCACAGGCAACGAAATTTTTCGAAAAAAATACCAATTTCCACTGTATCCCATACAAAAGCATAAGACAGCAGATTTGGTTTTAGCATAGAATGGATCGAGGTCAACTCAGAGCTATCGTCTGAACAACCTATGATGGGTTCAAGTCCCCAGTTACACGCCAAGTTTCGAGGCAATCGGCTGACAGGTTCCGGAGAAGATTTTTAAAGGATTTTTACCATATATGCTCATGGTGGTCATCTTGGTCATGTGACTTAGACCATTTGAAAACAAATTCTTTTTTTTTTCCCTATCAAGAAGGCTGAACATGAAATTTGACTTCAATCAGCTTAGTGGTTTTAGAGAAGATGTTTAAAAATCTTGACAGGCGACCGACAACAGACGACAACAGCGTAGCCTACACATACTATAAACTTACCAGTGAACCAAAAGCTCATATGTGCTTAAAACTGATTGCTTTGGCTTTTTCCCCACACAAAAGCAAATTTTTACCTTGACAAAAAAATAGGTCAAGGTCAGCCAAAGGCCATTATTTGAACAAACTTGGTAGGGCTCAATTCCCGATGCTGCTTACCAAGTTTCAAGTTCATCCGTAATTCAGTTCCTGAGGATAAGATATTCAAAGGGTTTTACAGTATATGGGCATGGTGGCCATCTTGGTCATGTGACTAAGCTCCCATAAACAAACTTTCTCCCATCCCATACAAGCTCGACATGTTATTTAGTTTTAATCAGCCAAGTACTTTAAGATGAGAAGAAGTTAACACTACTAACTCTTAGGCCACAAGGATATGACAGCAAATGACCTTGTCCTTTTGTATCTGCAAAAGTTCATTTAGCTGTTTGCATATACAAACACTGATGTCACAGGCTGCATACCAAGTTACAAGGTCATCAGTCGTTCTGTTTCTGACAAGAAGATTTTCTTGAAATTTTTAACATATACGGTCATGACAGTCATCCTGGTCATGCCACCTAGCCCAGTGAAACACACTTTCGTTCATCCATGCCATCCTCATATGAAATTTGTTTTAATTTGCCCAGCTGTTTTTTTTTTTTTTTTTTTTTTTGTTTAAAAACAAGTTTTAACGTTGATGTCGGAGTGACCTTGGACCAAAGTCAATAAGTGACCCTGACCTTTGATACACATTTGGCATCGTTTAGTCATTTATCAAATTGCATATACAAACTTAAAGTTCACAGGGAACAATAGTTTTCGAAAAACTAACAAGTTCGACTTTTTCCCCTGCAAAAACATAAGTGACCGAATTTGACTTTGGCGTAAAATCAGTAACGGTCAACCCAGATTCATTGTTTGAACAAACTGTGATGGGCCCCAGTCCCCAAATGCTACCTAGCAAGTTTCGAGGCAATCGGCTCACAGATTCCAGAGAAGACGATTTTTTTTTGCTTTGAATAGTTTTTACCATATATGGTCATGGCGGCCATATTGGTCATGTGACCTCGAGCGTTTGAACAAAGGTCGTTTCCCCACCTCAGGAAGGCTTCAGAAGAAATTTAATTTCAATCGGCCCAAATGTTTCGGAGGAGAAGCTGTTCGAAACTGTTGACAGACGACAGAATACAGACCACAGACGACCGCAACGGAACCTACTCATACTATAAGCTCACCAATGGGCCAAAGGCTTAGGTTAGCTAATAAACTATTACTATTCACATGTAGCGAACAGTATTCTACATCTCTGTAAAATGAATAAAAAAATTTAAAGACGAAGGTTACTGTGGGGTTGTTGGTGGCAAAATTGAAAAATTTAGACTCTTTTCTTTCAAACTGTGAATGGTATATACACAAAAAACACGCCTTCAGAAAGTTTTATAACCAAAACTTTAACACATACTTTTTAAGTTTATAAGCTTGACGGTTTGGGTGGTATAATTGTAAATTTAAAAACTATATGTTCTATAAAACACCCTCTACATTTAAATAAAATTCATCCATGGGGTGCAGAGATATAAGTCTTTAGAAGTAGAATTAGCCATGAATACTCGTCTTTGTTTATTATAGTGATTAATTTGATTTTTATGTTTTCGCTTTGATGCATTGACTGAGTTGGGAGCCTTTATGCGAACCGAATTTTTATGTATTTCTGTATTAAGAGTAGCATCGGGACCCAGGATGAAGTTGGCTAGCTGTAAAAGTGTTTTAACCCCCCACCCCCTCCGGTGGTTTACTCTACCGATCGTTCTAAGGCGGTGGTCCCGGTGTTAGTCTTACTCTGTGTTGCTTTGCGGTTTATTCTACGAGTAGTTGCGGTCATGGTACCTAAGCCATAATCCAAATTCATAAATCCGTAAACGACGAATGACGAATCAGAATATTCAGACCAACCGACATGGACCCCAGAATAAAGGGTGTAATCAAGCGTCCGCGGATATTAAGCATTACTTGGTAAGCAAGCTTCGCCCACCATGCCCATAGGCCAAGGTATTTCTGTATTAAAAGTAGCATCGGGACCCAGGATGAAGTTGGCTAGCTGTAAAAGTGTTTTAACCGCCCCCACCCCTCCGGTGGTTTACTCTACCGATCGTTCTAAGGCGGTGGTCCCGGTGTTAGTCTTACTCTGTGTTGCTTTGCGGCCTATTCTACGAGTAGTTGCGGTCATGGTACCTAAGCCATAATCCGAACTCATAAATCCGTAAACGACGAATGATGAATCAGAATATTCAGACCAACAGAAATGGACCCCAGAATAAAGGGTGTAATCAGGCGTCCGCGGATAGTAAGCATTACTTGGTAAGCAAGCTTCTCCCACCATGCCCATTGGCCAAGGTCACTAAATGACATTGTCCTTTATGGTTGAAGCTGATTGCATTTCCATATGATAGACTATAACAGCAACAAAAAACAAAAAAAATCACTATTTCAGCTTTTAATTCTCAAATGCTTGAGGAACCAAATTTGACCTTGTTGTTAAATAGGTAAAGGTTAACCCAATGCCATCATGTATATAAATTTATAAATTTAATAGTATTTACATCCTACATGCCACATAACTAGGTTCAAGGCAATCGGCCTAGTGGTTCCGGAAAAGATTTGATTTTTAATGTTTAATTATATATGGGCATTGCGACCATCCTGGTCGTCTGATCTACTCCATTTGAATACAAATTCAGTCTCCTGTCCCATATAGGTTTCGTATTAAATGTAATTTTGATTAGCCTAGTAGTTTCTTAGACTTTAATATGTTAAATCAAAGTGACATTTTGCCAAGATCACTAAATGACATTGACCTTTAGCATTCATAACGTTAAAGATGACTGTATTTTCAAATCATAGACTATAATAGAAACATAAACATACACTTTTCTAGCTTTTCCCATCCATAAGTCTAAGGAACAAAATTTGACACTGCCGTAAAATAGGTCGAGGTCAACTCAGGATCATCATTTGTATATACTTTGTAGTACTAGCGTCTGAGTTGCTATGTACCGACTTTCCAGGTGAAATGGTTCTAGAGAAGATTTTTTAAAGGTTTTGTAACATATATGGGTACGCCGGCCATCTAAGTCATGAGACTTAAACCATTTGAATACAATTTCCTTCTCCTATCCCATATAGGCTTCAGGTAAAATATGAATTTAATTAGCCTGTTAGTTTCTAAGGAAAAATATATTCAACCCAAGTGACTTTAAGCCTGACCTTAAGCATTCATAGAGGTTGAAGTTGACTACATTTCCGTACCACAGACTATAATAGCAACAGAAAATGCACTATTTTAACTTTACCCGGTCAAAGGCTTATAGGACAAAATTTGACCTTGCCGTAAAATAAGAGGGTCAAACCATGGTCATCATTTATATGCACTTGTAGTCCTAGAGTCTCAGATGCTACATACCTAGTTTCAAGGCAATCGGCGCAGTGATTCTGTAGAACAAGATATTTTAAGGTTTTATTACCTATTTGCATGGGCGCCATCTTGGTCATCTAATCTATACCATTTGAATATCTTTTCATCCTACCTTCTCACATAGGCGTCATATGAAATATAATTATTATTAGCATAGTAGTTTCTAAGAAAAAAAAAAAACACAAAAAACAGCAACTCGACCTTTAGGATTCTTAATCGTTTGGATTGCTTGCATTTCCATACGAAGAATATAATAACCAGAAAAATGCATCATTTCAGTTTTTCTCATTTAAATGTCCGAGGGTCCAAATTTTACCTTGCTGTAAGATAGGTCAAGGTCAACCCAGGTTTATATAAAACTTTGTAGTACTACATGCTACATACCTAGTGTCAAGAGTATCGTTCCTGTGGCTCTGGAGAAGATGTTTCAATGTTTTTATTACATATTTGTATATTTGTATGGCGGCCATCTTGTTCATGTGACATGGATCAAGTGTATAGACTTTTAGTGCAGATTATATTTTGATTTTCCTTGGGATCATTAGGCCCATTGTTGTATCTTTGAAAATGCATTTCTGCTCATGTATACGCTAGATGGCGTAAGCAGTGTTACAAATTTCATTACTGCTTATGAAGAGTCTCAATAAAACCGAGACTCACATTTTCTATCTGTAATGTATTCTTTGTTTCCAAAGCCAACCGTTTAGAAGTATATCTTAACTCACTGCAGCTGGTGTTAGTGTCGTGTGGCGACCGTAGAATGTCTCCACGTACTTAACCATATTGCAGATTATATTTTCGTTTCCGTTGGGTTCATTAGGCCCATCGTTGTATCTTTGAAAACGGAGTTCTGCCCATTTATACGCTAGAGGACGAAAGCAGTGTTGCAAACCTCATTACTGTTTATGAAGAGTCTCAATAAAACCGAGACTCCCATTGTCTGTAACGTGTTCTTTTTTCTAATGGCAACCTTGAAGATTTTTTATTTCTTCCTCCATCTGCCTGGAGGCTGCGTATGAAATTTAATTGAAATTGGCCTAGTAGTTTCAGAGGAGACGTCCTTTGAAAATTTGTCGAACGACGGAGGCTAGCATCTTTTAAGCTCGTCCGGAACCCTTGGCTTTTGAGAACTAAAAAGTCACACATAAACAGTATATAAATTTGTTCGTAAAATGTAATCTAAGAGCAGAAAGTCAGGCATGTGCCACTGACATATTTGTTTTAACATTTTGCAGATTTGGTGAATTGATGGCGGTTCGGTCCCCAGACTCAATGACGGCCTCTTCGTAAAGCTTTAACCAGTGGGTTGGACCTTGACTAAATGTCTTTGGTTTGGCCCACCGTGGTTCAACTATAGGTTTTTATTTACCCTGGCATACTTTAGAATTAGCCATGAGCACTCTTCTTTGTCTGTGATTAATTTGATTTTTATATTTTCGCTTTGATGCATTGACTTAGTTGGGAGCCTTTTATTGTATTTTTCTTAATGTACTTCTGTATTAACAGTAGCATCGGGACCCAGGGTGAAGTTGGCTAGCTGTAAAAGTGCTTTAAATCCCCCAGTGCTTTACTCTACTGACCGTTCTAAGGCGGTGGTCCCGGTGTTTGTCTTACTCTTTGTTGCTAGGCGATTTGTTTTATGTCTTACCTTGTGTCATTTTGTTCTTGTGTTTTTTAATCCTTTTTAGCATTGCGATTACCTCGCTTGGGGAAGAGAGAGCTAATCTTAGTGCTTTTCTTACGTTTGTTCGATTTGCGCTTGTTTGGTTTTGTCTGTGTCCTCTTCCTCTTGGTGTCTTGGAAGGGCTGAGGTTTGTGATTGTGGCACTCCCTGGACTTTTCTCTTACCTTGTTTTGGTATGTATATTTTTTTTATAAAATTTAGCGGGACATGACAGAGCATTTTTAAAATGTTTCTGTTAAAGTCGCTTTAGTGTCAAAAGTAATATTTAACCTTTCTCTTGCTGCACACGGCATGTTCTGTCTTAGCAAACAGTGTAAATCCACATCAGTTGGCTTCTGAAGCCAACTTATCTGGATCTGCACTGTTTGTCATTAAATATGAGAATTTCTATTAAAAACTCGAAACAAGTAATCTGATTGGCTGGAAATTAGGCGTGGCATCTTAATTTATTCAGCAAGGGAAGAGTTAAATTTATAAAGTACTTTTCGCAATCCGATAGACACTTTCCAGTCTTTTTCGGAGTTTAGTAGGACCGCGGCTCGGGTTACACTTTATTACGCAACGCCGTAGAGTTTTCGCATTTTACTGGAGTACGTTATTGTATTCGTCCGCCGATATTTTGAGTCAGTATGATAAAAATCTTAATTTTGTTTTCAAAAGTTGAGTTTCTTCTGTTTTATTTATTTATTGGCTATTTGTAAGCATCACAGGGAATAAGGCTAATATGTTTAAATGCAGAATTAAGCGTTGTCATCAGTAGCAAGGTACTATTTGTTAGATAATTATTAGGGAAAGTACTAAGAAAACAGGTTGTCGAAATGTGTAATGTCAAAATGGGATGCTAATTCTGGTGAAGGTTTGGCAACCGCCTAAATACTATTTTTTATCTTCTAAACGATTATTGTGAAGCCGTCTTTTGTGACCTCCAATTAGATAATAGCTATTATTCTCGTATACTAGACTTAATGTAAGATCAAATAAATTTTATCAACAATATCTACTTTAATATGAATTCAATGATATCATCAACCCAGTGAACTTTCTCATATTTTCGGGTACTAACAAACATACATAAATTTTGTTCTCAAAGGCCGCCATTAGAGTTGTGCCAAAAGGCATCTCGAGAATAGTTGATGATACTCTCTACCACACAGCGAGAACGGAAATTTTGCTTATGTATGCTGGTAACCGCGAATGTCTCAGTAAATTGAACACAAACGCGTTCAATTGACCAAAACGATTGCTATCACTCACAAACTATTGCAAACTTTCCGTTCAGTGCGAATACGAAAGCAAATTGAAGTTTTGTATGCTTGCTCGTAAGAAAACTATGAAAAGGTTGATGTTATGCATTCGATCATTTATGAAGTTGATAATTATTGACAACGAGAATACTACTCTCCAGTTTGAAGTCACATAAAACGGGTTTACAATAACCGTTTTAAAATGCAAAATAGCTTTAGGAAACCTCTCGCTTATGCGTGCTTTACTGAACGCAGACCTGAAATATATTCCGCCAACTTTAAAAAAGAAGACAAATTATGTCATTTTTGTTTGCGTTTCGCCACTTAAAGCCCCTTAAGAAAAAGGGTCCTGCCCTAAACAAAACAAAAAAGGTCTCCATTGGAACAAATTTATTTCTTTTAGAGTAGACCCGTTTTTAGAAAAGCGGCAAGCACATTTTAACCGGTAATCTCAGTCTAAAAGTGTAAGCATTGCCTTTGATTTAAATGTACACATACTTATGTCATGCATTGTTTCGTCTCAGAAAATATATATCTGAAGGCCATCTCAAGGTTTTCTGCACCGTTAATTGTTTTGCTCCTTCAAAGTCACTAAACGGGTAAAGCTTTCTTGATGAAAAAAAATCAACAATTTTTATACCAGTCTCAGTAATGCTTCGGATTCCAGGGTTTCTAAAGAATCTCCATTCCATTTGAATGAAGACTACATCAACTTCTTCAAAGAAATTGCCTGCTCCCATGAAAGCTATGTATTCAAATCCTTCTATGTCCGCTTTTATAACAATGCGTTTACCTTTAAATAATGGCGTCAAATCATCTAACGTGATCGTTCTAGCTAGATCGGCTCCCTGTTTCACAGATACAGGGATGACTTTTGTTCCGCCTACATTACCTTCCCATTCCTGGAATGTTACTAGGTTACGCATATTAGAAATTGCGTTCCAAATCAAAGTGACATTGTCCTGAAAGCCTCCCATCTTCGCGGAGCGTAACAACAACTGTAGATTAGCTATCACCGGATCAACAGCCGTGACCTTTACACCCAGATGTGCCATGCTCAGACTATATGTTCCAATGTTGCAACCTAGATCTAAAAACAAAACATCAATATGACTCATAAAATAGTTGGCCATTTTCTTTACAAACTGCCCTTCCCATTGTCCTGCTTTCTGTAGTTGCTCGGAAATGACATGATCAAAGGACGCGGGGTATGTGCATATTGGCGTAGTTCCACCCAATACTTTTAGTGGCACACACAGACTGTCACTGGTTTTATTTATGTCTTCCGTTGCGCAGATTGTTCGCACACATTTTCCGTTTTCACTAGACCACGTGTCTTCCGGAAACGGAGGTATTCCCCGGACACAAGGATATGTTCCATAGTCTTCCAGCGGGTCAAGAACATTCTCTTTTTTCTGCGATGGATTACACTCTGTCTCTTTGACCGTACGAACTCTTTCCGTAGGAGCAGGGGCGTCTTTTATTTGCAACCATGTTTCGTTTAATAGGCGAAGTATGATAACAAAGATGAATATTGCAGAGCTGAGTATAACCAAAAAAGCTTTTTGTTTTTGTGCAACCGTCATTGTTCACCGTTTAATTGCTCTATCGTGTCATTTCTGTAAAAAGAAGACAGTAAATCACAGCTCCAGATAAAGATAGGGTACGAGGGTCCTGCAAATAGTTTTGTCACTAGGTTCGTATAACTTCAGTGCTACGTTTTGTCAAACATATTTTTATTCCAAACCTTCGAAGTATTCCCCCTTTACTGAAACACATTTTTGTAACCTTTTTTACCTAGTCGCGAAAAGCAGATAAATAGTCTTCTTTTGGTATCTGTTGGAGACACTAATAAATAGCGCTGCCAAGAGAACTTCTAGATGTATACTTATTTCCAGAAAGCATTTTCTTAAGCCTTGGAAATAAAACGAAGTCACAGGGACTCGGGTCAGGTGAAAAAGGTGGATGGTTTAAAACTTTCACCTTTTCAGAAGCCAAAAGAAGACTTAACAGCCTCACACTTATGAGAGGAGGCGTTGTCATGTAAAAGGTGGACTTCTGACCATCTTTGCTTCTCGTTTCTTATTGTAACAAGTAAATTGGTCAGTGTATATGACTGCATCTATTTCAGTTTGAAATAACTCGGTCAGTTGGTAAGCAATTTGAACGAAATAAACGAGTATCGTTAGCTATTGAACACACCATTCAAGTGCAGTGAAACATTTTAAGATATACCTGGGATAAAACCATGGAAGCCTATTAGTGACAGAACTTTTTGCATGACCCGCGTAGTTCTTCAGATAATGCGCCTCGGCGAGGCGTTTCTATGAATACCATAACATATGTTTTCGTGGAAAAATAATAAAAAAAAAAATCAGTATTTTCCGTTTGAAACAACCGCATCTGGAGCTATGGTAAATAATATGGAACATACAATGAATGTGCTGAAACAAAAAAAGGCAAAACAAAACAAATTATCAATTGCTTGTGTTTGACCAACGGTTGTTGCCCAAAAAAGAGGTGGGGGTGGGTTTGTGTGTGTGTTTAGGTGTGTGTGTGGGGGATAAGGGGGGGGGGGGATTCAGGCCTCTGATGCTTGAGAAATAGGCAGCCTCCAAAGTCCATCATTAACATATAAGGTATTAACACCTTAGATATATGTTATAAGTGAATCTAGATCATTCTAATTTCTTATATTTTAGAATGTTTCTGATTCCTTAGAGTTTACTGTGTCTTAAACCAGAAGTTAAGGGAATCTAATTAATATATAGTATTAGAATTAGAGGAGTTGCTCCATCCTAATCTGAAAATTCTAGCATATAATCTATATGAAAATGCATTGTGTAATTAAAATGTTCTTTTATAAATGAAACATATTTAATTAATAATGATTATCCTATAGATAAGAAATTTCCTCATCCATTCCGGTCGTGGTTGATTTGGACTCGTTTTTTTTTCTGTCCCTAGGAAATCCTTCCGATAGCTCAAGAAAACAGATATTTAGGAATATTTTAGGATTTTTTTTTTGTTATTTTATCATAAAAAATATGTTAAGTGTACTCATTAGAAGCGAGGCGATTCTATTGTGTACACTGAACATACCATTACTTTATAGAAATGGAAAAGACATCCCTAAATTATCCCCATGTGCCTCCTGACCTGGCGCTATGAATAACCCGCAGTGGCTCACACTAACCATGTCTAAAATTTCCATGGTCCCAAAGATGTTCGAGCCATTTAAGTTCAACAGGAGATGAAGTAAGTAAAGACAGACCACAATCATGAAATACAGACTTCTCGAGCTATCGGCAGAAGAAAAGATGACAAACAAACACTCAGTGACCAAACATTTTCATTTTAGAGCAGTTCCCTTTTAAAAAGGGCTTTCAACTATCCATGGACATGTCTAATTTACAGGTTGAGTGCCAAACATTATAGACACTGATCAGACATCGCGAGCTGCGGGGTCTCATTTAGGTCTAAACTGTTTGCTCAGGCCAGTTTGTCCGTATAAAATTGCCAAGTGAGGTAATTTGATCATATCGACATACCTCCTCTATTCAAAGGGGGTGGTCGGGAGTGGCAATGGTGTCGTGTATCTTACGTCACCAGGGCGTCCAACTGAAATTGGCTTACAGTTGGGCAAAGCCTGCTATCCTTGTAGCAGGTAAGGGTAGAGGGGGAATGTTTTTATTTCTTCTGTTTCTTCACTTTCATTCCTGTTCCTATTTCTTCCCTAATCGTCTCTTTCATCTCCTCTACTATCTCTTCTATCTCTTTTCTCCCTTTCTCTGGGAGACGACACAAAATGACCCACGAGGGTTGATGTGTCGTTAAACCCCAACACAATCAAAATCCTCTATTCAAAATAGTGAACTGTCTACTATAATCCTGGATTACCGAGTGTGTACAAAGAAGAACTATAACAAACGATAGACTTTGGAATGGTCAATCGAAAACAAAAACCTGAAAGTGCAGAAGATAGAAAAAACAAGAAGTGGAGAATACTCTAGAAATCCCACAATCACGATGCAAAGCCTTCCCGAGGCATCAAAAGGAAGGGATATGAGGAGCAAACGGCACATATGAAACCACAGACTCACAAAGAAGATTGCAACTACGGAGCCTCTTTGGAACGGTCAGCAGGATAATTTCTGGGGGCGTGGGCGGTGTGTATGTGTGTGTGTGTGTGTGTGTGGGAGGGGGGGGGGTGCTTAAACCAGTTTTATGCATGCTAAACCTCGCCCTTCTGCTGCAGTTCTAAATTACAAATGTATGTTCAGTCCGCATAGAGATTCTCCACCTCATATGTGAAACATCACAGTAAAACACATATCAACAAAAAAAAAAAAAAACTGCGATGAAACAAAGTAAAGACCTCAATGGAAATCTGAAGTCAGGACACAAGAAAACCGTGAACAAGACAATGATAGCCCCGACCACAGGCATTGTGCTGACCATCAGAAGGAGATTTAGGGGGCGAGGGGCGGGGGCGTCATTAAGAAGACGGGTTTGCTTTACTTTCTAAAGTAAATTTCCAAACACTGAAGCCTCGTTATCGTGGTTAATTTGAATTCATTTTTCAGTCCTGTAGAATTATTCCGATCGCTCAAAAACAAATATCTAGGGGCAGGTTTGGAAAATTTTGTTGTTATTTTTTTTATCATGAAAACGTATGTTGAGTGCACTCATTTGAATCGTCTCATAGAGGCAATTTGTAAAATAGTCATTTTAAGTTATTTACATTCCGTTTCTTTCTCCACTTTTCTAGCAGAATCAGAAAGCAGTTACTTATTTCAATACATAATTTGTTTAACATTTAGATATTAAGTCATTCATTTAATTTTGTAATTAACAATATTTTTGCTTTTGAATGTCAATTTAATTTGGTTTAATTATGTTGTTCTCACTTGCTTAATTCTAAATGTCAATAGGATAAGTGTTTATTCGATCAGTCTTTATTACTCTGACTGTCAAAAAAGTCTAAATCTTGTTATTTATGTAATGATTGGCATATTATTTAAATATCAATTTTGATAAATAGTCATCAAATTGCTCTGATCTTTTAGAAATGTTAAAATTATGTTATTAGATGAAATAAATGTAATTACTGTCAAGTATCAGGAATGATAAGGGCGAAATAATTATGAAATTATGTTTATTTTTAAGTATTCATTATTATTGACATTTGGATAAACAATACTGTCTTGATTTATTGTCATAAGAGTGTGAGTCATTCTCTTTTATTTTCATTGGCAAAAACCCTTGTCTGTAAACTAAAATAGGATGTTCTTAAATAGTTTCCTGACTTTCAAGTGGTTACAATAATTAATTAAATCACATTACCGCTGCTATAAAACATTATGCACGCTATGAGAGACAGAGAGTGTTTGGTTAAGCTTTGAGTTCTGTGTGTTGGATTATTGGATACGAACCGGGTTGAATGTAAATAAACTTTATAACATGTCAACAAAGGACTTTATGTTTTTATACCACCTCGTAGGCTATGTTACATCATGACGTTTGTGATGCCTTTAAATCAGGTTCGAATTTTGTTGTGCGCTACAATACAGAGTGACTTTTGGTGTGCTGACTTCACGCTTGACTGGTAAGTCGAGTTACTGCATCTTTGATTTTCAATAGTTGCTAACATTTGACAAACATAAAACCTATGATGGCTGAAGCAAACGTAATTCCTGTTTTTCAAAATTTTGCGGCTAAAATGTCTAATGTTCTTCCGCTTTGAGCACGCAGGTTATCTCTCAGATGGCTCAGACTTTTTATGAAACTCCTCTAAACTTTTGGGAAGGGTAAAACAAATCGAAACATATTATCAACTTACTAATTTACCTGATAACAGAAAAAAAATAGTAGCATTCCAAGCAAGTAAAGGAACAGTAAGTGATCATATTGGAAGGCATATCGAAGCTTTCCCGAATAATACCTGGGGGCAATTAAAGGCTGAATTAGCCAAGCGATTTTAGGATATAACTGACGCCCAGTATGATCTGAGTTTACTTAGATCAGTTAAGCAAAACTAGAGAAAACATTCACTTGCTTACAGAAAGATTGCTTTCTTTGGCAGAGGAAGCATTTGAAGGCCAGGGCAATGATGCAATTGAGCGACAGCTCACTGATACCTTTCTTGGTTGGATAGACAAACAATGATGCACTTAAACTTAAGATGTTACGTAACAATCCTGAAATCTTGCAGGCAGCCATTGCAATTGCTACAAAAGAACAAAACCTAAGGGCTAGAGTGAATCTATCAAATATTTTATGACTTTACACCAAGGTCTGAAAGAAGGGAAAACCCTATGGAAATTGGTCATAGTAGACACCTTAAATGTTTTAAATGCAAGAAAGTAGGCCACACTGCTAAGAACTGTAAGGCTGTAAATCAGGTAATTGAAACAAGGATCGATCCTGGTTTATGAAACAAGGCGAAATCCACGGGTAAATCGAAAAATTATTTGCTGGGGTTGTGGATAGGAAGAACTTGTAATAAGAACTGACAGACAGAGACAACAAGACATGCAGTTTGACAGAGCAAACGCAGGACTCATGGAATCAGAATTTATTATGATCTTGGGTGCTTAAGTATTGGGAATAAAATATACGTAAATTTTGAAGAAGATTATTCGCATTGCATGTGTAGCACGAAGAAAAATACTTTCTCTCTGAAATCTCAAACAGCTACAATTTGGTATACAAAGGTTAGAAACAATCCAGATATTCCTATTGGTCAAGAGTATCAAATGTTTTCAGTTGATAAGGGTTTCATACATAAGGAACCAGGTATACAAGTAATAAATTCAGTTGGTAAATTGAGAAAGGATAGAAGTATTCCAATCTTTATTGCTAATAACGAAAACAGAATTGCTAATAACAAAAACAGAACAATTAGAATTATACAGACATGCAATCGTCGCTGAAATTAATAATGTAAAACAAAAATTAACAGACGTTAATTCTGTTTTAAAAACTTGTCATTGTAATGATTATCTTGGCCTAGAAAACTTAGAGTTACCAAACGAATCGCAGTAACTGATAGAAGATCTTATTCTAAAAAACTCTGACATTTTTGCAAGTAAAGATTCTGAATTAGGGCATAGAGACACGGTGACCATGGAAATAGATACAAGCAATAATTCTCCTATTAAACCTAGACTTAATCGAACACCCTTGAACAACAGGCGTGTCATTGATGATGCTGTGGATTAAATGATTGATGCACATTAATTCATAATTCTCAGTCATCCTGGAGGTTTCTTTTTTGTGATAGTTGATAAGAAAGATGGCTCTTAACGATTTTGTGTTGACCCGAAAATCGAATCAGATAACAAAAGAAGAATTCCTATCCTCTACCGGCCATATATGACATACTTGCACTGTTTGGAAAAGCTAATGATTTCAACTCATTGGATCTGAAAAGTGGCTATTGGCATGTTTTATTGAGCAAAGAAGACAAAGAGAAAACAATTTTTGCCTGCCACAGAGGTCTTTTTGGGTATTATGTTATGCCTTATGGACTTTTAAATGCACCAGCAGTTTGTCAAGAATAAATGTTAATTGTATTGCATAGTCTAGGATACTTTGCTGTAGCATATTTGAAAGAAACTTTGGTTTTTAGTGACTCAATGGAGGATCATGTACAACACCTTGGGGCAATCGTTTCAAGACTGCGCCAACATGAACTGCGTTTGAAACTTAAGAAGTGTAGCTTTTTAAACGTTGCGAATCATTATCTTGGGTTTATCATTGACAGAGAGGGCATTAGGCTTACTCCGAAGAAGGTTGAGGCAATAAGATCTCTTCCTGTACCTACTTGTGTCAGAGAAGTTAGAGTCTTCCTTGGTATGAGATCGGATTATCGCAGATTTATACCAAGCTTACCAATAATTGGCTTAACAAAAAACATGCTCACTATAAATGGACACTGATTCATCAGAAAGCTTTTGAATACTTAAAAGACAGCCTGAGATTTGTTCCTCTGTTGGCTTATCCTGATCACAAAACAATCTTATACTCTGTACACAGAGTGGTATATGCATTGGAGCATGCGTCATACAGGCATGTGAAACAAACGAAGGTCATCTACCAAATGTTCCCATTGAGAAACCAATATATAACCTTTCTCACAAGTTGAGCAGGCACACTGTAAATGGTCTACAGTTGAGAAAGAGGCCGATGCAATTCATTTTGCTCTACAGAAGCTGGTCCATTACTAACATGATGCTGTGTTTGTAATTAAGACGGACAACAAGCCACTGAAATACTTATTAGATTCTCCAATGCAGAATAAAAAAATACATTTATGGACCTGCGTATGGCTGGCTATAACTCTAGGATCCAGTATATTGCTAGTACAACAAACACTTGTGCCAACTTATTATCAAGAAGACCAGACATTGCTGACATGGTATCCGACGAACTGAAGAAAGAAGATGAGGTTCCCCTTCACATCAATGGCAACACATTCCAGGTCAATGTGATAGATTCGAACCAGTTTGATCCTAAAGAGTTTGCTAGTTGTGGTGTTCCTTTCAATGACTCATTGATGGGACCAAACCAGTGTTTACCAGGGTTTGATATGGTATCTGAGAAAAATAAACATGACGAAATCCTTGAGTTGACCATATTAAAGCACAGTGAACAAGCAATGACATTCAAAGGAAACGTTTTGTAGTTATTGGCATTTTGTACTACTTAACAGATCCTGATAGTGACCCTATAATAAGACTTTACTTTCCAAGACATCTTAGGGCATTGATTGTGAAACAGTAGCATGATAAAAATGGACATATGGGTGTCCAGAAAACATTGGATTCTATCAGACAGAAATGCCTTTGGGCAAATTAGTTCAAAGAACTATACCAGTATGTCTCAGTTTGCACAACACGCCAGACTAGGTCATTACAGAAAATTAGGCAACCCTTGCAAGAAACGAACATTCCACACTATCCAATGGCCAAGTTATCACTTGATTTGTTTGGCCCTATCCGAAATCATTGTCTGGCAATAAATATATCATTGCTTTATTGATTGGTTTAGTGGTTGGCCTGAGACATTTGCTGTCCCAGATAAAACTGCGGATACTGTTGCACATTTGTTAATTGAGGAACTTTTTCCATGATTTGGTTGCCCTTTACAAATCATGAATGATAATGGAACAGAAAATGTAAATAAGGTTGTAAAGGAAACCATGCAATCTCTCAATATCGATCGTGTCCTCACAAGTGTGTATCATCCTCAGAGTAATGGAAAAGTAGAAAGATTTCATCGCACTTCGCATGATGTTCTGAGTAAGAAGTTATTAGAAAATCAACGAACTTACGATCTTTATCTCAACTAGACCTTAGAAGTTATTAGATTTAATACAAGCGTGTCCTCAAAATTTTCGTTTCGCCGGTTTTTCTCCTGTACAATAGAGATGTTGTCTTGCCAGTGAATAAGTTGATGAAACTGAGAAAAAAGTACAACGGAGAAGGGGTACAACAAATAGCACTCCAAAAGCAGCATAAGACATTCACTTCGGTCAGACGACATAGGAAGAAGGCGAAGAAAAGACAAGCAATTATGCTGATCAAGGATCAAAGAAAATTGACTTTGAAGTGAATGATCCGGTTGTTATACAAGAACAAAATACACACACACACACACACACAAACACAAACACACACACACACACACACACACACACACACACACACACACACACACACACACACACACAACAAGTAAATTTGATAAGAAGTGGAAGCCATTTTATAGAATAACTGAACGGAGAGGATCTGCATCATATATAATTACAAACCAGTTAGATGGCTCAACTAGCAAAGTTCATGCAGATCCGTGCTGCTAACATTGAAAACTGGAACATCATCAAAGTGCAGGTTATATTTTATTTTCTGTGGGCCCATCCTGGTTATCTTGAAAATCAAATACCGCTTAAGCCGGCATTAGGGGGCGTAAGCAGCCTCGGAAACTACAGTGTTGCATATCAGGAGACTTAATAAAACCTAGTCTCCGATTTTCGTGATTTTGTTTTGTGTTCGTTGTTTCCAAAGGCACTTTTTGACTTTTATACCGCTGGACACAAGTGGAAGACCATTGCGTAAGGTTCCTTTGCTATACAACGGAAGACTCAGAAACTGATAAAGATACAAATTCAGAAGACGAAGAGCCAGCAAGGAAGATTGCAAAGTGATACATCAAAAAGGGACGACTCTGATAAAAAAGATGATATTCCTCTTATGGATTTAGCAAAAAGACTAAAGCTTAAAAGAAGAGGCACAAATGCAGAATAAGACATACCCAGAGCGAAAACCAGACCTAAGTGTGGATGAATCGTGGTGGTGGTGGTTGTGGGGGTAGGGGTGTGGCGGGGGAAGGGGGAGGCTGGTGGTGAAGAACCAGTGGATTCTGTTGAACCTGAAATAGATTCTAACTCACAAGCTGACCAAGCTGTTAATGACAGTGAAAATGCAATGTCAGTAAATGAGGTCACTGTACCATCAATTTCACATGCAAACAAGACAAGAAAATTGCATCAGAATAACACAATTAACGCCAAAATTTTAAGCAAGTGTTTTAGGCAATATCGGATATGCTACAACAAAGGATCCAGAACCTGTAAGCATTATGCTATTTAAGAGTTTCATTATTGGGCACAAATGATTAATTACCTACCTCTATGAGATAAGTTAGCTGCTGATCCAGAGACTAATATCTGGTATTTTTTTTATAATACTTTGAGATGCACGGCTTACTTAGATGGACATAAATTTTTAATGGTTCTAAGCATTCCTCTAGTAGATAGGAGGGAAGTTTTAATGTGTATAAAATACATAACTTACATTTGTCTGTACATATCCGTCCATCTTCAGGTAATACAGACATTAATACGGTAGCACTATTTAATCTGTAATCGGAAGCACTAATGATTAATACTGATAGAACTAAATATGCATTGTTAACTGAAAATGAGTTCAACATGTGCAATAATATACGTGACATTTTGTAATCCCAAGAAAACAATTTATCAAATTAAATTTGAGTAAAACATGCGTAATTGCATTGTTTCTTAAACATGCTAAAAATAGCAAGACTTGCTGCACAAGAACTGTATATTTCGATACAGTATTGCCTGTTGCAAAATATATTTATTCTGGAATGTGGGTAATTGTAACTCACCAACCAATGAAATTTACCTTTGTTTGTCCAGATCCAACAAGGATGCCAGACTACATCAAAAATCAAGCCCCCCTTTAGTAGTTATAAGACTTAATACGTCATGTAGCGCTTCAAATATATACCTTAGTCTGCGACCATTTTATGAAAATAGAATAAGTCATATGCAATATTCGTGGCGTTCATTGCTTAAATTGAGGCGTGCGACCGCATTCACTTTATAGAATAACTTTAGTTTTATTTTTCCTAACATTAGCTCTATACCGATTCCAGATAAGCTGAACAATCTAAAACAGATGCCTATGCCTTCATTGATAGATTATGTGCAAGATATTAAGAAAGTAAATGTAACGGGCAGACACATGTCTATCTTGACATATGTCATTATAGCCTTTAGCACAGACTTTTTTCTACCTTTTCCTTTCTTCTTTTATTTAAAGTGTTCAAAATATAGAAAACAAAACACATTTGTATAAATGTTAGCTAATTGTTGTAATAATGAGAAAACTATAGCTGGAGAAACCACGGTCAAATATGTGTGTCGGCGTCGTCACAGACAGATGAGGTTGTCACAAGAAAGGTAAGAGAAAAGTCCAGGGAGTGCCACAATCACAAACCGCAGCCCTTCCCAGACACCAAGAGGAAGAGGAACCGACAAATCCAAACAAGCACAAATCGGAGAAACGTACGAAAAGCACTAACATTAGCTCTCCCTTCCCCAAGCGAGGTAATCGCAATGCTAAAAGGACTGAAAAACACAAGAACAAATTGACACAAGGTAAGACATAAAACAAATCGCCTCGTAGAATAAACCACAAAGCATCAAAGAGTAAGACTAACACCGGCACTACCGCCTTAGAACGGTCGGTAGAGTAAACCACCGATGGTGGGGTGGGGGCTGGGGAAGGGGGGGGGGGGGCGGGGCGGTGGGCGTTTTAAACACTTTTACAGCCGAATTTAAGGGAAGCAGAAATTACCATGGCTTCGTTATTTAAGGGGGCAAACGAGAAACACGCCGCCCCCGTCCCTCCCCCGGTCCGGCCGGCAGGCCGTCCGACCGTACGTGCGTCCGTCTGTAATGTCACGCCATTGCTTCTAGACCATTTAAGCTAGAATCTCGAAACTTTCACAGGTGATAGCCCTTTGGATAAAAACTGGAGGAACACATTCGGAATTTTAATGTAGACCCTAGGGGCAGGGCCAGGGGGTGTGGTCCCATAGGGTCCAAAATCCATTTGGTACAAACATAGTCATGTTGCATATGAAATTAAAGGTAATGAAGATAAAATACAGTGGAGCGAACATTTTGCCGCGGGGATATGCGATGGCGTGCCATCGACTTGTTCTAGTTAGCTCACCTGAGCTTTTGTGAGCACTCACCGTCCGTCGTCGTCGTCGTCGGCGTCGTCGTCCGTCCGTCCGTTCACAATCTTTAAACAACATCTCCTCCTAAACCACTGATTGGATTTTGACCAAACTTCACAGGAATGATCCTTGGTTGGTCCTCTTTCAAAGTTTCCAAATGGTTCCGGTCCATTGCATATTAGGTCACAGGAGCTAAAAAATAGATTTTTTAACTAAAAAAATCTTCTTGTTAGAAACCACTGGACCAATTTCAACATAATTTTACAGAAATGTTCCTTTGATGATCCTCCACCAAGATTGTTCAATCCATTTGGATTCGTGAAAAAACATGGCCGCCAGGGGGCGGGACTTATTTTCCCTATATATCTACATAGAAAACTTTAAAAATCTTCTTGTCAGAAACCACTGAACCGATTTCTATATAATTTTGAAGAAATGTTCCTTTGGTTATCCTTTACTAAGATTGTTCAAGCCATTTGGATTTGTCAAAAAACATGGCCGCCAGGGGGCGGGGCTTATTTTCCCTATATATCTATATAGAAAAGTTAAAAAATCTTCTTGTCAGAAACCAATGGACCAATTTCAATACAACTTGGCAGGAATGTTGGTTTAGTGATCCTCTACCAAGATTATTCAAGCTATCATGATTCGTCAAAAAACATGGCCGCTAGGGGGCGGGGCATATTTTTCCTATATATCTATAAAGAAAAATTTAAAAGTCTTCTCGTAAGAAACCATTGGATCGAGTTCAATGTAACTTGACAGGAATGTTGTTTTAGTGACCCTCTACCAAGATTGTTCAAGCCGTCATGATTCGTCAAAAAACATGGCCGCTAGGGGTGGGGCTTACTTTCCCTTTATATCTTTATAGAAAACTTTAAAAATCTTATTATCAGAAACCACTGGACCGATTTCATTTTAACTTGGTAGAAATCTTTCCTTGTTGACCCTCTATCAAGATTGTTCAAGTTATCATGATTCGTCAAAAAGCATGGCCGCCAGGGGGAGGGGCTTATTTTCCCAATATATCTATATAGAAAAGTTTAAAAATCTTCTTGTCAGAAACCAATAGGCCGATTACAATATAACTTGGCAGGAATGTTTCTTTGGTGACCCTCTACCAAGATTGTTCAAGCTATCATGATTCGTCAGAAAACATGGCCGCTAGGGGGCGGGGCATATTTTCCCTATATATCTATATAGAAAACTTTAAAAATCTTCTCGTAAAAAAGCGTTGGATTGAGTTCAATGTAACTTGACAGGAATGTTGCTTTGGCGACCTTCTACCAAGATTGCGCCCTCATGATACGTCAAAAAACATGGCCGTCAGGGGGCGGGGCTTATTTTCCGTATATATCTGTATAGAAAACTTAAAAATTCTTCTTGTCAGAAACCACCTGGCCGATTTCAATATTACTTGGCAGGAATGTTGGTTTGGTACCAAGATTGTTCAAGCAATCATGATTAGTCAAAAAACATTGTTGCTAGTGGTTGGGCTTATTTTCCCTATATATCTCTAAATAGAAAACTTTAAAAATCCTCTTGTCAGAAACCACTGAACAGATTTCAATATAACTTGGCAGGATTTTTCCTTTGGTGACCCTCTACCAAGTTTGTTCAAGCTGTCATGATTTGTCAAAAAAACATGGCCGTTAGTGGGTGGGGCTTAATTTCCCTATATATCTATATAAGACATTTTAAAAATCTTTGTCAGAAACCACTGGACCAATTTCAATATAGCGGCAAAATAGTTCCTTTAGTGACCCTCTTTCAATATTCAGTTCAAGCCATCATGATGCATGAAAAAAACATGGCCGCTGGGGTGCAAGGCTATAAAATTTATACAAAAATCTTAGAGCAGTGAACTTACTGAAACTTCAACAGTAAGTATGCAAAGCTGTTTGCTCAGGTGAGCGATATAGGACCATCATGGTCCTCTTGTTGTATTTATTTTGATGATAAATATTTGCAGAAATTTTAAGAAAGACATCAAAGACTCAGTTATTAAGTTTTGCAGCTTTATGCTCTTTATCGTCTCAGAGATTTAATAAAGATTTGTAATTAAAGAAACAGGCCCTCGGCAAACAGTGTTGATCCAGCTCAGACGCCACATTCTGCGGCTTCTATTCAGAGTCGACACTGTTTGCCACTCATCAAGCAATTTTAGACACATTCTTAGGCAGCGAAATGATCCTACTGAAATTTTAGAAGAATTAGGTAAAAAGTAAGGCGTGCTGATATACTTTAGAGTAAATGACTATACATCACGAAAACATGCCTATATAAATTTGACCCCCTTAAACCCCAATTTTATATAGTAAAACTGGGGTTTACATGGGTATACATTATTTTTCTTATTTCTGCTCAAAAGATAGATTGTGAGTACTCGTTAGAACCACCTCGCCAAGGCGGTTCTAACGAGTACCCACAATCTATGTTTTGAGCAGAAATATGAAAAAATATCATAGTTTTTATCTGAAAATTTTAAGTTTTTGGAGATTAAATTTTCTATATATTTGAATAGGCCTGTTTTCGTAATGATCAGAAAAGCATCTATCTTTGAGACCAAAATACAGGTGCTTAAATCTGAGCAAGTTTGCTTTGTAGAAAATAAAGAGCTTGATCAGTTCAACCATGAATTATTCTGTACAGATAAAATAAATTTGTCAAATAGTGGAAACATTCTGAGCGTTATCAAAAGTCACTTCCATCTAAAATTGTGTTTACCATTGTACTCCAATTCTTCTAATTTTCCTTTAAAGCCGTTTTAACGAAATGCACATTCTGCAGCACAATAATTGAGAAGATATAATAAAAGCCAAGTTTATAAAAGGCAACATTCTAATTACAGACATACTAGATCAACAGAGAGATATTGTCAGATATAACTAACCCATTTTTGGTTTAGAACAAGTTGGCAAGCAGTACAGACACTGATCAGACGCCGCAGAATGCGGCGCCTGATCAGGGTTTGCACTGATTGCAAATAGTTTCTCTAGAAATATCTGTCACAAAGCCTGACATACGGAAAATTTAAATTCGACTCTTCCAATATATAGTGCGGGGGAGTTTATTCAATTTATAATGGGTTAAGCTTCTTCATGTGTGTACCTATCTTTGACAAATGGTGTTTATGATTTTGTTGTTTATCTGTGATGATATTTGTTTGGTCGCTCATTTTAGTTGCCTTGATACATTCTTGTCTAACCACCCCGTCGGTGCTCTGTTTGGTATTGCTCGCCCCGTCGTAAATTCGGTTGGTTTGAGCTTCAAGATGGCGCCGGAAGGAGTTTTGGAATTTACCTGTCTTGTAAAAGTAAGCATTTACTGTAATATTCTTTTTTGAAAAGAGGGTCAGTTTTACTGCTGTTGTCAGAATAAGCATTCTTGTAACCATCACGTTTTCTCATCCCAAGACTTGCCAGAAAGCGAAATATCAATGGTCAAATTTGTGCTTACGGAAAACAAAATCTTTCGAATCGAGAGATTTTCTAGAAAAATGCCGCTGATATCTATTAAGTTTTGATTTTGCATTTAGTTTCTACGACGAATATTACGCGACATAATCATTGTTTGAACAGACGATAGCCCCTTCTTCTAATTTTCGGTGCATGAAAGGATACACGAGGAAACACGTTTTTGACATTTATTGGTTTTGTCCCGGGTTAGTATCAGCGGCTCCCGGGTTGGTTTTGATAGGAAAACGGATTGGAATGAGCCACTAATGATAGAGAGTACGGGTTGGTCAGTCCAGTTATTTGACAGAATAGCCTTTACGAGGCAGGCTAGTGAAAGAAATACCATTATACATGCACTTCTTTCGGCAGGCAATACTTCTGCATGTTACAGTCCAACAGTTGTTTTGGAAAGTGTCTTCTTTTGCAACAGCATTTGTGACATGTAGACGAAACTGTAAATAAATACGTATTCCAATGGATTGCTTAGGGACCGATCATATGATTCTTATTGATGGGAGTTGGCGATAAGACGTTTTCAGCGAGGATCTGTTCTTTCGCGACTTAAGACAGTCCTTTTATTTACGTCTCTACAAAGTGTGTAATAACATTAATCCTGGTTCTGGTTATTTTGTCTGAAAAAAGAGGCTCCTGGATTTTTTTTTCAAATACCCTTCCGGCCCCGCCCCTTGCATTCAAAATCAAATGGTTGCTCCCTTACCTATGACAAATGTTTCGTTCGTCACATTATACTTGTCAACTTTAGAGGCATCGAAACCCATAGGTTTCTGCTGTGGTTTACTGTTTCTGTCATTGTATGTCTTTGCATGTATGTCCTAGCGATTTTTTTTTTTATTTTCGACAGCCGTTTGGCCATTTTTTTTTTTTTTTTTTTTTTTTTTTGAAAGAAACTGTTTTTGGCTTCCTGCTTGTAGTGTTTTGATAGTGGTGCGTTGCTTTACGTACGTCCTTCTTTCCTTTTGGTGTCTTGGACGGAAGGTGTTGGGTAAATGTATCGATTCCTGATCATTGCCTCCTTTCTATATAGATTGTATTGGTCCGAAACTTATTAAAATAGCTCCTAGAATTTGATCACCAAGTTTAACATTTTTATTATGAACCAAAGTCTGTCCTGGCATTTTTTCATAATCTTGGAAAAAAGCCAAAAACAATCCTATATTTAAAACAGGAGCTCAAGATGACGTAAATAACTAAAGGCCTATTTCTGTACTATAAACTTTGTCAAAAATAATTAATGGGTTTACAAGAAACTTATGACTTACCTAGATAACTAGAAACTGCTTCAAAAAACATCAGAGCGGATTTAGAATTGGTCATTCAACAGAATCGGCCCTTACACTGATAGTTGATATTTGGCTGAGAGCGGTCAATAATGGGAAATTAGTGGAGTGTATCTTGGTAGAGTTTCGTAAGGCCTTTGACCTGGTAGATCATAACTTACTCCATCAAACGCTACGACATTACAAAGTGAATTGAGTTTATCTTGGTTTTATTCGTGTCTGTGTAACAGGTCCCAGCAAGTACATATAAATGAAAACTTACTTGAATGTGATAGGATAAGGTATAACGTTCCTCAAGGATCAGTATTTGGTCCCCTTCTATTTTTGATTTTTATAAATGATTTATAAAAGATGTCATTACCTCTGTTGATTTATAAGCCGACGACACTACATTATACGATACCCAGGACAACAGGGTCAAATTGAAAATAATCTTCAACATGTTTTAATGTACAACACAAATTGTATCTTAAGAATGGTATGCTTCTTAATACCGATAAACAAAATTAATGTTAATAACTAATCGTCAGAGAAGAAACACTATAACCAAAAATAATTTACTTTTAATTTTAGCTTTAATTTACACTTATTTTACTCCCGACTACTCTCGAGCTATCAAATCAATGGTATAAACTATAAACATGCATACATTTTCAACTAAATGTACATATGAATGATTATATTTCATAAAACACATCGATTTTGTTGAATTCTGAGGGTTTAGATTAAAGTTTACGCCTATTCATTACGAAAACACGCCTAATCAAATATTACAGAAAATTTCACCTCCAAAAACTGAAAATTTTCAGATAAAAAACTCTGATATTTTTTCATATTTCTGTTCAAAACATAGATTGTGGGTAGTCGTTAGAACCGCGTCAGCGAGGCGGTTTTAACGAGTACCCATAATGTATGTTTTTGAGCAGAAATAAGAAAAATAATGTATACCCTATAAACCCCAGTTTTACTATATAAAAGTGGGATTTTAGGGAGTGAATATTATGTAGACATGTTTTCGTGATGACTCCAAAGGCAGTATCGAGAAAAGTTACTCCCGGGTCAGTTTTTTCTTGACGTGGCCTATTGTTTGGCAATGGTTTTCAAAAAGTGTAAATCAATACCCACTGAAACTTTGTACAGTTGTAATAGACTAAATTACCAGCAAAAATGCCAAATATTATCAAAATCTGTAATCATTTGATATAAACACCCCTGATAAGTCAGAATGAAACTGTAACAGTTGTGATTCGTCATATGACTACACTATATCAGCGGGGTTTAGATGCGTAACTGTAATAACAAAAGCTTTAGGCATGTGACTTAAGTCAGTTTTCATCCGAAGCCACATATTTTCGTCCGCATATTCTAATCTATCATTTATTTATAAAACTATCGCATAAAACCAACCCGCACTCTCGGCAAATTAACCCGCTCTCTCTGCTCAACCAAACCGTGGTCTACTCACGGAGACTGCCTTACCAACCCATGACCTACTCGTTCCGTTTCGTGCTTGATTTCTTCTACATTGTCAAATTCTGAGATATGTAGATGCGTTTTCGATTTGGAGAATTGTCGGTAAAGGCAAAAATGACTGAAAATGAAATCTGGTAAACTTTATTTTGTTCAGATTTTTAGTTTTAGAAAGCTCAGCCCGACTCAATTTATTTCTGTCTTGACGAGCACACAAACAATAAAGCCATGCGAGTTACACAATGATCAGTTTACGTCTAGAAGATGCGTTGTGAGTTCAAACCCATTGCTGTCACAGCAGCGCCATTCATGCTCCTTCACAGATGACAATAGAAGTATAAAATATTGCAGATTTACCTGTTCGGGAAGGACCTGGACAGTTCTTCAGCCATCTTGAAGCTCAAACCAACCGAATTTACGACGGGGCGAGCAATACCAACCGGAGCACCGACGGGGCGGTTAGACAAGAGTGTGATAGGGCCATTTCATCAAGTGCCTGCCATGGTTGATTTGCGTGGAGAAATAGAAATAACATTATATATGATCAGGTGCAGGGCATTTCCTACAAGACTGCATGTACGCCCAGCGAGACTTAGATCACGTGCGCATTCGCGCGCCTAATCAGTCTTTGCAGAGTACTCTGTGGGTAGCCCAGAACCGAAAGCGTCATCAGATGGACAGCGAAGACTCTGATCAGACTGCGTGGATGCGAAGGCTGATATGCGTCTACGCTCGCGCAAACGCAACCTTGAAGGAAATGTTGTATCCCGGCTCATTTTTTTTTAAAAATCTGTATGCATTTCATAATTTCAATTCTGACTTATATTTAAATTTTATATTATCAATTCATTATCAGCACTTACCTTACATTTAATTCCACTTGCTTTTCTAATATTTGGAATTAAATTTCTCTTTACGGAGGTCTTTGAACAGCCCGGTGGCGGAATTTGCGCGCTGAACGTCATGGAGATACGTGAATGTCGTCATGTAAACGTATGTTAAGATAAAAGAACGTTACAGGCGGACGCTCACATAGCCCCGACCTAATGCGCGGCCTAGATCATGTGATAACTCAATGTTTCGCATCGAGAAATGAACTGCAACAATAATGACGTCTTTATCGCAGGCAATTATATTTAAAATGTAAATATTTTAGCATATTGTACATCTCGCGCAGTTTATTTAACGAGAAAACGATTTACATGAACTGTCAAATAATATTATTGTTTTCTAAAAAAACAAAATACATTATGCTGCTGTTGTGATTGGCATTTTAAAGATTAAAATATAAGGGCTGTTTTCGTTTTTATGTGCTGAATAGTAAAGAAGTAAAGAATTTAAGTCGTATTAAGGAAATTTCCACTATGATATTGTGAAAGACACACAGTGATCTTCACAGCTTCTGAGGTTATCCGGAAGAATAGAAATACTTTCCGTGGGATCTGTTTCATAAAACGTTCTGAACAAACAGAATAAACAAAAGACATTTTATGCAACTGAATCATTTTACTTTTATAATAGTGCTCAGACGAAATAGAAGTAAAGATAAAGAGAAAAAATAAAGAAATATTAAAATTCTTACTTGCTCCTTTCCGTTTACTTATCGAACTGAATAAATTGATTTCTGCATTGAATTTGAAAACCAATGAAATACGAGCCGCTAAATCAGAAAGCGCGCCTTCGGACGTGCGCCCAGCGAAGATCAGGCTGACTATTCACACAGAATCAAATTTTACTGTTTGCCAAGGAAGCAAAATTTCTTCATACGGCCAATGAACACTGGTCAGGCTTCGCGGATACGCAGGCTGATTTGAATCTTCGTAGACGCACGTGCCAGAAGGTACATTTCCTCTCATTTTGGCTCATATGGTATCAGTTTGTTCCTTTATATATTAAAACGTTACATTTAGTCATACGGCATATGTCACAGGTATCATACGGCGTAGAAATTATTTGCGGCAAAGAGGAGGGGGACTTCGGACACAGGGTAAGTGAAGATGTTTAGGGTATTTGTAAAAATCAAACACTTTATATATATATATATATATATATATATATATATATATATATATATATATATATATATATATATATATATATATATATACATACACACATATATATACACAAAAAGTGTTTGATTTTTACAAATACCCTAAACATCTTCACTTACCCTGTGAAATATATATAATGAATCACCTTTCCACTGAAAAGACCATAAGCCTAGGAAACCTTCATGTTCGTCCGCTAAATGAATTATAAAATCGAGGAAGCTGTTCAGACCGACTAAAATTGCATTCAGTGGCCCTGTAGTTGTATAATCTTGAAATCGATTAATTTTTGGCCTGGGCTAGGCTTGCCCAGCCGAAGGCCAAAGTAGTCATACGAAATTTTCAAACCCTGCCAAAGAATTTACGAAAAAAAAAAACAGTAAAAGTGCAAAGTATCGCTTGCATCTACGCTGAAAGAAAAAACGACCCGTGAAAATAAAAATACATAGTTTGAAGATAATAATTAGATTTAAGTTTACAACATACTTTGATAGATCTGCGGTGTTAATCGTACGAAACTGCTTGACTAAGAAGTTTGAGCCCTTAATGAGCTTATTCATAACTGCAAATTAGTACGCTGTAACGTTGAAAGAAAACACGATTGTTTACGGAGATAGCCGGTCAAGATAGCCGATAGTAGAACGGAAAAGAACGAGTATTTGCGTATCTTAAAAACTGAAAAAAAAAAAATAAAAAATAAAAAATTGTCGGCCAATTTTGATATTTGAAACCATATTGTGCCTCAAATCTTTTGATTACTTTCGGGATTTGACCCATTTTTCGCACGTGTATAAATAAGGTTGGTCTTTTACCATTACCACTCTCTGGGAACATTCAACAGACGACAAATTTGATTTCTTCATTTTTTCTAGAAGAAAGATATTGTCAAAGCAAAAAAAAAAAAAAAAAAACAAAAAAAAAAAAAACAAAACAAAACAAAAAAAAAAAAAATTCAATGTGTCGTCTGCTGAAATCCCTCCCCCCGCTCCCTAGTGCCAAGCGTTAATTAAATGATATTTTGTTGGATGTTTGCTCTTTAATTGCCTGTCATCTCGATAGATGAGTAGCTCACAACCATAGATAAGAAGATAATTTTTGTGATATTTTTTATCATTTTTTGTTGCAAGACATATGTTGTGGGTACTCATTAGAATGGCCTTCTAATGAGAACCCACAACATATGTTTTGTCGCGAAAAACACTAAAACGCTAACTTTATCTCTAGATAAAAGGGGTTAGGGTGGTATCAGATAAATATTTATCTTGTTTGTTCATGAAAAGAAGTGCCCTGCCGAGGCGCTTCTAATGAGTACCACAACATATGTTTTCATGGAGAAATGAGAAAAATATCCACACTGTTTGATTGAAAAAGTGTAACTTATCCTGAGCTATAGTAATAATAACTCACCGAAAGTTTTGAAAAAACGCTTATTAAAACCTGTTGACAATAGAACACTATTCTGATGCCCAGGCCTCCAGCGCCTGCAGAAAAGGTAAGAGAAAAGTCCAGGGAGTGCCACAATTACAAACCGCAGCCCTTCCAAGACCCCAAGAGGAAGAGGAAACCGACAAATCCAAACAAGCACAAACCGAACAAACGTACGAAAAGCACTAAGATTAGCTCTCTCTTCCCCAAGCGAGGTAATCGCAATACTAAAAGGACTAAAAACACAAGAACAAAATGACACACGGAAAGACATACAACAAATCGCCTCGTAGAATAAACCACAAAGCAACAAAGAGTAAGACCAACACCGTGACCACCGCCTTAGAACGGTCGGTAGAGCAAACCACCGGGGGGTTTAAAGCACTTTTACAGCTAGCTAACCTCACCCTGGGTCCCGATGCTACTCTTAATACAGAAATACATAAAACTTCGGTTCGCATAAAGGCTCCCAACTCAGTCAATGCATCAAAGCGAAAACAAAAATCAAATTTATCTCTATAATAAACAAAGACGAGTATACATGGCTAATTCTACTGTATGCCAGAGTAAATGAAAACCAATAGTTGAGCCACGGCGGGCCAAGCCAAAGACATATCGTCAAGCCCCAACCCACTGGTTAAAGTTTTACGAAGAGGGCCGTCATTGAGTCTGAGGCCCGAACCGCCTTCGTGCAATTAAAGAGTGAAGCATAGCCATCAGCAATGATTGGGTTGACAACTAGGCATGCAGGCTGCCGCATAATATCCAGGCTATAGCCAATTCTTTTATAACGGTTAATAAGTTTTCTGAATTGCTCCGAAAAGTTAGATTTACCTACAATTTTTCTTAATCTGTACACTAAGTCACCGTAAAATTCGGGTTCCGATATACCTTGTTGCAGAAGTGTTTTCAGACTGACGCTATATTCTAACAAGGCACTGTGTCTGCGATAAAATTTCGAAAACGCCTTACGAAGTTTAAAATAACGATAGCCCTGCCTAAGAAGTTTGGCAGTAAGGACTTTATTACGGTAGTTAAAGTCATTAAGATTTGAAGAAGCTCTGGCGAATCTTATAAGTTGAGATATGTATACCCCATATGAGGTACGCCGGGGGACATCGCCATCCAGAAAAGGGAAATTGACTATATCAAAATCAAAATCGTCCCGTTTATCATAAATTTTGGTGGAAACTGTACCATTAGATATACATAGATTCAAATCCAAAAAAAGTGCCTCGGTATCGGAAGAATTTGCTCTATTTAATTGGAGTTCTGTAGGGAATATCCGGTCCGTCATTTGGTCAAAGTAAATATTGTCAATATTTAATAAATCGTCAAGGTATCTTGAAGTTGAATTGAAAGCCTCAATAATGTCAGCCTGATTTTCACGTGAGAGAGACTTCATGAAATCTCTCTCATAACAAAAAAGAAACAAATCTGCAACAAGAGGAGCACAATTAGTTCCCATCGGAATACCAATAGTTTGTCTATAAGGTTTAGTTCCAAATCTAATAAAAATATTATCCAAAAGATAAACAAGGGCATCACAGACTTTTTGACACGACCATAAATTGTGATTATTATATACATCAGAAGTGAAAAAACACATTCTTCGTTGCAAGCCAAATATTGGGTATTCTCCCGAATAAACGTTCGGTTAATTAAATCAATAAGTTTATCTTTTATAAGATGATGAGGTAACGTAGTATACAGTGTAGAAAAATCATATGTAGACAATTTAGAAGCCAGAAAGTTTTTAGATTTAAATTTATTGAGAACATCATTAGAATTTTTAATTGACCAAAAAAAGTTAATTCCGTCCCTTTCGTAAACAGTATCATAGTATCTAATCCAATGTTTTTTAACAGCAGTAAGGCATGAAGTTAGCAGTTTGGACAAAACAGTAGTCGTGCAAGAACTAGAATTAGCAATGAAACGTGCTTTATAAGGTCGTTTATGACGTTTCGGTAACCAATATAACGTAGGAAGTCTGTCTTGCTTTTCTTTAATACACTACAAACTTAGCAGTAATATCGATAGAATGGGTACTGACAATAGATCTCTCGTCAGTAGAAATCCGTTCATATGCTTTGGTACTACAAAGTTCTTGTTTAGAGTATTGATATAATAAAGTCGTCACACAACAACAACATTATTAACAGCTTTATCAGCTGGAGCCAAAACATACTTCCTATGAAATTCTTGAAATTCTTGCAGCACTTTGATTCACTTTAATAGCTATAATGCTAGAGTATTGATAGTTTAGAATTACATTAAAAAAGTATTTGACTATCAAAATATAGTTGGCTAGATTTTAAGTTTTAGTGTAGATAATAAAAAAACATTCAGCTCCAAGAACTCGTTTGACCGGTACTTGGTCATCAGAAAAGCGAAACCGGAGGACCAAACTGCTAACCTGAGTGCTGAGTGTATATTGAAATGAATTTGAAGGTCATCATAGAATGTCCCATGGACCGTTAATATGCTTAGTGGTACGTGGCTGTAAAGATATAAATGTTTGTAAGGTGTCCTAGATTTACACCTCTAGTCCATCCCAGGGAGGCTCCAGATTTAATATTACTTCAGTCGGCCCTGTTGTTTCCGAGGAGAAGATGTTTGAAAATGTTGACAGACGACCGACTACAGACGACAACAGAGCCGACTCATACAATCCACTGTTTGGCACACAAAAGCCTAATTGACCGAATTTGACCTTAATGCAAAATAGGGTTAGGTCAATACAGGGTCATCATTTGAACAAACTTGGTTGGGCTTTTTTTACAGCGCTGCATACCAAGTTTCAAGGTCATCTGTCATTCAGTCTTGAGGAGATGGTTTTCAAAGGGTTTTTATATGGGCATGGTCATGACCTAGGTTCCTTGAACAAACTTTCTCCCGTCCCTTACAGGCTCCACATGTAATTTGACTTCAATCAGCCCAGTAGTTTCAGAGGAGACGAAGTTCACACTGCTCCATCTTAGGCAACCAGGATAAAAGTCAGTACATGACCTTGATGTTTAGTATCTGTTGTTTGCTTATATCAACTTTGATGTCACAGGCTAAAATATAATCAGAAAAATCCATTGTTAGGCCATTTTTTTAATACAAAAGCCTCAGTGACCGAACGGCATTGACGTAAAACAGGTCAAGGTCAACCAAAGTCATAATTTGAAAAAAATGGTAGGTCCCGATTCCCAAATGCTGCGTATTAAGTTTCAAGAACATTGGCCGTTCTGTTTCTGACAAGAATTTTGAAGGGATTTTACCATTTATAGTCATGGCAGCCAGTTTTGGTCATGTGATCTAGACCATTTGAACTAACTTTCGTTCTTCAATACTATAAAGGCTTCGTATGAAGTATTGTTTTAATTTGCCCAGCTGTTAAAAAAAATTAGTAGTTTTTTTTTCTACTTCAGTGAATAATTTCTGCTCGTTCAATGTATTTGATGAAGATCATTATTTGACCGAAACCGGTCGACTGTTAAAACATAGAGATACAACAGGCTGTTGTTGGTTAAAAATCCTATTTTTTATCTTTCATTTGATTTCATTTTGATATCCGTGTGACCTGGGACCGAGGTCATTGAGTGACCGTGACCTTTGGTACCTATGCGGCTGCTTTCAGTCATTTAGCTAATTGCATATACCAACTTTAAGTTCACAGGAAATGATAGTTTTCAAAAAATTAACAAATTTTACATTTTCCCATACTAAAGCATAAGTCACCAAAATTGACCTTGGCCTGAAATAAGTCAAGGTCAACCCAAAGTCATCATTTTGAACAAATAATTTTGGGCCTGTCCCCAATGCTACATACCAAATTTTGAGACAATTAGCTCACAGGTTCCAGAGAAGATTTCTGAAGAGTCTTTTACCATATATGGTCATGGCGGCCATCTTGGTCACATGGCCTGGACTATTTGAAAAACAACAACAAGAACAACAAAAACAATAACAACTTTATTTCCCCATCTCAAGAAGGCTTCACATGAAATTTGACTTCAATCGGCTTAGTGGTGTCAGAGGAGAAGTTGTTTGAATATGTTGCCAGACGACAGACTATAGACGACAGATGACGACAACGGAGCCTACTCATACCATAAGCTCATCAGTGACCTAAAAGCTCAGGCGAGCTAATAAAATATTACTATTCACATATAGCGAACAGTATCTAACATCTCTGTAAATATGAGTAGGACTTTTAGCCGAGGGTTACCGAGGGGTTGTTGGTGATTAAAAAAAAGGTAAGAGAAAAATCGAGGGAGTGCCACAATCACAAACCGCAGCCCTTCCCAGACACCAAGAGGAAGAGGAAACAGTCAAAACCAAACAAGCGCAAATCAAACAAACGTACGAAAAGCACTAAGATTAGCTCTCTCTTCCCCAAGCGAGGTAATTGCAATGCTAAAATGACTGAAAAACACAAGAACAAATTAACACATGGTAAGACATAAAATAAATCGCCTCGTACAATGAACCACAAAGCAACAAAGAGTAAGACTAACACCGCCTTAGAAAGGTCAGTAGAGTAAACCACCCCCGGCGGGGGGGGGGGGGGGGCGGGGAGGGCGGGTTTAAAGCACTTAAAGCACTGTTACAGCTAGCCAACTTCACCCTGGGTCCCGATGCTACTCTTAATACAGAGATACATAAAAATTCGATTCGCATAAAGGCTCCCCACTCAGTCAATGCATCGATGCAAAAACATAAAAATCAAATTAATCACTTTAATAAACAAAGACGAGTAGTCATGGTTTATTCTACTGTACGCCAGAGTAAATGAAAACCACGGCGGGCCAAGCCAAAGTCATATCGTCAAGCCCCAACCCACTGGTTAAAGTTTTACGAAGAGGGCCGTCATTGAGTCTGAGGCCCGAACCGCCGTCGTGCAATTCAAGAATGACGCATAGCCATCAACAATCATTGGGATGACAACTAGGCCTGCAGTCTGCCGCATAATATCCAGGCTATAGCCAATTGAAGATTTTAGACTCATTTCTTTCATCACAAAATGTGATTGGTATATACACAAGATACAATAAAACTATGAAAGATTACAGTTGGAAACAAAGAACACATTACAGATAGAAAATGGAATCTCGGTTTTATGGAGAATCTTCTTAAGCAGTAATGAAGTTTGGAACACTGCTTACACCCTCTAGCGTATACATATAGAGAACTACATTTTCAAAGACCCAATGATCCCAAAGGAAATGGAAATATAATTTGCACTATGGTGAAGTAGGGGGAGACGTTCTACGGCCGCACCACGGCACAAACATTAGCTCTAGTGAAGTAAATTAAACACATGAAAGAATACCTTTGGAAAAAAAACACATTACAGATAGAATATGGGAGTCTCGGTTTTTGAGACTCTTCATAAGCAGTACTGAAGTTTGCAACACTGCTTACGCCCTCTAACGTATCCATGAACAGAACTACATTTTCAAAGACACCAGGATAGGCCCAATGATCCCAAAGGAAATGAAATATAATTTGCACTTTGGTAAGGTACGGTGAGAAATTCTACGGCCACCACACGGCACTAACACCAGCTGCGGTGCAGTAAAATAAAAAAATGAAAGAATGCCTTTTGGAAAAAAAGAACACATTACATATAGAAAATGGGGGTCGCGGTTTTATTGAGATTCTTTATAAGCTGTTATGAAGTTTGCAACACTGCTGACGCCCTCTAGCGTATACATGAGCAGAACTCCGTTTTCAAAGTTACCGAATGTGCCCTCTGATCCCAAAGGAAATGAAAATATAATCTGCCCAATTGTAAAGCACGGGGAGACGTTCTACGGCCGTCACACGGCACTCACACCAGCTGCAGTAAAGTAAAAAAGTAAAATAAAAATACGAAAGAATGCCTTTGGAAACAAAGAACACATTACATATAGATAATAGGAGTCTCGGTTTTATTGAAACCCCTCATAAGCAGTTATGAAGTTTGCAACACTGCTTACGCCCTCTAGCGTATACATGAGCAGAACTACCTTTTTAAAGATACTAAAATGGGCCCAATGATCCCAATGGAAATGGAAATATAATATGCACTATGGTAAAGCCTTCAGAAAGTTTTATACAAAAAATCTTACCCAAAATTTTTAAGTTTATGAGCTTGAAGAAGGTCGTGTCAGAAGCATGGGCTGTTCTGCTAGTTGGCCAAGTTATTTGTCATCCTTTGAATGTAAATAAAGCTTTGAGACCCAAATCATTATTCCGTGCAACTTGGAAAGCTTACATAAAACTGGATAACCCTGTTTATTAACAGGCAGCGCTCAATAAATGTGCATGCTATATACGCCCAAGTTGTTGTTTTCTACTTTTGGTGACACATTTTCAATGGGTATAACAGGCGGAAACAAAATAAAATGTCTTTGTCACATATTTAATATGCACTATGGTAAAGCCTCCAGAAAGTTTTATACCAAAAATCTTACCCAAATTTCTTAGTTTATGAGCTTGACCTGAAGAAGGTCGTGTCAGAAGCATGTGCTGTTCTACTAGTTGGCCAAGTTATTTGTCATTTGTCAAGTTATTTGTCATTTTCTTCTTTGTTTCCAAAGGCAATCTTTTTGACGTTTATTTGAATGTAAATAAAGCTTTGAGACCCAAATCATTATTCCGTGCGACTTGGAAAGCTTACATAAAACTGGATAATCCTGTTTATTAACAGGCAGCGCTCAATAAATGTGCATGCTATATTTTTCTGACACTTCTACCTCTATTGGGCTTATTATTAAAAATCTTGAATTTTTGACCTACTTTTCCTCTGCAGCATCTTGTCTGCATTACTATGAAATAAATCTTTTGCAATTTTCGCAAATAGAATTCGAGTTGTCCGCAAAAATAAATAGGTCATTTTCTCTTTGGAGAGTTTACCTCGGTGTTTTTCACGGATCACAATTCTCAGTTAGTCGAGCAAATTTGCATAATACGCACCTGTTATTGTACTTTTCTTTGCCAGAATGTCCAACATAATAACGCCTTGTGCATCCCAAAATACAGTTGCCATCACCTTGCCAGCAGAGGGTTGCGTTTTGAACTTCTTTGGCCTCGGAGACCCCGGCCCTACTCTCTGGCGACTTTGAGCTTTATTCTCTGGCTCATAATAATGGACCCAGGTCTCATCTACATTCATCAGACGTGAAAGGAAATCATCTTCCTTTGACCTAAACCGCTTCAACAATGCGCTGTATACTGATGCTCTGGTTGCCATTTGCTCGTCGCTAAGCGATTTTGAGACCCAACGGGCTGTTAGCTTGTGCATACCCAAGCGATCATGTAAAGTTGTTGAAACGCTACCATTTGAAATGTGTAATGCATTCGCTATTTCTTCCACCTTAATTCGCCTATCAGAGTACACCAGATCCTGTACTTTGTTACACATTTCTTCATCGGTGGCATCTGATGGGCGTCCAGACCTGGTTTCGTCTTCTAAAGACGTTCTACTGCGTTTGAATTCCCCAACCCAGAATTTAACTTGTGTATACGGTGGTGCAGAAGACACATAAACATTGGTCAACTAGCAATGTCTTTCATGACCTGTTTTCCCTTTCAAATACAAGTACCGAATTACAGCACGGTACTCAACTTTTGACGAAAAGCTTACTTTTGCATCGCTAGCCATGTTTGACATACAATATCTTATGAGTGAATGACACGATAAGGGGGTGCAATTTTGCCCTCAGGCCTAAAACATGTATTGAAACAAGGCATGAAAATCTTGGATGTCTCGGTCAATTGGAAATGGGATAGGCCGGTTACTTATTGACTTGCCCCCGTAGTTTTCATGTCATTTAATTTCGTGTTTGACAATACGTCTTTGGACCTTATTTTATGTGTTTTGTGCTGGAATAACATGTTTCCTCACAGTCGTAAATGCTTTTAGAATATTCAAAATGTCTCTAGCCTTCACCATATTTCACAAAGTTTGCAGTAATGACAGACCATTATCCTTCAGAACTGTATATTCTATAAAAATACTAAATTTGAACAACATTCATCCAAGGGGTACAGGGATATAAGTCTTAAAAAGTATAAACAGAAAGAGTTATATAATATCTCTATGTCTGTGATCATTGATGGGTGTGGCGGCCATCTTGTTTATGCAACCAGGACCATTTCATTTTCCCATCCCACATCGGCTTCATTAAAAATATAATTTTACTTAGCCTAATAGTTTCTATGAAAAAAAAAAAACTTTAAAAATATTCAACCCAAGTTAACTTTTGGCCATGGTCACTAAGTGATCTTGGCCCTTAGCATTGAACTTGATTGCATTACCATATCACAGACTATAACAACGACAGAAAATACGCTATTTTAACTTTTCATATTCAAATGCTTGAAGGACGAAATTTGACCTTATTGTAATAGGTCACGGTTAACAACTTCTATATAAATTGAATAGTACTTTCATCCAACATGTCAAATACCTAGGTTCAAGGTAATCGGCCCAGTGGTTCTGGAGAACGAGAGTTTTACTTTAATGTTTTAACTATATATGGGCTTTGCTACCGTCTTGGTAATCAGAACTGTACCATTAGAATATGAATTTAGTCTTCTCTTTCATATAGACTTCGTATGAAATATAATTTTAATTAGCCTAGTAGTTTCTAAGAAAAATGACTAAGATATTCAACCAAAGTGACATTTTGCCTAGATCACTAAATGACCATGACCTTTAGCATTCATAGTGTTAAAGATGATTGTATTTTCAAATCATAGACTATAACAGAAAACTGCACTTTTCCAGCTTTTTTCCATTCAAAAGTCTAAAAGACAAAATTTGACCCTGTCGTAAAATGGGTCGAGGTCAACTCAAAGTCATCAGTTATACAGTCGTTGTTGTACTAGCGTCTGAGATGCTACGTACCGACCTTCAAGGTTTAGTGGTTCTGGAGAAGATGTTAAAGGTTTTTACCATACATGGGTTTTGGCGACCATCATTAGACCTAAACCATTTGAATACAATTTCATTCTCTCATCCCACATAGGCTTCATATGAAATATACTTTTAATTAGCCTATTAGTTTCATTATACTCGTATATTCAACCCAAGTGACGACCAAGGCTACTAAATGACCTTGACCTTAAGCATACATAAGGGCTGAAGGACTATACTTCCGTATCAAAGACTATAATAGCAACAGAAAATGCACTATTTTAGCTTTGCCCATTTAAAGGCCTACTGGACCATTTTTGACCTTGCCGTAAGTAGATATATAACTTTTTATATAAACTTATAGACCTAGGGTCTCAGATACTACATACCTAGTTTCAAGGCAACTGGCGCTATGATTCTGTAGTACAAGGTTTTTAAGGTTTTCATTACCTACGGGCGTGGGGCTGTCTTGGTGATCTTACCTATACCATTTGAATATAAATTCATTCTTCCATCCCCCATAGGCTTCATATATAGTTTCTAAGAAAAAAAAAGACTATAAATGTACTCAACCCGTGACTTTGGCCAAGTCACTAAATGACCTTGACCTTTAGCATTCATAGGGGTTTAAGTTGCTTGCATGACCATATCACAGACTATAATAGCAACAGAAAAATGCATTATTTCAACTTTTCCCATTTCATTGTCTGAGGGACCAAAGCGTACCTTGCTGTAAAATAGGTCACGGTCAACCCAGGGTTAAAAATTATATAAACTTGGTAATATTACATACCTAGTATCATGGCAACCGTTACAATGGTTCTGGAGAAGTATATATTTTAAGGTTTATATTGTATATGGGCATGGCGGCCATCTTCGTCATGTGATATAGACCATGTATATAGATTTCCCCCCACCCCAGCCACCATCTGCCTGAAGGCTGCGTATGAAATTTAATTGACATTGGCTCAGTAGTTTCAGAGGAGACGTCCTTTGAAAATTTTGAAGGACGACTGACGACGGAGGCAACCATCTTTTAAGTTCACCCGGAGCTCTTGGTTCAGGAGGACTAAAATGCCACACATAAACAGTATACAAAATCATTTGTAAAATGTAATCTAAGAGCAGAAAGCCAGGCATGTGCCACTCACCTATTTTCTTAACATTTTGCAGATTAGGTGATTTGGTATAGATACATTTATAAAATTAACCGGACAAAGCATTTTCAAAATGTTTCTGTTAAAATCTTTTCAGTGTCAAAAGTCATATGTAAGTTTATAAAGTATGTTTCGCTATCCGGTCTTTTTCGGCTTGAAAACGTCCTTTTCAGTGTTTAGTAGGACCGCGGCTTGGGTTACACTTTATTACCCAACGCTTTAGCTTTGACGCGTTTTACTGGAGTACGTATTCGTATTCATCCGCCGATATTTACCGCATATGATTAAAATCTTGTTTCTTGAAAAGTTTGAAGTTTTCTTAGTTTTATTTATTTATTCGCTATTTATAATCATGAGAGTGAATAAGGCTTATATGTTTGAATGCAGAATTAAGCGTTATCAGCGCTAGCAGGAAATTATTTGTTAGGTAGTTATTAAGGGTAGTGCCAGGAAAACGGATTGTCGAAATGTGGTATGTTAAATCTGGTGGCGGTTTGGCAACCGCCCCCAAAACTATTTATGCATCTTCTGAACGATTACTGTAAACCCGTCTTACGTGACCTCTAATTAGAGAATACATGTAGCTGTTATTCTCGTATACTAGACTTGATGTAAGATCAAATAAATTATATCTGTTCAGTTAATAATGCTTTAATATAAATCAAATGAATAATATCAACGCAGTGAACATTCTCATAATTTGGCTATTAACAAACATACATAAACTTTGTTCTCATAGGCCGCCATCTTGGTTGTACCAAAAGACATCTTGAGAATAGTTTGAGCATACGAACTACCGTCCGCCGAGAACTGTCACAATGGAACGGAAAGTTTGCCTTTGTTTGCGAGTGACCGCGAACGTCTCGGTTTACTGAACACAGCCGCGTTCAATGAACCGGAACAATTGCTATCCCTCGCAAACTATAGCAAACTTTTCGTTCAGTGCAAATGCGAATGCGAAAAGAAAATTTGAATGCTTGTTCGTAAGAAAAATATAGAATATTTACTGGGTTGATATAATGCAGTCGATCCCGTATGAAACTGATAATAATTGACAACGAAAATACCACTCCGTAATTTTAAGTCACAAAAGACGGATTTACAGTAACCAGATAACAGTTGAAAAGGTGCAAAATAGTTTCGAAAAAATCTCTCGAGAGTGCTTGCTTTATCGAACGCAGACCTAGTCTATTCTGCCAACTTTAAAAAGAAGACAAGTTTTGTGAGTTCCTGTTTGTACTTCGCCACTGAAATCCCCCTATGAAAAGGGGGTTTGCTCTAAAAGGAAAAGGGAAACGGTCCCAACGGGAGCAAATTCTTTCCGTTTAGAGTATATCCCTTTTCAGAAGAGATACAAATACACTTTAACAGGGTACTCTCCCCTAAAAGTGTATTCATTCCCTTTGATTTACATGTACACAAATTCATTACGAAAACACGCCTATTCAAATATACTGAAAATTTTACCACCAAAAAGTGAAAAAAATCAGATAAAAATTCGGATATTTTTCTTATTTCTGCTTAAAAACATAGATTGTGGGTACTCGTTAGAACCGCCTCGGTGAGGCGGTTCTAACGAGTACCCAAAATCTATGTTTTTAAGCAGAAATAAGAAAAATAATGTATACCCCTGTAAACCCCAGTTTTACTATATAAAAGTGGGGTTTAAAGGGGGTCAAAATTATATAGGCATGTTTTCCTGATGTTATGTCATGCGTTGTTTCTTTTCAGAAAATATATATCTGCAGGCCATCTCAAGGTGTCCTGCACCGTTAATGGGTTTGCTTCTTTAAAGTGAACAAAGGGGTAAAGCTTTTTTGATGAAAAAAAATCAACAATTTTTATGCCAGTCTCCGTGATGCTTCGGATTCCAGGGTTTCTAAAGAATTTCCATTCCATCTGAATGACGACTACATCAACTTCTTCAAAGAATTTGCCTGCTCCCATAAAAGCCATGTATTCAAATCCTTCTATGTCCACTTTCATAACGATGCGTTTGCCTTTAAATAAAGGCGTCAAATCACCTAACGTGATCGTTCTAGCTTGATTGAATCCTTGTTTCACTGATACAGGTATGACTTTTGTTCCGCCTACATTACCTTCCCATTCCTGAAATGTTACTAGGCTACGCTCATTTGAAATTGCGTTCCAAATCAAAGTGACATTGTCCTGAAAGCCTCCCAGCATCGCGGAGCGTAACAACAACTGTAGATTTGCTATCACCGGATCAACAGCCGTGACCTTTACACCCAGATGGGCCATGCTAAGACTATATGTTCCAATATTGCAGCCTAGATCTAAAAATAAAGCATCTGTATGACTCATAAAATATTTGGCCATATTGTTTACATACTGTCTTTCCCAATGTCCTGCTTTCTGTAGCCGCGCGGAAATGATATGATCAAAGGACGCGGGGTAAGTGCATATCGGCGTAGTTCCATCCAATATTTGTAATGGCACACACAGACTGTCGCTGGATTTATTTATATTTTCCGTTGCGCAGATTGTTCGCACACACTTTCCGCTCCCACTAGACCACGTGTCTTCCGGAAACGGAGGTATTCCTCGGACACAAGGATAGGTTTCATAGTCTTCCAGCGCGTCAAGAACATTCTCTTTGTTCTGCGATGGATTATGCTCTGTCTCTTTGACCGTATGAACCCTTCTGCAGAAGCAGGAGCGTCTTTAATTTGCAGCCGTGTTTCGTTAAAAAGACGTATGATAACAGATAGGCTTATTGCGGAGATGAGCATAACAAGGAATGTTTTTAGTTTTAGTGCAACTTTCATTATTCACCGTATACCTGCTTCTACTGTGTAATATCTGTAAAAAGAAGACACAGTAAGTCCTAGCTCCTGATAAGAGGGAATATTCTCATAATACCCAGCTAGCATTCTTTATAAATCTATTGCGGGCCGGTATCGGCCCGTCAGGGTAGCTGACGGGCCGATAGCGGCCCGCTATAGATTTATAAAGAATGCTTACTCGGTAGTGTTCTTAATTCTCCACAAAAAAGCGCCTCGGCGAGGCGCTTCTATGAGTATCACAACATATGTTTTCGTGGAGAAATAATGAAAATAACAGTACAGAGAACCCCCTTTATACCGACACTCGATACAACAACAAAATTCATTAAAATGACAATCTGATTGTCACGAAACCTTCGCTTAAAAGGTAAAATAGTAGCAATTTATGCAAGATTATTGTATTTAATACTTTAAAAAACATATGTTTTGGATATTTGTTAGAATCGCCTCAGTGAGGAGTCTAACAAATATCCAAAACATATGTTCTATGAGGAAACAAGATCTTTTTACATATCAATCTTCTCATTAAGTATTCTGTTTAACAGCAATTTCATTTTAATGGCAACGTTTTTGGAAATGAATGATGTCGTTGTAACGAGGGTTCACTGTAGTTTTACGTTGAAATAAGCACCTTATCTGCAGCTATAGTAAATAATATGGAATCAGTATAGCACACAATGAATGTTTGAAACCACAAATCCGGCTTGTTATCGCGGTTGATTTTAACTCGTTTTTCCTGTCCCTAGAAATTTATTCCGATAGTTCAAGAAAACAAATATTAAGGGATATTTTAGGGAAATTTTGTTATTTTATCATGAAAAATGTGTGTTTAGTGTACTCATTAGAAGCAAAGCGATTCTAATGAGTACACTCAACATACTATTACTTTATTGAAGATGGAAAAGACATCCTTAATTATCCCCTTGTACCTCCTGACCTGTCGCTATGATTAACCCGCAGTCGCTCGAACTACCCATGTCTAGAATCCCCATGGTCCCAAAGATGTTCGAACCAGTTAAGCTCAATGAAGTTAGTAAGGAAAGTCCACAGTTTCCAAATACCATCACGAAAACATGCCTATATAATTGTGACCCCTCGTAAACCCCACTTTTATATGATAAAACTGGGGTTTACAGGGGTATACATTATTTTTCTTATTTCTGCTCAAAGACATAGATTGTGGGTACTTGTTAGAACCGCCTCGTCGAGGCCTCGTTTTTAGCAAAAATAAGCAAAAATAATGTTTACCCCTGTTAACCCCAGTTTTACTATATAAAAGTGGAGTTTATGGGGGTCAAAATTATATAGGCATGTTTTCGTGATGGCCTTGATGTGCCGGAATGCAAACAGGAAGTCAGCAAAACTGGTCTTCTGAACGAGTACCCACAATCCATTTTGGTTGTGAAAATGCACAATCTACAGTTAAATGTTAGTGAAAATAATAAAAACAAGCTTATAACAGACATACTAAATCAGCAGAGAGATATTGTCAGATATAGCTGACCGATTTTGGTCTGCAGACCTCCAAAATAGTGTAGAATACGGCGTCTGATCAGGGTTTCCACTGTTTGCAAATAGTTTTAGCCACTTTTCTCTTAAATATCTGTCACAAAGCCTGGCATACCGTAAATTTAAATTCGACTCTTCCAATATATAGTGCGGGGGAGTTTATTCAATTTATAATGGGTTAAGCTTGTTCATGTGTGTACCTATCTTTGACATATGGTGATTTTTTTTTTTTTGGTTTTCTGTGATGATATTTGTTTGGGCACTCATTTTAATTGCCTTGTTAGGGGTATTTCATTGAGTGCCTGTCATGTGTTGATCTGCATAGAGAAACAGGAAGAACATTATATATGAACCGGGATACAGCATTTCCTACAAGACTGCATGTGCGCAGATCACGTGCGCATTCCCGCGTCTAATCAGTCTTCGCATGGGCACTCTGCGGGTAGTCAAGGATCGAAAGCATCTTCAGACGAACAGCGAAGACTCTGATCAGACTGTGTGGATGCGTAGGCTGATCTGCGTCTTCGCTGGCACACATGCAACCTTGAAGGAAATGATAAGTCCTGGCTCATTGTTTGAACTCTTTCGGCGCCAAATTTCAGATGACATTTGTCGTCTGTCTTTAAAAAAACAACAACAAAAAAAAAACCCCAAAAACTTTCACTTGGAAAGAAGTTTTTTTTGTAAACTTGTAAGACTGAATGTCAAACAGCGTAGATCCAGATGAGACGGCTCAGGAGCCTTCTCATCTGGATCTATGCTGTTTGCAAAAGCCTATTATTATCGCCTGTGGCAGTGAAAGAGTTAAATCTGTACCCATTTGAGAATTTCAATTCTATCTTATGTTTATATCTTATATTATTAATTCATTATCATCCCGTACCTTACATTTAAATCCACCTGGTTTTCTAATATTTTGAATTAAATATTTCTTTACGGAAGTCTTGGAACAGCCCGGCGGCGGATTTTCCGCGCAAATTGTCATGGAGATACGTGAACTACGTCACGCAAACGTGTTAAGAAAAAAAGAACGCTACAGGCGGACGCTCACAATGCCCCAACCTAATGAACTGCAACAATAATGGCTGCTTTATCTATTAGCATATTATACATATCGCGCAGCTGATTTAACCCTTCTCTTGCTGAACACGACATGCTCTGTCTTAGCTAACAGTGTAGATCCAGATCAGTTGGCTTCTGAAGAAGCCAACTGATCTGGATCTACACTGTTTGTCATTAAATATGAGAATTTCTATCAAAAACCCGGATCAAGTAATCTGATTGGCTGGAAATTAGAAGTGGGCGTAGCATCTTAATTTATTCAGCAAAACAAGGGTTAATCAGTTTGGATGCATACAGTACTGTTTGAGGAGACGATTTACGTGAAATGTCAAATATATTTTTGTTTTCTAAATAAATACGATATGCTGCTGTTGTGATTGGCATTTTAAAGATTAAAAGATAAGGATTTATTTTTCATTTTTATGTGCTGAAAAGTAAAGTGTTTAGTGTCGTATTAAGGAAATTGTTCACTATGATATTGTGAAATGACACACACAGATCTTAACCACTTCTGAAGTTAAACGGAAGTATGGACATGCAGTCGACTCTCGTTATCTCGAAGTCCAAGGGACTCTCTGAAATACTTCTAGATATCCGTATCTCGACATATCAGATTTGCAGAATTGAGGAAAAAAAAATAAATCAAACAACCACATTTCACAAATGAATATGTAATTTGACTCCTGAAAATAGAGATATACTGAAAAAAAATGTGGAAAAGAGGAGAATTAGGAGCAATTTCCCCTCTTTTCCACATTATTTTGTTAGCTGTTGTCATAGTTTCATGTTAAAACAGGGACCAGATTTTCACTTCGAGATAAGCGATAATTCGAAATAAGCGAGTTCGAGATAACGAGGTTTGACTGTACTTTTCCGTGGGATCTGTTTCATAAAACGTTCTGAACACACAGACTAAACAAAAGACATTTTATGCAAGTGAATCATTTTACTTTTAAAAGTAGTGCTCAGAAGAAATAGAAGTAAAGACAAACAGGAAAAATAAAGAAATATTAAAATGCATGACCATATCACAGACTATAATAGCAACAGAAAAATACATTATTGCAACTTTTCCTATTTCAGTGTCTGAGGGACCAAAGCTTACCTTGCTTTAAAATAGGTCACGATCAATCCAGAGTTAAAAAAATTATATAAACTTGGTAATGTTACATACCTAGTATCAAGGCAATCGTTACAATGGTTCTGGAGATGAATATATTTCAAGGTTTTTATTGTATATGGGCATGGCGGCCATCTTCGTCATGTGACATAGACCATGTATATAGATTTTCTCCGCCCCCAACACCCGCCCCTCCCGCCCACGCCCCCTCTGCTTGAAGGCTGCGTATGAAATTTAATTGACATTGGCTCAGTAGTTTCAGAGGAGACGTCCTTTGAAAATTTTGAAGGACGACTGACGACGGAGGCTACATCTTTTAAGTTCACCCAGAGCCCTTGGTTCAGGAGGACTAAAATGCCACACATAAACAGTATACAAAATCATTTGTAAAATGTAATCTAAGAGCAGAAAGCCAGGCGTGTGCCACTCACATTTTTCTTAACATTTTGCAGATTAGGTGATTTGGTATAGATATACTTATAAAATTAACCGGACAAAGCATTTTTTAAATGTTTCTGTTAAAACCTTTTCAGTGTCAGAAGTTGTATGTAAATTTATAAAGTATTTTTCGCTATCCGATAGACACTTTCCGGTCTTTTTCGGCTTGAAAAGGTCTTTTTCAGTGTTTAGTAGGACCGCGGCTTGGGTTACACTTTATTACCCAACGCATTGTACGTATTCGTATTCATCCGCCGATATTTACCGCATATGATTAAAATCTTATTTCTTGAAAAATTTGAAGTTTTCTTTAGTTTTATTTATTTATTCGCTATTTTTAATCATGAGAGTGAATAAGGCTTATATGTTTGAATGCAGAATTAAGCGTTGTCAGCGTTAGCAGAAAACTATTTGTTAGGTAGTTATTAAGGGTAGTGCCAGGAAAACGGATTGTCGAAATGTGGTATGTTAAATCTGGTGGCTGTTTGGCAACCGCCCCAAAAACTATTTTTGCATCTTCTGAACGATTATTGTAAAGCCGTCTTACGTGACCTCTAATTAGAGAATACATGTAGCTGTTATTCTCGTATACTAGACTTGATGTAAGATCAAATAAATTATATCAGTAATTAATACTTTAATATAAATCAAATAAATAATATCAACGCAGTGAACATTCTCATATTTTGGCCACTAACAAACATACATAAATTTTCTTCTCATAGGCCGCCATTTTGGTTGTGCCAAAAGACCTCTTGAGAATAGTTTGAGCATACTCACTACCGTCCGCCGAGAACTGTCACAACAGAACGGAAAGTTTGCCTTTATTTGCGAGTGACCGCGAACGTCTCGGTCAACTGAACACAGCCGCGTTCAATGAACTGAAACAATTGCTATCACTCACAAACTATAGCAAACTTTCCGTTTAGTGCGAATGCAAATGCGAATGCGAAAAGAAGTTTTGAATGCTTGTTCGTTAGAAAAATATAGAATGTTTACTGGGTTAATATAATGCAGACGATCCCATATGAAATTGATAATTATTGACAAGGAAAATACTGCTCCGTAATTTTAGGTCACATTAGACGGGTTTACAATAACCAGATAACAGTTTTAAAGGTGCAAAATAGTTTTGAAAAATCTGTCGCGAGTGCTTGCTTTATCGAACGCAGACCTAGTTTATTCTATCAACTTTAAAAAGAAGACAAGTTTTGTGAGTTCCTGTTTGCACTTCGCCACTGAAATCCCCCTGCTTTGTCCAAGGCGACTCCACAACATATCAATTGTTACATATTTACCACACATTCTGTGAAGCCGTTGATAAAGGTAAAGAAGTTCGCGCCGTCTTTTGTGATATAAGTAAGGCTTTTGACAGAGTCTGGCACAAGGGTCTCCTGCATAAAATGTCCGGAATAGGTTGTTCAGATAACGTTCTTAAGTGGTTTGCCAGTTATCTCTCCGGACGGCGACAGCGTGTTGTACTTAATGGCCAAGCTTCTGATTGGACTCAAGTTTTAGCAGGTGTTCCCCAAGGATCAATTCTTGGAGCCCTTCTTTTCTTCTCTACATAAATGACATAGTAAAACATATAGGTTGTTCTATTCGGTTGTTTGCAGACGATACTAGTCTTTATATCATTGTCGAGTGTCCAAATGCAGCGGCTCGGTGTTTAAATGCCGACTTGCAAACTATTTCTCAGTGGGCAGAAGATTGGTTAGTCAATTTTAATGCTAACAAAACACTTTCTATGATTATCTCGAGGAGAATTATCTCACCGCCTCATCCTCCCCTTTTTATGAACGGAACAATGCTTCAAGAGACGAATAGTCACAAGCACCTAGGACACGCTTTCTAGTTCCTGCAACTGGTCAGATCACATCAAAAACATTTCCGTAAAGGTTTGGACAAGATTAAACCTCCTCCGAGCTCTTAAGTTCAGAGTTAGTAGAAAATCACTTGAAAAAATGTATAAGGCGTATGTGCTGCCTCTGCTAGAATATTGTGATTCGGTGTGGGACAATTGTCCCACAGAGACCAAAAGGCAACTCGACGTAATCCATATCGAGGCCGCTCGAATAATAACCGGTGCTACTAAACTGTATAGCGTGAACAAACTACTCACAGACCTTGGATGGGAGACTCTCCAAAACAGGAGAAAAAAGCACAGACCCATAATTCTCTTCAAAATCCTTTATGGGCTAACTCCTGTATATCTTAACGATCTCCTTCCACCACTAGTGCAAGACACGACCTCTTATAATCTAAGAAATTCAAATCATTTCCAGAACTATCGCGCTAATACCAATTTGTTTCTAAATTCTTTTTTCCCGGCAACGATCCGTGCATGGAACGATCTCCCCGCCGAGGTCAAGGATGCGCCATCAGTGGCTGCATTCAAATCACGTTTAAACAAGGATATAAAAAAACCATCTTCGTATTATAACACTGGTACACTTATAGGCCAAATTCTCCAAGCACGTCTGAGACTTGGATGTAGCTCCTTAAATGCCGATCTTTATCGTAAAAATATCGTTCCAAGTCCCACGTGTGCGTGCGGAGGATTTGAAAGTGCATATCACTTTTTCTTTGCATGTCCTAGGCTCGCTCATTTTCGAAGAAGATATTTCTCGGATTCTCCTTTAAATTATACGGTTAAAGATTTTCTCTACGGCAGCCAAAATCTAACTTTTCAGGAAAACGAACAGTTATTTCTTAAAGTGCAAGAGTATATAGTGAAATCCGGAAGATTTTTGTAGTCCCTATAAATGACTATGTTTGGGGAACTGGGAATCAGCCAAAATATGTTCATGTTGCCGCTAGAAATTTGTACAGCTGTTGCATTTGAACTGAACAATATGCTTTGTGTTTCATAACAAACACTAAATCTACCTGTGTATCCGCTGAATTTACTAATCAGTTCGATTGTTACTTCATGTCAATACACACGAAATTTCTTTCGTTCTTTCTTTCTTTCTTTCCTTCTTTCTTTCTTTCTTTTTGTTCTTTTTCACATTCATTAAATGTGTTACACTGCCTTCCATTCATAGATGATGTAACATATGCTGTTTATTCCCAGGAGATGACTCAAATAAGCACTTGTGCTTACCGTCAAATCCTGTGACATATATGTCTAATGCATGTATTGTATATGTCTACTATAAAGTCAAATGAATACAGTTTAAACCAAATCCCCCTGTGAAAAAGGGGCCTGTTCTAAAAGGAAAAGGGAAACGGTCCCCACGGGAGCAAATTCTTTCCTTTTAGAGTAGATCCCTTTTCAGAAGAGATACAAACACACTTTAACAGGGTACTCTCCCCTAAAAGTGTATTCATTCCCTTTGATTTAAATGTACACAAATTTATGTCATGCATTGTTTCTTTTCAGAAAATATATATCTGCAGGCCATCTCAAGGTGTTCTGCACCGTTAATGGATTTGCTCCTTTAATGTCAAGAAAAGGGTAAAGCTTTTTTGATGAAAAAAAATCAACAATTTTTATGCCAGTCTCAGTGATGCTTCGGATTCCAGGGTTTCTAAAGAATTTCCATTCCATCTGAATGACGACTACATCAACTTCTTCAAAGAATTTGCCTGCTCCCATAAAAGCCATGTATTCAAATCCTTCTATGTCCATTTTTATAACGATGCGTTTACCTTTAAATAAAAGCGTCAAATCACCTAATGTGATCGTTCTAGCTTGATTGGATCCTTGTTTCACTGATACAGGTATGACTTTTGTTCCGCCTACATTACCTTCCCATTCCTGGAATGTTACTAGGTTACGCTTATTAGAAATTGCGTTCCAAATCAAAGTGACATTGTCCTGAAAGCCTCCCAGCATCGCGGAGCGTAACAACAACTGTAGATTAGCTATCACCGGATCAACAGCCGTGACCTTTATACCAAGATGTGCCATGCTAAGACTATATGTTCCAATGTTGCAGCCCAGATCTAAAAATAAAACATCGGTATGACTCATAAAATATTTGGCCATATTGTTTACATACTGTCTTTCCCAATGTCCTGCTTTCTGTAGCCGCGCGGAAATGATATGATCAAAGGACGCGGGGTAAGTGCATATCGGCGTAGTTCCATCCAATATTTGTAATGGCACACACAGACTGTCGCTGGTTTTATTTATGTTTTCCGTTGCGCAGATTGTTCGCACACACTTTCCGCTCCCACTAGACCACGTGTCTTCCGGAAACGGAGGTATTCCTCGGACACATGGATAGGTTTCATAGTCTTCCAGCGGGTCAAGAACATTCTCTTTGTTCTGCGATGGATTATGCTCTGTCTCTTTGACCGTATGAACTTCTTCTGCAGAAGCAGGAGCGTCTTTAATTTGCAGCCGTGTTTCGTTAAAAAGACGTATGATAACAGATAGGCTTATTGCGGAGATGAGCATAACAAGGAATGTTTTTAGTTTTAGTGCAACTTTCATTATTCACCGTATACCTGCTTCTACTGTGTAATATCTGTAAAAAGAAGACACAGTAAGTCCTAGCTCCTGATAAGAGGGGATATTCTCATAATACCCAGCTAGCATTCTTTATAAATCTATTGCGGGCCGGTATCGGCCCGTCAGGGTAGTTGACGGGCCGATAGCGGCCCGCTATAGATTTATAAAGAATGCTTACTGGGTAGTGTTCTTAATTCTCCACAAAAAAGCGCCTCGGCGAGGCGCTTCTATGAGTATCAAAACATATGTTTTCGTGGAGAAATAATGAAATTAACAGTACAGAGAACCCCCTTTATACCGACACTCGATACAACAACAAAATTCATTAAAATGACAATCTGATTGTCACGAAACCTTCGCTTAAAAGGTAAAATAGTAACAATTTATGCAAGATTATTGTATTTAATACTTTAAAAAACACATGTTTTGGATATTTGTTAGAATCGCCTCAGTGAGGAGTCTAACAAATATCCAAAACATATGTTCTATGAGGAAACAAGATCTTTTTTACATATCAATCTTCTCATTAAGTATTCTGTTTAATAGCAATTTCATTTTAATGGCAACGTTTTTGGAAATGAATGATGTCGTTGTAACGAGGGTTCACTGTAGTTTTACGTTGAAATAAGCACCTTATCTGCAGCTATAGTGAATAATATGGAATCAGTATAGCACACAATGAATGTTTGAAACCACAAATCCGGCTTGTTATCGCGGTTGATTTTAACTCGTTTTTCCTGTCCCTAGAAATTTATTCCGATAGTTCAAGAAAACAAATATTAAGGGATATTTTAGGGAAATTTTGTTATTTTATCATGAAAAATGTGTGTTTAGTGTACTCATTAGAAGCAAAGCGATTCTAATGAGTACACTCAACATACTATTACTTTATAGAAGATGGAAAAGACATCCTTAATAATCCCCATGTGCCTCCTGACCTGTCGCTATGATTAACCCGCAGTCGCTCGAACTACCCATGTCTAGAATCCCCATGGTCCCAAAGATGTTCGAACCGGTTAAGCTCAAAGAAGTTAGTAAGGAAAGTCCACAGTTTCCAAATACCATCACGAAAACATGCCTATATAATTGTGACCCTCGTAAACCCCACTTTTATATGATAAAACTGGGGTTTACAGGGGTATACATTATTTTTCTTATTTCTGCTCAAAGACATAGATTGTGGGTACTTGTTAGAACCGCCTCGTCGAGGCCTCGTTTTTAGCAAAAATAAGAAAAATAATGTTTACCCCTGTAAACCCCAGTTTTACTATATAAAAGTGGAGTTTATGGGGGTCAAAATTATATAGGCATGTTTTCGTGATGGCCTTGATGTGCCGGAATGCAAACAGGAAGTCAGCAAAACTGGTCTTCTGAACGAGTACCCACAATCCATTTTGGTTGTGAAAATGCACAATCTACAGCTCAATGTTAGTGAAAATAATAAAAACAAGCTTATAACAGACATACTAAATCAGCAGAGAGATATTGTCAGATATAGCTGACCGATTTTGGTCTGGAGACCTCCAAAATAGTGTAGAATACGGCGTCTGATCAGGGTTTCCACTGTTTGTAAATAGTTTTAGCCACTTTTCTCTTAAATATCTGTCACAAAGCCTGGCATACCGAAAATTTAAATTCGACTCTTCCAATATATAGTGCGGGGGAGTTTATTCAATTTATAATGGGTTAAGCTTGTTCATGTGTGTACCTATCTTTGACATATGGTGATTTTTTTTTTTGTTTTTCTGTGATGATATTTGTTTGGACACTCATTTTAATTGCCTTGTTAGGGGTATTTCATTGAGTGCCTGTCATGTGTTGATCTGCATAGAGAAACAGGAAGAACATTATATATGAACCGGGATACAGCATTTCCTACAAGACTGCATGTGCGCAGATCACGTGCGCATTCGCGCGTCTAATCAGTCTTCGCATGGGCACTCTGTGGGTAGTCAAGGATCGAAAGCGTCTTCAGACGAACAGCGAAGACTCTGATCAGACTGCGTGGATGCGTAGGCTGATCTGCGTCTTCGCTGGCACACATGCAACCTTGAAGGAAATAATGTCCTGGCTCATTGTTTGAACTCTTTCGGCGCCAAATTTCAGATGACATTTGTCGTCTGTCTTTAAAAAAAAACAACAACAAAAAAAACCCCAAAAAACTAGCACTTGGAAAGAAGTTTTTTTTGTAAACTTGTAAGACTGAATGTCAAACAGCGTAGATCCAGATGAGACGGCTCAGGAGCCTTCTCATCTGGATCTATGCTGTTTGCAAAAGCCTATTATTATCGCCTGTGGCAGTGAAAGAGTTAAATCTGTACCCATTTGAGAATTTCAATTCTATCTTATGTTTATATCTTATATTATTAATTCATTATCATCCCGTACCTTACATTTAAATCCACCTGGTTTTCTAATATTTTGAATTAAATATTTCTTTACGGAAGTCTTGGAACAGCCCGGCGGCGGATTTTCCGCGCAAATTGTCATGGAGATACGTGAACTACGTCACGCAAACGTGTTAAGAAAAAAATAACGCTACAGGCGGACGCTCACAATGCCCCAACCTAATGAACTGCAACAATAATGGCTGCTTTATCTATTAGCATATTATACATATCGCGCAGCTGATTTAACCCTTCTCTTGCTTAACACGACATGCTCTGTCTTAGCTAACAGTGTAGATCCAGATCAGTTGGCTTCTGAAGAAGCCAACTGATCTGGATCTACACTGTTTGTCATTAAATATGAGAATTCCTATCAAAAACCCGGATCAAGTAATTTGATTGGCTGGAAATTAGAAGTGGGCGTAGCATCCTAATTTATTCAGCAAGACAAGGGTTAATCAGTTTGGATGCATACAGTACTGTTTGAGGAGACGGTTTACATGAAAAACCCGGATCAAGTAATCTGATTGGCTGGAAATAAGAAATGGGCGTAGCATCCTAATTTATTCAGCAAGACAAGGGTTAATCAGTTTGGATGCATACAGTACTGTTTGAGGAGACGGTTTACATGAAATGTCAAATATATTTTTGTTTTTCTAAATAAATACGATATGCTGCTGTTGTGATTGGCATTTTAAAGATTAAAAGATAAGGATTTATTTTTCATTTTTATGTGCTGAAAAGTAAAGTGTTTAGTGTCGTATTAAGGAAATTGTTCACTATGATATTGTGAAATGACACACACAGATCTTAACCACTTCTGAAGTTAAACGGAAGTATGGAAATGTAGTCGACTTTCGTTATCTCGAAGTCCAAGGGACTCTCTGAAATACTTCTAGATATCCGTATCTCGACATATCAGATTTGCAGAATTGAGGAAAAAAAATAAAATAAATCAAACAACCACATTTCACAAATGAATATGTAATTTGACTCCTGAAAATAGAGATATACTGAAAAAAAAATGTGGAAAAGAGGAGAAATTGCTCCTTAGCAATTTCTCCTCTTTTCCACATTATTTTGTTAGCTGTTGTCATAGTTTCATGTTAAAACAGGGACCAGATTTTCACTTCGAGATAAGCGATAATTCGAAATAAGCGAGTTCGAGATAACGAGGTTTGACTGTACTTTTCCGTGGGATCTGTTTCATAAAACGTTCTGAACACACAGACTAAACAAAAGACATTTTATGCAACTGAATCATTTTACTTTTAAAAGTAGTGCTCAGAAGAAATAGAAGTAAAGACAAACAGGAAAAATAAAGAAATATTAAAATTCTTACTTGTTCCTTTCTAAGTACTTATCAAACTAAATTATTCGGTCTCTGGATTGCATTTGAAAACCAATTAAATATGGGTCGCAACGTCAAAAAACGTACCTTCGAACATGTGCGCCCAGTGAAGATTCAGATCAGGTTGATCATCACACAGAATCAGAATTCTTTCTGTTCGCCAAGGTTTCAAAGATTCTTCATACGGCCAAGGGAGACTTGTCAGGCTTCGCGGATGCGCAGGGTGATTTGATTCTTCGTAAACGCACATGTCAGAAGGTACGTTTCCTCGCATATCGGCTCATATGGTACCAGTTTGTTTCTCTTTATATTAAACTGTTACATCATACAGCATTTGTTGCATATGTTACGGCCTATCAGTCCTACCTTCGATAATCTGCCTTGCCAGATTTCGCATTGCTTGTACACAGTGGACAATCGCACAGTTTTATAGATCGGAAGCTGCTGTCACTGTACGACCAACATTCGTTAGCTGCAGAACACAGCTAAATATAAACTTGTTCTTTTATTGATTTATATGATGATACAGTTGTTAAAACATTGTGCTTTCAGAAGTTTAGAGATATTTATTTTCATACTTGCTTTGATTTGGAGCCATAGGCCACCAATTTCCGCACAGGAAGTAATTCAGCTGTTGCATCACTGATTTTCACTGATTTGTTGCGGAGTACGAGCAGTTTGTGCTTTTCGTCTTTCATATGACCCTTTCAATTGTTTTGTGATTCGACGCGATGATAAAGAAATTGTTAAAATCATTTATCTTTACCCGTCTGAGAGGTCAGTGCTTCCCTTATAGAAATCGGTGCACTTTTCTTCAGTTACTATCATTATTGTGACTGAGCGATAAGCTGCAAACTTCCTTTTTCTCTCTGTACGGTTAGCTGCGATATTTCTCGCCAGCACAGTTCATATTTATTCGTCTGAAGATGGTGTTTTGACATGCATATGATTACTATTTTGATGAAAGTTGTGTGATGTTGTTTTCCAAGAGATCATAACGAAAAACATGCCTATTCAAATATATTGAAAATTTTACAAGAAAAAAAAAAAAAAAAAAAAAAAAAAAGGAAAATTTTCAGATAAAAAATTCTGATATTTTTCATATTTCTGCTCAAAACATAGATTGTAGGTACTCGTTAGAACCGCCTCGGCGAGACGGTTCTAACGAGTACCACAATCAATGTTTTTGAGCAGAAATAAGAAAAATAAGGTATACCCCTGTAAACCCCAGTTTTACTATATTAAAGTGGGGTTTAAGGAGGTCAAAATTATATAGGCGTGTTTTCCAAGAGATAGGGCATTAGAAAAGGAAGATGTGATAGACAAGATATAAAATGTTATTATGTATGATAAAAGAATGACAATAAAATCAACATTAATATATAATGTGAATCACGTCGTGCAAAATCCTGCTGAATGACATGAGACCATTAAAGGCACGAATCTGCCTGCATATCCGCCTTTCTTGCTCGCTTCTTAGAAGGTATGACCACTAAAATCTGCTGCATACAGAAACTCATGCGACCGAGCAGGCTGAATTTTGCCTTATTTGGTCAAGCAACTGCGAAGACAGGTTTTCTCATGTTGATGTTCATAATACATCTATCATATAAATGTTGAAAATTTTTGATACATTTTAAAATCAAAGAGACTGCAAAAAATCAAGTGGAATCAGAGAATGAACACTGCAGGTTATATATCATTTCTTTCGGGATCATTGAGCCCTATTGTGGTGTATTTGAAATGGTATTCTACTCATGTATACGCTAGAGGGCGTAAGCAGTGTTGCAAACTTCGTTACTGCTTATAAAGAGTCTCAATAAAACCGAGACTCCCATTTTCTAATCCGTAGTGTGTTCTTTGTTTCCATAGGCAATCTCGTGTATTCCTTTTTAAGGTGTATTTTATAAACGTAGGTGGGTCGGGCATCCGTTTTCAAGTTATGTCAGAAACTTATTGCGAATGAAACTCTCAGAGAATTTGAAAACAAAATGCATGGTTATAATCATAACAAGCCTCGACACATGACAGAACAGGGAACCTCTCCACACCGATGGAGATCTCCGTCTCTAGTGTCACTGTATTGAAATATTAAGCTGCCTAAATAGATGAATATACATAATCAACTTTCACAATATAATTTCCTAGAGCATTTTATCGGTTTGGTTTCACGAATTTATGTTACTTTCGGAAAATAGGGCACATACAAACCATTTCCTACAAGTTCTTTCTCTGAGAAGCTCTATTTTCGCACAATATTTATTCCAATTCGTATCTATAGTCAATATTCATAGTTGCTATCACGGTATTTTCTAAAAAAACAACAACAAAAACAACAACAACAAAAAAAAAAAAAAAAAAAAAAAAAAAAAAAAAAAAAAAACGCACATGATACGATGACACGATTGATGAGAAATTATTATTATTGTCATACGAATGTTTAAAATTGTATTTTATCGTATAGCAGTGAAAGTTAAAATTATTCAGAGAGAGAGAGAGAGAGAGAGAGAGAGAAAGAGAGAGAGACGGACGGACGGGTGGACGGACAGGCAGACAGACAAGCCATCACTAAACCACTTCATCCATAATTCCTAATACTATACCACCCTTTCTATTTTTTTTTTACTTTTCATGGTGTGATCAACAATATAATAACATCAGTTTCAGGTCACTATGTACCATTTTCAGAGCCATTTTCACAACAATAATTTGAAATGGATCTATGTTGTTTACCCGGAGAGATTAGAAAAAAAACAACAACATTTAAACCATTTTTACGTCTTTTAAGGTAAACAGCTATCTCGTGTAGAGATTTTCTGTCGAGCTCTGCAGGTTACGATTGTGTACAGGGCAGCTATTCGTACAGTCACCATAATAATAAGACCTGAAGAAATGCATCACGAAAACACGCCTATATAATGTTGACCCCCTTAAACCCCACTTTTATATAGTAAAACTGGGTTTACAGGGGTATACATTATTTTTCTTATTTCTGCTCAAAACAGAGATTGTGGGTATTCGTTAGAACCGCCTCATCGAGGCGGTTCTAACGAGTACCCACAATCTATGTTTTGAGCAGAAATATGAAAAATATCAGATTTTTTTATCTGATTTTTTTTTTATTTTTCGGGTGGTAAAATTTTCAGTTATTTGAATAGGCATGTTTTCGTAATGGTGCATCAGTTACTATAAGATAAGCACTGAACTCTCAGACGGGTATACGGGTATTGATAAATGATTATAGATAATTACTTTATCATTGCGCCGAATCAGTAAAAAAAAAAAAAAAAAAAAACAACAACAAAAAAAAAAACATACATATGAAAGGGCCACATGAAAGACAAAAAAACAAACAAACAAAAAAAAAAAACTGCTCGTATTTGGCTAAAATCAATGGGAAGTCAGTTATGCGACAGCGGATTTGCTTTTCTGTGCCGGAATCCGTGGTTTATGGTTCCAAATCAAAGCAGAAGATATGAAAATAAACATCAGGAAAACGTACCTATATAATTTTGACCACCTTAACCCCACCTTTATATAGTAAAACTAGGGTTTACAGGGGTTTACATTATTTTTTTCTTATTTTTTCTCAGAAAATAGAGAGTGGGTACTCGTTAGAACCGAGGCGATTCTAACGAGTACCCGCATTTTATGTTTTGAGCAGAAATATGAAAAATATCAGATTTGTTATCTGAAATCTTGTGGTGAAATTGTCAATATATTTGAATTGGCGTGTTTTCGTAATGTACATGTATCTCTAACCTTCTGAAAGATAATGTGTTAACAACTGTGTCGGCAAATAAATCGGAAAAATAGCACATTTTAATTGACCTGCATGCTACAGCTAATGGATTTTGGTCGTACAGTAACAGTAGCTTCCGATTTGTAAAATTGTACGATTTTCGACTGTGTTTATTTAATATCAGACAAATGCGTCAGAAAGGCATAGCCGCCCCTATGTGACTCTGCTACCCGGCTGCGTTAAAAATCTGATTGATTGATTGATTGCGTCAGAAATTCGACTCTTTGGCTTAGTGGTAAGAAAGAGTACAGGATTTTTATCCGGGCAGATTGGGTTCGAATCCCACGATAGGCGGGATTTTTTTTTCTGCTATGCTTAATTCCTTTGTTACGAATTTCATGTCGTAAAATTGGGCCTTGTCCGGGACTGGACTGTTTCGCCGAAAATGGCTTCGCGCGTCATCATAAATGATGACTTCTTTGAAGAGGGGGGGGGGGGGGGTGGGGGGGGGGGGGGGCGGGGGCGAGGTGGACAGTGTTACGGCCTATCACTCCTATGATTCGATGAATGTTTACTGTCGTGTCAAATGTTGGACGAGTTCATCATTACACGTCATTTGCAACACTGGTCTTTGATTTATATATATGCCGACCTCGGTGGCTCAGTTGGATGCGCCGTCCGACTGGAGACCAGGAGGTCGCGGGTTCAACCCACGCCGAGGTCGGCAACATTCTTTCGTGGAGATTGATCATGAAATATTTTCTACGGTCATTCTCTCCCTTCCGCTGATTCAAGAAGGGCAGTTGTCAGTTTCTGGCGAAAGAATGTGCACACTACTGGTTAACCGCTTAGAGGACTAAGCCTGCCCAGTAAACGTGTGGTTAGGTAAACTGACCGCGCTCGACATGACCCCATTGGGTTGACTGAGCCGTAAAACCTCAACACAAACAAACTTTGATTTATATATAAATGGACTATTTGGAAACTGGTTTGTTTCAAATCTGCATGTTTTTAAATGCGGGACATTCTGATAATGACTAATGTTTCAATAAGGGACAATCTAGCCTTGTAATCAGACACCTGATAGTTGCCTTTCTTGTCCCCGTAAGGCTTAATGCCCCCGTAAGGGTAATCGGCTACGTAGGTCATAATCGGTACAAATGTTTTAGTTTTCGGAACAAACGCTTGGGAAATTTAACATCTTATGTATTTCATCGTAGATGTAGGTTGCAGAACGTATTATTTGATACGCTAAACAGGTATTTCATAGCCCAGATAGCGATAAATACCTCCTTTTTTCACAATCAAATATCGTCACGGATAATTAAATTGAAATTAAAGCACACAAAATTCTTGCTTTAACGCCTAGCACTCTGGGTAAAATTTTCAGCAGACGACAAATAGAAGCAGTTTTCTTATTTCCCCTTATTTTCCTAACGAGACAATTTGCATTATGTTCCAGATCCTGTTTTCTGAGAAAAATAGGAAAATATCACCAATTTGTCGTCTGCTGAATTAGCCCAGAGAGTGGTAAAGGTTGAAATGATAATGAAAAGGTCGATACAGTTTAGTTTACTTCAGTCCCTTAACCGAAAGGCAGTTTAAGCACCACCGATGATGTCGCAACATTTCTGCTTCACCTTCCGAACCCAAACCGTCCGAACCCAAAACCTATCTATTCATTGATGTTGTCTTACCAACGCCTCGTCTGCCTTCGTCCCCTTCTTCTCACCTTTCACTGCTCCCTGCAAAATTGTCGTCGGCATGACAGAGGAGCTTAGGACGTGGCCAGACCATATGTATTTCTGCAGCATTACCGCGGCTAGGAGATTGTTTTGCACTCCGATTGCATCCCGAATCCTGTTACGAACGTCTCATTCTTCACATGGGCCGCTTCAAGCTAAATAAAATGTCTTCGAGTATGTGCAAAATGTGCAAAATTATATCATCCTGAGCATGCGCAAATTATCATCCGGGACTTTGCTCTTCTTTCGTACATTTAACCCTTGTCCTGCTGAACCCGGATATACCCTGCCTTTGCAAACAGTGTAGATCCAGATCAGTTGGCTTCTGGATCTGCACTTTTTGCCATTAAGTATTTAAATTTATAGCAACAATTCGGATCAAGTATTCTGATTGGCTGAAAATTGGAAGTGGGCGGATGCGGATGCGTTTAACTGCGTTTTTTTTTTTTTTTTTTTTTTTTTGTATTAGCTGTCTTAAACGAACTTTATTAATTGTCCTCTAAACGAAGATTATCGGTTGTGCTCTAAACGCAGTTTATTAGCTGTTCTCTGAACGAAAGTTATCAGCTGTTGTCTAAACGAAGTTTGTTAGCTGTCCTCTAAACGAAGTTTATTAGCTGTTCCAAACGAAATTTCTTAACAGTCCTCTAGCAAAGTTTATATCTGTCCTCTAAACGAAGTTTATTAGCTGTTTTTTACGAAATTCATTAGCTGTTCTAAACGAAGTTTGTTAGCTCGTATAAGCAAAGTTTACTACATGGAGCTGTTCTAAACGAACTTTATAAGTCGTCTTCTAAACGAAGTTTATTAAATGTCCTAAACGGAGTTTGTCAATTGTAATGGCATAAACATTGTACCATTCATTACGAACACACGCCTATTCAAATATATTGAAAATTTCACCACCTAAAACTGACAGTTTTTTATGTAAAAATTTTGATATTTTTCATATTTCTGCTCAAAACATAGATTGTGGGTACTCGTTAGAACCGCCTCGCAGAGGCGGTTCTAACGAGTACCCACAATCCATGTTTTTGAGCAGAAATAAGAAAAATAATGTATACCCCTGTAAACCCCAGTTTTACTATATAAAAGTGGGGTTTAAGGGAGTCAAAATTATATAAGTATGTTTTCGTGATGCTTACTTTCATCAGCTCGTCTTGAGGGAATAGATGCTTTTAAAGTGGAGGCTACACTGTCTAAATTATTTTTTGCATCTACTCCCACCTCTTCTTAAAAGAAATCTACCCTAAAAGTTAAAAAAAGGGTAAAATATGCTCCTTTTAGAGTAGATAGCTTTCAGAAGGGAGCTGATGTGCAGGTCGGGAAACACGAAGTCTCAAAAGTCATCTCCTTTGTATAAGAAAATCTACCAATTGTTCAATTTCCTTTGTTTGGTCCAAAACATCAAAATGTAGATGGTATATTTATCAACTACTCTATTTAACCTAAGTATTCGGACAGATAGCCTTGAGCAAATAGTGTAGACCCAGATCAGACTAAACAGACCGCACTGACTGATCAGGGGCTACATAATCAGCCACTCATCCATCAGATTTTAGAATCATCAACAGCTGAAAAAATGGACCTGCTCAAATTTTAAGGACAGACATAGTAAGGAGTTAAGGTGTCCGAATACTTAGGAATAATATGGTAAAGACAACCCTCTTTATACCGACACGCGATACAACGACAAATTCGTTATAACGACAATTTGATTGTCACGGAGCCTTCACTTAAGAGGTAACAATTAGTCACAAATTATGCAAGAATATTATGTACATGTATTATGTATTTAATACTTTAAAGACACATGTTTTTGATATTTGTTAGAATCGCCTCATCGAGGCGATTCTAACAAATATCCAAAACATATGTTCTGTGAGGAAATAAGAAATAGAACAAGGCCTTTCTTACACATCAATCTGCTCATTAAGTATTCTGTACAACAGCAAATCTATTGTATTGGCAACGTCTTTGGGAACAAATGCTGTCGTTGTAACGAGGATTCACTGTATTACATTTCCATTTTTTATCTCAACAATTCATTACGAAAACAAGCCTATTCAAATATACTGAAAATTTTACCACCAAAAAAAAAAAATTTTCAGATAAAAAATTCTGATATTTTTCATATTTCTGCTCAAAACATAGATTGTGGGTACTCGTTAGAATCGCCTCTCCGGGGCGGTTCTAACGAGTACCCACAATCTATGTTTTTGAGCAGAAATAAGAAAAGTAATGTATACCCCTTTTAACCCCAGTTTTACTATATAAAAGTGAGGTTTAAGGGTGTCAAAATTATATAGGTAAGTATCTGTTCGTGATGGCATTGAACATATGAGCCGCAATATTCGAAAACGTACCGTCATGCAATCTGATGAGAAACTCCACTGGGTGCATTTTTGATGCAAAATTTCTTCATGCGGACAACGAAGACTGATCAGACTGCGCGGATGCGCAGGCTGACTTGAGGCTTCGTTGGGCACATATTCAAAGATACGGTTCATGAAGTTGCGGCTCAAATAGTTTATGAAAAGCGTGCCGGTCGCAGCCCTGGTAAACGAGTCTCAGTTCAAAATGGGGTTCGTAAGTAGTATAGGGCGGCACTGTGGACACGCTGTCCGTAGTGCCGCGCTATAGCGTGTCCATAGTGCCGCGCTATACTACTTTCGTATCTAAAAGAATTCTCTTTTGAGAGGAGAGCAAATATTTTCAGATCCTTGTGATCTGCCTTGGTGAGTATACACAATTTGTAAAGGACATATAGCTTGTATAATTACAGTCGAACCTCAATAGCTCAAACCCGGATGGCTCGTTTACTACGGCTGATTCGAACCTGTTTTTGAGTCCCTACGAAATTCTTCCGATAGCTCCATTAAACAAATATTTAAGGATTTTTTCTTATTTGATCATGAAATTGTATGTTGTCAGTACTCATCGAGGCGATTCTAATGAGTACACTCAATATACAAGTATTATATAGAAAATCGAAAACACATCCCTAAATTATCGCCATTTGCTTCCTGATCTGGCACCATGGTTAACCCTCAGTGGCTCGAACTACCCAGATCTCAAACAAATTTCAGTAGTCCCAACGATGTTCGAGCCATTGAAGTTCGACTGTATGTGGTGAAAAGATGATGCAGATTATAAAGAATATAGATTGAATCTAACTGATTTTGCAACCAGTAGTAACAGCTTGTTTGAACTACTAGGTTAAACACGCAATTTGTATTGCTAAATATACTCAGCAAAAAAAAGAAAGTAGCCAGGTAACATTTTCCATGCTCACGTGAACACGGGTGAAAATTCTTCTTGCGTAATGCATGTTTTGAAACATGAACCGGCTGGCTATGTGGCAGGTCAGACCTTTTAGGAATGCTGAGTCAATAAGGAATGGCAAGCTACTTCAAATGCAAAAAAAAGCAGTTCTCTTTTTACAGATAAAAATTTTGAAAATCGCAGATTTTAATGCCAGCAGAAAATGCTTTTATGAAATGAAACCGCAATTAGAGTGGACAGTATCGCAAATCAGACACCGATGGACCAATATTTTGTAAGTCTGCATTGCAGCATTTGCTTCTGTCCTGTATATCAAGGCTGCAAAGAATATGTTTAATTCTGACTTTTTTTGTTCATATTCCGGTTAAGTTGCAATCCTACAAAAAAGACTTAATGGAAGAAATACAATTAAAAAACCAGTTCAATTTAATGAATGCGTAAAGAAGTAATCGCACTTCAAAAATCTCTATATGCAGAATTCCAAGGGAACAATTTTAAAGTGAAGCGTTTTCAAACCTCATTAGGGAGAATCAGTTGATTAAGTCGTTCCCATAATTTGATTGGTGCCTAGACTGCAAAGAATTAAATGTAAGACAAAGTGTTTTCTTAAGCATGTTCAGACCTACATTAGTAACAAATTTACTAAACTCAGTGTTGCTAAGAACTCTTGCCAAGTTGAAATTTGATTGGTGCCTAGACTGCAAAGAATTAATGTAAGACAAAGTGTTTTCTTAAGCATGTTCAGACCTACATTAGTAACAGATTTACTAAACTCAGTGTTTCTAAGATAACTCTTGCTAAGTTGAAATTTTAATGACCTTTTTTTAGCATACTGTAGTCTTATGTCTCAAAAACCATTATCTTGAAAAGTTCTAAGAAGTACTGAAATGCACTCTCTAGATATTTTATTGGAAAAACTGGATTTTTTTTTTTTTTTTTTTTTTTTTTTTTTTTTTTTTGCGTAGTATGCTTCACACTTAATTTGAAATATAAAGCAAAATTTCACTAACTTTATTGGGATTAACTTATTTTAGTCTGCTAACCACAAAACGGTAATTGCACATATAGTGCAGACCCAGACAGTGGCGTATGATCAAGGTGTCCACTATTTGCTAATAGTTTAGCCATTTTTCTCTAGGAATATCTAAATCACATAGTCTGACATACCTAAAATTGAAATCCGACTCTTGATATTTATATAAGAGTGCGTGAGTGCTGTGGATGGGGGAGGGAGGGGGAGCGGTGTGTGGGTTGTATGGTGCGCGCGGGGGTTGGGGTGTGGGGGGGTTACTCATTGTCTAAAATTGGTTAAAGTTACTAAATGAGACAGGTCGAACTTTTTTCACCTGCAGAATTAAAATGTCAATAGATCACATTTTGAAATATTTAATTATTTTAGAACAGTTGCGGTCCATGGGCTAATTCAGGAGACGACAAATTGATATATATATATATATATATATATATATATATATATATATATATATATATATATATATATATATATATATATATATATATATATATATATATATATATATATATATATATATATATATATATATATATATATATATATATTTTATCTTTTCGGGAAAATAAGATTTGATATGGTTTCCATACTGGTCCATAGGAGAGAGTTTGCAAACACTATGAAACCTACTTTCTTCGTAAAAAAGAAATGAAATATTTTAAAATGTCGTCTACTGACATTTAAACTTAGCAGGTAAAAGAAATCATACAGAACAGCATCAAACAAACACGGTTTGACCGTTGTTTTAACTGTTTACGACTCTGCGGTGTAGTTCAGCAGAGACAAACTGGTGATTGTTTTCTTATGTTTTTCAGAAAAAAAAAAAAAAAAAAAAATGTGAACTGTAATGCAAGTTGTTTTGCATGAAATGCCAGCTGCGTGAAAATTTGCTTGAAATGTCAACGTTAAAATTCAAAACTCTATTTTCAGGGAAACAATAAAAAAAAAGTAAAATATTTTTAAAAATCGTCCGCTCAAATTTTTACCCAGCATGCTAAACGTGAATATGCCCGTTTGTTTTATTTGGTTTAAACATATTTATTTCCAAAATGTTTACATGTACAACACATACAAAAATACAACGCTAGGATTAGAACGAAAGCATAAAAGCTTATTTAGTTCCTTTCTTAAAAATGTGATCATTTTCTGAAATATGAGTATACGAATAAATCCAGAATGGTTAATTTCCAATAGTCCTCTTCAAGTAACAACAATTTATTAGTGAATGATAGTTGTGAAATGATGAGCAAGTATAAATTGAGAATAAGAAGAGAAAAGAGAAAAAAAAATAACGCAAAATGATACAATAAAAAAACAGGGAGGGAGAAAAAAAAATGAAGAACTGTGGAGCAGATCTATACGAAGACTATGGATATAGTAAGAAATTACTGGGGACTGTGAGTGGTGCTGGAGAGGTCCGACTAATATCATCGATATATGCTCCGAATCACTGTTATTCCATTTTATCTGGTAGAGATAACAACTGATACGAGTGCAACCGATTAACTTTCGCTTAAAATCGCTTAAAATCGTTTTGTTCTTTGGATATACCTTTGTACTGCCTCAAAAATGACCATGTTAGATTCATTAGATAAATTAAGATCGCTATTTAGGATTATGTTAAGCGTAATATTGCCATGTTGTAATATAGTGGCCATTAATTCTTGTCTATGATTTCGATATAAATGGCATCTAAAAAAGAAGTGGTCTGCATTTTCTGTATCACCACATCTACAATTACAAAGGGGAGATTCTATGATGTTTTTGGAGTAGAGATCGTAATTGAGAGAGCTGCAACCAGTTCGAAGTCTAGTATGAAGTATCTGCATGCTTCTGTTGCCTGTATAAAAGTATTTTGGAACAATTACTCTGCCCTGATTTAACTGTCTCTTAAAGTCATCAACTGAATAAATACTTTGCTTCAGTTGCCGAGCTTTTGAATAAAAACACATCATCCGGAAATTCATTAGACTTTGACACCAATAAAATCAGCGATTTTGTTGATAGCAAAGTGCTTACAAACACACAATTTACAATTCCATTTATTACCCCCGAACAAGTTTTATTACATATTAATACCTTAGAGGTTTCAAAATCGACCGGGCTTGACGGCATAGGGCCAAGGATCATCAAACTTGCTGTTAAATCATTATCGCCATCGATTGCGATGCTTATCAATAAAAGCATTGCGACCGGCCAGTTTCCTTCTCAAATGAAATTGGCAAAGGTACTTCCAATTTACAAAGGTGGTGAAAAGTCCGACCCCTCAAACTATAGGCCAATTTCTATCCTGTCCACTGTATCTAAAATTTTCGAAAAGCACGTGAACAAACATCTTATGGCATATTTGAACAAATATAAACTTCTACATGACAATCAATCCGGGTTCAGGCCAAAACATAGTTGCCAAACAGCTTTAGTCAAACTCATTAATGACTGGATGAAATGTATTGATAAGGGTGACTTGGTTGGAGCCCTTTTTATCGATTTTCGGAAGGCTTTTGATCTAGTTGATCACTCCATCTTGCTGAATAAACTTGCATTATACAAACTTAACCCTTCTGCCATTCAGTGGTTCAAATCATATTTATGTTCTCGACAACAAGTAATCGAGAGTGATAAAGGGTTGACGGATTTCACCACCGTACAATCTGGTGTGCCTCAGGGCTCAATATTAGGCCCGACCTTATTTCTCATTTTTATCAACGATCTTCCGCTTCATATCAAAAAGTGCTCCTCTGATTTGTATGCAGATGACACGACGATTCACACGCATGGTAATGACATAGATGGTATTGAAGAAGATCTGCAAGGAGAATTCGGTAACACAAAAACATGGGGAAAGATAAACAAAATGAATGTTCACATGACCAAAACAACTTGTATGCTAGTTGGCGCTAGAAAACGCTTGAACGACTCTCGACCTCTAAATATTATTGCTGACGATGTCAATATTCAATCCGTTAGTAAACAGAAACTCCTTGGTGTTTATATCGATGAACACCTTTCTTGGTCTGCCCATATAGACCACTTATGCTCCCTTATCTCATCTAAAATATCTCTATTACGCCAGTTAGCAACGTATGTACCGACACATATTCAAAAAGTTTACTATCAGGGGTATATTCTTCCTTATATTGATTATAGCTCTGTTACCTGGGGGTCAGCCTCTGTAACTAATATTGAACGCATATCCAAGCTGCAAAAACGCGCTGCTCGAATCATCCTGCGAGCAAATTACGATACCCCATCAGTAGATATGTTCAGTCAGCTGGGATGGCTGTCAATTCCGGACAGACTTAAATATAATAAGGCTGTCTTGACATACCGAGCAATAAATAATTTATCCCCTGAATATATAACACAACTTCTAAAACCAGTATCCGAGGTACACACTCTTAACCTCAGGTCATCAGAAAATGGCTCACTTTATGTGCCGAAAGCACGGACAGCACTTTTTGATGGCTCTTTTTCGTGTTCCGCACCAAGACTATGGAATGCTCTACCTCAAACAGTAAAAACATCGGGGTCACTCTCTACCTTTAAGCAGTCTCTTAAAGCAACATTTTAACCCTTATAAAATGTCTTTAACTATGATTTTAAATGATATACCATGTGTAAAATTATCGCTGAAACCGTTATTGTAACTGAATTGAGAGCTTTTATGACCTAGCATAATTGTTTTAGATATTGGTTTTATGCGCTCGTCAAATCTTAAAGCACTTACAAAAACTGTGATAACATACAGATTTGTCTTTGATATAATTCAGTGCCATGTTTGGTTTTAAATCACTTGCACATACCTGTTAGCACTTTTATTTGATAAAAACTTTATACAAGCATTCACTTCGCTACAAGCTACTTTTATCCCATGAATTTCTTAGCTGTTAGTTAAGTCTTGTTGTATATATGTATATAAATTTTAGTTAGAGGACCACAAGGTAGAATAGTTATTTATAGCTAATTGTGTCATCCTCTTTAAACATTGTTTAAATAAATAAATAAAATAAAGTATCTACAATCCTGTCAGGGCAGGGGAGATCGTTCCAATCACGGATGACTGCAGGAAGAAAAGAATTATAATACTGACTAGTGCGAGAATGGATTGTTCTAATATTATTTGCGTTACGCAAACTGTAACGTGAAGTGTTCTGGTCAGGCCGAGGAACCAGTGAAGAGAGATAAGAGGGAGCAATGTCATTATACATTTTGTAAAACAGGACTAATTTATGCTTTCTTCTCCTTTCATCTAGTGTTTCCCATCCGATCTCTTGTTTTATTTAGGATACACTAAATTACAAATAAGGCCTACACATTTTCAAAGCCCCTTTTCTTGCATTTGTTTTTTCTGTATACCTTCTTAATAACTTGACTTTCTATCTGTTTTTAATAAGCTTTCAGTTAAAAGAAACATGAAGACCAAGATGGGCCTATATCGCTCAACTGAGCACCTTATATATCCTATATCAAGACCTATCCCAAAAGCTTTCTTGGTTCTGGAGAAAAAAATAATTGCTTGCGTTTCATAATATATGATGATAGACATTTTGGTCAACAGAGCGTGACCATTTTAACAAATTCTCAATACTCCTTCTAAAGAAGGCTCGACACAAAATTGTGTGAAGCAGCTTCAGAGGAAAAGTCCTTAACTATTTGAATCGTGTCACTGGAAAAGAGGATATGCGAATAGTAAGGCTGACACGATTAATCGGATAAACTGTTATTTGATCGAAAAATTTCACAATTTACCCTTAGTATTCAGACACTTCAACTCCTTACCATACTTTATAAAAAAAATGAACAAGTACATTTTACTCCCCAATGTTGTGTCTAAAAATAACTGGATGAGAGGCAAACAGTGTAGACCCGGATGAGACGCCGCGTTTAGCGGCGTCTCATCTGGGTCTACATTGTTTGCTCAGGCCTGTCAGACCAAATACATGCAGCAAAGTATAACATATGGTAAGAGTCATGCTCAGAAAGACATAAAATTATTACTAAATCTTCAGTGATTACTCATCGATTATCGGTCACAGTGAGAGGACTGACAATCGATTGATTATCTTTTCAGCTATAATTAGCCAGCCGTAGCGAATAACAATGCTTTAGGCGAGCATGCGTATCGACGCAGTCTCTTCAGAACCTATTCTGTTCGCTCACGTAAGCGGAGATCCAAGGAGAAACGCCAGCCAAAGAACTAGACATATGACCTCGCTAAGCAGCAATCCAGCTAGCATTTCATTTAAATCTATAGCGGGCCGTTATCGGCCCGTCAGCTACCCTGGCGGCCGATAACGGCCCGCTGTAGATTTAAATAGAATGCTTACTGGGAGGGCATGTGTATTAACAGATTGATTCCATGGAAAATCCAAAGAGCCCTTTCTCGCGACGCAAGTCATTTCATTGTCTTACTTCATTGTGTGGAAGCTGTTTGTCAGTCATCGGGCTTCATATTTTTTTACGGTAAATAATCAACTTACGCTAAGGTGCAAGACCCGCAAGAAAACACACTGACGTGGTTATGCCGTCAAATATTACCAAAATATTCTCAACGGTTTGAGTGTTATGGCGATTATCATAGTTTCACTTTTTTTTTTTTCTTTTTTTTGGCCTCGGCGGCTATTTATATCTACAGTCGACTCTCGTTATCTCGAACTCCAAGGGACTCTATGAAACACTTCGAGATATCCGTACTTCGACATATCAGATTTGCGGAACCGAGTAAAACAATTAATCGAACAACCACCTTTAACAGAATGAATATGTAATTTGACTCCTACGTTAGAGATATATTGAAAATATTGTGGAAAAAAGGAGAAATTGCTCCTGAGGAGCAATTTCTCCTCTTATCCACAATATTTTGTTGCCTGTTGGTAGATCTCTGTGTTAAAACAGGGACCATATTTTCACTTCGAGATAAGTGGTTATTCGAGATAAGCGAGTTCGAAATAACGAGAGTCAACTGTATTTATAAAGAAATCTGGCATTTGACAATTCCATTGGTTAGGTCTTGTCAATATATATCTGCATGCCAAAATCATTCTCTATCATCACAAAACGTGAATTGGTATACACACAATATACAAGCGATCAGAGAGCTTTATACCAAAAACTTTAACACAAAATTTCTAAGGTTATGAGCTTGACCTGAAGGTCACTGAAGGTGTTTGATGTAGGTGGTATTTTCGGGGTTGAAAACTTTAGAATTATATGACCTATCGGTTTAGTGGTTCTGGAGAAAAACCTTTTTAAGGTTTGGTTTTTACCAAGTATAGGCATGGCGGCCATCTAGGTCAATTTGACACCAAAGCGTTATAAAAATTGCTTTGTCTTGTCCCGGTTAATTTCATTTAAATGCTATCTATACAAAGTCACCAAACTTGTAAACTGTTAAAAAATAGGTAGGTGGTACATGTCTGATTTTCTGCTCTTAGATTTTACAAATAAATCTGTATACTGTTCGTATGTGGAATTTTAATAGGAGGTAGCCTCCGCCGTCCGTCGTCCATCAATATATTCAAAGGACCTTCTCTGAAACTACTGGGCCAATTTCAATTAAATTAAATACGCAGCCTCCAGGTAAAGTGGGGAAGAAAGTTTATACATTTGGTTTAGGTCGCTATGTCCATATAAGGTAAAAAAATCCACCAGGCCTTGAAACTAGATTTGTAGAATTTGAGACACTAGTACTACAAACTGTATATAAATGATGATCCTGCGTTGACCATGACCTACTTTACGCAAGGTCATTTTGAATGGGAAAAGCTCAAATAGTGCACTTTTCTGTTGCTATTATAGTCTTTGAAATGAAAATGCAGTCAACTTCAACCCCTAAGAATGGTAAAGGTCAAAGTCATTTAGTGACCTTGGCCAAAGTTCTCTTTGGTTGAATAAATTTAAAGTCTTTTTTCTTAGAAACTACTAGGCTAATTAAAATTATATTTCATATGAAGCCAATGTATGACGGGAAATAACATTATAATCAAACGGTCCAGGTCAGATGTGCAAGATAGCTGCCATGCCCATATATATTAAAAACCTTAAAAAAACATCTTCTTCTCCAGAATTCTTCGCCAAACTGATTACCTTGAAACTAGGTATATAGTGTTTATGACCCTAGTATTACGAAGTTTATATAAAAGGTGACCCTAAATTTACCTTGACCTGTTTTACGGCAAGATTAAATTTGGTCCTTCAGACATTTGAATGGAAAAGCTGAAATAATGAAGTCTATGCGGGATCGGATAATGAAATTATAAACATTCTCATAATGTTGGTTAGAAACAAGGATACATAAGATTTTTTTCGCACAGGCCACCATTTTGGTGGTGCCAAAAGACATCTTGAGGATGCTCACTACCGTCCGCCGAAAACTGTTACAGATGAACGGAAAGTTTGCTTTTGTTCGGTAGTAACCACGAATGTCTCGGTAAACTGAACACAGCCTGGGCTGCGTTCAATTAACCAAAACTATTGCTACCACTCGCAAACTATTGCAAACTTTCCGTTTCTCAAGCTGTCTTTTGGCACAACCAAAATGGCGCCCTATGCGAATAGAATTTTTTTATGCTTGTTCGTAACAAAAATAGGATCTGTTTCCTGGGTTGTTATTATAAATCGATCCCTTATAAAACTTATAATTATTGATATAATTTATTTGAATTAATATCTAGCCTCGTCAACGAGAATAATTGCTACTCTCGGATTTGAGGTCACATAAGACGGGTTTTATTACGAAAACACGCCTATTCAAATATATAGAAAAATTCGCTTCCAAAAACTGAAAATTCTCAGATGAAAAACTCTGATATTTTTCTTATTTCTGCTCAAAACTTAGATTGTAGGTTCTCGTTACACAACCTATGTTTTTGAGCAGAAATAAGAAAAATAGTGTATACCCCTGTAAACCCCAGTTTGGGTTTAAGAGGGTCAAAATTATATAGGCGTGTTTTCGTGATGGCAATAGCTATTCAGAAGATGCAAAATACAGTCGACTCTCGTTATCTTGACCTCGCATCTCGAATAACCGCTTATCTCGAAGTGAAAATCTGGTCCCTGCCTAAACATGAAAATCTAACAACAGGTAAAAATATTGTGGAAAAGAGGAGAAATCGTTACTCTTTTTCACAATATTTTCAATATATCTCTAACCAAGAATCTAATTACATATATATTTGTTAAATGTGGTTAATCGAATTATTTTTTCCTCAATTCTGCAAATCTGATATGTTGAGGTAGGATATCTCGAAGTATTTCAGAGAGTCGCTTGGAATTCGAGATAACGAGAGTCGACTGTAGTTAAGGAACATCTCTAGCAAGTGCCTTGCTGTATTGAACGTAGCCCTGTAATATACATCACGAAAACACGCCTATATAATACTGACCCCCACAAACCCCACTTTTATATAGTAAATCTGGGGTTTACAGGGGTATACATTCTTTTCTCATTTCTGCTCAAAAAAGATAGATTGTGGGTACTTGTTAGAACCGGTGAGGCGGTTCTAACGGTTACCCACAATCTATGTTTTGAGCAGAAATATAAAAAAAAATCAGTTTTTATCTCAAAATTTTCAGTTTTTTTTTTAGTCGAAATTTTCTATATATTTGAATAGGCATATTTTCGTAATGTACAGCTAACTTTACAAAAAGACAGATAAGTTTTGTGACTTCCTGTTTGCATTCCGCCACTGCAAGCCCCTTTCTGAAAAAGAAGTCTGCTCTAAAAAGAAAAAAAATGGTCCGCACGGGAGCAAATTCTTTCTTTTTAGAAAAAAAAACAACAAAAAAACAAAACAAAAAAAAAAACAAAAAAAAAAATCACCTTTTTTTTTTAGAAGAGAGACAAACACAAATTAACAGGGTAACATCCCCTAAATGCGTGTGCATTCCCTTTAATTTAAATGTACAGTTAGATTTATGTCATGCATTCTTTCTTCTCAGAAAATAAATATCTCGTGGCCATCTCGAGGTGTTCTGCACCGTTAATGGGTTTACTCCCTTAAACGGTAGAAACGGGTAAAGCTCTTTTGATGAAAAGAAATCAACAATTTTTATGCCAGTCTTAGTGATGTGTTGGGTTTGGTGGTTTCTAAAAAAATTCCATTCCATCTGAATGAAGACTACATCAACTTCTTCAAAGAATTTGCCTGCTCCCATAAAAGCCATGTATTCAAATCCTTCTATGTCCAGTTTTATCACGACGCGCTTACCTTTAAATAATGGCGTCAAATCATCTAAGGTAATCGTTCTAGCTAGACTGGCTTCTTGTTTCACAGATACAGGTATAACTTTTGTACCACCTACATTACCTTCTGTTTTCTGAAATTTTACTAGGCTACGCTCATTTGAAATTGCGTTCCAAATCAAAGTGACATTGTCCTGAAAGCCTCCCAGCTTCGCGGAGCGTAACAACAGCTGTAGATTAGCTATCACCGGATCAACAGCCGTGACCTTTACACCCAGATGGGCCATGCTAAGACTATATGTTCCAATGTTACAACCCAGATCTAAAAATAAAACATCAGTATGACTCATAAAATATTTGGCCATATTGTTTACGTAGTTCCCTTCCCATTCTCCTACTTTCTGTAGCTGCTTAGAGATGATATGATCAAAGGACGCGGGGTAAGTGCATATCGGCGTAGTTCCATCCAATATGTTTAATGGCACACACAGACTGTCGCTGGTTTTATTTATGTTTTCCGTTGCGCAGATTGTTCGCACACACTTTCCGCTCCCACTAGACCACGTGTCTTCCGGAAACGGAGGTATTCCCCGAACACAAGGATAGGTTCCATAGTCTTCCAGCGGGTCAAGAACATTCTCGTTTCTCTGCGATAGATTACAGTCTGTCTCTACGACCGTAGGAGCAGCCGCAGTTTTAGTTTCCAATCGTGTTTCGTTAAAAAGGCAAAGTATGATAAGAGGTAGGCTAATTGCAGAGATGAACATAACTGCTAAAGCTTTAAGCTTTAGTGTAACCTTCATTGTTCACTGTTAACTACTTCTAATATGTAATACCTGTAAAAAGAAGACACAGTAAGGACCATAATCGACTTAATTACCGCACATACCCCTATAAGCGCACAGTTAAGTAATTTCGTAGTCTTAGATTGCAGCCATGTTTTTTTTTACTACTTCTTTTTGAAGACATGTGTTGTGAATACCCATTTGAACTGCATCGACTTGTTTTTATAAATAATATCAAAAGAAAGAAAAGAAGAAGAAAAACACACACACACACACACACACACACACACACACACACACACACACACACAAAAAAAAAAAAAAAAAAAAAAAAAAAACAAAAAAACATCGCATAAGCATCATATGCTCATGTCCTTCGCTGACCTTAAAAGTGTACCCGAAGTATAAGTAAGCACATATTTTACCACAAGTTTTCCCAATAGTTTTGATAAACCCTAGCGCAAAATGCGGTAACTACGTCGAATACGGCATTATGGAATCAGTATAACAGGTGTACGGTGTACAATGAATGTGCTGAGACAAAAAAAAAAAAAGTTAGAAAGAAAAGTCCACAATCACAAAGCACAGACTTCTCGATGCATCAAAAGAAGAAGAGAGAACGAACAACCATTAAACCTTGTCCTGCTGAATAAATTAAGATGCCACGCCCATTTCTAGTTGTCAGCCAATCAAATAACTTGATCCAGATTGTTGATATAAATTTACATACTTAACGGCAAACAGGGCAGATCCAGATCAGTTGGCTTCTGAAGAAACCAACCGATCTGGATCTACATGTACACTGTTTGCAAAGGCGTGGTATATCCGGGTTCAGCAGGACAAGGGTTAACCCATTTGTGGCAAAACCCAAAAGGGTAATTGGCAAACAGTGCAGACCCAGTATGACCAAAGCTCGAAGGTTGCGTCTGATAAATTGCTACTCTTATTGCATTAAATACAGGATTTTATTGTAAATAAAAAACATAACACGACGAATTTTAATAGCTACAAATGCCATTTATAATAAGAATACTTCATTTGCTCTTTAACCGTTTATTACCAGATAAAACGTTTCACTTGAACCGTTGATAGAAGCAAAGGTGGCTTGATAAACTTTCAAGGGAAGTTACTCGTCGAGGGAGACAACCACAAAATTTCAAAATGATGAAATATCGAAAACATATAATGAAAAACACTGTGATGAAACAAAAAAGAAAGTACTCAATAGCGATCTGATGCGAGTACACAAGAAAGCCACAAACAGGACCACTGATAGCTAGCCACCGGCCATCTGCAGCATACTGCTGAGGAGCTGGCATTTAGTCTGAGGACCGACCCTCCGTCTTGCAATGAAAGAGGGAAACAAAGTAATCAACTATAATTTAAATGTCACTTTCATCCAAAACTGGGTTTACTACTTATTCTAATTATCCTTCAAAGTGATTTAAAGAAAATGCACAATCTACAACTCAATATTAGTGAAAAGTAAGAAAAACCAAGCGTATACAGTGTTCTCTCGTTGTCTCGAATTCCAAGGGACTCTCTGAAATACTTCAAGATATCCGTACCTCGACATATCAGATTTGCAGAATTGAGGAAAAATAATTCGAACAACCACATTTTACAAATATATATGCTATTGAACAAACATTCTAATAACAGGCCTAATAGACCAGCAGTTTTGCGGGCTTCCAATCAAGCGGGTTGTACATGTAATGGGAAGATAGATATTGTTGTATATAGCTAATCCATGTTGGTCTAAAGACTCCCAAATGGGTAATTAGCAAACAATGCAGACCCTGATCAGATGCCGCATTCTGCGGCGTCTGATCAGAGTCTCCACTGTTTACAAATGGTTTAGCCATTTTTTCTCTAGGAATATCTAAATTACAAAGCCTGACATACTTAAAACTGAAATTTGGACTCTTTTATTATATAGTATAGAGGAGTTTAATCAGTCTGAAATGAGTTAGGCCTCTTAGGAACGATATTAAATATGAACCGGGAGACAACATTTCCTACAAGACTGTATGGGCACCCAGCGAAGACCTAGATCATACATGCATCCGCGTGTCTGATACGAGTCTTCGCAGGGCACTCTTTGGGTAACCAAGGATTGAAGGCGTCTTCAGGCGGACAGCGAAGACTCTGATCAGATTGTGCAGACGCGTTGGCTGATCTGAGTATCTTCGCTGGGCGCACGTGCAAACTTAGAAATGCTGTGTCCCGATCCCGAGGTTATAAAACTTTTTTCATGCTCAACTCAGCTGAGCATGAAATTTGTCCTGCTAATAAATCTCGAATTACTGATAATTGCAAATTCTTTCTTGCTAAACATAGCTGAGCTATTCCCTGCTAATAAATATGAAAATGCCAACTATTGTTGGCATTTTCATGTTTATTAGCAGAGAAAATTTCATGCTCAGCTGAGTTGAGCATGAAAAAAGTTTTATAACCTCGGGGCCCGGTTCATTTCTTTTAGATCTGTATACATTTTAGCATATTGTACATCACGTGTAGTTAATTTAATCTGTTTTTGGTGCATTCAGTACAGTTTAGCGAGGAATCAATTCACATGAATTGTCAAAATGCATTTTTGTTTTCTTAAAAAATATCAAAACAAAAACGTGGAGAGACAACTCTGTCAAAAATTGGTGAATTGTACCCAATAGCAATCCCAAACCAGATCGCTACATCAATGCACTTATCAAGTTGGGTAAAAATTCGCTGCGATTCAAGTTAGTACCCTAGATATGAAAATATGGATGTGTCGCGAGCAGATAACTCTGTCAAAAATTGCTCATTAGCAATCCCGAACCAGATTTCCATAATAGCAATGCACATACCAAGTTCGGAGAAAATCCACTGATACTTACTCAAGTTATCGTCCGGAAACAAAAATATTGATGTGTCGCGGGCAGATAACTGTCAAACATTGATGAAATTTGCCCATAAGCTATCCCAAACCAGATCTCTAAAATATCAATGCACATACCAAGTTTGATGAAAATCCATTGATATTTATTCAAATTATCGTCCGGAAACAACACATCAGACATGTCGCTGACAGATAACTCTGTCAAAAATGACAAAATTTGCCAATTAGCAATCCCAAACCAGATCTCCACAATATCAATGCACATACTAAGTTTGATAAAAATCTATTGACATTCACTTCTTGTCATCCGGAAACAAGAGTACGGACGGACGGATATTCGTACGAATGGACATTTGTTGGGTATTACAGTGTAAAATTTTAGGCTCAAAATAGCCAACAGGACCCCAAAATACCCAACAAGTACCTCAAATTTATTGAGTATTTTTTTTACACTAACGGAATAAATTGCAAGTACCAAATTCATGTCTACCCAATATATGCTCATTCGCGGGCTCGGACATAGGACAGATGGACGGACGTACGGACGTTCCCACGCTCAGGCATTTATTGGATATTTTCTTTGTTTAAATATACTCAACAGTACGTTAAAAGTCCCGACTAGTAGTCTACGGAATAAAGGGAATAGTGTAAAAACAAAAACAAAAACAATATATGCCCATTCGTGTGCCCGGACAGTAGAACGGACACACGGACGACCAACGTGAAACCATAATACCCTGCCACTATCGTGTAGCGGGGTATAAAAAATGAAAAGAGAACATAGTCTGCTGCTGTTGTTATTGACATTTTAACGATTAAGTTTGTTTTTTTAATGTATTGAATAGTAAAGTTAAACGGAAGTATGAAAATACTTTTCCGAGGGAATAGGTTCATTAAACGTTCCACACTGAATAAAAAAAGACATTGTATGTTGCTGAATCATTTTACTTTTTTAAATCGTGCTTAGAAAAAAAGAGAATAAAGACAAAAAGGAAAAATAAAGAAATATTAAAATTCTTACTTGTTCCTTTCTAAATACTTATTGAACTGAATAAACATTTTTTTAATGCATTTGAAAAACCAATCAATGCATGAGTGCCGTTCAAAAAGTTCTCAGCCCCACCATGTTCTGAAGAGTTCATTACGAAAATACGCCTATTCAAATATATTGAGAATTTTACCACCCAAAAAATGAAAACTTTTAGATTAGAAATTCTTATATTTTTCATATTTCTGCTCAAAACATAGATTGCGGGTATTCGTTAGAACTGCCTTGGCGAGGCTGTTCTAACGAGTATCCACAATCTATGTTTTCAAGCAAAAATAAGAAAAATAGTGTATACCCCTGTAAACCCCAGTTTTATTATATAAAAGGGGTCAAAATTATAAAAGCATGTTTTCGTGATGTTAGAGGACATTGAATTGTTGATTCTTTGCAGCCATTTTACAGACCAATAATCACCAGAATTTCAGAATTCATCTTCAGTATTAACTTGCCAAGACTGCACTTTTTACCCTTACCCACCCCTCCCCACCACACCCCCAAACAAAAAAAAAAAAAAAAAAAAAAAAAAAAAAAAACACCGAACCCCCATACCCTAATGTGTACGCTTTTGACTACCCACAACTTTTATATAATCAAATGTTTACATCAAAAGTTTCGCCATGCTATATACAAGGGCATCTTTGTAAGTGATGAAATATTTATATATTAATAGTTTTAGGTCATTAAAAATTCTAGGCACTAATTTAAACTCAGAAAATGGTGAATTTTTAATAACTTCAGCAGAGAGTGCATACCATCACGAAAACACGCCTATATAATTTTGACCCCCATAAACCCCACTTTTATATAGTAAAACTGGGGTTTACAGGTGTATACATTATTTTTCTTATTTCTGCTCAAAACATAGATTGTGGCTACTCGTTAGAACCGCCTCGTCGAGGCTGTTCTAACGAGAACCCACTATCTATGTTTTGGACAGAAATATGAAAAATATCAGGGTTTTTTTTTTACTGAAAATTTCCCTTTTTTTATTGTAAAATTTTAATGTATTTGAATAAGCGTGTTTTTGTAATGCTCCGAAACCGTACTGTAAATGCCTAGGAATTTACAATATCAGAGTCTTTATGGCAAAGTTTTTGTAAGATGCTAATGTTTATCTGTGTAAGAACATTTTCTAAGATTTATGCACAGAAATTTCTATAAGCGCATAAATATGACAGTTATTTTTGAACTTCAGGGGTGCATAATTTAAGGGTTTACGGAAGTGCTTTTACATTCCAAAAATAGTTGTTTTGTAATCAAACCATCAGCAAATGATCAAATTTGCTTTTATAGCAAAAATAGATCATAAAAATCACTTTGTGTCTGAGAAATAAAATATCCAAGTGAAGATAGACAACTGAATTTAGACCATCACGAAAACATGCCTATTCAAATATACTGAAAATTTTACTACGAAAAAAATGAAAATTTTCAGATAAAAAATTCTGATATTTTTCTTATTTCTGCTCAAAACATAGATTGTGGACAGAATCAAACTCTTTACTGTTCGCCAATGATGCAAAGTTCCTTTATGCGGACAACGAAGACTAATTAGACTGCACGGAGGCGCAGCCTGATTTAGTCTTCGTCGATGCACATGTCAGAAGGTATGTTTCCTTCCGTTACGGCCCATATGGCATCAGCTTGTGTATTTTTATATTTAAATGTTGCATCTTAGTCGTGCAGCATATGCTTAATGAAAAAATATAGACAGCTCAAAAGATCAAAGAAAAAAAGTCACGAAATCCATTTGTAATTTTGTTTTGATCAATTCTTATATTGAAAACATTATAATCTGCTCATTACGAAAACACGCCTATTCAAATATACTGAAAATTATACCACCAAAAAATGAAAAATTTCAGATAAAAAATTCAGCTATATTTCATATTTCTGCTTAAAACATACTAGATTGTGGTACTCGTTAGAACCGCCTCGACGAGGCGATTCTAACGAGTACCCATAATCAATGTTTTTGACGAGGCGGTTCTAACGAATACCCACAATATATGTTTTTGAGCAGAAGTAAGAAAAATAATGTGTACCTATACCCCTGTAAACCCCAGTTTTACTGTATAAAAGTGGGGTTTAAGGGTGTCAAAATTATATAGGCATGTTTTCGTGATTTTTTTCGGCTTATTATCTGTTCAGGAATGCGGGTGAACGCAATCCTGTGGGCAGACAAAATGGCAACTATATGTGCCCCCTTCAGTGAAAATTATCTTACCTTGCAGAAGAATACAATTAAAGTAAACGTTATACCCTTGTTACAACCCGCAAAATGTAGAAATGCAGAACTTTATTTTTTGTACAGTTTACATCGATATGGTAAAAATCGATGTAAAAGAAGAAATGTAGAAAAAGCTATCTATATAGATCTATGTGGCTGCACTATGTGAGATGTAGGTATATTGTTTTTGTCACTGCCGTCAGTCTGTCTGCCTGTATAAGTATTGGTTATTGCATAGTTTTAAATTTCGAGCCGTCAGGCGAGAAATTTAAAACATGTAATAACCGATTTGTCGCACTAACCTTTTAGGACCATATCTCACAGATAATGCTCGGTGGGTGGGTGTGTGTGGGGTGGGGGGGGGGTAACTTCTTATATATGGCATAGTACGGATGTGCGTGCCGAATGGCCCCCTTTTTCAGGTATATGATTGGCCCCCTTTTTTCAACAAAAAGTATATGACTGACCCTATTTTTCTGGATTCCTATGTGAAAGGCCCCACTTTTCTGACATCCTGGTATATGCACATATTTTTCGCTCAGAGATTTTTCAAGACTGCTTGTTCTCCTGGTATTCAATGAATTGGCTGTCATTATGAAAACACGCCTATTCAAATATAAAGAAAATTTCACCTCCAAAAACTGAAAATTTTCAGATAAAAAACTCTGATATTTTTCATATTTCTGCTCAAAACATAGATTGTGGGTATTCGTTGGAACCGTTAGAATCGCCTCGCCACAATCTATATTTTGAGCAGAAATATGAAAGATATCGGAGTTTTTGTATCTGAAAATTTTCAGTTTTTTGAGGTGACATTTTCTATATATTTGAATAGGAGTGTTTTCGTAATGGTAAACATGCTAGATTTGACAGTGATTTTTGTTGTCCTCACTACTACATGTATATATATATGTTGTTGTAGGCTATAAGCAACCTTGTATTTGCTTGATGCTGAATAAATATATTGTATTGTATTGTATATTGTATTGTATTGTGCATGAATTGCGCCGATCATCATCTCATAACAAAACATATAATCATTTTCTAAACTGGGCCAGGCAGGCACAAAAATTAGAACAAAGAGGTTAAATTAACATTGAAACGACATTGTTTCAACGTTGTGTGTCCGCTACGAAGATACTGACATACATTTGATACGTAACACACAATTGTCAAAAATGACATGGATGGAAATGTTCAAACAATGAGTCAGTATGATCAGCAATAATCTGACCAAGCAAAAGAAAAGAGCCCTTACAATATAGCATACATAGTTACCATTAATATTGGGAAAGCTTAACTTCTAACGATAGTTTGAGCTAATCCGTTTTACAACTTGCTGAGGTGTTTAGGAAGTAGTGTACGAGTGGCAAACATTGTAGACCCTGATCAGACGCCGCAAAATGCGTCGTCTGATCAGGGTCGACACTGCTAGTTACGGTCTGTCCCGATACTTATAATTAAAATGGTGTGCGAATCCCTATATTAAGACGATACGAAGGCCTATTTTGGCTTCTATCTCAAAGAATCACAGTACACTCTAGAAGACATTGGCGAACACGAAGTCATCGATCAGACTGTGCGCATGTGTAATATATAAAACTAAGAACCATTTTTTCTTGGTGCGACCAGTTAATACATCAATCTGACATACAAATACGTCATTTACTTGCCGAGGGACCAATCAGGCTACGCTTTGCACTGGCGAGGCCATAGGCTGCACACTGTTATACGTTATCTTTTTACTTGAACACCGATGGCTCGTTAACCATGGCTGATTCAAACTCAATTTTTTTTAATGTAAAGAGGAAGCTCTTCGATGGCTGAAGAAAGCAAATATTAGGGATATTTTAGGGAAATTTTTGTTGCGTGTACTAATTAGAATCGCCTCATACACAACATAACATTCATTCATGGGAGATCGAAAAGACATTCTTAAATCATCTCCATTTGTCTCCCCACCTGGTGCTCTGGTTAACCTTCATTGACTCGAATTACTCATTTCTAGAACAAATTTCTATGGTCCCAAAGATGCTCGAGCCATTGAAGTGTTGCGTTCATCTGCAGCTTGTGTTTTTGCACGTTTGATACGAAAAATGAAAGAAATACATGATATGCTCAGTCTGGTCAAATTCTTCGCTTTCTGGCACAGGTCCATTCCCAGCAACAGAACGTCAACTAGAGTCTCGGACCAGTCTCGCGGACGCGAAGGCTGATTTAAGGTATCTCTGGATGCACATGTCATAATGTACATGTTCTCACTCAGCGGAACATTTATCTAACCTTTTCATCCCTGCAGACCAAATATATTTCTTTTGAAACAGTGTAGATCCAGATGAGACGGCTCGTCACGAGCCGTCTCATCAGGATCTACACTGTTTACCAAACTATGGTGATTTCTAATTGACTTTCCTAGCAGCAACCATGGACATGTCCAAATTCAAAGATGGGAGAGTCCACTTCATAATTTCAAGAATGAAAGGGTTAAATGTCACCTTGTCTACTTTGTACTCAACGAAGGGCATTTGAATTTCAAAAAATGCCTAAATCACACTATTATTCACACAACTTAACCCTTATCCTGCTGAATAAATTGAGATGCTACCCCGACTTCTAATTTTCACCCAATCAGATTACTTGATCTAGGTTGTTGATACAAATTCACATACCTAATGGCAAACAATTCAGATCCAGATCAGTTGCCTACCTAATTCAGAAGCCTATTCAAATATACTGAAAATTTTTACCACCAAAATCTGAAAATTTTCAGATAAAAAATCTGATATTTTTCATATTTCTGCTCAAAACATAGATTGTGGGTATTCATTAGAACCGCCTCGGCGAGGCGGTTCTAACAAGTACCCACAATCTATGTTTTCTAGCAGAAATAAGAAAAATAATGTGTACCCCTGTAAACGTCAGTTTTACTATATAAAAGTGGGGTTTAAGAGGGTAAATATTATATAGGTATGTTTTCATCTGAACGTTTTCATTTTTTGGTGGTACAATTCTCAATATATTTGAATAAGCGTGTTTTCATAATGGCACACACACTGTGATGAGACGAAGCAAAACAATCAAAGAGCAAAGGGGTCAAAGGTGATCTGGTGCCAGAACAAGAAAATCACAAAGACCACGGTGGACCCGACCAGAGTCATTGATAGTCAGGCACCAACCTTTTGAAATAGATTGCGGTAGGAGTCGTCACTTAGTTTGAGGCTCGACTCACTGTCGTGCAATTAAAGAGGGAAGAGTTATCAACTATAACTGGGGTTTGTTTGTGTTGAGGTTTTACGGCCCAGTCAACCCAATGGGGTCATGTCGAGCGCGGTCAGTTTACCTAACCACACGTTTACTGGGCAGGCTTAGTCCTCTAAGCGGTTAACCAGTATTGTGCACATTCTTTCGCCAGAAACTGACAACTGCCCTTCTTCAATCAGCGGAAGGGAGAGAATGACCGTAGAAATTATTTCATGATCAATCTCCACGAAAGAATGCTGCCGACCTCGGCGGGGGTTGAACCCGCGACCTCCTGGTCTCCGGTCGGACGGCGCATCCAACTGAGCCACCGAGGCCGGCTATAACTGGGGTAATATCAACCATGCATGCGATTTTGCCGCAGAATATCCATGTTGCATTTTTATCATTTTGATAGCTGTTGATACGCCTATACACTGCTGGATGAGTGGCAAACAATGAAGACTCAGATCAGACGCCGCTGTGCGGCGTCTGATCTAAGCCCACACTGTTTGCTTAGGTCTGTCTCTCCAATAAGGTAGTGTCCTTGTTGTCCTTGCTTCCTTAGAAATAGCAGTGTGCAAATATGGCTGACAACGCTTACAATTTTTTTTATTGTCCTCAACATATTTTGCGACACCTGGCCCCGACAAATGACAAGCGAGAAAATGTCGTGAAATCATCCCATTGTTTTACACTGTGTGAACATCTTATCAATTGCTAACACTCTGGTTTACCATGTAATTAGCTTCGCCCTCTGTTTAAACCTAGACTAACTTTATCATGTCGTCGAGTGTCAGTTATTCAGATTAAGAAATATTTGTGTTATTTAGAGTTACACATAGTTTGCGTAACAGTTCATATTTAGCAATTAGAAAATTATTTTAAATATTTCTAAAATAAAGAAGTTAATTTATATGTAAAACGTCTTAAAATCCCGTCTTACAAGATGAGTGTTTGAATCTACTGACTTTTTTTTTTTAACTTTTTATGGAACAAAGTTGTAATTAAACTTGGAATCTGAAAAGGAAGGATTTCGTACCTTACCGTGGAAACAACGTTTAATTAAGTCAAAGAAATGGTTGTGGATATTAGACATACATGTGTAAAAAGGAATGTTTTATGAGAATGTTTAGAATGTAAAACAGATTGTACAAAAGACTTTAAGGGTTATGGTATTACATCTTTTAGCAAGTTGAACGTATCAATTAAACCAAGACTTTATTCATAAAGTGGTTTTCGATAGTTTTTAAATCTGAAAATGCTGTTTCTATAAACATAAAGTTACAAATAGTGCGCAAGCAAAAGTAGTAAATTTGTTCAAACAATTAAACAGAAAGTGGAATACAAAGGAAATTGATTCTGTGTTTATAAAAATGTAGCTGCCCAGTGTTAATATATAGAAACTGGTAATGTCAAGTTTCTTGGATTGGTTGCAACGTCTTACTAGTAACTCGACAACGACGACGGACCGACGGACGACGACAAAAAGGCGGAAGAAGATAAAACAGTTGAGGAAGCAGCTGAGGAAAGTTACAAGAATGTTACAAAACAGTGCAAAGAGGACAAGAAAATTGAAAAGAGAAGGGGAATTCTTTGATGACTTTTTCACGTCTGCTTTCTCACACAGTCACCAGCCTCTTGATTTCTTGACGACAGCCGGTCCTATGTCGACAGTTGCGCCGATAGCAAGGCCCCAGATTTGTGGCGGTAAAATTTCTATTTCTGAATAGTTAGCGTGCTTGGGAAAAAATTCAGCAGACGGTATTTTAAGTATTCTTCATTTTTTTTCAGAAAATAGAATTTGATATTTCATGCAAATTGTATCCTTAGGAGACAATTTTCATGAAATGTCAAAACCTATTTTCTGGAAAAAAGAAAATACTATTTGTCGACTGCTGGAGGTAAATGTTAATATATAAATATGTAAATAAATACAACTCAAAAAATGTTTTGCATCATTTATATAGATTTTAAGGGATTTGGGACAAAAAATATAGTTGTCATAACTTTATCAATTTAAAAAATGGCAAAATCGGGTAAAAAGGCATTTTACACCCTCACCCTGCCCCCTCCCTACCCCTATCCCCATAAAAAAAACGACTTTTATAGCAAGTTCGGAAATATCTTTGATCATTTCTGGGTTCGAAAATGAAAGCATTCATTACGAAAACAAACCGAAAATTTCACCACCAAAAAATGAAAAAAATAAAATTCTGATATTTTTCATAATTCTGCTCAAAAAATAAATTGTGGGTACTCGTTAGAACCGCCTCGGTGAGGCGATTCTAACGAGTACCCACAGTCTATGTTTTTGAGCAGAAATAAGAAAAAATAATGTATACCCCTGTAAACCCCAGTTTTACTATATAAAAGTGGGGTTTAAGATGGTCAACATTATATCGGCATTATTTCTAAGCAGCAGAACAGAAGCTATACGTGTACAGAATTTGACATTCCTATTTGCCTTTTGACATGACACTATGATAGCTCGAATTAGCCATGTCTAGAACACATTTCCATGGCCCTAAAGATATTCTACTGTATTTTAAATTGAAGTTCGACTTAAGGATATCCAATGGTATCCTAACTTTTAAATAGCTGGAACAATGAATGTATTTTTGAATATTCTTAAATCGGTATTTTGTTATATCTACCATTCGGTAGCATTTTGTGCAACAAAAATGTGGTTTATGACTGTCCATAAACGATTTATACATCCGTGAATCTTTCCTAGTATCATAGGGACTCAAAAACGGCTTCGAATCAGCCAGAGTAAACGAACCATCTGTATTCGAGTCATTGAAGCTTTACTCTAATATACAAACAATCTGTCTGCGAGTATAAGCTTATTATCTTAACTGTGTGATCCATTAAAATTGAATTTGTGAATTTGAACCCTTGTCATGCTGAGTGAATTAAGATGCCACGTCCATGGATCCATGAAATTTCATCTAAAACCATTTCGTCTAAAGGACATTTCGTCTTAAGGACACTTCGTCTAATGGCCAATTCGTCTACAAGACATTTCGTCGAATACGACATTTGGTCTGAATTTCGTCTAAAAGTATCTAAAATCGTCTAAAATTTCTACAAAATTCGTCTAAAAATTTTTCGTCTAACTTTTTTTTCTTTTCTTTTCTTTTTTTTTCTTTTTTTTTTTTTTTTTTTTTTTTTTGCGGGAACAGACAAGTGATGTATAAACTCTGAACTTTTATTCACACTTTTACACCAAAGTCACTAATTTGAGTCTCAGTAGCACAAATTATACGCTATCCCACGCACGTATTTCATGTTGTCACGTTCTCCATAGCTCTGAACAAACCGACGGCTTGTATGAAAATCTACAAACCTTCAGCCAGTAGACATATGTAAATTGAGGCGATTAGGTAGCAAGATATGATTGAAAAAAAAAAAAAAAACAACAAAAAAACAACAACAACAAACGTGCGACAATTCGTCTAAAAATCTTTATTATTTTTAGACAAAGTGTCGTACCAGGGTAAATTTTTACACCAGTTGTCGTACTCGACGAAGTGTCTATTAGAAGAAATGTCCGGTAGACGAAATGTTCTTTCGACGAAATGGGTTTCGACGAAATGTCGTGCACCCCACGTCCATGTTTAATTGCCAACCAATCCGATTACTTGATCCAGGTAGTTAGTACAAATTCACGTACTGAATGACAAACGGTGCAGATACAGATCAGTTGGCTTCCTAGAAGCCAACTGATCTGCAGGATCTGTACTGTTTGCAAAGACAGTGCATATCTGGGTTAAGCATGGACAAGTGTTAAAAGAAATTCAGGATACCGATCTTCAGCTGGATTTTTCAATGTCCATGTCCAAACAGTAATTCTTTGATATGAATAAATCGAGTTTACACGCTGCTGTCCTTTGATTTTTGGACAATCAAATATTGGACATTCATAATCGAGTTTTGATATTCATAAATAGAAGTAAAAGGTAGATAAAAAAGCGGACTTACAACTATCCAAGAGCCCAGTTAAGGTGAACTGACACGCTTTAAAGGAAAGCAACTTTTTACAAAATTGCCTTTGCTTTTGGCTCCCTTCTGAAAAAGAGGTCTACTCTAAAAGGAAAGATTTCTTTCCTTTTAGAGTAGACCTCTTTTTCAGAAGGGTATCATTGTACAAGAAACAATCACTAAGTCACAAAAGATGCCACCCATGTAAAAATGGCTAAAAATCTACAAAATGTGTACAGCCCCTTTAAATATGTAACCCCAAAACAGGGCAAATACGGCAAATTGAACCATGCGTCTACTTTTCCTTTGCTTCCGCTCTTCTGATATTTTTTTTCTGCCATTTAACGAGGGAGATAACTTTTGTAACTTCCTATTTGCTTTCCTGCACACGAAGTCCTTCTGTAAAGAGGTCTGCTCTAAAAGTAAAGGTTGGATTTTTTTTTCTTTTATACAGTAGTAGACCAAGTGCCCACAAGTGTCATGAACTCAGTTGTGTAAGACACAATGGTAGATTTTTCGCCATTTTTCTGTACACTAGGCCGTTTCTGAAAGAATGCTCCTACTCTTAAAAGAAACAAATTTGCTCCCAGTGGAAGGTAATTCTCTCTCTCTCTCTCTCTCTCTCTCTCTCTCTCTCTCTCTTTTTTTTTTTTTTTTTTTTTTTTTAGAGTAAAGCAGTTTTGACATAGTTGACAGAGGATGTTTCCATTCCTCTTAAGTTAGGCAAAATAACGACTTCCGTTGGAAGGCTGTTGAAAAGATAATATATTGATGTTGCCCTCAGGGACAATATTATCAACGGGCCTTATTTTAGTTATATTGTTCTAATCTTAAACCTCGTGTCTTATTGCATTTAACATCTTTCCCGAATGTATCTTCTCATGTGACAAATGTTTTCTAGTCAGTTACATTATTTTGTAACCAATGTTTACCCATTTATGCCTAACGTCCCATAAAAGGGACATTGGCAAACAGTGTAGATCCAGATCAGACGCCGCAGAATGCGGCGTCTGATCAGGATCTACTCTGTTCGCATTACATACGGGAATTTCTAGCAAAAATATGGTAATATTACAAATTGATCAGACATACCTTCTGTTTGAAATGGACTGGTCCAAGGAGTTACGGTAAAAGAGTCCACTGGACATAAATGGGTATTACCATACTTACCCTAAATTACAACTACTGGTTGAACAATCTAAAATACTGGATGGGCTACAAACAGTGTAGATCTAGATCAAACGCCGCGGCGTTTGACCCAGGTCTACATTGTTTGCTCAGGCCTGTCTGCTCGAATACTTAGGACAAATATGATACTTTTTCTCCATTTGTGGTTTCAGATCTAAGCGAGACTTCAATTACATCACGTCGAAACTTAATTTTACCACAAAAGATTGATTAAAATGTCCGAATAACCTCGCTACGCAGGATGAATAAATGATTATAAATAAATAAACGCAGTCTAAGGGTCTGCGCTTTTCGAATAGTTGTATTGTTAGCGTTAAGAGCCTCGTTTTGAGTGCAAGATGGAAGAAGCATGATTAGGTTCTATACCCAGCTAGCATTCTACATAAATCTACAGCGGGTCGTTATCGGCCCGTCAGCTACCCTGACGGGCCGATAACGGCCCGCTATAGATTTATGTAGAATGCTTACTGGGTATGGAGCTAGACTCTACACAGCATAGAACCTAATATGTAGAGCAAAGAACCTAAAATGGGCCTAGGGTGAACATGCATTCACTATGGCTCCTTTTTGTTTGATGTGGATGAAATATGTTTGTTCCTTTGCACTAGAGTGAACTGCAACTTAACACTACAGGTGTTAGACAAGATAAACAGTTTATGCTTCTTATGAAAATTTGTCACGAGGCACGAGTGGCTTTTTTTATTTCTCTCTTTTTTTTTTTTTTTTTTTTTTTTTTTTTTTGCTTTAAGCATGCACATTTTTTCATTATTTTATTTATTCTATACATTTTTCTTCGGCATATAGTTTTGTTTTCTTGAATGTGCTACAAAACTGTCTCAACCGATTTATCGTACATGTATTATCGTCTTTGTTAGAACAGAGGCACACGAGTTTGGATTTTATCATTAGCACCGTAGTTACCCTAAGTATTCGGTCAGACAAGCCAGAGCAAACAGTGCAGACCCAGATCAGACGCCGCAGAACGCGGCGTCTGATCAGGGTCAACATTGTTTGCCACTCAATCAGTATTTTCTTGACACATTATCAGGTAAGTCAATTCGGGTGGATAAATTTATAATCCTTTCAACATCACTTAGAAAGACGTTTTGCTTGGCGTTTTTGGTTAAGATGAGTTTTAATGTAACTGACCATAACTTATCAGAAAACATGAGTCGTTTCTGTGCTTTGACCTCAAATATTTGCCCTAGAATTAAATTTATGGCCAAAATATTCGACATAAAATTCCCATAGTAAAAGTGAAATTTGGAATTTCTATCTAAGAAATGTTTTGCTTTTCTTCACTAATTTGTAAGTTTTGATGTGTCACAACAATACATTATATTGTGAAAATTTCAAAAAAATTGAACAGTCGGAACTTGTTATAAACCTGCCTCCAATCCATTTACCCTATCGATTACTACATTGACTGCAGCAGCCATTTTTACTGTAAATATAGTTGCAAGGGTAAAAACTTTTTTTTTTTTTTTTTTTTTGCATAGGTAGTTATATGACAAAAGTTATGAATCATGACAAAAAGGATGCAAGTTTACTGATTTTGAGTAAAGTAGCGGGCAAAAATGACTGTACCTGAAAGATGTCGAAGGCAGAGTAGGGTAAAGACAATATGCAACAATCTGTCGGATCGATTGTAGTCAACTGCTGGGTGAAAAAGTGAATAATGGGTCAGCGGTTTATTTTGTTGTTGAGGTCGACGGGGAAACTGGAAAAAAAACAACAAAAAAACAATACCTATCATCATAAGACCTAAATTGAGGATCAAGACCAAACAACGAATAGTTCTGGTGATGCCATTCCTGCACCGTAACATCTACTACAGTTCTTGTGGGTGGCTTGGTGGATCACCCTTCTACTGCAAGCTATAGAGGGTTGCCCTGCCATCACTGACTTATGACAAGCCGGCTAGTGCCTCACCTGCGGCAAGTTCAGGGTTAAGCATTCATCTCATGTATCCCATTCTTTTTTTTTTTTTTTTTTAATTCTTACTCTCTCTGGGAGACGGTTCGGCACGACTGTACGACATTTTTTTTACTATTGACAGAGCCGCTAAACGAACCCAGTCATTTGTCATTCGAACTGTTATTCACGGCAAAACATCTGACGTCAGGTAAAAAAGATGTCAATATTTTGTCCAACAAAAACATAGAGAAAAGAACAAATGAAAAGCTAAGATATGTGTATTGCTTTTAGCCCTCGGCAAAAAATTATAGGTACAGCATATATCAACTGTGACAACTTCATATAAATAACCTCAGGTTGTTTCATCGGTATATTCAAATTAACCTGTGTTTTCTACACCTCTCATCAGTTACCTTTTTATTTATGCCAGTCTTATCTTTTTCATAATTATTTTTCTAGTTGCTATAAAATTTTTGTTTATTAAATGTGCTGCATATGGGCCACTCCAAATTTATGCGAACAGCGATGGCCCAGAGATCAGCCTGCGCATCCGCGCAGCCTGATCAGAGCCTTCGCTGTCCTTAAAGAGAATCATTGGATACTATAGAATGTTTCAATAGAAAGCAAATGCCCGGATGAGACATTGCGCATGTGCAGGATGATGTGAATACGCAAAGTTTGCGCATGCTCGAAGGCACTTCTTCGTTTACATCCGCGCAGTCTGATCATGTGCCTTCTACAGCGTTCAGGCTATTCAAAGAGGAATAAACGAAAATCTGTGCCATGCTGGGTGGATGTACAGGCTGATCTGAGTCTTTGCCGGTCTTATTGTAGGTTTTGTCCTGCGCTGGCTCATATTATATTTCGACTTCCTTCTGAAAAAGGTCTGCTCCTTTGGCAATAAAGTCATTCCTTTTAGAGTAGATCCTTTTTACAATCACGAAAACACGCCTATATAATTTTGATCCCTGTAAACCCCACTTTTATATAGTAAAACTGGGGTTTACAGGGGTATACATTAATTTTCTTATTTCTGCTCAAAAACATAGATTGTTGGTACTCATTAGAACCGCCTCATCGAGGCGGTTCTAAAGAGTATCCACAATCTAATTTTTTGAGCAGAAATATAAAAAATATCAGAATATATTATCTGAAAATTTTCCTTTTTTGGTTGTAAAAGTTTCAATAAATTAGAATAGGCGTGTTTTCGTAATGCAAGGGATTGTGAGTAGGAAAGCAAACATGAAGTCACAAAAAGGTCCTTGTCTTGAATAAATCGCAATCTACCAAATCTGCCATGTGTATGTATACAGTCCCCATAACAGAAGGGCACACAACTTACATGTGAAAGTGTCTCTTGTATTTTCTATATACCACGGCCCAGTTGTTCAAAGCATCGTTAGCTTAACGAGCTCTTTAGTGGCCAAAATCTTAACTGCTCTGGTAAGAACAATATCTAATTCACAGGTATTTTTGTTGAAAAAAAAAATGTAAGTAGCTTTTGCCAATGCAAAAGCTTCTCACATTTTCAGCATAAATATTAGCATATATGCCATATTTAATGATCAAAATTTTAACGATACGTTAACTAACGACATCGTTAGTTTTGAACAACTGGGCCCAGCTGTTTGCAGACGCAAGTGTAAGTGTAGCTTGAATAATAACATAAGAAGTCAGAAATTTAGAAGTTTTGACAGCCAATCAATGAATTGATGTCACCAACTTTACCTAGCCCGCAGCAAGTCTAGGTTTTTCCGGTAAAATGTACAACTTTCAATGAAAATTTTACAGCGGGATGCCTTGTTGAAACTGAATTCGGTGCAATGGATTAAAAATAATAATATTATTTTAAAAAATGCCAAAACCAAAGAAATCGGGTAAAAAGCGGACCGGGAGCGGTAGAAAACCCGGAAAATTTCCAGAATTTCCGTCGGACGTAGATATTCTTGTTGCTGTGATGAATAAAAACTTGGATTATATGAAAAATGCGTGCAAAAAGAATACGTTTGGTTTGTATATTAATTTCTTTTTCAACTTTTAAACTACCATTGTCAATTTTTGCAAATTCCGACCAGAACTTCGTGCCGATTTTCAGACGTATTTTGTCGTCTGCATTTTTTGTTTAACAAAAAATGTTTGAAAACATGTTTAGACCGTTTCGTTAGGATGTATTTTTTGTTTTAATGTGAATGGAGACACTTGGTAGATTTCCTACCATTTTGAACAAGTAGGCCGACTTTTGTGACTTCCTGTTAGCTTTCCTGCACACAAAACCCTAGACTGTTTCCAGTCTCCAGTGACAAAATATTTAAACTTATAATCCTGTTTGATTCACTAAAATAAAATCAAAATAATATCATGACTATAAAAGCCTTAAGGTCATTTGTGACCAGCCTTTATAGCCATGATATTTTGGTTTTAGTTTAGTGGATTATCAAACAGGATTATAAGAGTAGATATTTAGTCACTGGAGACTGGAACCAGTCTAAGAAACCCTTTTGAAAAGGGCTCTGCTCAGATGACTTACAATATGAGCTGCCGCGTGACAAAGTGAACTATCTGACATGCGCACCCATGCGTTACCCTGCGCATCTGCGCAGTCTGATTTGAGTCTGTACTGTCTGGCTGAAAGAAACCTTTGGATTTTGGCTATCATAACCGCAGTGCCCAACAAGACTGACCATACGACAAGAATGCGTAGGCAGACTGGATTATTCGTATACTGCCGCGTTTATGCGGCGTCTAGGTCTAACACTGTCTACGTCTCTATATTTTTTGACGCCTGAATCGGTCAGCACGTTGAAAACCATCGGGGTGGGTGCCGGGGGGGGGGGGGGGGGGTGGGGGGGGGGGTGGAGAGGATACCAGTTTTCAGGATCCTAACCAGCCAAAAGCATGCAGTTGATAAATGGTTATTTTATAATCATAGACTTTGGTTTGGCATCTATGACTGCAATGTTAAATAATTTTATTCCCAAATCATTATGAAGTATTAGCTTAACCATTGTCCTGCTGAATCCGAATATACCCTGCCTTTGCAAACAGTATAGACCCAGATCAGTTGGCTTCTGAAGAAGCCAACTGATCTGGATCTGCACTGTTTGACATTAAGTATGTGAACATTAAGTATGTGAATTTAAAGCAACAATCCGGATCAAGTAATCTGATTGGCTGTAATTTAGACATCTTAATTTATGCAGCAGGATAAGGGTTAAGAAATATATCCCGAAATGTGGCATAACGAAACCACGCCTATATAATTTTGACCCCATTAAACCCCACTTTTATATAGTAAAACTAGGGTTTACAGGGGTATACATTATTTTTCTTATTTCTGCTCAAAAACATAAATTGTGGGTACCCGTTAGAACCGCCTCGTCGAGGCGGTTCGAACGAGTACCAACAATCTATGTTTTGAGCAGAAATATGGAAACTATCAAAATTTTTTATATGAAGATTTTCATTTTTGATGGTAAAATTTTCATTATACAGTAAAACTCAGTCGCTCGAACATCTTTGGGACCATGGAAATTTATTCGAGAAATTGGCAGTTCGAGCCACAGAGGGTTAATCATAGCACCTTGTCAGGAAACAAATGTTGATAATTTAGGGAAGTCATTTTGATCCTCTATACAATAATGGTATGTTGTGTGTACTCACTGAATCGCCTCATCGAGGCGATTCTAATGAGTACGCACAAAATTGTATTTCATGAGAAAATAAAAAAAAAAAAATCCTACTTTTTTTATTTTGTTGCTATTGGAAGAATTTCGTAAGGACTCAAAAACCAGTTCGAATTAGCCACGGTAAACGAGATATCGGTATTCGAGCTATTGAGGTTCGACTGTATTTGAATAGGAGTGTTTTTGTAATGTTTGCGTTTGAAGGAGCGAGTCAAGTACAAAATATGGGAGACTTATTTCGGCACGAAATGTCCTGCTTTGAAGTTGTAATTGATGCATTAGTTTTATTACATTATTATTTATGAGGAAGTATTTGTTTAAACATTATACTCATAGTTCTAGAGAGGGTATCAGGTAATATTTTGTACTTATTTCTCCACGAAAACTCACGTTTTGGGTACTAATTAGGGTACGCTTCAAATGAATACCATCAACATATGTTTTCGTGGAGAAATAAGAAAATATAAATAAGAAAAATGTCGATACGTTTTGGTTGAAAAAAAACAACAAAACAACAACAACAACAACAACATGCATACATATACATGTACCTTGTTAAACAAGTCGTGGTCTGACGCATGTAATGCAACAAGTCTGACGTTAACCGGATTTATTGGCATATAGTTTTGTTTGCGTTGAGGGTTTATGGCACAGTCAACCCACTGGGGTCATATCGAGCGTGGTCAGTTACGTAACCACACTTTATTGGACAGGCTTAGTCCTCTAAGTGGTTAACCAGTATTGTGCACATTCTTACGCCAGAAACTGACGACTGCCCTTCTTGAATCAGCGATATTGGCATGGTACACTGTAACTCTTTACCATTCTACGGGCATTTGTATTCAGCAGACGACAAATTTGCTGATATTTTTGTTATTTTCCCCAGAAAACAGAATTTGACATTCTAGGAGAGAATTTGCAGGGAACGTCGTATCCTGTGGTCTGGGAAAAAAAACAACAAAAAAAACAGCAATTTGTCTTCTGCTGAAACTTTTACCCAGCATGTTAAGGGTTAAAACAGGAAACATGCTCAATGATTTTCCGTGTACATTTTTTTTTGTATATTTTCGCTAGTTAATAAATAGACCTCATGCATGTGCAGTCATGAAATTTAAAATTTTAAGTACTTTGACCGGTTTAGAGTTGTGGTCTGTGGTTCGCGGTATTTTAATATAGCAACAGGAAATGTTAATATTCGTTCCTTTTTCGCGATTTCACCTGATGCGATTGGAAAGATGCATACATCATGTGACATCTATACCTACATGCCCTGGGGCTAAACTTCCGCAAACATTCGAGAGGCCGAATTTACCATATTTAACCTAATTATTCGAACAGGCCTAAACAAACAGTGTAGACCCTGATCAGACGCCGCATTCTGCGGCGTCTGATCAGGGTCTACACTGTTTGCTTCCCGTCCGTCCAATATTTAGATACATCAACAGGAAGTGAAATGGTCAAATTTTAGGATAAAGATGGTAAGGAATCAAAAGGAGTTAAGGCGGCCGAATATTTAGGCTAAATACAGTATATCGGGAAAAGTGCGTCTTGTTTAATTAACCCTTGTCCTGCTGAATAAATTAAGATGCCACGCCCACTTCTAATTTTCAGCCAATAGATTACTTGATCCAGACTTTTGCTATAAATTCGCATACTGGTAAACAGTGCAGATCCAGATCAGGTGGCTTCTTAAGCCAACTGATCTGGATCTACACTGTTTGCAAAAGCAGGGGATATCCGGGTTCAGCAGGACAAAGGTTAATGCTGAAATGCTTGCATCAATTATTAGTTATGGGGTTTTAGTGTTGAAATGTTTAACGTCCAGTCAACAGTATTCATGTCATTTGTTAAATACGACCCATATACATTTGTATGTGAATTTATACACATTTAGGGTAGGCAAGAACATTGATGTTACCTCCACAGTCTGATAATGACTTCATTTCTTGCCAGTATATTACCATATTTATCCTAAATGTTCGGACAGACATGTCTGAGCAAACAGTGTCGACTCAGATCAGACGCCACAGAACGCGTTGTCAAAATAATCAGAATCTTGGCTATTCTGCTTAGTCAATATCTAGAGATTGCATCCTCTAATCAGACTGTGTTGACGCGCAGGCTGGTTCAGGTTTTAACTTGTTCGTTTCTGAATGCATTTCCACCAAAGAACCTGCAAAATACTTATTGTATTATTGTTTACATTCCCTTTTTTACCCTAAATATTGGAATACCTCGACTCCTTGAAAACCCTTTTACTATCTGTTGACGTGCCTATGATCTTGCTGGAGGAGTGGCAAACAGTGTAGACCCAGATCAGACGCCGCGTTCTGCGGCGTCTGATCTGGGTCTACACTGTTTGCTCAGGCCATTTTTCCCAAATACTAGGAATATATACGGTAATCAACAGCCAATGGTATGCGCGCATTTCTGGGTTCTGACTGGGGAATTGTTTTGTGATCAATGTTATAGATGGATTGACAACTTAATGTCATTTTGGTTGAGAAATCACATAAAATCGTGACCATATTGACAGTTAAGTAATATCTATTTTCGCATACGTACGTAATGATAACGTATACCATTCAGTTAGGGCCCTAACTATAGTAATCTGTTTTTTTATGCAAATATGCGAACTCTCATCTCCACCCTCTGTATTACCACAAATTATGATTTATTTATATATTTATCTTGATATTCGTCTTATCTAAGGCTTTGCATTAAAATGAGGAATACTTTGTTTATCAAGTAAATTAAGACATTACGAAAACACGCCTATTCAAATATATAGAAAATTTCACCGCCAAAAAATAAAACTTTTCAGATACAAAAACGCTGATATTTTTTTATATTTCTGCTCAAAACATAGATTGTGGGTACTCGTTAGATCCTACCAACAAACAAAAAACAACGAAACAATACAAAACAAAAAACCAAAACAATTATTGTAACCTACAGTACGCTGTAGACTTAACCATTTCATCCTAGAGTTTCTGGAATGGACGCTTTCAACTTTGAATTTGGTCAGCATCATTGTTCCAAATAGGGGTCTCAGTAAAAAAATCAAAGCAGATTGGCAAACAGTGTATATTCTGATTATGAGCCGTCTCATCAGGATCTACACTGTTTGTAAAAGTTTGCTGTCGTCCGCCCCGGTAGAGCTAGTATACCTTGTGATGACCTTCAACCCCCAAATTTGCGCAGCAGGAATCAGCATCCAATGTTTTTTCAAGTGCCATAGGTTTGAACTGACATTTACAAGTACAGTTTCTTCCAAGACATCATTAGGGATTGGAATGCATTCTGCATCTATAATATCCTCTGCTGAAAGTTCTGCAGATTTTGTTGCAGATTTTGAAAAATTGTCTTCACAATCGTTGGCCAAGGTGAATGAATGTCCTGTGATGTGTCACAAATAAGATACAGTCGACTCTCGTTATCTCGAAGTCCAAGGGACTCTCTGAAACACTTCGAGATATCCATACCTCGACATCAGATTTGCGGAATTGAGGAAAACAATAAATCGAACAACCACATTTAACAAATGAATATGTAATTTGACTCCTTAAGTTAGAGATATAATGAAAATATTGTGGAATAGAGGAGAAATTGCTCCCCAGGAGCAATTTCTCCTCTTTTCCACAATATTTTTTTTTACCTGTTGTTAGATTTTCATGTTTAGGAAGGGACAAGATTTTCACTTCGAGATAAGCGGTTATTCGAGATAAGCAAAGTCGAGATAACGAGAGTCAACTGTATTCTGACTCTGATTCTGATTTCCGTTTTCATGGTTCTGTCAAACTGATTAAGCTCAGTCTTCAGACAAGAGATTCCAGCAATGTCATTATCGAATCGGATGATGACAGTTTTTCTGCCTCCAGTGCTAACATTCCCTTCATGATCTGCTAAAGTATCGGTCAGTATCCTTTCTAGGACGGTGTTGAAGAGTTGAAGTGATTGAGGATATCCCTGCCTCACTCAAACTGTAGTCCTAAACAACTTTCCTGCGGTGCTCCATTACAAAAACACGCCTATTCAAATACAGTAGAACCTCGATAATTCAAACTCCAATAATTCAAAATTCTCAATAATTCAAAATCATTTTGAAGTCCCAACTGAACCTTTGTATGCATTTTAACCCTCAATTTTTCAAAGTCTCAATAATTCAAACAAAACTGTTTGGTCCCTTGGACTTTGAATTATCAAGGTTCCACTGTATATTGAAAATTTCACCACCAAAAACTGAAAACATCTGATAGTTTTCATATTTCTGCTCAAAACATAGATTGTGGGAACTCGTTAGAACCGCGGTTCTAACGAGTACCCACAATCTATGTTTTGAGCAGAAATAAGAAAAATAATGTATACCCATATAAACCCCAGTTTTACTATTTAAAAGTGGGGTTTAAGGGGGTAAAAATTATATAGGTATGTTTTCGTGATGGTCACGGCACAAGTTGGCATTGATGCTAAATTTCTTCGTAGTTGCCCATAAGGCTGAATGCCACACCTTGTGAAGGTTTCTTGAAGTCTATGAGGACATAATAGAGATCGTGCTGATATTCAGGGTGTTTCTCGCCCTCTCATAGTGTTTCATCTTCTTTGGCTTGAGGGTTTATTCCTATTGTATTTGAGACAATATGAACGTTCAAGTCTGATGTTATCTGAAAACAAAAGAGAGAAAGAAACAATGTCTGGACTTATTTTGGAGAAAAGTAATGACATGGAAACCAATTATCATCATTTTATTAAGAAATACTCGAATTAATGCTGTTTTGAAATTGAATCGACCTTTATTTACTCGTTATGTAACCATCAGAGAGAGAGAGAGAGAGAGAGAGAGAGAGAGAGAGAGAGAGAGAGTGAGAGAGATGCAGACGGAGGGAGTGAGACGGACGGACAGACAGACAGACATTCACTAAACCACCACATCACTCATAGTTCCTAATATTGGGGTGGGTGAGGAGGGGTGGTGAGGGAGATAGCTACTAATACTCAATAAAAGCAAAACGCATCAACTCTATATTACTAACAATAAATAGATGTTGTATGGCCAACTTAACGATAATGGAGAATTGTTGGTCCAACAGTGTTGGGAGATAAATGATAATGATACAGCTTTCTAATTACACAGTTCTTCTTCAGGGTCATTTAGAAGACAGATACACACACAAAATAATAAACATGAAAGATGCATAGTCTATGAAGCGAAACAAATAGGACAAGTCAGGGGGTAATACAAACGATCATGTAAAATAGATATATAAATAGTTTCAAGGAAAAACATTAGATATTACAGAGTAAAACATTCTGCAGCTTAACTAAAACAAGAAAACATTACGAAATAAAACAAAATGTCGTCTGCTAAAAATAAATAAATAAATAAATAAATAAATAAATAAATAAGTTGGTTACTCGGGTAGCAAGGTATTGAATATTACTATCTTGTTTCTTTTTATCGTAAATCTATATACCTATAGATACAACTGTCCATAATGTTTCAGGTACTTGCAGATAGCTATGAACGACTTAATGTTCTTCCTAACGCTTTGACAGATGTGTTAGTTTTTACCATTTCTTTTCAGATATTCGTGGAAGGGATCGGGCCTGTTGTAACAGTGCGGTGACGTGTTTCGATGACCTAAAAAACTCACTTGATGAAATCGGACAGGCGGAGAATGATTTTAGTCTTCTTTCAGCATGCAGGTAAAACATTCGCAATTTCAGTCGACTCTCGTTATCTCGAATTTCAAAGGACTCACCGAAACACTTCGAGATATTCATACCTCGACATATCAGAGTTGAGAGAGTGAGGAAAACAGTAAATTGAACAACCACATTTATTAAACAAATGAATATGTAATTTGACTCTTGAAGTTAGAAATATATATATAATAATGTGGAAAAGAGGAGAAATTGCTCCTGATCTACCTCTTTTTAAAAAATAGAATTCCGCACTATTTTGTTACCTGTTCTTAGATTTCCATGTTAAAACAGGGACCAGAATTTCACTTCGATATAACCGGTTATTCGAGATATTCGAGGTCGAGATAACGAGGGTCGAATGTATATGCTATTTTGATCTACGCCAAGCAGAGAAAAAATATTTCGAAACACTGACCACACACACACACACACACACACACATATATAAATTTAGCGCGTCCTGACATTCTTGAAAGTCAGGCTTAGGTCACAGAAACACATGCTGGTTTTCAAAACACATACCTTGTCAATCAAGTAAAATTCAGCTGATTCCGTATTGAAATTTAGGCAGAGTATTCGTTTAAATCTAGAAGCCTGTCAGTTAAGTCAAATAGGACCAGGCTCATCAAAAGCTGGAGAGTTTAAAGACAAAATCATCTTGAACAGGTTTGCACCAAACCAGACAAGTATTAATAATTGCTAAGCATTGAATTAATTCTAAGTGTCTTTTAAAGAGAGGCTGACGCTGACCGTAAATTAAGTTCTAATGAGTAAAATGTATACCAATAGGAATCAGAAATGTCTGTGACCCTGATCCTGCAAAATCCAAATGCATTCTATATACCCAGCTAGCATTCTTTATTAATCTACAGCGGGCCGTTATCGGCCCGTCAGCTACCCTGACGGGCCGATAACGGCCTGCTATAGATTTATAAAGAATGCTTACTGGGTACATATAATCAGCCTTATCATCCTCGTGGAGTTATTGCACATACACAGTCTTATTTTTTTTTCTAGTGATTGCTCATGGCCTGATTGTCTGAGCGATCAAATTACAAAGAATGACATCGAATTAAACATTATGCTATTATGGAATGTACAAATGTTGCTTGGGATAATTTGACTTAGTGTGAGTTAATCGAACTTGAAAACTACAAGGAGAGAGTGCATGAATTGTGCCCGGGGCGACTGTTAGTGCATATCTAGTGTCGTCCGTTTGAAACTTAATTCTAAGCACTAGTTGCACATAGAAACAAACACAGTCATCTACCTCTTTTTTTTTTTAAATTAAATCAGGACTCTGTTCTGCACACCCATTATCTCTTGTCTTACCTTTAAAGTTGGAACGAAATCTAAATACAGTTTACAAAATGTAAATAACATTTAAGCAGTAAACGTTTATTCCCTTTTATTTTGCAGTCGAACTAAAATGGCTCCAACCTTTTTGGGACCATAAAAATTTGTCCGAGATATGGATTGTACGAGCCACTACGAGTAAAGGTTGATCATGGCGCCAGGTCAGGACGCAAATGGCGATATTTTAGGGAATTATTTTCAATCTTCTACTTCCACACAATAATTTTATGCTGTGTTTACTCATTAGAATCGCCTCGATGAGGAATAAACACAACATACAATTTAATAAAAAAATTCTCTAAGTATTTGTTTTCTTGAGCTACTGAAAGAATTTCGTAGGGACTCAAAACGAGTTCGAATTAGCCAGGGTAAACGAGCAATAGGTGTTCGAGGTATTGAGGCTCGACTGAACGTACAATTCTTTATTTCACATAATATTACTTGCATTACGTACAATTCTTCTCTCTCTCTCTCGCTGTCTCTCTCAGTATGAACTTCTGAAAACGACACTGAAACTTTGGTAGCATCGTGTCATTTCAAACAGACTGAACACTAACAGTATCTCTCCTCTACCTTTATATAGTGCTGGGAAACGTCTATTTTGACCCGTTGATGAGATAGGGAACTCTTAAATAGAATAAACTGTAGCTTGAAACTATCAAAATTATGGTCATGAGTTAATTGCATATTTATAAAAAATCAAGTTATAAGCGCACTGGTCCCAATAGGTTCTACTGTTTTCCGTTTCCAGAAACAAGTTCTTATACCAAACTATTATTGTTATGCTAACATTGTTGTCGCCCTCTGTAACGCTGTCCACTTTGCTGACTTTAGTTTACTTGTACTCTGAAACCTCGATGACTCGAATGCTGATACTTTCAATGATTCGAACTTGTTTTTTGAGTCCCTACGACTCAAGAAAACAAATATTTAGGGATTTTTTTCTTATTTTCTTATGAAACTATATGTTTTGTGTGTACTCATTAGAATCACATCAGCGAGGCAATTCTAATGAGTACTCAACATACAAATATTGTGTAGAAAATCGAAAATATTTCCCTAAATTATCGCTATTTGCATCCTGACAAGGCGCCACGATTAACCCTCAGTGCCACAAAGAGACCATATCTCGAATAAGTTTCCATGGTCCCAAAGATGTTCGGGCCTTTGAAGTTCTACTGCACTATGCTTTCTTGTACATAATCTAGCATTGAGCTGCCCACTTTACCTTATAATCGACAATATTTTTGTGGAGTTCGGCGGACGGATATTTCAGCAAACAATCGGTAGACCGATGGGTACTAACTGTGTACCGTTGCTTGCCGACATGTTTTTATACTCGTATGAGGCGGACTTTGTACAAAGTCTCCTCAAAGCAGGCAAGAAAAACCTTGCACAACAATTCAATTTCACCTGCAGATATATAAATGATGTATTTTCTCTAAAAACACAAAATTTGCAGAGTATTTGGAATTCATCTGTCCACGTGAACTTGAAATAAAGGAAACAGCGGAGACTGCAGCCTCCTCCTCATACTTGGATTGTTATCTCTACATTGACAATGGAAAGCCTACTAATAGGCTTTACGACAGACGGGATGACTTCAATTTTCCCATTGTTAATTTTCCATTCCTGAGCAGTAATATCCCTTCTGCACCAGCATACGGCGTTTACGTATCACAGTTAATCCGTTATGCCAGAGCCTGTTCAAATTATCAGGACTTCATAGAGCGTGGGAAAGTGCTCACTACAAAGTTGTTGAGCCAGTGGTATCAAAAAAAAAAAAAAAACAAAAAAAAAAAAACTGGTAGCAACACTTAAGAAGTTCTGTGGGAGACATCATGATCAGGTCAGTCCCTACAATGTGGCAGTTTCCAGAGTTGTTTCTGATATTTTTGCCAATGACAAGCCATAAGTAGACTTCCAAAATCCCGGACATACGCTTCTACCGACATTTCCTTCGTTCAGGCCTATAGGCATGGTGGGCGAGCTTGCTTACCAAGTAATGCTTACTATCCGCAGACACCTGATTACACCCTTTATTCTGGGATCCATGTCTGTTGGTCTGAACATTCTGATTCGTCATTCGTTTACGGATTTATGAGTTTGGCTTATGGCTTGGGTACCATGACCACAACTACTGTTTTAGACAAAAGCTGTTCCTTGATTTTAGCCTTTCCTGTATATATAAATATTTGTTGTTTAACCATAAATACACCAATTTGCAAATAACCACTGTTTAGCGAGGAAGAAACTTCCTTGTGCAGCTTACATGTACCCGAGCCTACAAGAAATCTGAAAATGATAGACTGTGGTTTTAAATAATCATTTCTCAATATAAAAAATAACAAAGGAAACCTCCATTATCTTAGATATTTTTCCAGGCGGGTGAGTTCGGAACTGAAGAAAGACAAACAGTGTGTTAAACAGGCAGTGTCGAGGTGTGACGGTCCAGGGCGGGCGGTTTTGTTGAGGAGGTTCGACAACAGAATCAGTAAACTCTATGACCAGTTCTACAGGCATTGCACTCCCGATAACTGTACGTTTCTTTTTACTTGTATAAATAGTTCTAAATACGAGGAATGCCAGACACATAATTTCAGCCGGGGCAGAGCATTCCCTACAAGACTGTATGTGCGCCCAGTGAAGACTCAGATCAGGCTGCGCATCCGTCCAGTGATAACAGTGTCTTTGCTGTCCACCTGAAGTCTTTTTGGATCCTTGGCTTTCCACAGAGTGCCGTGCGAAGACTCTGATCACACTGCTTAGATGTGCAGGCAGATCTAAGTCTTCGTTGGGCCCATATTCAATTTTGTAGGAAATGCTGTACCCTCGCACATTTCTTATTTATTCCACAAAATCATACCTTGTTGGTACTCATTAGAAGTACCCGATCGAGGCGCTTCTAATGTGTACCGGCACATATATTTTTTTTTTATGGAGAAGTAAAGCAAACTATTAACACGTTTTTAGTTGTAAAAGAATTGTGGTATTACCATATTTATCCTAAATGGATGAACAAACAGGCTGATCAAATTGTTCTGGTCCTAAAGTAGTTTAATAAGTGTTTACACCGTTTGCTATTCTGCAATTTCTTTTTAGACAACCACATCAGGCAGTCAGATGGACTTGGTCAAATTTTAGAATACCGTATTCGATCTTATTTCCGCACGGTGCGCTTAGCTTGTTCAAAATGACTAGAATGTTGTTAGTAAAATATGCATCTTATAAGGGCACACTTTAAAGAAAGATTAACAGAGGACTTCATGAGACGATTATTTATTATGCTTACGCGGTATTCGTTTCTGATTGTCTTTATAAAAGTTTGTTGAGGCAATTCAAGTTCCCACATCATATGCTTTTTAAAGAAGTAGATACAAATGCATGGGATGTAACCTTAAGACTACGATATCGCTTGAGTGTGCGCTTATAGGGGTATGTGCAGTAATTAGGTCAGATACAGTAAGTATGGCGATAAATTAAGGTGTCCGAATAGAATTGGTAAAAAGGGTAAACTTTATTTTGCATATTTCTCCGAGGAACAGCTTGACAAAAGTTTGTACTGTTTGGTTGCCATTCAGTTGGAATTTCCACGTTGGCAAAAGGGCTTTTTCAAGTTTCGGAATAAGTAAAGTAAGGGGTATGTTGTCCGAAATAGTTTGGCTAAATAAGGTAACATCAGTTTTCTTTTTTTTTTCTCTAAATAATCATATTGAGCCACTTATGCGAAGTGGACCCTTCTACCTCAATTGTCTGGATTGAGGTACTTCCAATAGAAGGGGTAATCGGTAAGTTTTTATTATTATGGTTTAAGAAACATTATTTTGTATTTAATGCAAACAATGTAGAGCTTTGCAGATGCCGCGTTCTGCAGTGTCCGATATGGGTTTACACTGTTTCCCAGTGTCCCTTATTTGGGACGGTAGGCATACATGGGTAAAGAAGATTTTCAAAATTCTTCCTTCGGCTACATGAGCTACTTGAGCTGTCAATCGGCTTCGGCTGTCTTTGGTAGCTGGAAGCTAATATTTTTTGGCAAAACATTTGTACATTCTAACAAAAATAAAGTAAAAAAGTTAACGTTTTAGGTATCAATTATACAGTGGTATGAGCTTCAGTAACAATTTGAAGTGAATGTCTTTATGTTACATACTCATAGACAAAGAAGAAGAAGGTTCAGAAGTGCTGCTTATTTGAAAAAAAAAAAAAAAAAAAATTGATAGGGTGAGGTTTCGCGCGAGTAAAACTGGTTTAACGCTTAGCACTCTGGGTAAAATTTTCAGCAGACGACATTTTGAAATGTTTTTCTCAGAAAACAGGATATGACATTTCATGCAAATTGTCTCATAAGGAGACAATTTGCATGAAATGTCAAATCCAAACAGGATATGACATTTCATGCAAATTGTCTCATAAGGAGACAATTTGTCTCATAAGGAGACAATTTGCATGAAATGTCTAATCCTGTTTTCTGGGAAAAGTAAGAAAAATACCATAAATTTATCGTCTGCTGAAAATTTTACCCTGAATTTTCTAATGTAATTCATTCAAATCACAGACCTATAGAAAAGATCTGTTATGATAATTATAGGACTAGGAACGAAATATTTTGCAAAGAAAGGTAAAGATTTTACGGTACTTACTAAGCAACAACAATCATGTAATAAATGAGTCAATAGCTGCCCACTTTGCTTTCTGTTTTACTAGTTGTGTTGTGATGCTAGCATTTTGGTCACCTCAAACAGCTGCCCATTTTGCTTTCTGTTTTACTAGTTGTGATTAAGAGTGGGATCGGGACCCAGTGTGAAGTTGGCTAGCTGTAAAACCCCCAGTGGTTCATTCTATTGACCGTTCTTAGGTGATGGTCCCGATGTTAGTCTTACTCTTTGTTGCTTTGTGGTTCATTCTACGAGGCGATTTGTTTCAAGTCTTGCCTTGTGTTATTTTGTTCTCATATTTTTTAGTCCTTTTAGCATTGCGATTACCTCGCTTGGGGAAGAAAGAGCTAATCTTAGTGCTTTTCGTACGTTTGTTCGATTTGCGCTTGTTTGGTTTTGTCTGTTTCCTCTTCCTCTTGGTGTCTGGGAAGGGCTGCGGCTTGTGATTGTGGCACTCCCTGCACTGTTCTCTTACCTTTTTTGTAACAAAACTATTCAGTGGTTAAGGACTATATAGTTTTGACACAACCCAAACTCAGTAATGCTTATAGTGTACTTTTTATTGCAGTAATTCCATCAAGTACAACAACAACAGAGGATCCTGCTGTGGTAACAAATGGAAACTCTTGGACAACTCCGAGCGTCACAATTCCACCACAAACAATATCTGGGCATTCGCCGAAACATGGCCACCACCCAAGTCCACCAGACGCTGCTTCCGGTTCCATCGCCATCATTGCGGGAGCAATAGCTGGTGGCATCTTCTTAATAATTGTTTTATTGATTGCGCTTGTCCTATGGTGCCGCAGTAGAGACAAAATGTAAGCTACGGATGATAATTTTATTCACTGGTTTGAATAATATTTATTCAATTAAACTCGAAGCTTTATCGTTTTCACATTGAAGCTTCGCAATACCTTTTTAAGTATCAGTTTTGATAAGAATTATTCAAGATAAAAGTTGCTTAGGAAGTTAGGCAACGACATCTCCAAAACGTTCTACGGACATAACATTGAGCAGATTTGCTGTACAGTAAAACATGTGTAAGAAAGCCACCTTTAATATTGACTTAAGTGGTTGATGTGGAAAGGTGGTTGTCTTATAAAGGTACATGTCATGTAATTTTGCTAGCAAAATTACATGACATGTACCTTTATAAGACAGACAACTTTAACCACATCAACCATGATTTAAAGTCAATCCCAAAGGTGGCTCTCTTACACAGGTTTTACTGTACACAGATGGAGGTTTTAAAACATATGGGGATTGGCACCCTTATGCTCTTTTCAGATAATGTATACGACTCGATAGCCAATCGTCACCGCTTAATGCGTGCTGTTTTATTGCTATTTATAAGCATTACTCAACATTGTCTTGAATTTTATAGACGCTTCCGGGCGTTAAATAAGCAGCATATTTAGCCGTGATTCTTCTCCTTATCTTCAAGAACAGTAGTGTACGGAGATAGTTTTTGAATCATTTCGCTTTTAAAAGGAATACGAATGCTACTCAAGAAGGCGCTGTTTGAAGGAGATAGTAATAAACATAAATACATGTGGCTTCCATATTTTAATCATAAATTTGATCTTGGTTTCTCACAATCACTGACTGTAGAGTGACAGTGCTCTTCAACTTTAAAATTCATCGGAATTTGAGAAAATTGTAAAACCTTCATTTAATTACACTGAAACCTATGAATATCTCAAGAAAGTTTTACTTCTTCAATAATGTCCATTTAAAAAGTTATCGCAAAAATTCAGCTCAGAAAAAAAAATGAAAATTTTCATTCCACATGCAATACAACATACAGCGACTTATTAAAATCTCAGGATTTGAACATAAACAAAGTTTGCTTGTAAAGTTTATCTCCCCTTTTATACATTAATGTATGGATGTAATGACAAAGTGCCAACGGTACAGATTTTATACATTATTATGTAAATTTAGATTTTATACATTATTATGTAAATTTAACTACAGTTGAACCTCAAATGGGACCATGGAAATTCGTTCGACACATGGGTAGTTCGAGCCACTGAGGGTTAATCATCACACCAGTTTAGGAAGCAAATAGCGATAATTTAGGGAAATCGTTTCGATTTTCTACACAGTGATTGTATGTTGAGTGTACTCATTAGAATCGCCTCGATGAGGCGATTCTAATGAGTACACACAACATACAATTCCACGATAAAATAGGAAAAATTTCCTTAAAATTTTTTTTCTCTTGAGCTATCGGAAGAATTTCGTAGGGACTCAAAAACGAGTTCGAATTAGCCATGGTAAACGAACCATCGGTGTTCGAGCCATCGAGGTTCGACTGTACTACCCAGTATGTAAATCGGAGGACTTGAATCAGAATTAAGGATGAGGTTTCGCGAATAAAACTGTTTTAAGCGCCCTTCCTAGTCCGAGGCTTTCCTTTGTTGTAGTTCTTCTTTATTTGAGCGTCGACGGTTTCATAGTGTGGCATTTGTTTTGTCATTATTTGTTCATCATGTCTCCTAATTTTAGTGCCTCGGGAAGTCTGTGCTTCGTGATTGTGGCCTTTTCTGAGTATCGACCAAACAGTATTGAACGGTTTGACAGCGAAAACTCAGATAAGCCAGTACGAATGCGCAGTGTGCGCTGGGGCCTTCACAGTCCGCAAATGCTCTGAAGAAACCTTTTCATATGACTAAAATATCATCACGAAAACATGTCTATATAATTTTGACCCCCTTAAACCCCACTTTTATATAGTAAAACTGGGGTTTACAGGGGTATAAATTATTTTTCATATTTCTGCACAAAACATAGATTGTTGGTACTCGTTAGAACCGCCTCGTCGAGGCGGTTCTAACGAGTACCCACAATCTATGTTTTGTGCAGAAATATGAAAAATATTAGAATTTTTTATCTGAAAATTTTCATTTTTTGATGGTAAAATTTTCAATATAGTTGAATAGGCGTGTTTTCGTAATGACATGTACCTATCATTTCTAGGTATGATTCCAACGGCACATCTAGCAGCAGCGCAGGTATCTTTTTCCAGAAGAAGCCAAATATATTCTCTACTGATCGACCGCGAGATGGAAATGGTAAAAGAGGGCTTAAACGACAGGAGTCGAGTGACTACGCGGAAATAGACGAACGCTTTGTAAGTTCAATAGGCTTGTTCAGTCTCACAGCCAAAAAACATACAGAATTGAAAACATTCTGATATCATGTTTCATAAGCAACTGGACTATTTGCCAGTTTATTTACGATTTCGTCAAATAACTGCTTTGCAATAATATGTGCCCAAATCTCAAAGGTTGTAATATCAACTTGAGACATTATAAAGGGAGAATGGTCTAAGCTGAAAGATTTGTATCTCTAGCAAAAGCGGACAACTACAGCAGCAAAGAATTGGTTTCTCAATATAAGAAAACGCATCTGAAATAATAAAATATATGTATCATAACTCCAGGTAAGGTACATTTTAACTGAAAAGTACTAGTATCTTTCTTATATCTCAACGAAAACATAATTCAGGGTACTCATTAAGCGCTTCTAATGAATACCTACAACCTATGTTTTATGGAGACATCAGAAAATAATATTATGTGGATACTCCCTCTTATCTGGAGCTATGATATACATAGATAACCACTATCTCTATATAGACAGTATGTTTGTATTTTTTTCAGATGAATCCAGGGTTCCGACTGAACCTGGCTCCACCTCTACCAGGTGAACCACCCCTTGGCTATCTACGACCAATCAGCGAAGCAGAGCAAAGTGCTGGACGCCAGACAGATACTGATAATCTTTCCTCACCTCCTGGTACACCAGATTCCTTAAAAGATTTAGGGTTTTCACCCCCTCCTTTTGCGACAAGGGGTCAACTCAAGTATGGATCTATTCTGGCTGCTGCAAACGCCAATGGACAATCACCTGTACATCCATCAAGTGCTTTAAAACCCGATTCCCTTCAGAAATTTGAAGAAATGAATCAAGCGGTTAAAAGAAATGAAACAAGTTTATCCGTAGAATCTTTTGACGATGACGATTATTTAGCTCCAAGTAATTCGACTAGAAGTTCTAACAGATACATATCTATGGATTCTGACCATTACGAATTACCAAACAGTGAAAGATCATCGGTAAATTATGATCAAATTGAACAAGAGACAGGCCCCAAACATACTCCTCCAGTGCTTCCAAGTAAGAATTCGGACGGTCCACATAGACATAGTGCTGTTAAGGTTCTGCCTTCAAATCCACTCACAGTTCCCTCCAAGGGCTCTGAGAAACCGGAAACAAACCCTCCTGTTGCAAAACCAAGAAGAAAGAAACAGACAAACAGCAATGTTCAGGAGACATCCCTAACTGACTCTGATACCTTAAATGATGCTACGGATGTTAAAAATCACTCACCTGTCGTCTCCACAAGAAGCAATGCCAGTAGTCATCATTATTTTGTACTGGAACCACATCTTGTTTGAAAACATTAAAAGGAAATGAACCGCAACGTCAGGATTTGTCTTTATAAGATGTGCGCTCAGCGAAGAAACTGATCAGCCCGCACCTCCGCTAAGTCTGACAAAACTCATCCTTGACCTCGATGTTATTAAACTTTTTTGTCATGCTCAACTCAGCTGAGCATGAAATGTTCTCTGCTAATAAATATGAAAATGCCAACAATAGTTGGCATTTTCATATTTATTAGCAGAGAAATTTTCATGCTCAGCAATGTTTAGCGAGAGAGAATTTGCAATTGCTACTAATTTGATATTTATTAGCAGGAAAAAATTCATACTGAGCTTTGAGCATGAAAAAAAGTTTTACAACCTTGGGGCCTGGTCACCCTGTAAGGATCCAAGGATCCAAGGCTTCTTTTCAGGGTAGATCTCTTTTCAGAAAGGGATAGGTGTGCAAGAAAGCAAATAGGATGTTATAAAAGTTTTCCTTGTAAACAATGGCAACATCGACCAAGTGTAAGACGTCCCATTAAATGGGTGCACACATCACGAAAACATGCCTATATAATTTTGACCCCCTTAAACCCCACTTTTATATAGGAAAACTGATCTTTACAGGGGTAGACATAAATTTTATTATTTCTGCTCAAAAACATAGATTGTAGGTACTCGTTAGAACCGCATTGCCGAGACGGTTCTAATCAGTAACCACAATCTATGTTTTGAGCAGAAATATGAAAAGTATCAGAATTTTTATCTGAAAACTTTCAGTTTTTTTTTTGGTGGTAAAATTTTCAATATATTTGAAAAGGCGTGTTTTCGTAATGAGATGAATATCTCCATATGAAACCATTATGGATAAAAATTACAATTGTCTCTAGTGAGTGCCCACGATATATTTATGGTGAGTTTAGGGGGAAGTGATTGATAAAATTTCGTCTTATTTGGAGTAATGCAAAGCTCTGTGAAATACCCTGTTCTGTGATATTGAAACGAAAGTTATAAGATCGGGGGATTTGACTAGGGTTTGTTTTTGAAGGATTTTCTAATCGAAACCCATAAACATAAACAGATAGAGAAAGCATTTATGTTTTTCGCAAAAATGTGCTTCGCGATAATCTTATTGCTTTCTTTGAATTAGAGAACAATATTTTATTACAAAATGAACATTTTTGTCTTACTTGAAAGCCACAGAACTGGCAGAACGAGAAGCTGCGTATTTCAATGTTATAAATATGAAAATGTGTCTGTTTATATTTGTCCCCCAGTCCTACCAAAGCAGGGTAATGGTAGCTTTCCATCCTTCCATTGGTCCATGATTCCGTCATAATTCGTGTCCGAGATATAACTCTTTTATCCTAGATAAGACAATATGCCGCGATAAAGTACAGAAATATCAAAGCGTTAAATACCAATTCTTATATTGCGGCGGATACTTTAGCCATTTTTTTGCGGTTTGTTTTTATCATTTGAGTCGGATGCGTAGGCCGAGCTCGGCCTTTACGAAAACACGCCGATTCAAATGTATTGAAAATTTTACAAGCGAAAACGGGAAAATTTCCAGATAAAAAATTCTGATATTTTTCATATTTCTGCTCAAAACATAGATTGTGGGTACTCGTTAGAACCGCCTCGACGAGGCGGTTCTAACGAGTACCACAATCTATGTTTTGAGCAGAAATAAGAAAAATAATGTATACCCCTGTAAACCCCAGTTTTACTATATAAAAGTGGGGTTTCAGGGGGTCAAAATTATATAGGCGTGTTTTCATGATGGGTCGTCCATTTTAATATGACACGGCACAGCAGTGACCCATTTTCATATCAACTCACCTTGTCATAACCATTGTCCACACTTTTCGTACGTCTACGAAACTTGCAGGGAATTGCCATCCAAAATAGCTACCATGACCATATGAAGTAAAAAATTATACAAAAAAAAATCTCTTTTCGAAAGTGTTAAGATTTAAATCGCATCTGAAGCCTCCTTGAGACAAAACCTTTTTTCTCCAAAACATTTATTGAAAAACAAAACGAAATAATAATACTTATAATAATAAATTGGGAAACGGCATCCAACAGACTATTATATGTAAAGTTGAAAGACTGAATTTCAAACAGCGTAGATCCAGATGAGACGGCTCATTGAGCCGTCTCATCTGGATCTATGCTGTTTACAAAAGCCTAGTATTATCGCCTGCGACGGTGAAAGAGTTAGTCACGCTGACACTACTAAACAGTTCTTTTTAAAAACCGCAAGGCCGACTGAACTCAAATTACATACTGACTATCCCTTGTACAAGTTGAAATTTGTGATTTTTTTTTATAAAGAACTGTTTTTCAAGGACGCCGCATGCCATACCCAGCGAGCACACGACGTTTATAGAACGTCGCATTAACGTTGATGCAACGTTAATCTGACTTGTATAAAAGTCATGTGCCCGCTGGGTATATGGTAAAAACTTTTAACAACTACTGAAGTTAGCATAACCACCGTTTGGCCATGCAGACACTTCTAAATACCTTTGATGATGATGATTATGATAATGATGATAATGATTGATCGATTTGCTTCACAGACCAACATCAGTCATTTCAGGTTAATGTTAATTACAATGGGTTGTATGTGTACCAGATAGAGTATGAAGTCCTATAGACCACTAAATATTTGAGACTTAAATCTTAACTCTCTGTTAATGAAGGAATTGTTTAAGTAAGCATACTGTTGTATTTGGAATATGATTTACACAACAGCTTCCCCTAACAACCAAAATATATGTATAGAGCACTTTGTCAGCTAGAACAAATATGCTCAGATAAACGACCCAGGTCTTTATGACCTTAGTTTTACCTCCCTTTTCTGTAGGGGTAGTATCATATATAAAAGTGTTATCAAAATTGTCAAATTTTCTCAAGTTCGTTCAGCTGATCGCAATAGGCAAGTGTTTTTGCTTTTTATCTTTAGGTTTACGGAATGTTGCTGTCGGGAGCAATGAATGGAAAATAAAAATATAAGAAGATAGGACCGATCAAATAATTTTTCAAACAAAAAACATGTAAAAATGCAGTATTTCAGCCCCAGATTTGAAGGGAAGGGACCAAAAACAAATAAAATTCAAACTGCAATTTCATTTTCCGCAGGGGTTAAAATCATAGCGTACGCTCTGCCGTAAACCTAACAAATAAAAAGAAACTGGCCTTATTAGACAGAAATACTGCTTTTAGCGATCAAGTTTTTAAGTAAAGAGATTTAGTCGCCATTTGTCAAAGTAAGGGAACGTATGCAGACAGGAATTTGCTTTTCTAGTCTTCAAATTCTTTCAAAAGTGAGGACTGCTCTTAAAAGAAAGCATTTGCTCGCAGACATTTTGTTTCCTTTAAGAGTAACCCCTCCATTGAGAAGGACGGTGAACATATTCATGTCATTTACTTCCCTTGAAAGTGTGTCCATTCTCCTTAACGCATAGCATGCTGGGAAAAATTAGGAGATAATTTGCATGAAATGACAAATCCTATTTTCTAGGAAAAATAAGAAAAATATGATTAATTTGTCGTCTGTTGAATTTGCCCATAGAGTGATCAAGGTTAAATCTTATATCATATTTATCATGTTATATAACATACTGTTATGTTCAGTATTTCAATAATGACGTGGTGAGAGAAAAGGACTTGTTGCATATACGGGCAATAAAACCCCAGATCAACCTACGTGATCGTAGCCTGATCAAAGCCTTCGTCGCCCACTAACGGAATAAATGCATACTATAGAACATATCGACGAATATAGAAGTCTTTGCTCAGCCTGCCCGGATGCGCGTGCTAGTCTGGTATTTGATGGTAGCATATGGCATTGTTGTTTTTTCACCTTTCACATAATTTGAGCCACAATGTCAGAAAACAGACCTTCGACCATGTGCGCCAAGCGAAGATTCAGATCAGCCTGCGCATTCGTGCAGTTTCATCACGAAAACGTGCCTATATAATTTTGACCCCCTTAAACCTCACTTTTATATAGTAAAACTGGGGTTTACAGGGATATACATTATTTTTCTTATTTCTGCTCAAAAACATAGATTGTGGGTACTCGTTAGAACCGCCTCGCCGAGGCGGTTCTAACGAGTACCCACAATCTATGTTTTGAGCAGTAATATGAAAAATATCGGAGCTTTTTTATCTGAAAATTTTCAGTTTTTGGAGCTGAAATGTTCTATATATTTGAATAGGCGTGTTTTCGTAATGGATCAGAATTTTTACTGGGCGCATTTTCGATAGCTAAGGGTGCAATGTTTTTAATGCGGATAACGAAGACTGGTCGAACTGCGCGGATGCGTAGGCCGATTTGAGTCTTCGATGGGCGCACATGCCAGAAGGTACGTTTTCTAACCATTCACATTATTTTGATTTATTAGAACTATTGATTCAAGGTAAAGCAATATTAGTGTTTTGTAACATATGTTTATTCAGTTAAATTCTAATTTCTTTGTCAAGTCAGCTGGTTCTATGTTTGATTTTGCTTCATTTAATAACAGTCTTGAGCTACACTGTAAACAGCTGAACATAAGCTAATGCATATCGATAGCTGATTGTATAAACGACTAGGTAAATTATACAAGGTAATGAAGAAAAGTATTTGACATAGAAAATATTTTGTGAAACGATACGATATTGTAAAAAAAATGTAGTTTCCTTGACGTTTAATCTTACCCTGGGTAGGATAACCGGGGTAGGATAAGAATTTCTATCCCAGGGTTAAATCCAGGATTACTTTTGGTGTCTCGGGAAGACTTGCTTCGTGATTGTGGCATTTTATGGGTATCTTTACTGATATCTTGGATTAGTTCCAACTGCAAACATCCATGTACATTACGAAATCAATTAAATTTATAGATTTGTTTTACCATGTGGAATTAAATACACTTACTTTCATCATAGATAAAGGTTCAATCAATTAAGGGAATTAAGATACTTGATTAAGAAATACATGTACGTACCTGCTTGTAAAGTGGCGCTGTGTCATGAGTCGGGGCTGAGCATTTCCCTCTTTGCAGGGCACTTTATGCATTACGAAAACACGACTATTCAAATGTATAGAAAATTTCACCTCCAAAAACTGAAAAATTTCAGATAAAAAAACTCTGATATTTTTCATATTTCTGCTCAAAACATAGATTGCACTACATATTATTCCATCAGCAGTTTGCACACATTTCACATTACGAAAACATGCCTATTCAAATATGCTGAACATTTTACCACAAAAAAAAAAAAAAAAAAAAGAAAAAAAAAATCATATAAAATACTGATATTTTTCATATTTCTGCTCAAAACATAGTGGGTACTCGTTAGAACCGCCTCGGCGAGGCGGTTCTAACGAGTACCCACAATCTATGTTTTGAGCAGAAATAAGAAAAATAACTGGTACCCCTGCAAACCCCAGTTTTACTATATAAAAGTGGGGTATAAGGGGGTCAAAATTATATAGGTATGTTTTCGTGATGGGGTAGCTAAGGATCCCAAGTGTAGTCAGGCGGACAATGAAGACTCTAATCAGCCTGTGCGAATGCGTAGGATGATCCGAGTCTTGACTGGGCGCAAATGCACTCTTTTAGGAAGTGCTTTGGACCGGCTCTAATAGAGGTCATGCCACTGAGGAACCTTAGTATTAAAATATAAGGTAGTGCGCCTTGATAAGGGAAATGGATAGTTTTCAAGGTAATTAACTCCTGCATGGGAATATTTAGGTCCCATTAAGGGGACTTGAGACACCTTCTGTCACTTTCCTTAAAAGGAGACACTATTGTGAGTTCCTGTTTGCGTTTATGCACACAACGCTGCTTCTGAAACAAAGGGTCTATTCTAAAAGGAAAGAATTTGTTCCGCTAAGGAGCAAATTCTTTTTTATAAATATATAGTGAGTCCCTTTTCAGAAGGAAGCCAGAATCAGTTTTGACAGAGTTACTTCCCCTGAAAGTGTATCCTTTTCCCTTAAGAAAGAATTTGCTCCCAGAAGGCATATTTTCTTTCCTGTAAGAGACGCCCGCATTTTCTAAATGTTTCAACAACAAGAGAAGTAATCTCCTGTCCGCAAAAATTGTCTTCCTTTTGCTAAAGGGCAGCTAATATTTTATATGCATCCATTTTCCTTAACCATGGCCTCAGTAACCGAGTAATGTAACAGGTTTCGAATCACTAGCCTCACTCCAATGTTCTTCGTGGTAAGCCAGATACGATATCCTTGACATGTGAGAAATGCATGCTGTAATTCCTAAATTTAACATACTCTCTTGGTACTCTATCCATTCGTATTTCAAAAATAGCGTAAACATTCGCTGAAAATATGAATATTAAAATGCCAAATTCATTTGTATTCACTTACCTTCATTATCACACTTTTTAGACGTTCTAAAATGTATACAGCGAATAGAAACAGTTGTTAGTGCTCATGTAGCCAACATAAGTATTCGTAGACTTGCATTAGTCTATTGAATCAAAGTAGTAGTGGTCATGGTACCCAAGCCGTAATCCAAACTCAAAAATCCGCAAACGAATGACGGACCAAAAGACATGGACCCCAGAGTAAAGGATGTATCAGGCGTCCGCAGATAGTAAGCGTTACTTGGTAAGCAAGCTTCGCCCACCATGCCCATAGGCCTGAACGAAGGAAGTGTAGGTAGACGCGTATGTCCGGGATTTCGGAAGTCTAGTTATGGCTCGTCATTGGCAAAAGCATCAGAAACAATTCTGGAAAATGCCACATTGTAGGGATTGACCAGATCATGATGTCTCCTATAGAACGTCTTGAGTGTTGCTACCAGTTTGTTTTGTTTTTATACCCCTGGCTCAACAACTTTGTAGAGCACTTTATCACGCTCCATGTAGTCTTGATAATTTGAACAGACTCTGTCATAACGGATTAACTGTGAAACGTAAACGCTGGATGCCTGTGCAGAAAAGATATTACTGCCCAGGAATGGAAAGTTAACAGTGGGAAAATTGAAGTCATACCGTTTGTCGTAAAGCCTGGTAGTAAGCTTTCCATTGTCAATGTAGAGATAACAATACAAGTATGAGGAGGAGGCTGCAGTCTCCGCTATTTCCTTTATTTGAAGTTCACGTGGACAGATGAATTCCAAATACTCAGAAAATTTTGTGTTTTTCAGAGATAATACATCATCTATATATCTGTAGATGAAATGGAATTGTTGCGCGAGGTGTTTCTTGCCTGCTTTGAAGAGACTTTGTACAAACTCTGCCTCATACGAGTATAAAAGCAAATCGGCAAGCAGCGGTGCACAGTTAGTACCCATCGGTATGCCGATTGTTTGCTGAAATATCCGTCTACCGAGCTCCACAAAAATATTGTCGATTAGATATTCCAGCAAAATATAAGTACGTAAAATGCATTATTTGTACTTACAGAATCAAATGAAACTAAACTTTTCTATTCTTTTTTTTTCTTTTGATAGTGAAATGTAGTGACCAGCCTTTACAATTATATCATAGTTTTATTTAACCCTTAAAACGCCAAGAAAATCTGCATCTGAAAATGTCTGTTTTTGTCGTCTGCTGAATATTCTTGCAAACTTTTCAAACCTATTTTTGCATAGCGGCAAACAGTGTGGACCCGGAGCAGTCTGATCTGGGTCCACACTGTTTGCAGAAATGACTTTCAAAGTAACCGGCAGAAGACAAAGCAGACGACACTGGCTATGACTGGCGCTTTAAGGGTAACGTGAATGTAGGACTATAAGAATACATATTTTGTCACTGGAGATGGGAGCCATATAAGATACAAGGGTAATCACTGTTCCCACATGATGCATAATTATTTTCGTCAGCCGTAAGTCACAACATGTAGCTAGGGTAGTCAAACCTAACAAAGTAGTACAGCTTTCAATTTTGCTGTCATAAAATGATGCTGTACACCAAACAAGCGTGTCCATTCTACGTCAGCACTGTTTGACATGTCGAAGCTGCTGGTGTCTTTCATCTCCGAGAACAGTCCTAATGGAAATCATCTGGTTGTAGTACGACTTTAAATCGTACTGTCACAACATTATGTACACAAAACAGATGTGTTTCTTCTACGAAGCACTGTTTGACACGATTGTCCTGCTGAATAAATTAAGATGTCACGCCCTTTCAAATATTCAGCCAATCAGATTAGTTATCAAGATTGTTGATAAAAATTCACGTACTGAATGACAAACAATGAAGATCCAGATCAGTTGGCTTCTAAGAAGCCAACTGATCTGGATCTGCACTGTTTGCAAAGGCAGTGTATATCCGGGTTCAGGAGGACAAGGGTTAATCTAAGAACAGTCCAAAGGGAAATCATCCTACATTACGAAAAAATGCCTATTCAAATACCTGTATATTGAAAATTTTACAACCAAAAAGAGGAAAATTTTCAGATAAAAAATTCTGATATTTTTCATATTTCTGCTTAAAACATAGATTGTGGGTACTCGTTAGAACCGCCTCGCCGAGGCGGTTCTAACGAGTACCCACAATCTATGCCGAGGCGGTTCTAACGAGTACCCATAATCTATGTTTTTGAGCAGAAATAAGAAAAATAATGTATACCCCTGTAAACCCCAGTTTTACTATATAAAAATGGGGTTGAAGGGGGTCAAAATTATATAGGCATGTTTTCGTGATGATTTACAATGTTGCAGAGTTCGATACCGTCATTTGTACAATACTCCGCTTATTTTTTAACATGGGCCTTTATGTCACATATTCTGGTCAGAACCTTCTCTGTTCATTGGTATATTATATAACATCCACGTAGTCTGTGTAAGCAGGCAAAGAAGATCTTTAGTAGTCTGCACAAAACACAGACCGATATAGGCCTTGGTTAACTGCGTATGGCATAAGGAACAATTTCTTGCACTGCGCATCATATAGGAAATATCAAACGGGCTGTTTTTTTTTTTGACAAGGAATAGCTTGTTTTCTTTCTGTCCACAATACCTGTATGCCTAGAAATATTGCCATAGCTCCAGATAATGGTGGGGGTGTGGAGGGTATTCTCATGATATATATTTTTTTCATGTTTGCAGATCATATGTTGTGGGTACTCTTCAGAAGCGCCTCGGCGAGGCGCTTCTGATGAGTACCACAACATATGGTTTCGTGGAGAAATAAGAACAATATAAGTAGTTTCCGGTTGATAAGGGTCTCTTAACTGAAATTATGTTTGCTAGCATATGGTCACGCATGTTTGTTAAACCATTACTGTCTGTATATCTGCTTTGAACGCTTCCGATGAATGCTAGTCAGACGAGTTCTTTATCTCTTAAAAGGGGTGTTATATAGAAGTTACCTTTGTTAATTTATGTTGGTTAATTGATAATGCCATTGCAAATAGTGTAGAGCCTGATTAGTGCTTTGAAATGTAATCTAGTTATATATTATATGTCTCTTGCGTTGCCTTAAACCTTTCACCCTTGAGTTTCCGAAGTTGACTTTCCCGTCCTTGAATTTGGACATGTACATTGATGCAAATAGGAGTTTCAGTCTAAAATCAGCAACAGAAAGGTAAACAGTATAGATCCTGATGAGACGGCTCTTGATGAGTTCTTCTTTGTCATCTGGAACTACACTGGTTGCAAAGGTTTATGTTTTGGTCTACAGGGCTGAAAGATTTGAGCATTTTAAGTGTCTCTAGGCACTAACGAATCCAGTACTCCTTCATGTCTTCTTCTGTAACAATCGAACGTAACCGATTATCCTCACTATAATCGTGAACCATTTTTAAAATCGACTTTGTGTGATTTCATAATCCCCGATTTCATTTTCATATAAATGGTCATTATTTTGATGCGCATGCGCATTCACATAACTCGGTTCATAATCTTCATAAAGTTCGGCTTCTTTCGCCAAAATATGGTCATACTCATTCCTATCACTTTCATTCATAACACTACTAATGTTTTGATCCTCACTATTAGGTTGGTCATAAACTGAATGTATATCTTCATATTTCTCAGAAATCTGAACGTACTCGTCCGAAATCACCTCAGTACCTCTTGGGTCTGTGAAAGTCGGATGACTCATCACAAATCCCTGCTTGGGTTTTTTCTGTAATTGAGCCTTGAGATTTTCTGTTGTTTCGTATTCATTTTGTCTTGGCACTTGGCGAAGGTTTCTGGTAGAGAGTTGAAGAGTAGGGCCGTGTGCTTTCTTCGACCCGATAATGTTATCATCCATTCCAGCAATGTAAACCGCGTTCGCATGTGCATTGCCTTGGACTCGGTTTTTAAGGTTTGGGTGTGGGTCCTTTTTCATGTCAAATTCGTATACTGCTTTCATCTGAAATCATGTATTATAAGTATGTCAATATGCATGTAATGATACCACAATAGAGCAAAGCAAACGATTCAGGAGTGAACAACGTTCGTTTAGTCTGGTAGGATCTGTCACTATTCAATGTCTGGATTTCATATCATTCTGAATGTGTGAGCCCGACTATAATGGGCAGACCCAAAGTGTAGGCTATATAGAGGTTTTCTTTTCCTATTCGAGGTGGATCCATTCATTACGAAAACCAGCCTATTCAAATATATTGAAAATTTACAACAAAAAACGGGAAAATTTCCAGATAAAAACTATGATATTTTTTCATATTTCTGCTCAAAACATAGATTGTGGGTACTCGTTAGAACCGCCTCGTCGAGGCGGTTCTAACGAGTACCCACAATCTATGTTTTGAGCAGAAATAAGAAAAATAATGTACACCCCTGTAAACCCCAGTTTTACTATATAAAAGTGGGGTTTCAGGGGGTCAAAATTATATAGGCGTGTTTTCGTGATGAATTATATATATAGGGATATATATATATATATATATATATATATATCAAAAACACTGTGATGAATCAAAGCAAAGGGCTCAATAGCGATCAGAAGCCAGACCACGATGAGCCCGACCACACAAAGAGGACCACGAAAAGCCCGATCCCAAGCAAAATGTGTTTTTTTTTTCACCCTAAAAGCGTTTATTTAAACAGCTGACTCTCGTTATCTCAAACTCGCTTATCTCGAATAACCGCTTATCTCGAAGTGAAAATCTGTTCCCTGTTTTAACACAGAGGTCTACCGACAGGCAAGAAAATATTGTGGAAAAGAGGAAAAATTGCTCCTAAGGAGCAAATTCTCCTCTTTTCCACAATATTTTCAATATATCTCTAACTTAGGAGTCATATTAAAGATTCATTCTGTTAACGGTGGTTGTCCGATTAATTGGTTTCCTAAGTTCCGCAAATCTGATATGTCGAAGTACGGATATCTCGAAGTGTTTCATAGAGTCCCTATTTCCCTGTTTCATTTCGAGATAACGAGAGTCGACTGTATATCAGTTACAGTTTAAGCGAAACTCGTTTTCCTTATGACAACATTCATATATCAGTTTTCGCAATAACAATGTTCAGGTATCAGTTACAGCGTATTTATTCATAAGAACATAGCTGTTTACAGTGAATGCAAAAATGGTTATAGAGCTGTTTACAGTGAAGGCAAGACAGCGTTCGTATAGAAGATAGGGTGCAGGCAAAGAATTGGCCTGATAAGGCATTGGCAGAAGAGTTTACAGAGATGGCGAAAGCGATTTATACAGAGACAAAAGTTCTTGTACTTACAAATGCCTCATCTATTTCGGCATATATCTCTGTATCTGCTTGATTTGTCTCGGCCTTGTTTCTTTGAAACCCTTTCCATAAAAGGCACTGAGGGCATAGACATATATTTGAGCCTGATGTCAGTCTGGCAATAAAAAGCAGTTAAATATAAAGGCGACTTTATTTTGCGCCAGATCATATTATAATAAATAAACATTAACCTAGTTATGCCTACCGTCTATTAACGAAACACTGGCAAACAGTGTAGCCCTAGATCAGAGACCGCAGAACGCGGCGTCTGATAAGAGTCTACGCTGTTTGCATTATATAAAGAAAGGGGCTCTTACACGGTATAGGAAATTTACATTTGGTTTCTGCCCACGCTTGGAACTGGATGAAATTCTGCACAATGGTTGTCTAGGGTATAACACTGATGATTATGAGGCATTGGCTTTTAAATGTAGTTCCATTGTAAATTTATGGTGTTTTGTACGCGGCCACTACCAAATCAGGGGGTGCCCTAATATTAACCTTCGTACAGTAAACAGGATTTCATTTTTCAGATGCTGGAATGTTTTATTAATTAAGGCCATCATTAGTACATGTTTTGATACTATGGATGGCTTCATGTACTTAGCAATAGTGTTGGAGCAATAACATAAGTTGAACGGTAGCCCCATATTTCAGCTGCAGGTTATGTATTTATCCAGATATTATCTGCAATTTTACCATGTTCCGATTCTTGTCAAGACACCATTTCAGCATAAAAAATTCCATACGTATTAGGAATAAACACATGAAATTTCATAAAAACTGAAGACCGGTAACATGTTGTTTGAACAGCCTGAATACATATAGTCCTGAGTCGGCAAAATATGAAATTACCCAATACTCCTGTATAAGTAGTATCGTGTAAAGTCAACTTATCAATAGCTTTCAATTTGGATTACCATGATATAGTATGATTTGTATAAGAAGTTGATACCATAATTGTACATATTCATTTACCAGTTGACTGAATTGCACCTTGTTGAACACCATGTACAAAAAAAAAAAAAAAAAAAAACAACAACAAAAAAAACCCCAAAAAACTTTTCGTTTACATGATCTGGACCATGCAGACACTAAGTCCAAGTTCTCTGTATCTTTATATATAGGATTCCACTTCAAATACTTGACCGTGGAAGTATTTATCAGATAATAAAAATATGATCAGCGAAGAACAACAAAGAAAGTAAGAGCAGTTGGTATTAAGAAGAATGAAATTATATTTAGCTAAAATAGTCAATGGAAGAAAGAATTTAAGTATAAGAACTAAAACAAAACTTGAATACTAAAAGCCTCCTTTCAAAACGTATTACAACACAAAAAAAAGAGACAAGGTGAAAATAGAATTAATTAAATACCATAGAACTGCCAGCAATCAAATGAATGAATACTGTAAAAAACTCTTCAATACACCTTTGAGATTCACATTAAGACCACACAAGTTAGCTGTTTTAAACTCCTGTGTTAATTAACATATGGCGAAGTTTCAAACTAGTATGGAAGTCCTTAGGCAAATGACTAAAATATGAATGTCATACAACCTTTCGAAAAATCTTAAAGCTTTAACATGAAGAACTACAGAACACCAATTTGTTGTTTAAGTCAAACTAAGTGCACTAGAATAGAATTTATGCAGAACAGAACAATTTCATATATGCTTACTGTAAGGAAGAAAGGATAGATCTGCTTTTCTGATAGCAAAAGTTAAGACCACATAAACAGTATTCTGTGCTGCTGTCATCAAAGATAACTGTTGAAACAAAGAGAAAAACTCCAATCTCAGTGTCAATTCGATCGCAGGAAATATCGATTGAAGTGACACATTTGAACATGTTACAGGACAAGAAATCCAGTGTTCATAATTTCAAAATACAATATAGGCTTGCAAGCAAGCTATAGATATATCAGAAGTTAAGTCTATATGTATTATGTTCTTTTCAAGCGTTCTTAGTTTGGTTAGAGTTCACCAGTCCAGAAGCAAATCTCCAAAAATCCTAAAATCTGTTGATGGGGATGCAAATCCTTCTTCAAAACAAACAAACAAACAAGCAAGCAACAACTACTTGCAATAGTAGTTTGCACATCTTCTTAATATGACCATGGAGATTATGGATCTCCCTGTTTTATGCCTATTTTTGTAATGGTGAGAATGGATACCCCTGTTTTACACCTATTTTAGTTTTATACCTTTTGGGAAGTAGTTATACAAAATGCTCAATGATTTGCTGACATGAATTAAAGCGTAAGATTTTGTTAAGCCTAATTTGTTAATTAGAATTTCTTTAGATTTAATTTGTTATGCTGTCAACATTTGTAATTGTTGGTTAGTCAGAGTCCATATAAATAGAAGGCAAGTAATAGAAAGTCATGAAAATTTAATGGGTAGCTCATGATATATTCATTCCGAGTTGTCTAAACTCTCTTTGATTTGTTAAGTGTTAGAAGTGTTTGATAACACTGCCTTTCTCTACTGTTCTTTTTATCAATGTAACAAAATAGTCAATTTTGTAAAAATCGACCTATATCCATTCAAGGCCTAAAATGACGATGTTATCGGTTTTGATTTTTTATGAAATTTGGCACAGCTATAGAGGATATATGTAGCAAATTTTCCTGGTAGTAGGAAATCTTGAAAAGACTATAACATATTAATTTTGAAAGTTTAATTCTGATATTTTTTTCATTTTTTTTTATAAAAATTCAGATTTTTTATAATCAATTTATCAATGTTAACTTTAATTAAATATAAATGTTTTGTGGTACCAATAGAATTACTATGGTGCTCACCATTCAGCACAGCGCAAAAATCTTAAAACTAAATTAAACTTAAGATGTATGACATACTTATTTGGAGACAGGTATCAGTGCATGGGGGGAGTGAGTCAAGGTTGCGTCCTGAGTCCAACTTTTTATTATATAATTTAATAAGCACATTTTCATAGGTTGCATATGCCTAGTTATTATTATACAAAGTTTCAGAAAAATCCATGCGTGGGCAGAAATGAAAGATGCCCTTTCTATAATTAATGATAATACTAAAAAATAAGCCGAATACCCCATCACGAAAACACGCCTATATAATTTTGACCCCCCTTAAACCCCACTTTTATATAGTAAAACTGGGGTTAACAGGGGTATACATTATTTTTTTAATGTCTGCTAAAAAACATATAGATTATGGGTACTCGTTAGAACCGCCTCGTCGAGGAGGTTCTAACGAGTACCCACAATCTATGTTTTGAGCAGAAATATGACAAATATCAGAATTTTTTATCTGAAAATTTTCATTTTTTCGTGGTAAAATTTTCAGTATATTTGAATAGGCGTGTTTTCGTAATGCCAAAAATTGGAAATGAACCTGTTCAAAGAGAAAGGTAAAAGAGTCCTCAAGGGATAAATTGGCTCAGTATTCAGAACCTGTTGCTAACTGTAATATTTAAAAGCTAAAAAAGAAGAAACAGATATTTTTATGATTTTTAATTTTTAAAAAATATACTAGCAATATGATACGAGCAACCGCATGGCAAAACCAACAAAATGGCATGTGCGCCCAGAGAAGACTCAGATCAGCCTTGGCATCCGCGCAATCTGATCAGAATCTTGGCTGTCCGCATGAAGAGACCTTGGGTCATAAGCTACCCATTGAGCGCACAGCGAAGACTCTGATCAGACTGGGTAGATGCCCAGGCTGATCTGAGTCTTTGCTAGGCGCAGATGCCATTTTGTTGGTTTTGTAATGCGCTAGTTTATACACTGTTTGTACGCCTTACTGTTACTATATAAAAGATGTTGCAATTCTCTTTCATCTCTTCTTTCGATGCCTCGGTAAGGTTGTGTTTCATGATTGTAACTTTTTTTTATTTTTTTTTTTTTTATTTTATTTTTTTTTGGCGGGTGGGTGGGGGGGGGGGGGGGGGGGAAAGGGGGAGGGGGTGTAAATTCATTTATATTTTTAAGTAACAAAAACTAAGGTGCTGAACAGAGTGTCCAGGAAATGCAAACATACAGTTCAAATTCAGGCGTGCATTATAAAAGTACATTATAGTATGGTAAGTTTGTTTGTGTTGAGGTTTTACAGCCCAATCAATACAATGGGGGCATGTCGCGGTCAGTTTACTAAACCACACTTTTTGTCTAGACAGGCTTTGTTTTAACCAGTATTGTGCAAATTCTTTCGCCAGAAACTGACAACTGCCCTACTTGGATCGGCAGAAGGGAGAGAATGACCGTAGAAAATAAATCATGATCAAATGTCCACGAAAGAATGTTGCCGACCCGGCGAGGGTCGAACCCGCAACCTCCTGATCACCAGTCGGACGCACATCCAACTGAGCCACCGAGGCGTGCATATGTTTATGTTGTAGAAGAAAGTAAAATAGTTGAACAAAATAGATAATATATCAATATCAACCAGTATAATTTTCCACACCAGGGCCCAGTTGTTCAAAGCGTCGTTAGCTTAACGAGCTCGTTAAGGGTCATTTCGTTATCTATTTTAGCGGATTCAATATACAATATTCTGATATTTTTTTGCTGACAAAATTTTTTTCAGCAAAAAATGCCAGCATATTTGCGTATCACTTGATGTAAATTTTAATGAATCGTTAACTAACGACATCGTTAGTTTTGAACAACTGGGCCCAGACATTTAAAGTCCAGTGTCTCATTTGTATTAATTTCATTGAAATGTATGTACGTCTGTACTATGATTAAAACACAATTGTTATCACAAGATTTGTAAGTGGGCGCTGAATTTGTAAACAAATAGGATGGCGTTGAATTTAAGATAAAATATGAATCAAATCCGCCTTTTAAGGATTTATCTGAATGACTGTATACATTGTCCTTCCTCTAAAATGCCAACAAGTCCATTTATCTACCCGCTCATCACGAAAACATACCTATATAATGATGACCCCCTTAAACCCCACTTTTATATAGTAAAACTGGGGTTTACAGAGTTATGCGTTATTTGTCTTATTTTGCTATTAAAACATAGATTGTAGGTACTCGTTAGAACCGCCTCGCCGAGGCGGTTCTAACGGGTACCCACAAGCTATGTTTTGAGCAGAAATATGAAAAATATCAGTATTTTATCTGATTTTTTTTTTGATTTTTTATTTTTTATTTTTTTTTTGTGGTAAAATGTTCAGTATATTTGAATAGGCATGTTTTCGTAATGTGTAATGTGTGCAAACTGCTGATGGAATGATATGTAGTGCACTGTAATCACCTTGCATTACAGAGGAAGCTGGTTGATTTGCTTTTCTTTGGTTTGTAACATGTGTGATATCCAGTGTGGTTTGTTTACTGTATTTACCCTAAGTATTCGAACAGCTCAACTCCTTACCATACTTATTCTAAAATCTGAACGAGTACAATTTACTACCATGTGTTGTGCCTAAAAATTGCTGGATGATTGACAAACAGTGTAGACCCTGATGAGACGCCGCGTTCTGCGGCGTCTCATCTGGGTCTACATTGTTTGTCCAAGCCTGTCTCTCCCAAAACTTTAGATAAATACGGTATATCATATCACAAGAATAAAGAAGAAGAAATATACTATTCAGCTTACTTTTTCTGTCTAATTCTAATCACAGCAAAAACAATCAGAACCAAAAGTAAAACGATAGCACTGCACACGGCCGACACAATTATAACAGTGTTGTCTGACGAAGGATGTTCAAGGGTGACGTCACTTCCGCTAGGCAAAGAGTTATTTCCGTCATCTCCAGTGCTCGAAATTTGAATTGAGGTAGTTGTATGTATGATATCAGACGTTTTTGACAGGTGCCGGTTTGTTGATGCTGTGGACAAAGAAGTTTTATCAGAAGGTAACAGTGTTTTCAGAGAAAACAGATATCCCCGCTCCGTGAATTTTCAGTTTTTCCAATGCTGTGACCTTAAAGATTAGGTCAAGGTCACCCAAATCTAATCAGATCTTTGTTATATCCCAATTATATATCCACGAAAATTTTATAAGAACCCAACCACAGGTCCACAAGATATTGTGCCTACATGAAGGTTTCACGCTGACGCTAAAGCCAAAACAAAGTGTCACGTCGGTGCGATGCCAACGGGATGCGGATCAAATCAATATGTCCCCATTCCCGCAGATGGGGGACATAATGAGTAATCATTATTGTAAATGCATAAATATTCAATATCCATTGTGTTAACAATTTTTGTACTGTGTACTACTCGTGTACCCACAGTACCGCCATAATATACTCGTGTACCCCCAGTAAACCCCATAATATACTCGTGTATCCCCAGTACCCCCATAATATATAGTGAAAGCAGCGGTATGCAGGGGTATACTGTATTAAGCAGGGCACAGTTGTTCAAAACTTAACGAAATTGTCAGCTAATGTGATGTTAAAATTTCCATCTTGAAATTAGCAAATACATTGATATTCTTTGCTGCATTGCAAAAGCTATTCACTTTTATGCAGCAATCGTATCAGTTCATTTGAAAATACCTTAGCTACAACAATTAACGAGTTTATTTCATTTACGAGCTCGTTAAGCAAACGATGCTTTGAACAACTGGGCCCAGGTTATTATTTTTTGTAATGAATGTGTTTGACTCGTTTATTATTTCTAGCAAACGTTCTTACGCAAATCTCTATTTAAATGTGTCAAATAACCAAATCTTCCACATTTTCCATATTATATCAGGGTTCATACAGACAAGGCCAAGTCAAATTCAAGGACTTTTCAAGGACTTTTCCAGGACCGACTTTAAGTTTTCAAGGACTATAATACTTACACAAATTCGTAAAATCTGGCACTGTCATTCATTGCTTCCACATCCAGTGAAAACATTTGGGTTAAAAAAATTGATAATTTCTGTTAAAATTAACTCTCTTAAAACCAAAAGTATTAAGCTGTGGTTGCAGTAAATGAACTCTCTTAAAACCAAGAGTATTAAGCTGTGGTTGCAGTTTCTGTTTTAACCTGTGAGAAATTTACGAATGTCCGAGACATCACTTGCGCCTGTGACCATAATGAACTTTCACCCATTTGTGTCGATGTCCTTATTACAAGGCTGACAGTGCGCCTTATGTTTACTGTTCGTTTCCTTTACCCAAGAATATCATTTTTGCCACTCTCTGCTATAAACACACATTTCCATTACGCAGAAATAAATTCAGGGTCCAAAAAAACACACACTAAAGAACAGCAGACGCCATTTTTGTTTTTTTTTTGGTTTAGTCTGGATATTTGAATTGAACTTTTTCAGTAATAAAAGTTATCAAAATCGCTAAGTACCAGTCTGCAAGGGAGACAATCCAAACATCAAGTACGAATCATTCGAACCTATGTGTATTCGAACTTTGTTTTCGCGCCCAGCACATTCAAACTCTTTAGTTATGGAACTCCTGCTCATCTGTCTTTACTCGAAACTTGCCGATTTTTTTAGGAACTTTACTTTTGATTCCCACAGAGATTTAAAATTGTCTAGAACACAAGAAAATGTGAAATTCAAGTACTTTTCAAGGTCTATGGTCAGTTTTCAAGGGCTTTTCAAGACAAATTCTGTTTTCAAGGACTTTTCAAGACTGCCCTTCATTTTCAAGTACTTTTCAAGCCTGTGCGAACCCTGTATATGGCGAAAATGTCCAGGGTCCAGTTGTTCAAAGCTTCGTTAGCTTAATGAGCTCGTTAGTGGTCATAATGTTAACTATTTTAGTAAGTACAATATCTAATTCACAGGTATTTTTGCTGAAAAAATGTGAGTAGCTTTTGCAAATGCAAAATCTACTCACATTTTTCAGCAATAATATTAGCATACAAGCCATATTTAATGATCAAAGTTTTAACGATACGTTACCTAACGACAGCATTATTTTTTAACAACTGGGCCCTGTTTTACATAGCTATAGATAAGAAGCATATCTAGATAACTTTTAATATTTTCCTAATGCTCCGTTTAACTCTTTCACTGCCATAGTCGGTAATAAATAGAGGATACTAACTCTTTTGCTGTGAATACTATTAATATTTTCATCGAGTGTAATGAAAACATCAATATTCTCTCGAGTGCGAACCACGAGAGAAAATTTGAATGTTTTCATTAGACGAGATGACAATTTTTTGGTATTCACTGAAGAAAGAGTAAATTATCTTTTTATTTTATTGTTAACACGCCAGTGCGCGCTTTTGACGTCATTGCGTCGACGTTCAGTGCTTTTAAACATGTGAAGCGCTGGAGGGACAAAAACAAAAAGTTTCGGTAAATTAGAATAAGCTTGTTACCAAAATGTTCCTTACATGCTAACTAAGAAAATGCATACTAGCACTTTATAGTTTTGTTCAGAAACAGAGAAGTTAGAGGAGTTAAAAAAAAAAAAAAAAAAAAAAAAAAAAAACCGAAGCGGGATCGGCATCTTTTCGGCAAAAATGAAGACAACCGAAGTAATCCAAAACGAGTAGTGAAAATAACATCGACTTGTAATTTTTCACTAGTGAAAATATCATATTCTCTCACATGTGAAAATATTATCTTTATTCATTTCAGATAGTCATTGATTTCACCGCTTGCAATAAAATAATAGGTATTTGCAAACAGCATAGATCCAGTTGAGACGGCTCATAATGAGCCGTCTCATCTGGATCTATGCTGTTTGACATTCAATCTTTCAACTTTACATATCGTAAACTTCTTTCCAAGTGATAGTTTGCTAAAAAAAAAAAGCAGACGACAAATGTCGTCTGAAATTTGGAACCGAAAAAGTTAAGTAAAGAAATGAAGAATAGAGCCCCAACGCGAGAAACTTACTGTCGGACATGTGCACACTAAGATACTCTCCTAAAATTTATTTTAAACCAGATGCCATTGATTTTGATATTGTTGAATTTCGGGGTTTCGTTTGGACGGCGATGTCCGCGCTCTACAGTCTTAGTTGTAAGTATACTCGATAGCAAAAGAAACGCATATTTTTACTCTTTCTTTTAACCTCATAAAAACAATAATATTTTACTATTGGCATAAAATGTCAAAGCCTATTTTCTGGAAAAAATCAGAAAGAAAACAATCGTCAGTTTGTCGCCTGCGGAATCTGCCCAGAGAGTGGTAATGAATACATCTGAAATATGTCCGCCAGTCTGCGACGGAAGACAATGTCACAGACAGGAAGTCGCTTCAAAACAAAGCACTACTTCACTTCAAAACAAAACTAATCCTTTTTGTTTAACTCTTTCACTGCTACAGACGATAATAATAGTATTTTGCAAACAACGTAGATCCAGATGAGACGGCTCATAACGAGCAGGATCTACGCTGTCTGACATTCAGTCTTTCATCTTTACATATAAGTTTCTTTCCAATCAATAGTTTGTTAAAAAAACAAGCGGACGACAAATATAGTCTGAAATTTGGCGCTGAAGGAGTTAATAGTTGCCTAATGAGAAGGAGGCACTCTCAGAGTAATTTCCCTTGAGGTATATCCATTTCCCTTGACCCTTTCGGTGTCAAATTTCAGACGACATTTGTCGTCTGTTTTTTTTTTTTATTTTATTTTATTTTAACAAACTATCGTTTGGAAAGACGTTTATGTGTAAAGTTGAAAGACTGAATGTCAAACAGCGTAAATCCAGATGAGACGGCTCATTGAGCCGTCTCATCTGGATCTACGCTGTTTGCAAAAACCTAGTATTATCGCCTGTGGCAGTGAAAGAGAAAAGCTCTTTAACCCTTTACCGTTCTCTGAGCTAATCCAACAGACAACAAATTGATTAAGTGTTTCTTATTTTTCCCCAGAAAACAGGATTTGATGTTTCGTGCAAATTGTCTGAAGATACGAATCTACGTGACATACCAAACCTGTTTCTGGGAAAAATAAGAAAATATTTCAGTATATCGTGTACCGAAAATTTTACAAAGCGTGCTAAGTGTTAATAAGCATAAGCTGTACATGTCCTTACTTGTATGTTTTGGGCTTGTTGGTGTAACCTTAGAGAATTGCGTTGTTTCGTGTATAGCGGAACGTGTACTACTAGCTGCTGTTGGAACACCAGTATCTGTAATTACAGTATTAGTTTCATCAGTTGTTCTACTGATAGAGGTTGGTTTATCTACATGTGTTGTCGTTCTCACACTGGTTGAATCGAACACTTTCTTTGTTGAAGATTTTGTTAGAGTCGTTTCACGTTGAGGCATTTCTGTCATTTGAGAAGTTGCCTGTGGCGCGGTTGTGGTTGTATGAGGTAATGTGGTTGTTGTGGTGACTTCCGTCGTCGTTGTCGTCGTCGTAGTTGTTGGTGTTGGGGTTGGGGGAGCTGTTACTAAGAAAGAAGAAGCATAATGCACGAAACATTATGTGTGTTATAAAGGTATCTTGTTAATTTATTGGCATAACATACAGGGCCCAGTTGTTCAAAGCGTCGTTAGCTTAACGAGCTAGTTAAGTGTCATTTCGTTAACTGTTTTAGTGGATTCAATATACAATATTCTGATATTTTTTGCTGAAAAAATGTGAGTAGCTTTTGCACTGCAAAAGCTACTCACATTTTTTCAGCAACAAATTTCAGCATATATGCATATCACTTGATGTAAATTTAACGAATCGTTAACTAACGACATCGTTAGTTTTGAACAACTGGGCCCAGGCATTTAACTGAAAAAAATATCTGTGTTTTGTGATATCATAAAAGGCTATATGTGTCCTATAGAGTCTTACTCTCTGTTAACCCTTACAATGCCGATTTTTCTTCTAGATGGAATCCTTCTTAGACAGCCATTTCCCTTCGTTCTAGAGTCATTTACTCAAGCCTCCACACGTGGTATCTGGATAAACAAAACTGCCCTTATCATGGGAATCCTAATAATAGCCAGTCACATGACAAATCGGTACATACAAGATATCTAAGAGAACACAAAATGTTGGCAATACAATGCAGATTTGATTACCTATGTTGATTCATACACAATTCATAAACGTTTAACCCTTATCGGATGGGAAAGTACGAGATCAAAAGACACACACACACACACGCATGCACGTACGCTTGCACCACCACCAACAACAACTACAACAACAGCAGCAAAACAAAACAAAAACAAAAGACAACAAACAAAAAAAATATATGAAATAATAAAATTTAGAAATTTCACTTCTTGTCATTAAATGCAGACAAACCTATGTTTGGAAGAAAGTACACTCCCTCCAATTATGGTAAATAAGGTAGCAAACTGGAGGACTGCTTTCAACCCCGAATACCTATGATTCAAGGGGCACATAAGAAGTTTTTATATGCCACTTGCTATGATTGGCTAGCATTAAGTTAGGCACCGCGCATTTCATTGAAAGATCTAATAAACAAAAAATGCTCATCAAATTATTTCTGCTGTCTGAAAAATGCGCTGCCTTTCTCCTTAAACTGAGGTAATACACTAATTGACCACATTATATAGTAAAAAAGAAAGAAGAATCTGTGGTTAGTGGCGAGGTGCTCAGAAATCATAAGGAAGTTTATGGGATCAAAAAAGCAACGTCATGACGCCTAATTAATATTGATTTACGCCGGGCCTCCAGCCCGATTATCTATTTAAGGTTGTTTTTGTAAAATGTGTATGCATTTACAGAGCATCGGTTTTCTTCCAGTTTTATGGGGTTCTTAGTGGGGTTATATATAACTATTCACCCCCCACTTTTTTTTATTATTATTATTCAAAGTCACACTTTCGCAGCAGATAACTGTACTATTGGTAACATAGTGAAATAAAAAATGGGAAGTACTGTGTAGAATAAATGTAGCAATGTGGGTTTTGCTCATTTAAAAGAGAAATGAGCTGTTTTCCTGTAGGAGCCCCAATTTGACCATTCGACCTGAAATCAGCTTGTTGCTGTCAATATTCGTATACGTTTGAATTTTTTCATTTCGTTTTTTTTCGTCGTATTACGAAGAAGAAACAAAAGATAATTTTCTTTGTTTACGATTGGAAATATGCATTCTGAAATCGAACGGATTATAAGCTGGTTTAATAATATATTTTAATTTGATATTCAAGCATGGAAAGATTTGGGCCGAAAGAAAACGTCATGAGTGGAGAAAAGAACGAAACACTGCTACATAGATGATTTCGGATACAGTATATTCGGCCTAGGCTATGGATGGCGACATGTAATTATGTATGCGGGCTAGAAAACAGACGATCATAGTTGATTGTTTTTACATAGCTCTGTATCGTTGAGTATTGCGATTATTTATATAATTACAACCTTTCATAAATTATAACATTTTTTCACTATACTACGATCTTTCGGGAGCTATAATAATAAGTAATGCATGGCAGATTAGTTTCCCGGATTGTTGATGCTTTGCATCAATGTTTTCTTGTTACTATTATGAGATTGAGATTTATGCTGGTCTCTAGGGCTTCGGTACGTTTTTTCTCTAGCATACATTGTTGATCTTTACTCAGTGATGATACATGTTTGTGACTACATTTTTAAGAGCGACAACTCTGTCAAAATTGTTTTTGCTCCCTTGTGAAACGATGTCTAGTTAAAAGAAAAGATTTTTTCCCCAGGTGTAGCAAATTATTTCCTTTTAGAAATGACCCTTTATCAGAAGGGACTTTGCTAGCAGGAGCGCAAACACAAAATCACAAAAGTTGTCTCCCTTTTAAAAAAATTCACAATGACTACGATGTATATCAAGTCTCCTAAAGCGCTTTCATTACGAAAACAAGCCTATTCAAATATACTGAAAATTTTACCACCAAAAATGAAAATTTTCAGATAAAAATCGGATATCTTTTCATATTTCTGCTCAATACATAGATAGACACAATCTATGTTTCTGAGCAGAAAAAAGAACAATAATGTATACCCCTGTAAACCCCAGTTTTACTATATAAAAGTGGGATTTAAGTGGGGTCAACATTATATAGGCATGTGTTTTTTTGTGATTTAATTACTTTATCACGTATCAGGGAATATTACAGTGAAATTGTATCAATAACTGATATAATGTCGTGCAGTGTGCAGATCACATGAGTCATAACTATGCATGCACCTATCTAAGATGTTTATAATCTGGACTTCAATATCGTTTGTAATGACAACGGCTGGTATAGCATGGGGTTTCTTATTTGTTTTATGTTGCATCAGCAATCTGAAAGTTGAATTCATATTATACACCCCTAAGCGTTGGAGAACTGAAACAACAAATTTAATTATTTTTTATGAATTATTAAACTGTTGACATACTCGCAATGTCGCTTCAACATTAATATGTGCGCCGTATTCGCGCAGACTGAGCAGAATCTTTACTGCGCGCGTTTTGCATCACGAAAACACGCCTATATAGTTTTGACCCCCTTAAACCCCACTTTTATATAGGAAAACTGGGGTTTACAGGGGTATACATTATTTTTCTTATTTCTGCTCAAAACATAGATTGTGGGTACTCGTTAGAACCACCTCGCGGAGGCGGTTCTAACGAGTACCCACAATCTATGTTTTGAGCAGAAATATGAAAAATATCAGAGTTTTTTTATCTGAAAATTTTCAGGTTTTGGAGGTGAAATTTTCAATATATTTGAATAGGCGTGTTTTCGTAATGAATAGCCAAAGATGCAAACTTTCTTCATGCGGACAATTTAGACTCTGATCAGACTGCGCGGATACAGGGGAGGGGATGGGGGTGTGGGGGCGAGCAACAACTGCGAGAGAAGAGCACACCAGATAGTGATGGTTTCAGTTTTTACATTTACCCGTTATGGAAGTACCTTGCTATGCGTTTCAATTACTGACGAATCTTTAATACAAACAAATCATCACGAAAACATGCCTATACAATTTTGACCCCCTTAAACCCCACTTTTATATAGTAAAACTGGGGTTTCCAGGGGTACACATTATTTTTCTTATTTCTGCTCAAAAACAGATTGTGGGTACTCGTTAGAACCGCCTCGCCGAGGCGGTTCTAACGAGTACCCACAATCTATGTTTTGAGCAGAAATATGAAGAATATCAGAATTTTTTTATATGAATTTTTTTTTTTGATGGTAAAATTTTCAGTATATTTGAATAGGTGTTTTCGTAATGGATTTTTTTTTGCAATTTGTTCAGTACAGATGTTGCTGTAAAACTATATGAACATATAGATGCATTTTAAAACATTATTTCAATTCAGCATAAATCTTTACCCTGCGTTTCGTTTTTCAGTTCAGTATATTTAGGGTCACAAAAGGATTGTTGTCAAGATTCCAAAGGTGCCTATATATTAAGAGTAATAATAAGAGAAACACTGTAATAAATTATACTGTCCAAATATTTTGGGTCCGTATAGGATAGGTACAGTAAGAAAATACGAATCGTTTGAATCGTCCGAATAGACATAAATTTATTACAGCTAGTAGACGATCCACATGAAATGTCAAGCTTAATTCCTTTGTACAACAAATCAAAAAGAAAAGAAAAAAAAACAACAAAAAAAAAAACAAAAACAAATGTCGTCTGCTGCTGATGTGATTGGCGCTTTAAAGGTTACTCCGGAATTCTTCAGCCGTCACTGTACGAAAAACATCAATGCTTGTGTATAGTATAAACATCACCACTCATGATACAAGGTATATCATAGATGCAAAAGAAATCAAAGCACTGACAGCATTGGTGGGTAGACTGTCTTTGAGTGTAGGCTGCAGAAAATGGCCCGGTACTAAAGAAGGCTTCATTTAACCCTTAACTTCTTGTACATAAGACACTTGAGTTACTGCTTCTGTATAGCTGTTAACTGAATCTGTGTAGCAATATCTAGGGTAGATGGAGCTCTCAAGCCCTGGTCGGCAATCCATCTAGTTGGTAACTCCAAACAAAAACCTGCATATCTGGATATGCCTATTCCAGTTATGTAAAGTCTGCTTCGGCAATTGGGGCGGAGGGAATCATAACGATGATTCAACAGCCCAAACGGCAATGCAGCAGCATGTTGTGGAGCATGGAGAGCATGACAAGGCACAACAGAAGTCATGGTCATCCACTACATCCGGGCTTAGCTCCAGATGTCCTGACACTGTCTTGCCTCTGGATCCAGCTAAGTCAGGACGAGAGTGAGATTGACTCTGCGCGCCTCTCCCTCACTATAATCCAATTCACAGCGCATGTCATCTTAATCAGCAACACACAGTCACAGCAAGCACACATATGCAAGTCATACAAAAGCCCTGTAGCGATGGGCAAGCGGCGAAGCAGCAGGTGAGGAAACACTGGAAGCTGTAGTCGCGGACCTGCACACAGGCGGCTTGGTTCTATATGGTCGCTTTTCTTAAAAATGAAGCAGTACAGGGAATTCGGCAGCCGAACTGAGCGACTGAGCAGACCTTTTTAGGATCGCACTGCTCATCCCCTTAGCAGGGGAAGGGGCTTGAAAAGATGCTCTAAACAATTGCATGCTTCAAAACTCCTGGCTGGTTAACCGCGATCAGCGGGGATCCCTCTTGTTCGTCTGTCATTACTGACAATGACCAATCCTGATCTACTGTGTGATGTGTTATTATTTGTGTGTTCTAAGATGGCTGATGAGACCAATCTTAGCTCTAAACTGCCTGTTGCAGATAGAACAAGAGAGGTCTGAGGAAGAAAGCTCTGTTGGTGATGCCTTAGCTCTGGCTTTCCGCTGTGCACGTTTCTGCTTGGCTTCGCTGATTCTTTTTGCTTCGTATTCACCAGCTCCCCTTTTTATGAGGCCTCGCCACTTTGTACGAACTTGTGCAATCTGTTCCCATGACTCTGTTGGTATGTTGAAGTCTTTAAGGGAGGCTTTGAGGGTGTCCTTGTATCGCTTCTTCTGACCACCATGGGAGCGTTTTCCTACTTGAAGTTCTCCATAAAGGATTTTCTTTGGCAAACGTTCATCAGGCATTCTGGTAACATGGCCTGTCCATCTTAACTGTGCCAATTTCAGAAGAGCATGTATACTCTGCATCCCTGCCCTTTTCAGGGCTTCTGTGTCTGGAATCCTGTTTTGCCACTTGATCTTTAGAAGTTTTCTAAGACAGCTTGTATGGAAGTGGTTCAGTCTTTTGGCATGCCGTTGGTAAACTGTCCAAGTTTTGCATGCGTATAATAGTGTTGGCAGCACTACCGATCTATATACTTTCAGCTTTGTGTCAAGTCTGATTCCACTTCGGTCCAAAATACTTCCACGTAGCCGGCCAAATGCTGTACTAGCTTTGGCAATTCTAGCATTGACTTCATCATCAATGTGCACAACTCTAGACAATGTGCTTCTAAGGTAGGTGAACTTGTCTGCCACTAGCAGTCGCTGACCTTTCACTGTGATGGTTGGCTCCTTGTAAGGCTTTCCAGGTGCTGGCTGATATACTACCTCAGTTTTTTTATGCTGATTGTTAGATCATAGCTGTCACATGAATCGGATACTTGATCCACACCTTTTTGCATTTTCTCTTCTGTTGGAGCACCCTTTGCCATGTCATCAGCAAAGAGGAATTCGTCTAGCACCTCTGTCTGCACCTTAGATTTAGCTTGCAACCTTCTTAGGTTGAAAAGTTTCCCATCAAAGCGATACCTAATAGGTATACCATTGTCACCGCCCTGGAAAGCATCTGTAAGCATGGCAGAAAACATAATGCTGAACAGTGTTGAAGCTAGTACACAGCCTTGCTTAACTCCATTTGTCACAGGAAATGGATCAGAAAACTCGCCATCATTTTGGACCCTTGCAAGCATACCATCATGGAACTGCCGCACCATGGCTATGAATTTGGCAGGACAACTAAACTTTGCCATAATTTTTAAAGTCCCTCACGACTGACTGTGTCAAATGCTTTGGTAAGGTCGACAAAGGTCATGTAGAGGTCCACATTCTGTTCCTGGCTTTTTTCTTGAAGCTATCGTGCTGTGAAGATCATGTCTATTGTTCCTCTATTTTTCCTGAATCCACACTGGCTTTCTGGTAGAAGCCCTGACCGTTCCAGGTGTTCATTCAATCGGTTCAGTAGGACCCTAGCAATTGAATCTTCCCAGCAATTGACAATAAAGTGATGCCTCGATGATTGTCACAGACTTGAGGATTCCCTTTCTTTTTGAATAGGTGGATAATTGTTGCATCCTTGAATTCTTGAGGGATGACTTCTTTTCTCCACATAATGTGAAATATCTGTCAGTTTCTCTGCAACTGGAGGACCTCCGGCTGTAGATCTCTGCAGGTATTGCATCTGATCCTGAAGCCTTGCCAGATGACAGGAGTTTTGTTGCTTTCACTGTTTCAGAGACGGTTGGGAGCTCATCAAGCAGCGGATTACATTCCACCTCTGGTAGTCTGTTGATAGCTTCATCATTGATAGATGATGGCCGATTAAGGACACCATCAAAGTGTTCAGCCCATCTTTTCAAGATAGCTTCTTTGTCAGTCAGAAGACTAGTTCCATCTGCACTAAGGAGTGGGGTGGTTCCTGAGCTCTGGGGACCATATACTATCTTGAGTGCATCAAAGAACTTTTTCATGTCCTTTCTGTCTGCAAAGGACTGGATTTCACCAGCCTTTTTTCTCAGCCAGGCGTCTTGCATGTCTCTGAGCCTCGTCTGAACTGTCTTGCATATGTTTGAATAGGCAGTCTTGCTAGATACTGAGCTGGTATTTCTGAGGTAAGCCTTGTGTTTTTGGTGTTTCTCTTCAAGGAGTCCCTGAATTTCATTGTCATTCTCATCAAACCAATCTTGGTGTTTGCGAGATACTGGTACTAGGGAATCCATTGCTGAAGAGTGAACGGTGTCTCTGAAGACTGTCCAGCTCTCATCTACATCTTCTGAACTGTGTTCCAGTGCATCTTAACGGCTGCAGAGATCGTTGACGAATGCTTGCCTCTTGCTGTCTTGTTTCAGCTTGGAGACATATAATTTCTTTGGCACCTTCTTGCCTTGTGGTCGTCGTACAGGCTGAATGCGCAGGTTGAGTTTGCTGACAACAAGCCTGTGATCTGTCCAACAGTCTGCACCACACATAGTTTTAGTCACTCTGACATCCTGTCTGTCCTTCCTTCGCACTATGACATAGTCAATGAGATGCCGGTGTTTGGAGCGAAGGTGCATCCATGTTGTCTTTCTGCGAGTTGGTAGACGGAAGACTGTATTGGTGATCAGTAATTCATGCTCTGCACACTTCCTTAAAAGGAGGAGTTCATTGCTGTTGCACTTCCTTACACCTTCAGATCTAATTACTCCTTCCCAGGTCTGGTGGTCTGTGCCCACTCTGGCATTGAAGTCCCCGAGGAGGATGAGTTTGTCTGTCCGGGGTGCTGCAGAAATCACAGAATCCAAATCATCATAGAACTTGTCTTTAACCTCATCTGGGTTGGTCAGTGTGGGTGCATAGGCACTTACAATTGTTGCATGCCTCTTGCCAGATAAAGGAAGTCTCAGCGTCATCAGGCGGTCATTTATGCCTTTGGGAAGTTCTGAGAGCTTGCTGACGAGGTGTGACTTGATGGCGAATCCTACTCCTGCTTCACGCCGCTCTTCTTTCTTGCGTCCACTCCAGAAGAAAGTGTAGCCAGCACCAACTTCTTTTAAAAGCCCTTCTTCTGCAAGGCGAGTCTCACTCAGAGCTGCAATCTCGACTTTGTATCGGTCAAGTTCTCTACCAACTAGAGCTGTTCTTCGCTCAGGTCTATCGGAACTAGAACTGTCCATTAGGGTGCGCACATTCCAAGCGCCGATGGTTAAAGGTATCACCTTCATCTTCTTTTTTCTTGTTTGACCGCTAAGTGGGATTCCCGCTGATCGCGGTTAACCAGCCAGGAGTTTTGAAGCAGGCAATTGTTTAGGGCACCTTTTCTAGCCCCTTCTCCATGCTACGGGGGTGAGCAGTGCGATCCTAAAAAGGTCTGCTCAGTCGCTCAGTTCGGCTGCCGAATTCCCCATACTGCTTCGCTCTTTAGGAAAGCGACCTTATAGAACCAAGCCGCCTGTGTGCAGGTCCGCAACTACAGCTTCCAGTGTTTCCTCACCTGCTGCTTCGCCGCTCGCCCATAGCCACAGGGCTTTTGTATGATTTGCATATGTGTGCTTGCTGTGAATGTGTGTTGCTGATTAAGATGACATGCGCTGTGAATTGGATTATAGTGAGGGAGTGGCACGCAGAGTCAACCTCACTCTCTCATCCTGACCTAGCTGGATCCAGAGGCAAGACAGTGTCAGGACATCTGGAGCTAAGCCTTGATGCGGTGGATGACCATGACTTCTTTTGTGCTTTGTCATGCTCTCCATGCTCCACAACATACTGCTGCATCGCCATTTGGGCCGTTGAATCATTGTAATGATTTCTTCCGCCCGTGCTGCCGAAGCAGACTTTACATAACTGGAACAGGCAAATCCAGGTATGCAGGCTTTTGTTTGGAGTTGCAAACTCCTAGATGGATTGTCGACCAGGGCTTGAGAGCCCCATCTACCCTAGATATTGCTACACAGATTCTGTTAACAGCTATAAAGAAGCGGGGATCCCACTTAGCAGTCGAACAAGATAAAAAGAAGACAAAGGTGATACCTTCAACCATCGGCGCATGGAATGTGCGAACTCTAATGGACAGTGCTGGTTCTGACAGACCTCAGCGAAGAAGAGCTCTAGTTGGTAGAGAGATTGCAGCTCTGAATGAGACTCGCCTTTCAGAGGAAGGGCTTTTAAAAAGAAGTTGGTGCTGGTTACACTTTCTTCTGGAGTGGACGCAAGAAAGAAGACCGGCGTGAAGCAGAAATAGGATTCGCCATCAAGTCACACCTCGTCAGCAAGCCCTCAGGACTTCCAAAAGGCATAAATGATCGCCTGATGACGCTGAGACTTCCTTTATCTGGCTAGCGGCATGCAACAATTGTAAGTGCCTATGCACCCACAATGACCAACCCAGATGAGGTTAAAGACAAGTTCTATGATGACCTGGATTCTGTGATTTCTGTAGCACCCCGGACAGACAAACTCATCCTCCTCGGGGACTTCAATGCCAGAATGGGCACAGACCATCAAACATGGGAAGGAGTGATTGGAACTGAAGAAGTAGGGAAATGCAACAGCAATGGCTTCCTCCTTTTAAGGAAGTGTAAAGAGCATGAACTACTGATAACCAACACAGTCTTCCGTCTACCAACTCGCAGAAAGACATCATGGATGCACCCTCGCTCCAAACACTGGCATCTCATTGACTATGTGATAGTGCGAAGGAAGGGCAGACACGCTGTCAGAGTGACAAAAACTATGTGTGGTGCAGACTGTTGGACAGATCACAGGCTTGTCAGCAAACTCAACTTGCGCATTCAGCCTGTACGACGACCACAAGGCAAGAAAGTGCCAAAGAGATTGCATGTCTCCAAGCTGAAACAAGACAGCAAGAGGCAAGCATTCGTCAATGATATCTGTTTAGATGCACTGGAACACAGTTCAAAAGATGTAGATATGAGCTGGACAGTCTTCGGAGACACCGTTCACTCTTCAGCAATGGATTCCCTAGGACCAGTATCTCGCAAACACCAAGATTGATTTGATGAGAATGACAAAGAAATCCAGGGACTCCTTGAAGGGAAACACCAAAAACACAAGGCATACCTCAGTGATACCAGCTCAGTATCTAGTAAGACTGCCTATTCAAGCATATGTAAGACACTCCAGACTAGGCTCAGAGACATGCAAGACTCCTTTCTAAGCAAAAAGGCTGATGAAATCCAATCCTTTGCAGACAGAAAGGATATGAAGAAGTTCTTTGATGCACTTAAGACAGTATATGGTCTCCAGAGCTCAGGAACCACTCCGCTCCTTAGTGCAGATGGAACTAGTCTTCTGACTGACAAGGAAGCTTTCTTGAAATGATGGGCTATACACTTTGATGGTGTCCTTAATCAGCCATCATCTATCAATGATGAAGCTATCAACAGACTACCAGAGGTGGAATGTAATCCGCTGCTTGATGAGTTCCCAACCGTCTCTGAAACAGTAAAAGCAATAAAACTCCTGTCATCTGGCAAGGCTCCAGGATCAGATGCAATACCTGCAGAGATCTACAAAGCAGGAGTTATTTCACATTGTGCGGAGAAAAAAATTCAAGAATTCAAAGATATAACAATTATCCACCTATTCAAAAGGAAAGGGAATCCTCAAGTCTGTGACAATCGTCGAGGCATCACTTTATTGTCAGTTGCTGGGAATATCCTTGCTAGAGTCCTACTGAATCGATTGAATGAAAACCTTAATCAGCCAGGGCTTTTACCAGAAAGCCAGTGTGGATTCAGGAAAGACAAAGGAACAATAGACATGATCTTCACAGCAATACAGCTTCAAGGGAAATGCCAGGAACAGAATGTGGACCTCTACATGACCTTTGTCGACCTTACCAAAGCATTTGACACAGTCAGTCGCGAGGGACTTTGGAATATCATGGCAAAGTTTGGCTTTCCTTCCAAATTCATAGCAATGGTGCAGCAGTTCAATGATCGTATGCTTGCAAGGGTCCAAAATGATGGCGAGTTTTGTGATCCATTCCCTGTGACAAATGGAGGTAAGCAAGGCTGTGTACTAGCTTCAACACTATTCAGCATGATGTTTTCTGTCATGCTTACAGATGCTTTCCAGGGTTGTGACAATGGTATACCTATTAGGTATTGCTTTGATGGGAAATTTTGTAAACTTCAGAAGGTTGCAAGCTAAATTCAAGGTGCAGACAGAGGTGCTAGATTAGTCCATCTTTACTGATGACATGGCAAAGGGTGCTCCAATAGAAGAGAAAATGCAAATAGCTGAGGATCAAGTATCCGATTTATGTGAAAGCTATGATCTCACAATCAGAATCAAAAAGACTGAGGTAGTATATCAGCCAACACCTGGAAAGCCTTACAAGGAACCAACCATCACAGTGAAAGGTCAACGATTGCGAGTGGCAGACAAGTTCACCTACCTTGGAAGCAATTTGTATAGAGTTGTGCACATTGATGATGAAGTCAATGCCAGGATTGCCAAAGCTAGTGCAGCATTTGGCCGACTACGTGGAAGTATTTGGGATCGAAGTGGAATCAGACTTGACACAAAGCTGAAAGTATACGGATCCGTGGTGTTGCCAACACTATGATAAGCATGCGGAACTGAATTCCAAAAGACTGAACCACTTCCATACAAGCTGTCTTAGAAAACTTCTAAAGATCATGTGGCAAGGCAGGATTCCAGACACAGACGTCCTGAAAGGGGCAGGGTTGCAGAGTGTACATACTCTTCTGAAATTGGCACAGTTAAGATGGACAGACCATGTTACCAGAATACCTGATGAACGTTTGCCAAAGAAAATCCTCTATGCAGAACAACAAATAGGAAAACGCCCCCATGGTGGTCAGAAGAAGCGATACAAGAAACCCTCAAAGCACCACTTAAAGACTTCAACATACCAACAGAGTCGTGGGAACAGGATCGAACAAAGTTGCGAGGCCACATAAGTAGGGGTGCTTGCGAATACGAAGCAAAAAGAATCAGCGAAGCCGAGCAGAAACGTGCGCAGCGGAAAGCCAGAGCTAAGGCATCACCAACGGAGCTTTCTTCCTCATACCTCTCTTGTTCTATCTGCAACAGGCAGTTTAGAGCTAAGATCGGTCTCATTAGCCATCTTAGAACACACAGATAATAACCCTTCACGCATTTGATTAGGATTGATCATTGTCAGTAATGACAGACGAACGAACAATTTCTTTTAATTTAAGCAATTTCTGTAATTTAAGTAATCAGTGCAGACCCTGATCAAACACCGCAGACAATGGATCTGCATTGTTTGCCAATTTACTAGCATTAAGTCCAGTCCAGGTTTTACAGATAACTTTTTTTACACAGCTCTCAGCGACAAGAATAGCACGGCTTTAATTAACCGTTAACTGGATTTCATTGGTCAATGATAATCACGTGGGCAACAACCTTAAGGAAATTTTAGTGAATGTATACTTTGGATCGATTGTAACAATCTATCCAAAAATTTGTTAGATCTATACTGGAAAGAAATTCCCAGCAGATCTATACTGCAAATAAATTTCCAGCATTTAGCAATAGACATATTCTATGTACACACCTCCTCTCGAAATCTTCTGTACCAAAATTTGAGCCTGGGCACAGCATGATGCATGTGCGCTCAGCGAAGACTCAGATCAGCCTGTGCATTTGCGCAGGCAGATCAGAGTCATTGCTTTGTGCTCTGTTGATATCCAAACATGCAGGCTTTCTATAGACGGACGACAGAGGGTCTGCTTAGAATGTGTGAATGCCCCGGCTCAAATGAATGAAGAGACCTTAGAGTTCTGGTTTCGTGACATTATATTCGTGTCGTTTGATGCCGTTTTAATCAGCGATTGGTACCATTGTGACACGAGACTTACGAAAACCAAATAAAAGCTTCCCAGTATAACAAATAATACCCCCTATAGGAGGTGAGGATGACATCATTACGAAAACACGCCTATTCAAATATATAGAAAATTTCACCTCCAAAAACTGAAAATTTTCAGATAAAAAAACTCTGATATTTTTCATATTTCCTGCTCAAAACATAGATTGTGGGTACTCGTTAGAACCGCCTCACCGAGGCGGTTCTAACGAGTACCCACAATCTATATTTTTGAGCAGAAATAAGAAAAATAATGTATACCCCTGTAAACCCCAGTTTTACTATATAAAAGTGGGGTTTAAGGGGGTCAGAATTATATAGGCATGTTTTCGTGATGTATTGTTTTCCGTGTGGATACCGTTTGCGATAGAGTCGGCGTTGGCGTTGGCATCGGAGTCAGCGCACTTGTCGGCGTTGCCGTGACGGTTTCTTGTGTTCGCAATACCTCTTTAACAAAATGACGAATTTTCATCAAACCTGCATGGAAATATCATTGGGCATGCTTTCGATTTGATAAGATTTTCGTGGTCTTGACCTTTTGTTCAATGTCGGCATCTTGGAGATGGGTGTTTTATCTGAATAAAAGTTCTAGTTCGTTATATAGATTCTCGACAGGGGAGATGTGCTTATATTTTTATATTTCCCCCACTGAAACCGGACATAACTCTCAGGCAGGGAATACATACCATGTACCCTGTCAAGAATCCAAATGATTAGTATTTGGAAGACAACTACAATATTCGAGATCATTTTGCGTTCCTCATTACGAAAACACGCCTATTCAAATACACTGAAAATTTTACTACCAAAAAATGAAAATTTTCAGCTAAAAATCTCAGATATTTTTCATATTTCTGCTCAAAACATAGATTGTGGATACTCGTTAGAACCGCCTTGGCGAGGCGGTTCTAACGAATACCCACAATCTTTGTTTTAAGCAGAAATAAGAAAAATAATGTATACCCCTGTAAACCCAAGTTTTACTATATAAAAGTGGGGTTTAAGGGGGTCAGAATTATATAGGTATGTTTTCGTGATGTTATTTCATGGACTAAGTTTGAGTCTAGTTCGGAGGCACCTCCCGACCAAATACGACAAACATATTCTTAATATACCAGAAAGACTTCAAATTAGTATTTGGTCAGACAGGCCTGAGCAAACAGTGAGAAGCCAGATAAGACTCCACAGAGAGCGGCTTCTGATCAGTGTCTACACTCATCAAGTTTCTTTCCTTAACAATTCAACAAGTAGTGGCATTTTTGGACAAGTATGGTAAGGAGTTAAGTTGCCATGATGTTTAGAGTAAATACTGTATTGTCGGAGTTTATTATTCAGTAATTAAGTTTCCAACAACAAATAAACTTAGGAGAATCAAATAAAAAATTCTCTAAACAACAATAACAACAAAAAACAAAAAACAAGCTGTGCCATGCGAACACAAAATTACAATAAAGCATATTCAGTATTTTCTCTAAATATTTGGGTCCTCGTATCTCATTTCTCTTAACCATTGTCATGCTGAATAAATAAAGATGCCTCGCCCACTTCTCATTCTCAGCCAATCAGTTTACTTGATCCGGGTTGTTGATACAAATTCAAATAATGAATGACAAACAATGTAGAGCCAGATCAGTTGGCTTCTGAAGAAGCCAACTGATCTGGATCTACACTGTTTGCAAAGGTAGGGCATATCCGGGTTAAGCAGGACAATGGTTAAAAGCACTGACTTAACGTGGAAAGAGGCAGACTTTGCTCAGACAGCTCAGATACATGCTTTCTGAATATTTACGGGTAAATACCGTATTAAACTAAAGAACAAAATTATAATCAAACCATGAAGTGTTAATACAAAACTATTCTATTTTAAAAATATGAAATAAATATGTACCAAAATGAATAAAATAAAACTAAGAAACATATACAGTAGAACTCCCGATGGCTCCTTTACCATGGATGAGTCGAACACGTTCTTGACTCCGCAGGGATTTTTTCCAAACACGATATGCGGATAATTTAGGGATATTTTCTTTTTGTATATTGCAAATGTATGCTGTGTGCACTCATTAGAATCGCCTCGATGAGGCGATTCTAATGAGTACACACAACATACGTTTATAATATAGAACACCTAAAAGATATCCCACAATTATCTCCATTATGTCTCCCGGTATGGCACTAATATTAACCCTCCGTGGCTCGAACTACCGCTGTCTCGAACAAATTTTCATGGTCCCAAAGGGGTTCGAGCCATCGAAGTTCGACTGTATAAATATAGTGTAAGCTCTCAAAATACACAAACCTATGGGAAGGCATGAAGGTGATTCTTGTAGGTGCATAGATTCTTGTTGTAGAGAAATATATCACAAAACTGCCTGCGGATCATTGGCCATTCATAGAGCTTCCATTCAAAGCGGCGATCAGACTGCGCAGAAATACAGACTGAATCGGGTATTCGCTAGACGAACATGTTATTAGGTACAGGCTCACACATATCGGTACACCATATATGGATAACCATTATGTTTTACAAGGAAGAAACCCTTTGTTGTACCTCCTGTTTGCTTTCCCGCACGCAAATCCCCTTTTGATAAAGGAACTCATATCAAAGGAAAGATTATCTCCTGATGAGAGCATTCTTCCCTTTAACCCATTTACGCTGATTGGACACTTCTACATTAACTTTTTGGATTTGTCCATTTCCAATGGAAGGGGTACCTGGTAAATTTTATTATTAGCATGTTTTGTAGAAATTCCTGTATTAAAAGCAAACATTGTAGACCCTGATCAGACGCCGCGTTCTGCGTCGTCGTCTGATCTGGGTCTACATGGTTTGCCAATGTCCCTTTTAAGGGACACCAGGCATAAATTGGATAAGTGTAGTCTCTATTTTAGAAAGGATTAAAAGACTATGGAAAGTAATTCTTGTCTGCAAATGTTTTCTCCTTTGAAAAATTATGCTAAAATCTTCTGGTGTGTCCAGTCGCTGTTCTGTAATAAATAATACATGTACTCACTTTCTGGTGGTAGGTTTGAACAGTGTCTGTCAAACTCGGTTTTAAACCTCTGTTTGGTTTCTTCGAAGTCATTGATCAAACTGGTGGTGTCAGTCTTGTTACACATACGTAGTCTGTTGTCAACACAGTTGTTCACTACGTGAAAGTGATCGTCCAGTCGCCTGAAATATAAGGAGTATGGATGTATGGATGGATATGCTTTCAAAAACTCTGATGTGAACGTATTTATCTCCCTTCCCGTCGGGGCTACTCTGATAAAGAAATGCATTAGCTCTCTTTGGGAGCAAATTATTTTCTTCGATCTTTACCACTCTCTGCGCTAATTCAGCAGACGAAAAATTGAGGATATGTTTCTTATTTTTCCCAGAAAATAAGAATCGACACTGCATGCAAATTGTCTCCATTGGAGGCAATTTGCATGAAATGTCGAATTCTGTTTCATTACGAAAACATGCCTATTCAAATATATAGAAAATTTCACCTCTAAAAACTAAAAAAAATCAGATAAAAAAAATGATATTTTCATATTTCTGCTCAAAACATAGATTGTGGGTACGAGTACACACAATCTATGTTTTTCTTGCAGAAATAAGAAAAATAATGTATACCCTTGTAAACCCAAGTTTTACTATATAAATGTGTGGTTTAAGGGGCTCAAAATTATATAGGCGTGTTTTCGTGACGTCTGGGAAAATAAGAAAACTATTTCAAAACGTCGTCTGCTGGATTTTTTACCAGAGTACTATGCGTTAAAAGAGGCCCCTATATGTGAACGTGTTTAACTACTACGGGAGTAAATTCCTGTCTGCAAAAGTTACCTCCCTTTTAAAATGGCGACAAATATTTCTGGTGTATGCATTCGCCTGAACGTTATTTCAGTAATAGTTAATGGAAACATCTGTCTGAGTTATCTCCTGTCAGTCTCTAAATTCATTCACCTCAGCACCAAACTTTGAGGGTGGTTAGATTTAAAAGACTACAGAAGAAAATCTGCAATGTTAACGCTTAGAACTCTGGGTATAATTTTGAGCAGACGAATATTTTTCTTATTTTTTCCAGGAAACAGGATTTGACATTTCATGTAAATTAACATAAACTCTCAAATTCTGCTTTCTGGGAAAAATAAGAAAAAAATTCAATTTGTTATCTGCTGTAGTTGTCCAGAGAATGGTAAATGTTAATTTTGGTGCCAAGAGAGCATTATTAATGATAAACTCTCTGTATGCCTGTCTGTCTGTCTGCGTTCTATCTGCCCGTCTGTCTGCCTGTCTGTCTGTCTGTCTGTCTCTGTCTGTCTTTCTCTCTCTATCTCTCCCTCTTATTTATGTCTATCTCTTTCTCTATGTATCTTATTCTCTCTCTCATTCTCTGCCTCTCTCTGTCTCATTATGTACGTATGTCTGTCTGATTCTCTCTCTCTCTCTCTCTGAACTTTGTGACTTATTTGCTATATTTGAACCTACCTGCAAGCACGATGCATATCCTGCTTGAGAGCTGCTTGCAGCCGAACTTCGATCAGCGTCGGCGAGACGTTGTCATAGCAACCGCGAACAGAATTACAGCAGTGTTTCTCTTGTCCGCGATAATCTGAAAGGTAAATGAAACAATTATATTTTACTGACAAATTAATCATTAAAACGCATTGAAATATTATGGAGACAATATTCTATATTATTTTGTTTTTATTTTCCTAGACAATAAGTCTTTGCTTTTCATGTGATATGAAATATTTTAGAATGTCATCTGCTGCTGTTGCAACTGTGTTCTAAAATTTAAAATTTAATGAAAAGCAAACAGCAGGTGAAATTTAAGAAGAATGGATATATTTCCAGAGAAGATAACTCTGTCAAAATGGTTTTACTTCCCTTGTGAAAAAAGGGTCTACTCTAAAACGAAATAATTTTCCCCCAAATTATTTTCTTTTAGAGTAGACCTCTTTTCATAAGGAGATTGGTGTACAGAAAAGCAAACAGGAAGTCAATAACGTTGTCTGCTTTGTCTAAATGTAAGAAAAACAACCCCGTGTATCCATACTTCTTAAGATATGGATATTTAACCTACAGCATTCTAAGCAGACTAAAAATGACTGGCAACTGTAATATTTGATTGTAAGAGATGATTTATCCGACATATCAAACCCATGTTTCCTGTAGATTAAGAGCAATACATTTTCAAAATGTCATCAGTCAGCTCGATAAAGGTGAAGACAGTATACAAACTCGAAAATAAAAGAGAACGAAATTCATTGCCAGCAAAAACGTACGTACGAACTACACTTGATAACCAATTGCTGCAAAAGATGAGCATTTGCGAGCAGTGTAGATCCAAGTCAAAAACTGCGGTGTTTGGTGAAGGTCTTCATTATTTGCCATGACATAACAGAACCAATTAAGCCAACGTCTCTGTAACAAACCCTAAGGGGAATCGATGCACTTTTAGGAGGCAACCCTATGAATTTTATTTCTTATCCCTTCTAAAAAGGAGTCTACTCTTAAAGGAAAGACTTTGTTCCCAAGCTTCTGAAAAAGGGTCTACTCTAAAAGGAAAGAATTTGCTCCCTTGGGAGCAAATTCTTTCCTTTTAGAGTAGACCCCTTTAGAGTAGACCCCTTTTCAGAAGGTGTTGGGTGTGTAGGAAAGTAAACGGGAAGTCACAACAGCTGTCTGTCTCCCTTATGAAAAATGATACAAAATCTACCAAATGCATGCGGGCCCCTAAAAACAGAAAACGGACCATCATGTCGCTCAAACGCGAAGAGGTGCAAAGTTCTTTGAAGATGGCTCAGACTGACACAAAAAAGCTTTGTTTAAAATGGTAGCAGGCGTCCCAAGAAGGAATAATTTCTTTGCTTCTAGAGTAAAGTCCTTTTCAGATGGAAAGCAAAACAATTTTTGAAGAGTTGCCGCCCCTGAACGCCATAACTCTTTCCCCGCTAGATGCGACTTTTGTCGTCTGCTGATAACCTTTGCAAACAGTTTGGACCCAGATCAGGCCAGACAAAACGTCGGACCTGATCTTGATCCAAACTGTTTGACACTGACGGTATTCCTGAAAGATTTGTTTAGAAAAAAGTATTTTTGAAAAAAGAATCCACATACGACAAAAAGCATGCAAAATTACCACGCATGCAAAGAGTAAAAGTGTCATTCTCTTGTTTACTGTTGCTTTTCTGGAAAACTAAAGCGCAAAATGAGGTTGCCACCGAGATGTTATAAATAATGGTTCACGTCAAATGCGCATTCGTATTTTCTGCAGTGATGGAATATATACCAATTCATTATGCACCAATTTTCGTTTTTATTTTGCCTGAACAGTATTTGTTTTCTTCTGTGTCACGTATCTTTCCAAACACTTCTCGTATTCTCAGAGTTCATGGTTCCTATTTCTTTCCTATAAAGTATCTATTACATTGACGGTGTCTTTTTTTTTTATCTGTATCAAATCAATATCTTTTGTATAGATATTTTTGTTGTTTTTCCATTACGAAAACACACCTATTCAAATATAGAGAAAATTTCACCTCCAAAAACTGAAAATTTTCAGATAAAAATACTCTGATATTTTTCATATTTCTACTCAAAACATAGATTGTGGGTACTCGTTAGAACCTCCTCGGAGAGGCGGTTCTAACGAGTACCCACAATCTATGTTTTAAGCAGAAATAATAAAAATAATGTTTACCCCTATAAACCCCAGTTTTACTATATAAAAGTGGGGTTTAAGGGGGTCAAAATTATATAGGTATGTTTCCGTGATGCACTCTTTTGGTTACAATGACGGTGTTGTTTTTTAACTGTCAGAGCTGTATCGAATCAATATTTCTGTACGGACTCCTTTTTGTTTACTTTTCGTTTTAGTCCTAATGGCGGCGTCTTTGTTGTTTGATTTGTATGTGTGTGTGTGTGTGTGTGTGTGTGTGTGTGTGTGTGTGTGTGTCAAATCTGTATCAAATCAATATTTCTTTGCAGATAGTTTTGTTTATAGTTCGTTTTTTTTTCTGTCAGATCTGAATCAAATAAATATTTTATTTACAGCATTTTGTCTTCTCTATCATTTTAATGGGTACTTATAAAATGTTTGTTATATCGATCTGTTCTACTGCGCCTGAATCAGTAAGTATAGTGCGCATAAGTGTATTTATCCTACAATTAAGGCTCCCTAACTCCTTACCAGCATTATTCTAAAATTTGAACATGTCAAATTTAGTAAGCATTGATGTGTGCAAATATAGATGGACGAAAGACAAACAGTGTAGACCCTGATCAGACGCCGCCTTCTGCGGCGTCTGTTCTGGGTCTATATTGTTTGCTCAGGCCAGTCTGTCGGAATACCTACTGTTATCACGGTATATGCATTTACTTTTCTTCATAACCCTCAGTCAGTGTCAGCAATGATAAGATGTTCTTGTAGATTTCATTTTAAACTAACAGTATCACATGACTGCTCCTGTATAGTTTGCTTCCACTGAATTGCTGTCAGTGTCCTCACGGACGTTGCCATCTTTAACAGAAGTGGAAGTGCTAGCATCCGCCTTGGCTGCTGTACACGACATTTTGCATATGACTTTGGATTTCTTGTTTTTTGTTGTTGTTTTTTTTTTGTTGATTTTTGTTTTTATTTTTGTTTTTTGTCTGAAAATATCTGTGGTTACATTCAAGCAGTCTCAACGGAAGGCAAAATAAGAAAACCTAATGTTTAAAATATCTGCCAGTTTGGATGCCGTTGAATGAAAATAAATTAAGTCAAAGTGTCATTAGATTTACAGACATTCATCACTACATGGTTACCTAAAAGTACATTGTAATTAGCGGTGAATTTTCTTTGTTATATAGAAATATCTGAGAGGAAAGTCACCTGTTTTTACCCTGCTTACTATGTACATGTATTAGGACATACAGTAAAACCTCGATGACTCGAACACCGATGGCTCGTTTACCATGGCTAATTCGAACTCGTTTTCGAGTCCCTACGAAATTCTTCCGATAGCTCAAGAAAACAAATTTTTAGTGATTTTTTTTTTATTTTATCATGAAATCATATGTTGTTGTACTCATTAGAATCGCCTCATCGAGGCGATTCTAATGAGTACACACAACATAAAATTACTGTTAGGAAAATCGAAAATATAAATCCCTAAGTATCGCTATTTGCTTCCTGACCCGGCACCATTATTAACCCTCAGTGGCTCGAACTGCCCATGTTTCGAATAAATTCCCATGGTCCCAAAGGTGTTCGAGCCATTGAGGTTTTACTGTATATGCTTGAGCAAACAGTGCAGACCCACATCAGATGCAGCAGAACACGGCGTCTGCCACTCATCCAGCAATTTTAGACACAAGGTAGTAGACAATAAACTTTCTGTTGATCTGTTCAAAAATATTCCGAGTTAACAAAGACAATATGTCTGACCAGTGGTCTTTGCTCGAAAAGTTGATACATGTAACTTTATATACTGAACATAAAAAACAACAACCTGACACTGAAATAACGGTACTATTTCGGGGGACATTGTACGCTTGATGCAATAAATGATTCAACATTTAATTGCAGAGCAGTGTTTCCTTTTGATGAAATGACATTTTTTTTTTTTTTTACCAAACATGCAGGGCATTTCTACATTTAACAAATACGCGTCAACTAAAGAGGAGGTAAAATATAAATAATAATAATAATAATAATAATAATAATAATAATAATAATAATAATAATAATAATAATAACGCGTTAAACATGCTGCTTGCTGTCTACCCATGTTTCTGTCCATTTTTTTTTCTCGGAATCTGCGTTACTAAACATTATTAAAAAGTATCAAGACTATAGCTGAAAACAAAAAAGGCAGATTTGCGTAGATTTTAAAAAAATACGCTATTTTACTCGGGTTTTCAACGTAAACATGACCGCAGTGTAATTAACCCATTTATGCCTAGCGTCCCATAAATGGGACATTGGCAAACAGTGTGAACCCAGATCAGACGCCGCAGAAAGCGGCGTCTCATCAGAGTATAATCTATTTGCATTTTATTGCACGCATTTCTGTAAAATACGGTTATAATAAAAACTAACCAGACACCCCTATTACTGGAAATGGACCAGTCCAAGGAGTTAAGGTAGAAGAATGCACTCGGCATAAATGGGTTAAAAAAAATTTATTTTATTTTTTGTGGACATTATCGAAGTGTAAACGCCGGCCAATAACACACATTTCACATAAAACCTTTTGAACTTTCTTCAGTTTGTGAGTAACTCGCCAGCGTTTACACATCGATAAAATCCATAAACTCATTCCTATATTAACCCATTTATGCCGTCGACTCTTCTATCTTAACTCTTTGGACCGGTCCATGTCCAGTAAAACGGGTGTCTGGCTAGTTTTTATTATTATCATGATTTAAAGAAATTCCTGCACTTAATGCAAACACTGTAGACCCTGATCAGACGCCGCGTGTTCTTAAACGATTGAGAAAAATAATTTATCTAAAAAGTGTGTTGATGGATTTCATATATGTATGTAGAAATTGTATTATTTCATTATATGCTTAGAACATTGATATTTTCTCACGTACCAGTGAAGGTATACAGAAGGGTTTGAATATATTGACCGATTTTTGTGACGAATTGAAAATGACTGACTACTGGTAAAACAAATGCTACTCAAAAAGGGGGCGGGGGCGGGGGGTGGTGGTGGTGAGGGTGGGGGGGGGGGGGAGACTGCGGATATGCAAAGATTGTTTTAGCTTTTAAGGAACTAATGTTGAAATTATTAATTGGTATATGGCAGGCTATTTGGGAATAACTTTTAAGATGGGGGGGTCATGTAATCAAATCAAATAAAAAATACCAAGACAAGGAGGTTTGAAAGCAATTTTAATGTACCTTTTTCATATTGCCTCGATTTATTTGGCAAATTAATTTTGCCAATAGTATGCTATGGCGGAGAATTTGGGCTTTTTGAAACCTATTCTGACAGAAACAGTTTTGTAAGAGACTTTTTGAAGTGACAAGAATACGCAAAATAAGACCTGTCGCCTGACAGGATAGCTCACCGGAAGTCGCACTTTGACTTAGTTGCGCAAAGGCAAATTTTCAGACCCATAACAGAAACAAAGTCACGGTCATGGGAGCTGATTCTGCTGATAAAATGTTAAGACAAGTATCTCTGACCTCAGCAAGTATGAACTGAATCCATCAAACGGTAAAGAAGAAATGAGCTCGTAAAAACCTTAACGTAAAATCTTTAACATTAAAATTCTGTCTGTGACCTTGACCACAAGGTCATGGTTATAGGTGCTGATGTTGCTGATAAAAACTTAAAGCAATATCTATCACCATACCAAATTCATCTAAAGGCAACCAAGTAATTATCTAAAATCTTTAGTGCAAAAACTAACATAAAAGTTCTAAGTCTGTGACCTTGACCCCAAGGTTATGGTCAGTAGAGCTGATGCCGCTGCTAAAACTTTGAGAGCAGTATCTATTACCATACCAAGTATAAACTAAATCCATCCAAAGGAAAAGGAGTAATGAGCTCTAAAAAATTAAAAACAAAAAGTTAACATAAGAATTCAAAGTCTGTGACCTTGACCCCAAGGTTATGGTCATGAGAGCTGATGCTGCTAAAAACTTGAGACCAGTATCTATTACGATACCAAGTATAAACTAAATCCATCGAAAGGTAAAGAAGTAATGAGCTCCTAAAAACTTTAACACAAAATCTTTAACATCAAAATTCTAAGTCTGTGACCTTGACCCCAAGGTCATGACTATAGGTGCTGATGTTGCTGATAAAGACTTTAAAGCAATATCTTTCACCATACCAAGTCTCCAGTAAATTTATCTGAAGGCAACCAAGTAATGATCTAAAATCTTCAGTGCAAAAACTAACATAAAAGTTCTTAGTCTGTGACCTTGACCCCAAAGTCATATCATGCATGATGATGCTGCTGATAAAAAAACTTTTGACTAGTATGTATCAACATATCGAGTATGAACTAAATCTATCAAAAGGTAAAGAAGTAATGAGCTCCTAAAAACTTTAACACAAAAACTTTAGCATAAGACTTCAAAATCTGTCACCTTGACCCCAAGATTATGGTCAGTAGAGCTGATGCTGCTGCTAAAAAATTGAGACCAGTATCTATTACCATACCAAGTATAAGCTAAATCCATCCAAAGGTAAAGAAGTAATGAGCTCCTAAAAACTTTAACACAATTGGTGCTGATATCGCAGATAAAAACTTTAGCCCAGTATCTATCATCATACCAAATATGAACTCAATCCATGTACACAAAAAAAGTAATGAGCTACTAAAAAACTTTAACGCAAAAACTTTAACATTTGTGGACGCCGACGCCGACGCCGACGCCGTGGGTAGTAGAATATCTTACCGGAACTTTTTGTTCCGGTGAGCTAATGGTTTGATATGTGGAGAATTAGACAGAATTGCTCTACAAACAAAAATATCTACCAGTTATAAGTTACTTTTTTAAGATTTTACAAAATAATTATTATTGTAATTCAAATTTGCATATCGATTAATGACGAACGATATAGAGAATAACCCAAATAGTGTTAATATATAGGGTTAAAGAGATAAACTCTTCTTTAGAGTTTTCTGAAGATTAGCTGAATGAAGAGGTAGAAAATAAGAAAAAAAAAAAAAAAAAAAAACAAAAAAACAAAAAAAAAAAAAAAAAAACCATTTGCAGCGCATCACGAAAACACACCTATATAATTTCGACCCCCTTAAACCCCACTTTTATATAGTAAAACTGTTGTTTACAGGGGTATACATTAATTTTCTTATTTTGTTCAAAAACATAGATTGTGGGTACTTGTTAGAACCGCCTCGCCGAGGCGGTTCTAACGAGTACCCACACTCTATGTTTTGAGCGGAAGTATGAAAAATATCAGAGTTTTTTTATCGGAAAATCTTCAGTTTCTGAAGGTGTAATTTTCTATATATTTGAATAGGCGTGTTTTAAATGGGTATTAAAGTTAACAGATAACTTTATAATGGAATATAGACTAAGTTACTCGAGTAGAGCAAAGTTTCATTCATTATTTTCAAAGTTAAGTTAAAAATTCAGTGTTGCTATGACAAAACTAAGAATCGCCTCACGTCGTCTAGATATCGAAGTTGGAAGATGACCAATACCTCACAGAAGACTTGCACGGAGATGAGAGGAAATGTAATGCATGTATATAAACTTGAAGGTGGCCTATTTGTAGAAAGTCATTTATATAATGACCTTAGAAAATGTGCAATGCATTAAAAGTAGTGTTAGTAACTTCATCTTTTTGGAGTAGACCTAAAAAAGCTGTCTGTTGATAATAAGATAATATTGCTTCACTTAGCTTTTTTTATTGAAAAGGCCTTAAAGTTAAGAAAAAATGTAAAGCTAATCATAAGGCACAGTCGACCCTCGTTATCTCGAAGTCCAAGGGACTCTGAGATATCCGTACCTCGACATATCAGATTTGCAGAATTGAGGAAAAAATAAATCGAACAAACCACAAATAAATATGTCATTAGAGATATATTGAAAATATTGTGGAAAAGAGAAGAAATTGTTCCTTCTCCCCTTTTTCACAATTCCATGTTAGAGATCAGATTTTCACTTCGAGACAAGCGGTTATTCGAGATAAGCGAAGTCGAGATAACGAGAGTCGACTGTATAAGTCTTCGTATCTTTTGCTATGCAGAAGTGTTGCGTGTCATTACTTTGGTCAATGTATAAATATAGGGCGATAATTAGATCTTACAATGATTTCTCTCTCTCTCTCTTTCTCTATCACACACACACGCACGCACACACGCACTTACGCACGCAAGCGCTAGCATACTCGCATGTGTGCTTTAAATAGAAGGATTTTGAGACATAATTATGGCTAATAATGGCTAATAATGATCATTATTTATAGGCCTTAGTATTATATAGTAGATGGTACCGTCGCCCTTTGATTAATAAGACGACACCAGCTTTGTTATCCTCTGTCAAGAATACCATCATAAAGTACCTTTCGAAGGAAAACATGTATCACCCTGAGCATTCGCTCAGTCTGGTCAGGAATATATCTGTTCATCTACCACATAGCTTGACATTCATCAATGTGCATTGTGCATAGCGAAAAAGAAGACCAGCCTTTGTGAGCGCAGGCTGGTCTGGGTCTTCGCTGTTCGCATACGTTTTAATCACCATTTCCTGGCTTCAGGTCTGTGTCAGCCTTTTGAAAAGTCTATATTTCCATAATGACAGAGCAGGGTTAAAATCACCTGTAATGTCATTGTAAATGAAACAGTTACCATGGTAACGAATGCTATATAGCAATTTTATTGATTTCGTAGGTATGGTTAGCTAGACAAGAAACAAAAGGTATATAAGTGCAATACATTGTTAACCGTTTATGTGCTAGACGACATCTTGATTTTGTTTTGGTATTTTTAGTGAAAATAAAGCTTGACATTTCATGTGAATCGTCTGCTGGCAGACGATTCACATGAAATGCCAAGTTTTATTTTCTCTGAAAATAATAACAATAAAAAATAGAATGACGTCTGCTACAATCTTGCTTATCATTTAAGGGTTAAAGTAACTAGGAAAATTGACATGTACTTTTGTATTAATGAGGACAGCACGCTTTTGTGAATCTTATCTTCTGTTTATAAACAAATTGAACATTTTGCATTTTAACTGTTCTCCTATAAAATAATAATAGTAAAATAAAAATGCAACAAAAACGGAATAATAATTCAAACAAACAAGCAAAAAGAAAAAAAAAGAATAATAATAATGAAATAAAATAAAATGGACAAGTTCATCCCATCTTTAAGAAGGTTATAAGTAGGTCTGATTTGTCAAGGCGGTATAGATTGATATGGTTGGGAAGGGCTGTAGTATGGTGTTGTATGGCGGGCTGTGTGCATAAGAATTGCTCCCGTCGAACCCGCAACCTCCTGATAACCAGTCGGACACCGCGCATCCGACTGAGCCACCGAGGTCGAGATGGTCATTTTACGTAACCACACTTTTAATGGGCAGGTTTAGTCCACTGGGCTGTTAACCAGTATATGTGCAAAATCTTTCGCCAGAAACCGGCAACTGCCCTTTTTTGAATCAGTGGACGGGGAAGAATGACCGTAGCAAATATTTGATGATCAATCTCCATGAAATTATGCTGCCGACCCGGTGTGGGGGGGGGGGTGGGGATCGAACCCGCAACCTCCTGATAACCAGTCGGACACCGCGCATCCGACTGAGCCACCGAGGCCGGATTGTAGTCGAGCGCTTATCTTTTTCATCACATTACTGAGAAAGTAATTTATATGTTATACTGACCCCGAGGTTATAAAAAACTTTTTTCATGCTCAACTCAGATGAGCCTGAAAATTTTTCATGCTAATAGATCTCAAAATACTAACAATTGCAAATTCTTTCTTGATATACATAGCTGAGCATGAAATTTTCTCTGCTAATAAATATGAAAATGCCAACAATAGTTGGCATTTTCATATTTGTTAGCAGAGAAAATGTCATGCTCAGCTGAGTTGAGCATGAAAACAGTTTTATAACCTCGGGGCCCGATCTACTGATGAGTTCGAGACTCCCTACAGTATATGGGCTGAAAAATTTAGCTGGAACTGTATCGGGATTTCTGTGGGCGAGGGTTGGATTGGGCGCCCTCCCCTCGCCACTCACTTTTGCAACGGTTTTGCTGTTGATCGTTACAGGATGGCAGTTTTGTTGCAATTCTTTTCCATTTGCATTTCCTCTTCATTTGTTTATTTTTTTCGATGAAATACTGTTTTGTGTTGTAATTTCCTATCATCAACACACATAAGCCTAGCGTCCCTTAAAAGGGACACTTGCAAACAGTGTAGACCAAGATCAGACGCCGCAGAACGCGCCGTCTGATCTGGGTCTACACTGTTTGCAATAAGTTCAAATATTTGTACAAAACAGGACAATAATAAAAACTAACCAGACACCCCTCATATAGGAAATGAACCTGTCCAAATAGAAGAATCCACTCGACAAAAATGGGTTAATCCCAATCCATTACCCTAGGAGGACTGTCTTCCATGATTGTGGCCTTATCTGGATATCTATTTAAGTTTATTTCTTCTGAGGAAAAAATGCTAGAAATATAAAACGGTAGTTTCTGGGGAAAATAAGAAGTAATATTTCAAAATATCATCTGTTAAAGCACGCTAAGCATCATGAGAAGTAAACAAATACCTGTACATATATCCTGGACGTCATTAAGGATGTCTCTTAAACTCTTCACCAGAGTATCAACGGGTAGAGGATCCGACGTGCCGTCGTCATCACCCTGCCAACTCATGTTTTTTTGTTTGTTTGTTTTTTTTTTTGTTTTTTGTTTTTTTTTCGTAAACTGTAAACTGCTTCTGATAGCCTAGATCATGCTTCTGCACTAGAGAATTCCAAAACAAGACAATCTTCGTTGTCACAAAATCACCACGAGACAAGATTCCAATTGATCATCTATCTATATCTAAAGTACGTATGCCTTTATATGCGAGCTCTTCCAGGTAAAATCGATCTACAGGTAGCACCATAGACAGAGAGCTGCTTGCGCATTCGCCCAGCCTGATAAGGATCTACGCTGTTCGCTTACAAACGTCTATGATCCAAATCATTTGTTAGCGAACACATGACCCTGATCGGACTCGGCTAATATGAAGGCTGATCTAGATCTACGCTGGTAAGTGGTCGGTGTTCACCAGGAGAGTCTCAGTCATGTTACTGAAAGTCATCAGTTTTCATGTACGAGTCGGCACACGAAAAAGGACCTTATGGTTTCCCGGTCTGTGGTACTGCAAATGCACGTACGCAGTCCCCTATTTGGATTACAGACGTTCTTTTTGTCTGAAGCTTCCTCAAGGTCTCTACTACATATCTGCGAACGGCAAAGGCTCTGGCAAGACTGTGCTTACATGCAGGCTCATCTGAGCCTATGCTGGTCGTCAATGTAATAAGTACCCTTTTCTCATATGCTGGCTCGTATCGGCTTTCAGCTGGTATGATTTGTTGCCAAAGCAACAAATACAGAACCGAGCAAGCAATAAATTAGTTTGATTACGAATATAAAGGGATTTTAATACACCCAGATCATAAGACACTTTTATTTAATAAGCCGAAAAAAAACTCTCACCGTATTTGCCCTAAGTATTCGAACAGACAGGCCTAAGCAAACAGTGTAGACTCTGATCAGACGCCGCATCTGCGGCGTCTGATCAGGGTCCACACTGTTTGCCACTCATCGAGAAAAGTTTTATGCATATAAACAAGTAGAAAAGTGACTTGTGACACATGTACTGTCCGTCGTGGCGTATTAACCCTTCCTGTCGGTCATATTGCTAGGCTATGTTGTGATGGTTGCACTCCCATGCAATCGTCTTCACTACTTTGTTCAATTTTAGGATAAGTATGGCAGAAATTTAGGGGTCCGAATAATACGGTAAATTTATAGAGTATGCATGATACAGTGTTTTAGGGACTTTAACTGTTTATTCAACGAGATGAAGCTAGTGGCCGATTAAACTTTGTGCATTTGGAAAAAGGCCTATATATATTACATATGTATGTGTCTAAATGTAAACTAGTATAGAAGATATTCAGGAAGAACCATACTCACAGACATTACGAAAACAGGTCTATTCAAATATACGGAAAATTTTACCATCAAAAAAAGAGAAAATTTTCAGATAAAAATTCGGATATTTTTCATATTTCTGCTCAAAACATGGATTGTGGGTACTCGTTAGAACCGCCTCACCGAGGCGGTTCTAACGAATACCCACAATCTATGTTTTGAGCAGAAATAAGAAAATAATGTATACCCCTGCAAACCACAGTTTTACTATATAAAAGTGGGGGTCAAAATTATGTAGGCATGTTTTCGTAATGACACAGCCTACCAGTGACACCGAGAAGACACAATAACGTTGGATTGGAATATACTGTCGTTATATGCGTGCGTCTAATTCAAAACAATAAACATAAACTAACTATCAATTTTGTACTCATAATATCATACATACATTAGTGTTCCTGATTTCAGTGCCACAGAACATCACGAAAACATGCCTATGTAAAGTCGACTCCCTTTAACCTCACTTTTATATAGTAAAACTGGGGTTTACAGGGATATACATTTTTTTCTTATTTCTTCTCAAAAACATAGATTGTGGGTACTCGTTAGAACCTCCTCACTGAGGCGGTTCTAACGCTTACCACAATCTATGTTTTGAGGGGAGGCGGTTCTAACGAGTACCCACAATCTATGTTTTTGAGAAGAAATACGAAAAATATCAAAATTTTTTATCTGAAAATTTTCCTTTTTTGGTTGTTTAATTTTCAATGCATTTGAATAGGCGTGTTTTCGCAATGTATGTACACATAGACTATCAACACCAGGCGGTTCAAGTGGTCATTGGTTTGATATTTCTGTATATGAAAATATGCACAAGGGAAACAATATTTCATATTTTGCTTGTGTAACAAAATCGTAGATTCATAAAAGAAATATTAACACCGAAAACGCGGAATATTTTAACAGCTAAGCAATGACGTGAGATTGGTGTTCCTTAATAAAATGTGCTGTAAATGTTTCGCATGCTTTCAATCGTAATACAAAACACAGAAGGAATGCTCTTCTTTGTTTCTGCGTCAGTAGGCAAATATTGCATTTATTTGTCATTGTCTGTTCCGCTACCTTTCCTCTGTCGGTGCTTCGAGAAGACTGTGATCCCAGTAAGCATTCTTTATAAATCTATAGCGGGCCGTTATCGGCCCGTCAGGGTAGCTGACGGGCCGATAACAGCCCACTATAGGTTTATAAAGAATGCTAGCTGGGTTTTGTGATTGTGTCATTTACTCTGTTTCTTCATTTAATTCATTTTGTGCAACGATCGCTATGTAAGGAGGACAGGTATTTAATAAGAATCGTAGCGCATATAATTTCTGAAAAATTAAAAACAGAGAAACTGTGTTATGTAAAGAGTTAACAAGGCATAAGTAAAATAAATACTGCATGATTTGGGAAGTGCATGTCCAGTAGTTTAACCCAGTTTATGCCGCGTGGATTCTTCTACCTTACCTCTTTGGACCAGTCTTTTTTCAGTAAAAGGATTGTCTGGATAGTTTTTCTTATTACCATGTATTACAGAAATTTCTGTACTTAATGCAAACCTATAGATCTTGATCAATACTTGCTAATGTCCATTTTTTGTGGCTAGACATAAATGGGCTAAAGCATGAATCTTCATGAGTTGCTTTCTGTCTGTTATTTCTGACATGGCAGTAGCCATGCAAGTTTCCTCATCACAAAAACATGCCTATATGATTTTGACCCCCTTAAACCCCACTTTTATATAGTAAAACTGGGGTTTACAGGGGTATATATTATTTTCTTATTTCTGCTCTAAAACATAGATTGTGGGTACTCATTAGAACCGCCTCGTCGAGGCGGTTCTAATGAGTACCCACAATCTATGTTTTGAGCAGAAATATGAAAAATATCAGAATTTTTCATCTGAAAATTTTCATTTTTTTGGTGGTAAAATTTTCAGTATGTTTGAATAGGCGTGTTTTCGTAATGTTCTTTTATATTATTTCATATAACTGCTTTATTATCAAATATAAAATCTACCGCAATAAAATATTGTATGTTTTTGCATACTGAGCATACGTACGTAAAAATCAAAACAATAAACATAGAATAACTCTCAGTTGTTTACTCATGAATATTATACATACATTATAGTTCCTGTTTTCAGTCATACAGAGAGTACATCTAAGGATACAATACGGCAACCGTTCACGCAAAATAATTTATTTCTATTGTCCCTTCTTTGAGAACATATTATAATAAATAGGACTGTAAATAGCCATTTTAACGGTTTTTTTTTTTTTTTTTTTACAAAAGACTGTAAACGGCCATTTTAAGTTTTTGGCTGTTGACAGTTGACTGTAAATAGCCGATTTAACGTTTTGTTTGCTATTACAATTGAGTGTAAATAGCCATTCGAATAAAATCATGTGTAGATACCCAGAAAATGTTACAGTCACGAAGCATAGCCTTACCGAGGTACCAAAAGAAGAAGAATTGAGAAGGAAATAATGACAAGTCAAATGTTACAAAATTATGACTGTGACTAACGACTGTATATCATCACGAAAACACGCCTGTATAAAGTCCAATTTTATATAGTAAAACTGGGGTTTACAGAGTTATACATTATATTACTTATTTTGCTAAAAAACATATAGATTGTGGGTACTCGTTAGAACCGCCTCGACGAGGCGGTTCTAACGGGACCCACAATCTATGTTTTGAGCAGAAATATGAAAAATATCAGAATTGTTTATCTGAAATCTTTCCTTTTTTGGTTGTAAAATTTTCAATATATTTGAATGTAGTGTTTTCGTATTGGGCAATTCCTCAGGACATGTCCAGTGGAAAATTCTTTTGCCTAACACTATTCTAGCAAGAGTTTCATTCAGACACAATACTTTAAGGTGAATGAATATATCTGGAGATTTTGACATCATATTTCACAAGGGAGGTAACTTTTGTGATCTCCTGTTTTATTGAGTTAAGAATTTTGATGTCTGGACTTTTACCTTTACCTCTCTCTGGGCTAATTCAGCAGACAACACATTGATGATCTTTTTCCTTATTTTTTCCTAGAAAACAGGATTTGACATTGGAGACAATTTGCATGAAATGTCAAAACCTGATTTAATACTGAAAAAAAATAAGGTAAATATTTCAATATGCCGTCCGCTTAAACTTAACTTTTACCTAGAGTGCTAAGCGTAAATAACAAGACGTATTGTGACTGCTGCATATACAAATTTTATTTACAAAATAATCATATAAAAAGTCTTTTAATTCTTCTTAATAAGATAACTGTAGAACAAAGTAATAAAAACTCATGCAAACGATTTTCAAATACTAACATGAAAAAACAGGTAATATTATGAATGTAATGTTATCCTCTTTCTTTTCTAATTTAAATCATCCATGTACGCTGTATTGCTTATAACTAACAGTTGCAAAACTACTAATAATTATTATCGTATTACAAAAATATATATATGAACTTATAGTGACCATATATGGGAATGACTTTATTTGTCCTACTCATATATATATATATATATATATATATATATATATATATATATATATATATATATATATATATATATATATATATATATATAGAGAGAGAGAGAGAGAGAGAGAGAGAGAGAGAGAGAGAGAGAGAGAGAAGAACTTATAGTGACCATATATGGGAATGGCTTTGTTTGTCCTACTCTGTGATGTCAGTGCTGATTAGTGCTATTGTGTATAAACAAGGTACCATCATAATTCTTTACTAGACGGGTTGTACCTGATTTTTCTGTTCTATGGTCGGGCTCGACGTGGTTCTACTAGCGATTTTGTTGCGTTCTGACTTTTAGTTTGTAGTCGGGCCCTTGTCTTTGTTTCAGTATAGTAAAACTTTGAAATGTTGGTTTGTAACTTCATAAACGACTATAACGTGCACGTTTTTAGGTCAAAATGAATTTCCAAAACCCGTGTTTTGAAAAATGATTTGAGTAAATAAAAAAAAAATAAAAAAATAAAAAAATAAATTGATTAGAAGATAGCCCCTCGAAAGGTCTTTATTTTAATTGTTGTTTTGTTTAGCCCCTCGAAAGGTCTTTATTTTAATTGTTGTTTTGTTTATACGTCCGTATACGTCCATACCGTATATTATTGTCCTTCGTCATCTTAGGATCAATGACTATATCTTGTTCATGCCATGTTTTTCTCTCAGAGAAATTGGTCCCGCTAACCCGACTATTACTATATCAAAGTCGGGTTGGTGAAGTATTGCTTTCTCATATGTTTCTGATGACTGAGACCATAAAACCCAGTTGCCAATAAAATGATGCTCTGTTATGCAATTAGTTAAGTCATACTGATAAGAAGTTAACTAGAAACCTGCGCACAAAAGTCTTAAATATAAAACACAATGAAGAAGCTCAAAACCGATACCAAAATCTACATCAGCATAAAAAATTAATCAAATTACACATTTTAAATGGTTTCCTATGTATAAAGATTTTAAGACTATATTTTGCAGTGCAGGAAACCGGTGTCATCAGAGAAAAGTAGTTCCTCTGGTAAATCTGGTAATACCACCTGTTGTGAACAGACTCATTAGTGTAGGAGAGTTGAGGGCAGTAGCCATAAAATATCTGGTTGAATTATCAGTTGAGCATGATTTTTTTTGCCACTTTTTTTCTAAGAGAAAAACTTGCCATGCTTGCTTTATTATGAACACTAAATTATTTTTATTTATAAATTTACGGCGTCTTTCTTAAAGGCTCCATATTTCTAAAAAAATAGACATTTTTATCTAAGGAAGGTTTAATAAATTGATACATTACGAAAACATGCCTATTCAGATATACTGAATATTTTATCTTCAAAAAATGAACACTTTCAGATAAAAATTCTGATATTTTATATTTCTGCTTAAGGCATAGATTATGGATACTCGTTAGAACCGACTCGGCGAGGCGGGTTTAATGAGTACACGAGGCGAGGCGAGTCTAACGAGTACCCACAATCTATGTTTTTGAGCAGAAGTAAGAAAAAATATGTATACCCCTGTAAACTCCAGTTTTACTACATAAAAGTGGGGTTTAAGGGGGGTCAACATTATATAGGCTTGTTTTCGTGATGTATGGTATTAATACAATCATAAAGTGTGGCATCTGACAGCCTGTAAAATTTCAGTTAGTCTCTCGTTTTTGAACTGAACGAAATATGAAATGATTTTTATCGTATGTCTGAATAAATGTTTGCAACATTAAATCAGAGATACGATAAAAGACCATTTCATTTTTCATCAAGTTCAAGAACGAGAGAATAATAATAATAATAATAATAATAATAATAATAATAATTAATATTATTATTATTATTATTATTATAAATTGTAAGTAAATGATCATAATTGTGAGACCGAATAGTGACTGAACATTTCCAGTCAAACAGTTAGTCAAACGGTTAGAAAATTTTACTTATCAATTTCAGTCAACAAACATAACTGGTCTTTTTGCACCATACATTATCTCCGTTATTGAAATGATAACTGAACGTTTCCCTTTTATTTGTTTTTATTTTAATTCTCTTTCCTTTTATTTTCCAGTCCTTCTTCTATCTCACCAAATACAATATCGTTCTCCGATGTCGGTTCATAAGCGGGGTTTTCGAAGTGTTCGGTCACACGATTTTCTTCCTCTGTGTAGCTCGGGGGCTCTGTGTAGGTGTAGTCTCCCTCCTTCGCGTCTGATGAATACGCTGGAGGGTCCATCGGAAGATTATACTGCGGCAATGGTCCGTTCTTGCTTGTTGACGACGGATAAGAGAGGACGTTGATACTGCAGTCGTATCTATGCTCTCCACAAATCCTCTGCTGGTTGGTTGGTTGTTGTAGTCGACGCGTACGCCAACAGAAGACTGTGACAGCCAGACCGATGACGATCAACAAAAATCCAAGAATTGGAGCAACTGTGAAACATAGAGAAAATATTGGAATGTACTGTGTGATACCTGTCATATGCCTTTGTTAAAAAGGTATACAAATCCTTCTCATTTATCACGAAAATATGCCTATATAATTTTGACCCCCTTAAACCCCACTTTTATATAGTAAAACTGGGGTTTACAAGGGTATACATTATTTTTCATATTTCTGCTCAAAACATAGATTGTGGGCACTCGTTAGAACCGCCCCGCCGGTTCTAACGAGTACCCACAATCTATGTTTTGAGCAGAAATATGAAAAGTATTAGAATTTTTATCTAACAAACAGGACAAACAAAGCCTTTCCCATATTTTCAATATATTTGAACAGGCGTGTTTCCGTGATGATTAACCCATTTATGCCTAGCGTCCAAGCCAAACGGTGTATATCCTGATCAGACACCACAGAAAGCGACTTCTGATCAAGGTATTCGCTTCTGCATTAAAAACGGGAATTTCTCTAATAAATGATAATACTAAAAACAAACCAGAAACCCCTTAAATTGGAAATGAATGTGTTCAAAGAGAGAGGTAGAAAGGTGTTCCATTACAAAAACACGCCTATTCAAATATATAGAAAATTTCGCCTCCAAAAACTAAAAATTTCGGCTAAAAAAATGATATTTTTCATATTTCTGCTCAAAACATAGATTGGCGGTACCCGTTAGAACCGCCTCGGCGAGGCGGTTCTAACGAGTACCAACAATCCACGTTTTTTAGCAAAAATAAGGTATACCCCTTTAAACCCCAGTTTTACTACATGAAAGTTGGGTTTAAGGGGGTCAAAATTATATAGGCATGTTTTCGTAATGTAACTATAAATGGGTTAAAGTAACGTAACCAGAATACCAATTAAATATATGGAATATAATATGTTCTTTAAAGAGTGATCTTTTAGAAGCAAGGATCACGCCAACTGATAAAATGCAACATACCAGGTTTACCCAAAACAACTTAACACTTCAGCTGTTTTCAGTCTTCTGAGAATATTCATTGCTCTAAAGGTTGTTTCTTTTAGAATCTATCTATCTTCATTAGAGCTGGTGTTAGTGCCATGTGGCGACCGTTAAGCCTTCTTTTGCTGAACACGACATGCCCTGTCTTAGCAAACAGTGTATATCCAGATCAGTTGGAAGAAGCCAACTGATCTGGATCTGCACTGTTTGTCATTAAATATGTGAATTTCTATCAAAAACCCGGATCAAGTAATCTGATTGGCTGGCAATTAGAAGTGGGCGTGGCATCTTAATTTATTCAGCAAGACAATTTATTCATGTCTCCCCGTACAGCACTATAATGTATTTTGTATTTCCAGTACTTTGTGATTGGTGAGTCGATTCCAGGTACTGCAGATACTTAACCGGCCGAAACTAACTAGTGTGGCCCAGAAAAGCTGACACTACAGCTGTTTTCCGTTTTGTGAATGCGTTCTTTGCTCTCAAAGGTCACTCTAACCCTTTTATAATTTATTTATTGTCTCTGTTTAGAAATGGATTTTTCAACTGCTTTTGATTTCTGACCTTCTGAAATTGTGATTTCAGTACACGTCTATCCAGACGCAGCATTACAGATCATGTTAGTCTTTTTTATACTAATGAGAGGACCATATATAGTTGTCACAAGCCCGCCATTTTTTGTAGGTAAGCTTGATATCATTTTCTGCAGCCTATTTTACAAAACAGTCAACCAACTTCTACCAAGGTAACTTACACTCTTCGTTATAGTCTTTTGAGAGGACGGAAATAGCTGATGAATTGTTATCATTAAGGAAAGCATTTGAATTGAAAATGTAAAGTTAAAGGGGTCCCATAGCTTTGCGGACATATGGGCGATGGGGACTTAGATAGAAAGGCAAGCAATGATCAGGAATCGATATAACTACCTAACACCGTCCGTCCAAGACACCAAAGGGAAAGACGGACACACTTAAAGCAACGGCATCACAATTAAAACACTATAAGCAGAAAGGCAAAAGGACAGTTTCTTACCCAAAAATGGGCCAGTCGGCTATCCAAAATAAAAAAAATATCACCAGGACATACATGCAAAGACATACAATGATAGAAATAGTAAACCACAGCAGAAGCACCCACTTACATGTAGCACAGTCAGTTAAAAATTATACTCGTGGAGTTGGGGGGGGGGGGGGAGCATAAATCGATTTTATGTGGCCACAGCCCTCGCCCTTAGTTCTGCCGTGGTATAAACAAGACATTAGAGCCCACAGTGTCTTAAGTCTACAGCATATGAAAGGGGGGCCCAATCCTCACTTTCGATACCTTTAAATTCCACCCCCCCCTCGACGGGTACTTATTCGCTGCTGAATGAACAGGGAGGGATTTTGCATTTGATCGTCTGAGCTGCGCTCAAACCTGCAACATTCTGCACGGCTGTCAAACTCACTGACCGCTCGACTAGGTGCCTCTCTTGAACTTACCTATAACCATAATTTTTATGCCTTTGTCCTTGCTTTTCTTCTCGCCTTTGTTTTTGCCTTTATCTTTCGCCCTCTGCATCATACCTCTAGACATTTTCTCGATTGGTGTGCCTGTGAAGTAAAAATAACCTTGGAACAGGATTTAACCCACAACTCAGGCTAAAAACCTACGTGGCTGATTTTAAAAGTTTACATCGTTTTTAATCCTACACCTGGATTCGATTCCAGCGTCCACCATGAACCTCCCAGAGGGCTCATTATTAGTTTAAAGGGATGTTATATAGACCTTGCCTTTGTGGATTATGTTATTGCGTATTGCTAATGACATGACAAACATGAAGCCGCATATCGGACAGTGATGTCTGTCTCATCTCGTCTACACTGTCTGGGAACGCAATACATTAATTTACCTTTTACCACTCTGTGGGTTCATTCTGGAGACGACAAATTGATGATGTTTTATCTTTTTTTTCCTAGAAAATATGCTTTGCTATTTCATGCAAATAGACTCCTTAGGAGACAATCTACATGAAATGCCAAGGCATATTTTGTGGTAAAATATGAAAAAATAGTTCAAAATGTCGTCTGCCTAAAATTCTACTTAGCATTTTAAGCGTTAACGATCAGAAAATTAATAGCCAGTTCTCTCGGTGAAAGTGAAATAGCTTTAACCTAATGCAAGTGAGGGCTCTGTTATATTCCCAGTTGTGTCGGCTGTCTGGTGGTGGCGCGAAGAGGGGCTAAGCTTATGCTTTTCATGCATTCGACAACGGCGTTTTTCCCGTCGGACAGCCTTTTTTTTTTACTTTATCTGGTTAGGTGTTCTAGTTAAGTTTTGTTTCTCCAACACAAATTGCTAAGAATCAGGACACTTTAAAAAAAAAAAAAAAAAAAAAAAAAAAAAAAAAAAAGATTGAAACAACAATTTGTTCAGATGATGATCGCATGATGACCTTTGACCTTTTTATGGCACTGTCCAATTTCTGTCCTAGTTGCTATGGCAATACTAGAAGAATGTTGCATGACATCTGCAGATATGCAATTGCTGTTTTACTCGGGCGAGCAAATTGTGGCCCATAGGCCTCTTGTTTGAAAGTTATTTATGAAAATGTTACCAATCGGTGACTAAAAACGGCACCAAACAACACGCCATTACGAAAACACGCATATTCAAATATATTGAAAATTTCACCACCAAAGACCGAAAGTTTTCAGATAGAAGTTCTGATATTTTTCATATTTCTGCCCAAAACATAGATTGTGGGTATTCGTTAGAACCGCCTCATCAAGGCGGTTCTAACAAGTACCCACAATCTATGTTTTCAGCAGAAATAAGAAAAATAATGTATACCCCTGTAAACCCCAGTTTTACTTCTGTATATACGAAAAAGTAAAAGTGGGTTTAATGAGGTCAAAATTACATAGGTATACGACCTTATCGTAACTAGATTCTGTCATCCGTTTTTTTCATGGTCTGTCCTTTTCGTTGTTTTATTGTTGTGTTTAGTGGATCCTGGTCTAGCATTGTGATCACCTAATTGGGAATAGACATCTGGTTGCTTTGCTTTTCTTAGGTGGACTGCGTGCTTTTGCTTGTGTTGAGGTTTTACGGCCCAGTCAACCCAACGGGGTCATGTCGAGCGCGGTTAGTTTACCTAACCACACGTTTACTGGGCAGTCATGGACTGTTTGCTCTTCTAGGTGTCATTCTGTTCAGTACGTTCTATGATTGTAGCTATTCCTTGATTGCCTATGTTTTGCAGTAGCTAAATGTCTTAGAGACACAAACCTTTGCAATTTCATAAAATTTTATGGAGTCGCACCTCAATAGTTCGAATACCGATGGCTCGATTATCATGGCTAATTCGAACTCGTTTTTGAGTCCCTAGGAAATTCTCCCATGAGAACAAAAAGCAAATATTTAGAGAAATTTTCTTATTCTATCATGAAATTTTATTTTGTATGTACTAATTAGAATCGCCTCATCGAGCTCATCGAGGCGATTCTAATGCGTACACTCAACATACAATTTTTGTGTAGAAACCCCCCCCAAAAAAAAACCTTATCGCTATTGGCTTCCTGACCTGGCACTGTGATTAACCCTCAGTGGCTCGAACAACCCATATCTCGAACAAATTTTAATGGTCCCAAGGTTGTCCGTACCATTGCGGTTCGACTATACTTGTAAAAGATTCCTTATTTATGAAGCAATATGTCGTATCATTTTGAAGACACCGAGCACTGATTAAAGAGAATATCTACACATAAGAAGAGGCAATTCTGATATAATATTTCCGCTTCTAACTGAAACGAATTCACTCTGAAACAAAATTCTTTGTTTTTAGATCATCACGAAAACATACCTATATAATATTGACCCCCTTAAACCCCCTTTTTATATAGTAAAACTGGGGTTTATAGGGGTATACATTATTTTTCTTAATTCTGCCCAAAAACATAGATTGTGGGTACTCGTTAGAACCGCCTCGCCGAGGCGGTTCTAACGAGTACCCACAATCTATGTTTTGACCAGAAGTATGAGAAATATCCAAATTTTTATCTGAAAATTTTCATTTTTTGGTGGTTAAAATGTTCAGTATATTTGAATAGGCATGTTTTCGTAATGTTAGACCCTTTTTCGGAAGAAGCTTTGTATAGAAAATCAGTCAGAAAGCCACAAAAGAATGTGTCCAAATTGAATTCAGAGAAGGATGAGCCCATTTCTAAAGCTCAGGAGTGAAAGGGCCAATGGGTTAAAGTCACTTGTATCATAATACCTACCTCTGCCTGTGCTGATGACTTTGAAGTCACAAATTGCCATGTTGTATTCATAATCGATTACTGTACAACTAATGTTGTGTTTGCCAATTGGAAATTTACGATTGTTGTCTGCCCCGCTACATTTCTTAAAGAAGATACCGACATTATCCGAATATGAAGGCTCCTCCCATGTGACCATTTCGTCATCAAATACGTAGATGTCATCCGGGCAACTGTGAAAATGTGGCGATTCCTGGTCTAGTTAATACAGAAGGAAAATGAGACAAATGTAGGTATTGCCGAAAACTTCAGTTATTCTTAGGAAGAATTTCAATAATATTATATCTTAAATAATTACTTCAGATTAAACATGATTTCATCGTATGATTATTTGTAGTGTCTCGAGGGAGGTGTTGATCAAAAAGGAACACAGAAGCGTCCATCACTTTCCAGAAAATGTTAACCATTGTCCTGGTGATCCCGGATATGCACTGCCTTTGCAAACAATGCAGATCCAAATCAGTTGGCTTCTGAACTGAATCTGCATTGTTTGCCATTCAGTATGAGAATTTATATCAACAATCTGGATCAAGGAATATGACTGGCTGATAATTAGAAGTGGGCGTGCATCTTAATTTATCCAGCATCACAAGAATGCTACAGTCGCCCGTCATTTGTCAATGTAATGAATACCCTTATATACTCCCATAACATATAATGAAAAAGGGGAACACATATGCTGTGAGCACTCATTTGAAGCAACTATTTCATAGAGAAATAAGACAAATATATATAAAAAAAAACAACAACAAAAAACTTTGGTTGCAAAAATGTCTTATCTAGAGCGATATTTTAAAAGTGCATGAATACATTTCACATTGGCAGCATAACGCGATCAAATCCATCATTACGAAAGCACGCCTATTCAAATATATTGAAAATTTCACCACCAAAAACTGACAGTTCTCAGAAAAAAATCTGATATTTTTCATATTTCTGCTCAAAACATAGATTGTTGGTACTCGTTAGAACCGCCTCGCCGAGGCGGTCCTATCGAGTACCTACAATCTATGTTTTGCGCAGAAATAAGAAAAATAATGTATACCCCATGTAAACCCCAGTTTTACTATAAAAAAGTGGGGTTTAAGGTGGTCAAAATTACATAGGTATGTTTTCGTGATGTCTTCAGGCCTGACAGGCATATGAGTAGATATGCATCTGTTTATGGTAAGAAATCTGACCTTGTCCGATCAAGGCTGGCCACTGGTTAACGCCTTTGATGAGTCAGACAACAAAGTTGCGATCGGACATCTATTTGGCCGGACAAGGTCTTGACATACCGTAAAACTGTCCTTTCTTTGCGATAGTGCTGTGTTTTGTCATAAAGTTTGACTTTCACATGGTGTCACGTATAATAGATCAGGTTATTACATTTTCAGCAGTGATTTACTGAGATTTATCAGTGAATTATAATCTATAATTCACCGAATGAATTATTTCATTTCGAACGTTGCTGACGTAGTTAGTAACAACAATAACAATAGTTGAAATATGATATAAATATGATAAAATCATGGAAATCAGACTGCAATTTTCACGTCCGGTTGGCGTTTTTGAGGAAAGACCGGCAACACAAATATAAAGTATGATTTTCTTGATGATCAAGTTCATTTTTCGTAACATTTTTGTGTCTGTATTTCGAGCACAGGATGATTTTTGCATTAAAGTGAAAACAAGATGGCGACTGATTTTCAAACTAAACAACGCCTCTTGAAATTCATGCACTGACTTGAACTATTTTGGCAAGAAATCATAACGGCTGAATGTAAAAATTCAAAGGTAAAGCATAGATGAAAATGTAATAAACAATTTATTTGGTTGTGTTCTACTCGTGTTCTAAGGTTCTACTCGTGTTCTAAGGTTCGCTTCGCTCGTTTTTTACGCGCAAGCCTTAGAACACTAGTGAATTGTGTCTCCATAATCGATTCAAACAACCAAATGAACTCTATTGAATATACACAAAGACAAAGATACATTGATTAAACTGCACATCTGCACATACGTGTTCGAGTCCGTCAAAATTATGCGAAGTTCGCCAGGTTTATTTTTGACAATAAAACAAGCGAACTGTAGTCACATCGTGGTCTGCTTATTTATAAATCACACATGCCCAAAAGAGATATTTTGTCTACAGAAAGATTACCATTGATTTTCCTGATATATCATATATATATTTTTCAAACGTTTTATACACCATAGCTTTTTCTTTCCAGTTTTTATGGTTACTACTTTGAACTTGCCTGACAGCAGTCCCTCTAAAATATTCAAAACAAGAATGGAATGGTTAAGCGTCGTGTAAGGAAGTTACGTCTTTTCGAAGACACTGGCACAGATATTGTACGAGGACACGGCAGGTGTAACTGTAAGTGTTGTTTGTACCCAAGATAGCTTTCTACTTTCATATTTAAAGCAACCATCCAACACACACACACACACACACACACACACACACACACACACACACACAGAGAGAGAGAGAGAGAGAGAGAGAGAGAGAGAAATACTCACTTCACATTACGAAAACACGCTTATTCAAATATATTGAAAATTTCATCACCAAACACTGAAAGTTTTCAGATAAAAATTCTAATATTTTTCATATTTCTGCTCAAAACATAGATTGTGGGTGCTCGTTAGAATCGCCTAGCCGTACCCACAATCATGTTTTTGAGCAGAAAGAAGAAAAATAATGTATACCCTGTAAACCCCAGTTTTACTATAAAAAAAGTGGGGTTTAAGGGGGAAAAATATATAGGTATGTTTTTCGTGATGAGAAACAGGCAATACAAATTTGAACTATTTATTATGTAACTATTTTTGTATGGAAAATACCGGTGTTCTGTAAATTTTAGCTGGTCATGACCTTTCATAATCATTACAATGTGATTAAAATTATTATTTACATTCTTTTGCTATCGAGGTCGTTGTGGAAGGTACTTCCACAACGACCTCGATAGCAAAGAATGTAAAGTTTCTTCACATGCGGACAACAAAGACTCTAATCTTACTGCGCGCATGCGCAGGCTGATTTGAGGCTTCGTTGGGCGCACATGTCAGAAGATACGTTCTCTCATGTTGTCTTCCTGTGTCATTACAGCATCATCAAAATTCATTATTGCAGTACCTTCCACAACGACCTCGAACTTGCATTCTGCGGAGTTTCCCTCTAGATCTGTCGCTGTTGCAACAATTTCATTAATATTTTTCTTGCGATCTTGACATTTACAGTGTGCCAGACGTAGTGAACTCGTAGTCACCTACAAAATACATTTGTTTTAAAAACAAGTGTGGCTAAATCGGTATACTGGATCAGTATGTGCATCAGTGCAGCCTGATAAACAATAATCAATAAAATTTGCAGCAATTAATGGCTCCATATTCCTCAAAAATAGACATTTTTATCCCAGAAAGGTTTAATAAATTGATATATAGTATTAATACAATCAAAAAATGTGGCATCTGACAGGCTGTAAAATTTCAGTTAGTCTCTCGTTTTTGAGCTGGATCAAAAATGAAATTATTTTTATCGTACCTCTGAATTAATGTTGGCAACATTAATTCAAAGATACGATAAAAAAAAAAATCATTTCATTTCAAGAACGAGAGACTAACTGAAATTTTACAGGCAGTCAGGTGCCATAATTGATGATTGTATTAATACTATATATTAATTTATCAAACCTTTATTGGATAATAAAATATCTAATTTTGAGGAATATGGAGCTTTAAACGTCAGATATCATTTGTTTTCCCTTTCATCCCTGTTTCTGGTGGACTCTTCCAGCCTTGATTTTGGACACGTCCACTGATGCAAGTAGGAATTTCCGTCTAAAGTCAGACAGACGCGGAATAGCAAACTGTAGATTCTGATGTAACGGTACGAGCCGTATCATCTGGATCTAAACTGTTTGAACAGGTATCTGTTTTGATCTGCTGGGCTGAACGGGTTAGATATTGAATAAAACATCACGAAAAAATGACTATATAATTTTGACTCCCTTAAATCCCACTTTAATATAGTAATACTGGGGTTTACAGGCTATACATTATTTTTCTTATTTCTGCTCAAAAACATAGATCGTGGGTACTCATTAGAACCGCCTCATCATCGAGGCGGTTCTAACGAGTACCCACAATCTATGTTTTGAGCAGAAAAAAGAAAAATATCAGAAATTTTTATCTGAAAATTTTCATTTCTTGGTCGTAAAATTTTCAGTATATTTGAATAGGCGTGTTTCGTAATGATGTTTTTACATTCTGAAAAGACGGGTCCTTCGTTAGCAACAAAAAAAACAAACAAAAAAAAAACAAAAAAAAAAAAAACGAAAACAACACTCAGCTTTATTGGCCCTGTCTGTTAAAGAAGTTTTTGAATTATGTAATGCTACCCAGCTAAATGGCGCAAGCTTAAACAATGATCTATATTCTGCATTACTCAAAATGCATTTAATGAATTCTAAGGTCAAGAAATTATTAACTTTACCAGAGACTTTTCCCCATACAACACTGTAGTTTAGCAGATAACTTGTCAAGGAGGAATGGTTGATGATAATTCCGGGATGATTTTCCAGTTCTCCATAAAAACTCGCATTGTGGGTACTCTTTAGAATCTACTCTTTAGAATCGCCTCGGCGAGGCAATTCTAAAGGGTACCCACAATGTACGTTTTTATCGAGAAATAAAATATATCGTAGAATTATCACCAAATACTCCTCCTAAACAGTTAACCCTTGTCCTGCTGAATAAATTAAGAAGCCACACCCGTTTTTAATTTTCAGCCAATCAGATTACTTGATAAACTTTGTTGATGTAAATTCACATACTTAACGGCAAACAGTGCAGATCCAGATCAGTTGGCTTCTTCAGAAGCCAACTGATCTGGAACTACCCTGTTTGCAAAGGCAGGGTATATCCGGGTTCAGCAGGACAAATGTTAATCTGGTACACTATAGTGCTGTATGGAGAGACGAATGCTTTACGAATGCTAAGTGCAACAGCGCAGTTCACTCTATAATCAACAAACTCCAAAAAATACCATTTTAACTAACTTTGCACCCATGCACCAGCTTGCGCGTGTGCAGTCAAATCTGCGTATGCGCAGTTCAGGTTCAAGACAAGGATTAATCACAATTGCAGCAGACGACATTTTTAAGTAGCAGACGATTCACATAAAGTGCCATGTCTCTATTTTAAACCCAAAAAAACGAACATGGCAAAACATGAAAAAAAATACCCGCCCTCTCCCCCCGCCACACCCCCCCACGCCCACACACGCAGTGAGCGGTCACAAATACAGAGTCCAAGTCTTCACTCTAGGTTCAAATGTTGTATGAATAATAATAATGACAAAAATGATAATAGGAAGAAGAAGAAGAAGAAAGAAGAAGAAGGAGAAGAAGAAGAAGAAAAATACAGTGGACCTTCATTATCACAAACTCTAAGGGACCAGAATTTACAGTTTGAGATAACATTAGTTTGAGATAACTGGACTTGAAATGTAAAGATCATAAAGCATTAAACATTATCCAAAATTTGAAATAAGCAGTAGTGTGAGTTATCATTACTGGCGATAACGTGAGTCAGCTGTATATTAGGAAGTTAGGATTACATTACGAAAACACGCCTATTCAAATATATAGAAAATTTTACATCCAAAAACTATAAAATTTTCAGATGAAAAACTCTGACGTTTTTCATATTTCTGCTCAAAAACATAGATTGTGGGTACTCGTTAGAACCGCCTCGGCGAGGCGGTTCTAACGAGTACCAACATTCTATGTTTTGAGTAGAAATAAAAATAATGTATATCCCTATTAACCCCAGTTTTACTATATAAAACTGGGGTTTAAGGGGGTCAAAATTATATAGGCATGTTTTTGTAATGTAGAAAACTGTACTCGTAGATGCAATCCTTTGTAGTCCTTCGCAATCAGCCGTATTGAGGGAAGCAATGATGCGTAGTCTTTTCCGGGATCTGTGGTAACATGAATCGAATCCGTCGGACAATTTTCAAACGTTGGCGGCTGACGTTCAGGTGTATCTGCAAAACAAATCCAACAAATTAACGATGAAAAAATGTATTATTTTTAATGCAGATCGTTTAAAAGAACCAAACATGGTCCATATGCAATTTTACCTCCATCGGTTGCATATTTCCGATGACAATATAGGGATCACCCATGGTGTTTCATGCGTTAACATTTGCCGGGTCCCGAGGAAGCTGTTTGAACACGAGGCCGCTAGGCCGAATGTTCAAATATCCTCCGATGGACACGGCAAATGTTAATGCAATGAAATAACCATGGACGATGGTTGTTCTTGCATAACTTACGATTCCAACGGCAAATTGTGACGAAAACGCTACAAAGCTCTATATAAACATCATATAAACTCTTCAAATGCGACGGCAGACCAACATGGCGGCCAGTTCAGAATGTTGTTTACAATGACGCCAGTTGCGCATTGACCCGCTGACGTCATCATAAAATTCTAAAATGTTACGTTCAGGGCGATAACGTTACGTCGCTCAACGGAACGTAAACAAAGCAAGGCCCATCCTGTGATAACAAAAGTTCAAAATCCATATTCAAACAGCACATGAATTTCATGATTTGAACATGGGTTTTGTCGTCTAAACACGGCTTCTGGTCCATTCAAGAATAGCTTCAAACAGCTATGTTCATAGGATTTTATGAAAGAATGCTACGTTACCCTTTAAATCGTATCAGTCGTAACGTCAGAAAACGTACCTTCGGAGATGTGCGCCTAGCGAAGATTCTGATCAGTCTGCGCATTTTTGAATATCAAGGTTGATTTGAGTCTTCGTTGGGGGCACATGTTAGAAGATGCCCTTTCCTACGTTGCGGCTTCTATTTTATCATTGCAACTTGTTATGTAATTAACCCTCTAGGCCCATAGACCAAATCAGATACCATCATGAACTTGAACTCTGACCCCCTTGAACCCCACTTTTATATAGTAAAACTGGAGTTTACAGGCGAAAACATTATTTTTTCTTATTTCTGCTCAAAAACATAGATTGTGACGAGTACCCACAATCTCTGTTTTGAGCAGAAATATGAAACACATCAGAATTTTTATCTGAAAAATTTCAGTTTTTGGAGGGTAAAATTATGTCCCCACACCCACCTTATTTTTGGGACGGATCCCGTTGGCGTTGGCTTCGGCGTAAAACTTCTTGTCCGCTCTGTAACTTGAATACTCTTTGGGATATTCGGATGATACTTGGTAGAAATGTAGAACAGAACCAAGACAACGTGTCGCGTACAAGAATAACAACTTTCTTACTTTTCTTACCTTTCTTACTTTTGGCGTCACCTCCCTTTGTTATGTCTGACAGTGATTAGCAACTGATTTCGGGTCCGCTCTGCAAGTCAAAGACCCTTTAGAATATTTTATGATACTTGGAAGAAATGTAGAACACGACCAGACGACGTGTCGCGTACAAGAATGACAACTCTGCCTTTCTTACTTTTGGCGTTTTGGCGTTATCTCCTTTTGTTATATTTGACAGTAAATATCCATTGATATTGTGTCCGCTCTGTAGGTCAAAGACCCTTTGAAACATTTTTATGATACTTGGTAGAAATGTAGAACAGGACCAGATAACGTGTCGTGTACAAGAATGACAACTCTACCTTTCTGACTTTTGGAGTTATCTCTCTTTGTTTTGTTTGAAATAAATTTATCTTCTGCTCTGTAATTGGAATACCCTTTGAAATATTTCGATGGTACATTAAAGAAATGTAGAACAGGACCAGACGACGTGTCGCGTACAAGAATGACAACTCTGCCTTACTTATTTTTGGCGTCATCTCCCTTTGATATAATTGACAGTGATAATCCATTGATTTTGTGTCCGCTCTGTAAGTCAAAGACCCTTTTGAATATTTTTATGATACTTGGTAGAAATGTAGAACAGGACCAGACGACGTGTCGCGTACAAGAATGACAACTCTGGCTTTCTTACTTTTGGAGTTGTCTCCTTCCCTTTGTTTTGTTTGAAACAGATTTCTCGTCTGCTCTGCAACTAGAATACCCTTTAGAATATTTCGATGGTGCGTGACAGAAATGCGTGTCGTGTACAAGAATGACAACTCTGCCTTTCTTACTTTTGGCGTTAGCTCCCCTTGTTATATTTGATAGTGATAATCCATTGATTTCGTGTCCGCTCTGTCAGTCAAAGACTCTTTGGAATATTTTTATGATACTTGGTAGAAATGTAGAACAGGACAACGTGTCAAGTACAGGAATGACAACTCTGCCTTTCTTATTTTTGGCGTTATCTCCCTTTGTTATGTCCGACAGTGATAATCCATTGACTTCGTGTCCGCTCTGTAAGTCAAAGACCCTTTGGAATATTTTATGATACTTGGCAGAAATGTAGAACAGGACCAGACGACGTGTTGCCTAAAAAATGACAAGTCTGCCTTTCTTACTTTAGGCGTCATCTCCCTTTGATATATTTGACAGTGATAATCCATTGATTTCGTGTGCGCTCTGTTAGTCAAAGACACTTTGGAATATTTTATGATACTTGGTAGAATTGTAGAACAGGACCAGGCAACGTGTCGCGTACAAGAATGACCACTCTGCCTTTCTTACTTTTGCCGTTACCTCCCTTTGTTATGTCCGACAGTGATAATCCATTGATTTTGTGTCCGCTCTGTAAGTCAAAGACCCTTTTGAATATTTTTATGATACTTGGTAGAAATGTAGAACAGGACCAGACGACGTGTCGCGTACAAGAATGACAACTCTGGCTTTCTTACTTTTGGAGTTGTCTCCCTCCCTTTGTTTTGTTTGAAATAGATTTCTCGTCTGCTCTGCAACTAGAATACCCTTTAGAATATTTCGATGGTACGTGGCAGAAATGCGTGTCGTGTACAAGAATGACAACTCTGCCTTTCTTACTTTTGGCGTTAGCTCCCTTTGTTATATCTGACAGTGATAATCCATTGATTTCGTGTCCGCTCTGTCAGTCAAAGACTCTTTGAAATATTTTAATGATACTTGGTAGAAATGTAGAACAGGAAACGTGTCAAGTACAAGAATGACAACTCTGCCTTTCTTATTTTTGGCTTTATCTCCCTTTATGTCCGACAGTGATAATCCATTGACTTCGTGTCCGCTCAGAAATTCAAAGACCTTTAGGAACATTTTATGATACTTGGCAGAAATGTAGAACAGGACCAGACGACGTGTTGCCTAAAAAATTACAAGTCTGCCTTTCTTACTTTAGGCGTCATCTCCCTTTATTATATTTGACAGTCATAATCCATTGATTTCGTGTCCGCACTGTAAGTCAAAGACCCTTTTGAATATTTTTATGATACTTGGTAGAATTGTAGAACAGGACCAGGCAACGTGTCGCGTACAAGAATGACAACTCTGCCTTTCTTACTTTTGCCGTTACCTCCCTTTGTTATGTCCGACAGTGATTATCCATTGATTTCGTGTCCGCTCTGTAAGTCAAAGACCCTTTGGAATATTTTTATGATACTTAGTAGAAATGTAGAACTAGACCAGACGACGTGCTGCATAAAAAATCACAACACTGCCTTTCTTGCTTCTGACGTTATCTCCCTTTCTTATGTCTGACAGTGATTATCCATTGATTTCGTGCCCGCTGTGTAAGTCAAAGACCTTTTGGAATATTTTTATGATACTTGGCAGAAATGTAGAACAGGACCAGACGACGTGTCTCGTACAAGAATGACAACTCTGGCTTTCTTACTTTTGGAGTTGTCTCCCTCCTTTTTTGTTTGAAATAGATTTCTCGTCTGCTCTGCAACTAGAATATCCTTTAGAATATTTCAATGGTAATGGCAGAAATGTAGAACAGGACTAGACGACGTGTCGCTTACAAGAATGGCAACTCTGTCTTTCTTATTTTGGCTTTTCTCCCTTTGTTATGTCTGACAGTAATTATCCATTGATTTCGTGTTCGCTCTGTAAGTCAAAGACCCTTTGGATTATTTTTATGGTACTTGGTAGAAATGTAAAACAGGACCAGACAACGTGTTGCATACAAGAATGACAACTCTGCCTTTCTTACTTTTGGCGTTATCTCCCTTTGTTATGTTTGACAGTGATTATCAATTGATTTCGTATCCGCTCTGTAAGTTAAAGACCCTTTGGATTATTTTTATGATAATTGGCAGAAATGTAGAACAGGACCCGACAACGTGTCGCGTACAAGAATGACAACTCTGGCTAAAATTTTCTATATATTTGAATAGGCGTGCTTTTGTAATGAGATGCAAGCTCGGCTGGAAGTAACTCTGACAAGGCTACATTGATACACTTTCAGCATAGGACTTCAATGTTGGCATATCGGGAGTTTTTATATATATGCCTTGGCCCTTTTGGTTTTCAATTTAGCAGCTGAGCCGGGCACAGCATTTCCTACAACACTGTATGTGCGCAGAGATTACTCAGGTCAGCGTGCGCATCCGTGCATCTGATGTGAGACCATATTGTGCGATCTATGTATCACGAAAACATACCTATAAATATACATACCCCCTTAAACCCCACTTTTATAGTAAAACTGGGGTTTACAGGGGTTTACTTTATTTTTCTTATTTCTGCTTAAAACATAGATTGTGGGTATTCGTTAGAACCGCCTCGCCGAGGCCGTTATTACGAGTACCCACAATCTATGTTTTGAGCAGAAGTATGAAAAATATCAGAATTTTTTCTGAAAACTTTCAGTTTTTTGGTGGTGATTTTTTCAGTATATTTGAATAGGCATGTTTTCGTAATGATATTCAAAGCCCAACAGCTGATTCATGCGGACAGCGAAAATTCTGATCTTATCTGCGTCTTCGCTGGTAGCACGGGTTATTAAGTAGGAATTGCTAAGCCCCGGCTAAATTTACTTTGAAAACGGTGGCATATGTTTACCTTGACAGTAGTTGCAGCATCGGTCGTTATAAAATCTGGGTGAAATGTTTGCACACTGGTGATTCACACTCGTACATTTCTGCAGTTCACACACAACGCTCCCTGATGAGCGACATGAACAATTCTGAAACAAAATGCAGTCAGTCAATCCTCTTTATACCGACATTCGATATATATTGTCGGTATAAAAGGTATTGACGGTAATGAACTAATATGGCGTGATATACGTTGCAATATTGTAACTGATAATATATTTGTTCCATATTAAAAATATGTATTCTATATTAAGATATTTATTGCCAATAAAATATATTTATTCACAATAGAACATTTATTTGCGATTTAAAAATATATTTCTTTGCTACATGAATATTGCCAATAGAAATATATTTATTTACGATAAAATATTCATTTGCAATAAAAAATATATTTATTCACAATGAAAATATTTATGTGCGATGTATATATATTTTTTGCAAACTAAATATGCATTGATACAATATTTTATGTGGACAATAAAAAATCACAAGAATTATTGACAATTTTTACAAAAAAGTAATATTCATTGTAAGTTAAAAAATATATATTGGGTAAAATTAGCATTGTGGAATATGATGTACAGAGGCCTTGTATCAGATAATTTCATTGGCTCGACAAAATTTCCGGTGGTTTGATTCTTGGTCAACTCGCTGCTTAGATATTCGCACCTTAGACTTTCGTCCTTAGATGCCCCCATGTTTGCCGGTTACCTAGAATGTTACAGACTTTGTTGCAGTTTTGTTACCACTTCTATGAGAACTTTAGCTCTAGTTTCCCAGTCTACATGGAAACATTAGGACCGCTAGACACGTATGGACTAATGGTCAATGATCAGCCCCGTTATTCCGCGCGGATTACAAGTCACATCCAAAACAAAGAAACTGCAACACACGAGAGAAATACTGAGTTGACTTGTGTCCGGGGGTGCGATGTAACCAAGAATCAAAAGGTGCGAATTGACTGTGGTCGAAATGACCAAGGATCGAGTTGACCATAAACTGCGAACCAAAACAATATGGCAGCGCTCTGTGTAATCAATAGAGGCTGCCATTATTAGTTTCACAGAGCCAATGAAATTCGCTGATACAAAACCGTGTCATATCCCACAATGCTAATTTTACCCAACATATTTTTTAGCACATTGCAGATAAATATTTTTTGTTGTGACACAACAGAATATTGATTCAATAAATATGTACCACTTTTATTAATATTTTATATTTTGAATAATTATATTTTTATTGCCAATACATATCTTTTGTTGCCGATGAATATACTTATAGAACAAATATTTTTATTATGAAGAAAATATAATTTTATTGCCAACAAATAAATTTAATTACCAATAAATATATTTTATTGCCAATGAATATTTATTTTGCAAATAAATATTTTTTATTGCCAATAAATAAGATTTATTGCCAATAAATATATTTTATTTCCAATAAATATCTATTTTGTATATAAATAAATTTTTATTGGGCATAAATATCTTAGTATAGAATACATATTTGAATATGGAACAAATATATTACCAGATACAATATTGCAACGTATATCACGCCATAGACTGAAACTTACGGTATTTATGTTATCGTTACAAAATTTGTAATAATAATAATTCGACTGGTAAACTTAGCTCGAGAGGCGACAGTTAATAAGAATAATACAATAACATTGTATTTAATACGTCAAGAAACATATGTTTTGAATATTTGTTAAAATCAACTTATTGAGGCAATTTTTACACATATCCAAAACATATGGTCTATGAGGAAATAAGAATAAAACAAGGCCTTCTGCTTATTAAGGTTTTCTTATAACATGGCAACTGCTTTGGGAACAAATGCTGTCGTTGTAACAAGGTTCCACTGTAGCACGTCTTTACAGGGGTGTACATTATTTTTCTTATTTCTGCTCAAAAACATAGATTGTGAGTATTCGTTCGAGGCGGTTCTAACGAGTACCCACAATCTATGTTTTGCGCAGAGATATGAAAAATATTAGAGTTTTTTTATCTGAAAATTTTCAGCTTTTGTAGGTGAAATGTTCCATATATTTGAATAGGTATGTTTTCGTAATGATCTCTCCTTCTTTTGGTGTCTCGGGACGGTTTGGCATTCGTGATTGTGGTATTTCCTGGGTATCTTCGTTTATGTCTTATTACCTTGTTAGCCAAACATTGTTAAAGAAATAAGGATACTTTTAAATGTAAGTATTTGCTCCCCTTGGGGCCTCTTTAGAGATTGGAGGTAGGTGTATTCACTACTTTCGGTCTTTTCTCTTGAAGGTGTTAGCTCTCATCGTCCGGTAAGCTTTTTATGTAATAAGGTATTCGACTTAATTAACGCACCATGCGCTTAAATTTTGCAGAATTACTGAAAATACTTAAAGTAAAAATACCCTTCTAATAAGGGCACATTTTTTTTTTATTTTCTATTTAAAAACATATAATTATTTTCTTTCTAAAAGCATATGTTGTTGGTACTCGTTTGGATTGCTTCGACGATCCAAACGAGTGCTATCAACCTATGCTGTAATGCCGAGGTAATTCAAATTAGTACCTACCAAATATGCTATTATCAAGTTGTAGATACAAGTAGCCAATCTGTAATCTGAAGATTGCTTGACTCCGCGCTTTCCGGGTTATGTTCGGTAATTAGATCAAATACGATAAATACTTAATACGTTATCTCGTGTATGCATTTATTATGCTTACTTGGCAAGGATCCCGTCTTGGTATTCTGGCACCCGCTGCATAATACCGACCCATGTACATGCACGTGGCATCCTTGGGCACCATGCACGTTCTGCTACAACCCCATTTACAGCAGAGTTTGTTCTCTTCACAGTCCGCATTGTAATTGCACTCGTTTATGCAAAGGCGGCGTTGTGTGTCCTCTGTTCCTGGTCCCGGACATTGTTGATCGTTCACATCTGAAATCACCATTGTTATGTTTGATCGGTTCAATCAGTTAGATTTTTAACGTAGCCGGGCAACAGAGTCACATAGGGGCTACGCCTACATCACGAAAACACACCTATTCAAATACAGAGAAAATTTCACCTCCAAAAACTGAAAATTTATAGATAAAAATACTCTGATATTTTTCATATTTCTGCTCAAAACATAGATTGTGGGTACTCGTTAGAACCACCTCGGAGAGAGGCGGTTCTAACGAGTACCCACAATCTATGTTTTAAGCAGAAATAATAAAAATAATGTATGCCCCTGTAAACTCCAGTTTTACTATATAAAAATGGGGTTTAATGGGGTCATTATTATAAAGGTATGTTTTCGTGATGTATGTTTGATTTTTGATTTTCATAAGTGCCATTATTATACCTCGTTAATATTCATTAACCGTAGAAGAGTTCTCATTGGTCGACAGCATGTCACGTGCAGGCTTATATTCTGCAATGTTACCGTCTTCACACAAAATGAACCGCAACGTGAGAAAACGTACCTGACATGTGCACCCAACGAATAATCAGAATGCGCGTCTAAGTGCGATCGGGGTTTTCGTTGTCCGCATGAAGAAACTTCGCATTCCTGACTATCGAAAATACGTCCAGTAAAGATTCAGATCAGCCCATACGTGTCCTAAAATGAACACAACACACACACACACACACACACACACACACACACACACACACACACACACACACACACACACACACACACAACTTAAATTGTGGTGAGGGCCACAAGTAGTATAGAAGATGTCCAGGAAGAGCCACAATCACAATAGCCATCACGAAAGCACGCCTATATAATTTCGACCCCTAAACTCCCACTTTTATATAGAAAAACTGGGGTTTTACAGGGGTATACATTATTTTCTTATTTCTGCTCAAAAACATAGACTGTGGGTACTCGTTAGAACCGCCTTGGTGAGGCAATTCTAACGAGTACCTACAATCTATGTTTTTGAGCAGAAATATGAAAAATATCAGTTTTTTTTATCCGAAAATTTTCAGTTTTTGGAGGTGAAATTTTCTATAGATTTAAATAGGCGTTTTCGTAATGCTACCAATTAAACCATAAGGAAGAGCAAACAAACTACATGTATAACAGTCATGACGCAAATAAAATGAGCGGAACTGTGCCTTCAGACATGTACGCCCAGCGAAGATTCAGATCAGCATTCGTGCAGTCTGAATTTTCATTTGTCGCAATTTGGATAGCCAAGGATGCAAAGTTTCTTCGTGCGGACAGCAGACTCAAATCAGATTGCCCGAATGCGCAGGTTGAGTTGAGTCTTCGTTGAGCGCATATGTTTGTTTGTTTGGAGGTTTTACGGCCCAGTCAACCCAATGGGGTCATGTCGAGCGCGTTCAGTTTACCTAACTACACGTTTACTGGGCAGGCTTAGTCCTCTAAGCGGTTAACCAGTATTGTGCCCATTCTTTCGCCAGAAACTGACAACTGCCCTTCTTGGATCAGCGGAAGGGAGAGAATGACCATAGAAAATATTTCATGATCAATCTCTACGAAAGAATATTGCCGACCTCGGCGGGTGTTGAGCCGCGACTTCTTGGTCTCCAGTCGGAGGGCGCATGTGTTAGATGGTAAGTTTCTTACGTTGCGTCTCTCAAATAACTTACGGTAATCTTCACACCGTGTACCCCAGTAGTTGTCCGGACAGACGCACATCTCTCGGCCACCATCGATTACACATGAACCTCCATTCATGCAATTAATTGAACAAATACCTACAACAGAAAGCACAAAGATCAGAAGCTTTGGTATGCATGAACGATGATCAAGATTACTTCAGCTCCATTCCAGTAAACACACAATTCCCAGTCAGCATTCTACATAAATCTATATCGGGCCGTCATCGGCCCGTCAGGGTAGCTGACGGGCCGATGACGGCCCGATGTAGATTTACGTAGAATGCTAGCTGGGCAACGTCACAATTTTTACGCGGCGACATAAATATTACAAGTACGTTGTTACGACATTGTGTGTTTGTTGAATTATCCAACTAAACATAAAATGTTCTTTCGAGGTTCTCGCGATATCATAAGGTAAAAGACGATCTTAAAACGACGTTCTTACGTATATGTGTTTGAACGCGGGGTCGAATGTGAAGATTCACGAACTGTTTGAAAATGGTCTTTCTTTAAAATTCCTAAAAATGGGCAACAGCTTGTATACGTAATATTATATGATAGGCAGTTGATGCCCTGGAATAAGCATTTTGTCTAAATGTGTGTTGCCGTCAACGGCCCTCTTGTCTTGTTTATGCTGATAAATGTCAATGTTTAAAATAAAAAAAATATGCAAGAACAGTAATCTTTGTTTCATTGCATTAACGTTTGCCGGGTTCCACGGAAGATACTTAAACACTCGGCCGGCGGTCTCGTGTTGAAACAATTTCCTCGGGACCTGACAAATGTTAATGCAAGTAAAAACGCAAGTCATGAAATAAACTTCTTACGTTGTGGCACAAATGTTTATAAAATTGCAAACAGTTTGCATACAAAAGTATTATGGTCATATACTATTAGTCTGAGCAAACAAATAAACTGGCGTCGATTCATTTCTAAGAGCAGAAATTGTTGCTTTGTGTATTATGTGGTATATATACGACTACAAATAAAATTTGCTAGTATTTAAATACAGTGGATTCTCGTTATCTCGACCTCGCTTATCTCGAATAACCGCTTATCTCGAAGTGAAAATCTGGTCCCTGTTTTAACATTGAAATCTAACAACAGGTAACAAAATATTGTGGAAAAGAGGAGAAATTGCTCCTATGGAGCAATTTCTCCTCTTTTCCACAATATTTTCATTATATCTCTAGCTTAAGGAGTCAAATTACATATTCATTTGTTAAATGTGGTTGTTCGATTTATTGTTTTCCTCAGTTCCGCAAATCTGATATGTCGAGGTATGGATATCTCGAAGTGTTTCAGAGAGCCCCTTGGACTTCTAGATAACGAGAGTCGACTGTATCTTTTAACGATTAAGCCTTGCCATGCGGAATAAATTAAGATGCCACCCCACTTCTATTTTTTAGCTAATCAGATTACTTGATACAAGTTATTGATGCAAATTCACATATTTAATGACAAAGAGAGCATTGTGGTGCACTGCACCTTTTGGACCACTGTAGATACGTCAAACAACTGGAATTAACAAGTAAACAGTACAGATCTTCTGCAGATCAAGATCAGTTTGCTGCTTCAGAAGCCAGCACTATTTGCAAAGGCAGGGCATATCCGGGTTCAGGAGGACCAGGGTTAAAAGTAAACATATTTAATTTCAAAGATTCGACCGTATCTCACAGGTGTTATTCAATCTCTACGGTCCACCCAAATAATTTCATGCCAAAAATATTACCAGAATATGATGTTGATAGATCTGTCTGCAATTAGAAATTTTAGAGTAAAAAACAAAAATTGCGATAACGCTACATACGTTCTGAACAGTCTTTTCCCGTAAAACCACGTCTACAGTAGCAAGTGGTTTGTCCATCTGTTCCAACATCACACATGCCGCCATTCTGGCAGTTGCAAACAGCTGGAAAAAAATACCATATTTACCCTATTTTTGTTTCAATTCCTAACCATTGTTTTAATAACGTATCCTCAATTTGAACGATCAATTCCAAAAGGAATTACCCTGGGGAGAAATGAACACACTAACAAAAATAAAAAATAAAAAAAAAAGCGGAAGCGTCAAGTTTTCTGAGCCACACTGGCTGGTTTCGTTGAATACAAGGTGGTCCCTCTTAAGTTGGTGCTTTAATGAATGGCAAACAGTACAGACCCTGATCAGACGCCGCTCCTGGGTCTATACTGTTTGCTCATGCCTCTATGTCCGAATACTTATTCATTCAACAGTTAAAAATATTCGTAAAAAGTATTCTTGAATAGTTTAGAAATTTGGTTGTCTATTGAGTCTATCTTTTCTTTCAAGGTGAACAATCTTGTGTAGCTATCTTTTTTTATTTAATCTATTACTGGTAGATGTCATGCAAGTAGTTAACAAAAACAATTCCTATCGAAATAACATTTAGCATTTGGAATGAAACAGAATTCGTGTAGCAAATAGCAAATAAATTATTTTTTACATGAAACATAAATAAACTTCTTTACGATGTTTTGAAAATTGCTTTTCACAATATGTCACAATAAGCTTATAGGAGTTAAATTGAGAGAGAGAGAGAGAGAGAGAGAGAGAGAGAGAGAGAGAGAGAGAGAGAGAGGGGGGGGGACGGGGGTTGGGGGGGAGCACTCCCTTCTACATTAATTTTGGCTTTATTGTTATTTCCTTAAAATATGCCATCGTTTCTAACGTTTTTTTTTTATAAGAGCTATTTCTTGTTCAATCCAGGTTTGTTTCCTTATATATAGCTATGTAGATTACACTATTCTAATCAATTATGTCCCTATGTAGCAGTCTATTATGTGCAGATAAATTGGATGTTTGATTTTTTTTTTTTTTTTTTTTTTTTTTTTTTTGTGCGATGACGTCCCAACATCAGTATTTTAACCATTTCAGATGACAGTATAGCAATGATTGTGCAATGAACACCTACGAACGCTTTCGACACATTTAGAAAGTAGTTTTTGGCGTGGCATTTTCCTCAGAAGTAAATTAGCAAATTTTTGTAATGATTTAATGCAAAACCTTTGGTCGTAACTACTGATGCACAAAAAGTTTTATTCTATTCAGTGTTTTACAAAAATCGAAAAATTCCATTCATTTTCCCTATGGTAAAAAAATGGCTGAAAATTATGCAAAAATCGACAGGGTAGGTAGTTTCGATGCAGGTTTAAAAAAGTTCCGCTTGTTCAAAATTTCTTAAATTTTCACTGTATTGTTTTGGAACATCAATAATTGAAAAGCAGTGAAGAAAATCAAAAAATAATTTCTAACAAAACTTCTCCAAAAACCCTTTTTAGTTTAGAAATTGACTATGTCATACCCAATTTTTGGCCGTAAAATTAATTTTACAGTAAATATTTGAAAACAAAGCACAGAAACAGAAATAACAAATGAGCCAGTGCACGACAAAACAAACAAAATGGCATGTGCGCCCAGCGAAGACTCAGATCAGCCTGGGCAGATGCCCAGGCTGATCAGTCTTCGCTGTGCGATCAATTGGTAACTATATAAGGACCCAAGCTTTCTCCATGCGGACAACGAAGACTCTGATCAGACTGGGTGGATGCCCCGGCTGATCTGAGTCTTCGCTGGGCGCACATGCCATTTTATAGGTTTTGTCGTGCGCTAGCTTAAATGGTTCCTGATAAGATATGGTCATTCAGAACAAACCATTCTCATTTACAATAAAACGCCAGGCAAAAAACATATTTCCAAAGGATGTCGAAAAGAGTATAGTCTGCCGCAGACTCTTCTGAATTTTTATATCTTTTTATTCATTGACGTGCTTTGGTCTTTTAAGAAAGGAGCCGGGGTCCAGCATGTCCTACAAGACTGTTTGTGCACCAAGCGAAGACTCAGATCAGCCTGCGCATTCACACATTGTCAGTTCAATGTCTGTCGTCTGTCTAAAGAATGCTTGGATGTTGGACTACCCATAGAGCGCGAAGCAATGACTGATCAACCTGCATAGAAGCGCCTGCACAGGCTGATTTAAGTCATTGCATGGCAGACATGTGACTTTGTATGAAATGCTGTGTCCCGGCTCAGTGGTGCTTTTTTTCCATATATACTTACGCTTTTCGCAGTGCTTTCCGGTAAAGTTGGCCGGGCATTTACACATATACCTTTTGGCCTTCCGGAGCACATTTAATGGCGTGCCTCGGTTTTGACAATCAATGTCAACCGTCCTGTTTACTGAAACACAAAGAACCAAGCGGGCACGCAACGTTTAGACAACATCGCATCAACGTCGCTGCAACGTCATGACGTTGCATCGACTTTGATCCGGCGTTGTATAAACGTCATGTGCCCGCTGGGGAGCTACACCATGAGACAAGGGTCTTTGGGAATGTGCGGACAGCGAAGGCCAAGATCAGCCTGCCCGTCCGCGCAGTCGGTTCCGGGCCTTCGTCGTCCATTTACGGAATAATTGGGTTCCTGATATATGTCTTTATGCGTATATGTATTTGCTGACTTATCACGATCGTTGGTGTTCGCATATGTTCCGAAAACTCCTTTTCTCGTGGAGTTACTCAAATACGCATCACGTGTTCTGTCTCTTATGGACTTTTTCAACTTAACCTTTTGACCCCTAAGTTTCTATTGTGGCCTCTTCAAACTTTGAATTTTTGAATAAAAAAAATATTGGAAATGGGGATGCCAGTCAAAAATTAAAAACAAGGTGGCAAACAGTGTAGATCCTGATGAAACGGCTCGTGACGAGCCGTCTCATCTGGATCTATGCTGTTTGCAAAGGAATCTGTTTTGGTCTGCAAGGCAGATAGAGTTAAGAAGTTCTGAAGGGTAAATTATCATATGCAAATTAGTAATATTTAAGCTTATTCTTTTACACAAAATAAAAAAAAGTGATATTTCATTTTAATTGCATCCTTTGGAGAAAGTTTGAATGAAATGACAAGTCTTTTTTTCTGTGAAAAATAAGAATATATTCTTAGGTGTACTCTGCTATTTGTTTTAAAGTTAGTCGGTTAGTTTTCAACTCCGAAACCTCTCTAATGTACTTGCGCTATGTAAGGCACCGTGTCTTTTCAATGTTAAAACAGAAAGGTTTCATACATAATTTCTGAGATTTTAACGCTTGGCTTGCTTGGTAATATTTTCAACAGATGACATGCTGAAATATGTTTTTCTTATTTGTCCCAGAAAACAAGTATTGACATTTCAAGCAAAGTGTCTCCGATGGAGACAATTTGCATAAAATGTCAGATTCGATTTTCTGTGAAATATAAGAAACATATCATCATCTGTCGTCTGCTGAATCAGCCCAGACAATAATCAAAATTAACTACAATCATAAAATGGCTGGTTACTTTATGCAGAACTCAGGTAAACACCCCATTAACTACTTTATCAAGTAAAAAGGGAAATCGGGCACGGGGTGCGGGGATGTTGAAATTCTGCAAAAAGTCACGTGATGTTAGTGATGAGTAATGTGAGAAAAAGATCCTTATATCATGTGTTAAAAATAAAGGCTCAGAGTGAATCTGCGAAGTCTTATCAAAGCCTCCGTTAGCCGCTTACAAAAATAACAGAACAGGAACAATGCAGTCATAAGCTGAGAAACCAATGGTCAAATTGAAAGGTTGATTGAAACCATCGATGTACGCTACTAGCATAAGAAAGGTTTCGTATCTTGCGCAACACTATTTTCACTCTTAATTATCACTACAAGTAGTACTGCTGGCCGCAGATAAGGTTCACGTGACCTTGACTGGAGACCAATATCTCGAAACCTATCAATTATGAGCAAACAATAACTTCTTTGAATACACCGCCAAACGGGCGCGCTACATTGACGCTGCATCGACGTTAATGCGACGTTTTATAAACGCCATATGTCCGTCGGGCAGTTGGTTTGTAGATGATGTAAACTTACTATTTATGAGAGTTGGTGAAACAACGTTTTGTTAAATTACGTAATTAAAAAAAAAAAAAACACAAAAAAAAAAAAAAAAAAAAAAAACAGACCGGAATGTACATTTGAAAAGGGACTGGTCACACAAATAGATTTCCGCCAGTTTAACCAAGAAGAAAACGTTATTTGTAACCTCCGATTGCCTGACTTCTTAACACCAAGTCTCTCTTATACGGGGTTTATTAATAACAAGAAGAAAATCAATGCCCCGACACAAGCAAACGGTTTATAACAGATCCCTTTATAGAATGGACGCAAACATGATTTTGACAGACGCCTCGCCTGCAAGTGTCTCCATTCCCCTTGCTTATAGACTGTAAGACGAAACATTAGAAGATACAATTCGTTGCAGAGTGCATTAAACATTTATGTACGTCTAAAATACAGCTACATCTTATGAAATTTCATTCAGCATGCACAGTCTAATCAGTCACCACATCAGGGGAAATGATGCCCTGTACCTTATGTGGGCAATAAAGGTCGTAAGCATAAACAGTGATCCCTTGTGGGGCTAGAATGTACCCCTTACTCTCACCCATACAATCTGTGCAGTCTCAGAAAAGTATACGTCTCGGTCTCATACACACACGATCTGGCATCCAGAACGAGCTTATACATGTATATAGCGAATCGCATGCGTGCGAATCTGACTAAACGGACACACAAAAACATATAAAGATGCCCAGGAAATGCCACAAACACGACGCACAGCCTTACCGAGGTACTAGAAGGGGAAATAAAGAACAAATAATGACAAAACAAACGTCAAATATGAAACGCATCGCGAAAACGTACCTATAAAATTTTGAACCCCTTAAACCCCACTTTTATATAGTAAAACTGGAGTTTGCACGGATATATATTATTTTTCTTATTTCTGCTCAAAAACATAGGTTGTGGGTACTCGTTAGAACCGCCTCGCCCACAATCTATATTTTGAGCAGCAATATGAAAAATATCAGAATTTTTATCTGATTTTTTTTTCATTTTTTTTGGGTGGTATTTTTTTCAGTATATTTGAATATATGTGTTTGCGTAATGACAGACACAAGTCATAAGCTAGTCTGGGTCTCTACAGTTAATACATGAAAAATACAATAATTTCGCACTCCGGGGTTCAGATATCCTATTACTTACTACAACGACCAAATCTGTCTAATGTAAACCCGTCACAGCAGTATCTGTAACACTTGTATATTGTGCACTGACGGACGGATGCACAGGTTCTGAAAAAATCAGTTATGACATAATTATATATATATACATAAGATACCAGGAAATGCCACATAAATTGCCACACACACACACACACACACACACACATATATATATATACTATATATATATATATATATATATACTATATATAATATATAACTATATATATATATATATACTATATATACTATATATATATATATATATATATATTGTTGAGAGTTAATAATTAACAGTGCAAATGATTTGTTTACCTGAGGCCTTTCGGCTTTCGCCTTCTTCCGAGGTTTTCTTTTTTTAAAGAAAATAAAAAAAATGTAAATTTACAAATAAAAGTTATATGAGTTGAAATAGTTGGAAAACAGATTATGTTCTTTTCGGGCCCATGTCATCTAGCCCGCTGCGGCTTGATAACTGATCGTGTTTGAATATATGTGAAATGTAAACATTATGCGTAAACACAACGCGCAAAAAGTAAAAAGCATATCTTTCCTGTTAACACCACTGTGCCCATATATGCAATGTATACAATGCACAGAAACACCGAAAGGAATATACGCCAAACTGAGTGTTTCTCACCAATACTTAAGGCAAATGCACGATGAAGGCCATATAAGCGAGAAGAACAGAAACTATAAATGTGTCAGTATGACACAGATGCCCCCGCCCAGGGCCATCCTCACCCACATGCAGGTATTTTACAAAAAATTAAGTTGGAAAAAGCGCCATAACTCTCATAATAATTGGCAGATTTTACCCTAAATCGAACTTGACCATATTTTATGATTATGTACCTGGGTATAAAATATGAATCCAATACACAAAACAATCTTTTTTTTTTAAAAAAAAGTATCGGAAGGAAAATACCTTTTGAAGGTGAAAAAGGGCCATAACTCCCATAATAATGGGTTGATTTTACCCTAATTGGAACTTGACCTCTATTTTATGATTATATACCTGTGTGTAAAATATGAATTCAATACACTAATGTTTTCAAAAGATATCAAATTGAAACTAATTTTCAACGTTGAAAAAGAGCTGTAACTCCAAACATAATTGGTGGATTTTACCCTAAATCAAACTTGACCTTTATTTTATAATTATACGCTTGCGCATAAAATATGAATCCAATTCACTAATCTTTTCAAAAGTTATGGAACTGAAACCATTTTTCAAAGTTGAAAAAGGGCCATAACTCCAAAAATAATCAATGGATTTTACCCTTAATCCGACTTGACATACATTTTTTGATTATATACCTGTGTATAAAATTTGAATCCAATACACTAATCTTTTCAAAAGATGTCGAATGGAAACCAACTTGCAACTATTTTTCAACATTGATAAAGGGCTGTAACTCCAAAACTAATTTGTGGATTTTACCCTAAATCAAACTTGACCTATATTTTATAATTATATGCTTTAATATAAAATATGAATCCAATTCACTAATCTTTTCAAGAGGAGTTGCGCTCAAAAGACTCAGGATAAACGTTGGCGGATGGACGAACGGAAGGACTGACGAACGGACGGAAACTTGCACAGCTAAGTCGCCCTGCTTAAAGCAAGTGCGAAGAAAAAAAAAGTAAAAAACACGGTGGTAAGAAATTTTAGATCCCCATCATAAAGTTAAAAAGCTTTTTTCGACTTTTCTTTTGCCTATTTGTAGGGAGGTGGGTAGATTTGAGTCGAAACTGTTACAGTGGCATCCGAATGACTAAAGATTAAAAAACTAAATGTCGTGCGATACTCATTATGGCTAGTACTTGAAAATATATTTTGATTATCCTCCTCAGCTGTTTAGGGATTTAAACCCAAATGATTACTGAAACAGCGGGATGATCAGTAGCACGCATCACGAAAACACACCTATATAATTTTGACCCCCTTAAACCCCACTTTTATATAGTTAAACTGGGGTTTACAGGGGTATACATTATTTTCTCATTTTGCTAAAAACATATGTTTTGGGAAGAAAAATGAAAAATAACAGAATTTTTTATCTGAAAATCTGCCTTTTTTGGTTGTAAAATTTTCTATATATTTGAACTTAGTAGCCGTGTTTTCGTAATGGAAAGGTAATACATATGTGTCATAGTTGCCCTAAATCTCGGGAAACCTTACTTTTTGTCTTTCAATTTTAACAAGTCAATCTGACTTCCTCTTAAAGTGTCTAGCACTGTTTAACACTTACATGTACAGCGCTATGAGAAAATCCAGCAGACGACAAACTGATTATATTTTTCTTATTTTTCCCAGAAAATAGGATCTGACACTTAATGCAAATTGTCTCCTTAGGTGACAATTAGCATGAAATGTTAAATCCTATTATTATAGGAAAAGTAAGAAAAATATTTCAAAATGTCGTCTGCTGAAATTTTAGCCAGCATGCAAAGTTTAATCAGTGGCAAATATGAAAGACCTTGATCAGACGCCACCTGCTGTGGAGGCTGATCTATATCTACTCTATTTGCTCAGGCCAAATACATTTTAAATACTTAAATGGTACATGTATAATATACGTATATGGTAATATTGTGCTAGCCAGAAGTCAAAGATGTTCAGAATCAGAAGTCCGCCACAACGGCCAATCTTGAAAATCTATTGCAGAATTATTCTCCCGAGTCCAATATTTGGCAATATGTGTAGCACATCAAGATGAGTCATACTGATCGGTTGAAATATGGCCTGCGTGGTAACCACATTCAAATTTCACGATTGTTTCCTCCTGAATTATTTAACAATTTTACTAAAGCTATTCCCAGTCAGCATTCTACATAAATCTATATCGGGCCGTCATCGGCCCGTCAGGGTAGCTGACGGGCCGATGACGGCCCGATGTAGATTTACGTAGAATGCTAGATGGGTTGTGCGTGCCTGAAATCTGTGATAAACACAGGTGAGCAACCTCTGCCCGTCTACGTCACCTATACAGGGGGAATGGATACACTCACAGGGCAGGCAACTATGTCAGTACTGTCCTCAAACCTCCACTTCTGAAAAGGAGTCTACCCTTAAAGGAAGAATTTGCTCCCCTTGGGAGCAAATTCTTTCCTTTTAGAGTAGACCCCTTTTCTGAAAGGCTCGTGGGGAGGAGCGGGGGTGCGTTGGGGCGGGGTAACGGGGGTAATTGTGGTACGGGTGTGCGCATCAGTATTTAGAAACCGACCCCGTTCATATACCTGGCCGTTGAAAAAAACAGACCCATCCATATACTTGATCGTCTGAAATGACCTATTCATACACCGGCCTTTGATTTTTATACCCATTCATGTAGAATCTACTCTTCGCTGTTTGCATACATGTTTACAAATAAAAAAAATACAACCGTATTTCACGAATTAAACGCCATTAATCTATCAACTTGTACACTGGCACGCATTTACATTAACTCATCTTTCTAACCCAGTTATTTCTAGTGGACGCATCTATTATTATCACTCGGACGATTCTATCTTTTGAAATGCGGGGCCTTTCATATACCAATCAAGAAAACTCGGGTCAGTCATATACTGTTTGTTGAAAAATACCCTAGCAGCGCTGAAGAAATGGGCCATTCGGCACGCACATCCGTACTAGTCCATATATAGGAAGTTACCTCCCCCTCCCCCGCCCCCAGGGAAAGGAAGTCATAAAAGGTGTTCCTTGTAAATATTGGCGAAGAATGTACCTACCAAGTGTAACCAGTCCGCTTTACGCTTTCAGCCTTGTATATTAAGATAGATACCTTTACAAAGAATATAGATCCAGATGAGACGGCTCATAACGAGCCGTCTCATCAGGATCTAAACTGTTTGCGATTTTTTTCTTGATTTACACCTTTCTCCCTTTTTGGAGCAATAGATGTGTCCAAATACAGCAAAGGAAGAGCTTTTCTCCCACCTTTGCCTATATGAGATAGGCTTTTTGTTCATGTGAGAAACTGCTATCTCACATGACCACGCTGGTCCTAGGAATAATTCACTTAAAGGTTGGAGAAAAAGAATCCATCATAAGCCAGATCACGTATCGTAGATAAATCTCTCTTGGGGTAGGAACTTCAACCAGGGACGAGGCAAGCCTCGTTCCTGGTTGAAGTTCCTACCCCGAGGGTGAGATTTACTTATCCTGCATGGACACTAATATAATCTCAGAAACTCAAAGATGGAAGAGAACGAAACCGTTCAAACACTTCATTGTACCTGCAGCGAGGGCGGTCTTTGTCACGCCGGTCCTGTAAAGTACCCCTATTGTGGCTAAGATCATCGAATACATCGTCGGGGCCGTCGTCGTCCATGCAGCACCGTACACTCCAACATGTGCCGTTTGCTGATCCAAGGCTCGAACACACATGAGTTTCGGTATCCTCATGCGGGCAGTTAGTCGGCTTGGAAATAGACCAGTCCAGTGCTGATTCAGTCCTGCTATTAAAATAAAAATTATTATCGTTTGCATTTCAGTATAACCCCCGCCCCACGCGCACCCTTTAATGCAAAGCCTTTAGTTTAAACTGTACTTTATTTGTATAATTCTTTACAGAAAATACAAAGCATAACATAGCATATATGGTATATACAGTTGACTATCTCGACCTCCCTTATCTCGAATAATTGCTTATCTCGAAGCGAAAATCTGGTCCCTGCCTAAACATGAAAGTCTAACAACAGGTAAAAAATGTTGTGGAAAAGAGGAGAAATAGAGCAATTTCTCCTCTTTTCCACAATATTTTCAATATATCTCGGCTTTCAATAATCTAATTACATATATATTTGTTAAATGTGGTTTTATTATTATTATTTTTTCCTAACGTCTGCAAATCTGATATGTCGAGGTACGGATATCTCGAAGTATTTCAGAAATTCCCTTGGAATTCGAGATAACGAGAATGAACTGTATACAAAAGGTAGCCAGAAGAAAGTGAACTGACTTATTTAGATCTGTATCCCAAAAAGAAAATGAAATGTCTTTCAAATTCGTAGTCTTTGAATGAAATAAAACCTTAGCCTATTTTACTCAAAGATTTATGTCACTTAAGCTTATAAGCACATGGCAATACTGGTGAGATGTATAAGAAGCATGTTGAAGTCAAACACATTAACCCGAACTAAATGTAGAATGCACACTAGCCTGAATCAACTGTACAAGAACACTTTATTCACCATACAAACTACAGGGCTAAAAGAGTTATGTCAAGGTCTCTACAGGCCATGTTTTGTCCTGTTTTTTTTTTTTTTTTTTTTTTTTTGTGTGTAGTTTTTCCATGCATTATTGATGTGTTAAACGGATCCTGTTTAGCACTGTGATCGCCATGTTGAGAAAAATAGAGGTTGTTATTGCTAGTTTTTGGTTGGTGGCTAGGCTGACTCCAGTCTCCAGTAACTAAATACAGTCGAACCTCAATAGCTCGAACACCGATAGCTCGTTTATCATGGCTAATTCGAACTCGTTTTTTGAGTCCCTATGGGATTCTTCCGATAGCTCAAGAAAATAAATATTTAAGGACATTTTCTTATTTTATCGTAAAATTGTATGTTGTGTATACTCATTAGAATCGTCTCATCTAGGCGATTCTATTGAGTACACTTAACATACAATTATTGTGAAGAGATACAAAAAATACCTAAATTATCGCTAATTTGTTTCTGATCTGGCACCATGTTTAACCCTCAGTGGCTCGAACTACTCATGTCTCGAACAATTTTCTGTTGTCCCAAAGATGTTCGAGCCATTGAAGTTCGACAATAATGTGAATAAACTGTGCAATATAAACTAACTGCACAGTACACACTATGTTGTATCAACCGTACAATATGCACTAGCTTGAATCAATTGTACGATTAAATTGATAAAGGTTGCCCTTGGAATGCACTAGCTTGCATCAATTGTACAATACGCATCAGCTTACATCAACTGTTCAAAACACACCAGTTTGAAACAACTCTACAATTCCATCTAGCTTAAATCAATTTTATACGATATACACTAACTTAATCGACTGTACAATAAACACTAGCTTGAATCAACTGTACACTGCTCACTAGCTTGAATCACCTATACCATACACACTTTCTACATGCGGCTTGAATCCATTGTACAACATACAGTCGAACTTCAATGGCTCGAACATCTTTGGGAAAATTGTTCGAGACATGGGTAGTTCGAGCCACTGAGCGTTAATCATGGTGCCAGGTCAGGAAGCAAATAACGATAATTTAGGGATTTTTTTTATTTCCTTCACAATAATTGTATGTTCTCATTAGAATTACCTCGATGAGGCGATTCTAATGAGTATACACAACATACAATTTCATGATAAAATAAGAAAATTTCCCCAAATATTTGTTTTCTTGAGCTAGCGGAAGAATTTCGTAAGGACTCAAAAATGAGTTCGAAATAGCTATGGTAAATGAGCCATCGGTGTTCGAGCTATTGAGGTTCGACTATACAATAGACGCTTACCGGCTTTCTGCCACTCCACATCCCACAGAAACAATCAAAACCACTGTCAGCTGTGCATATATCCTCCCCACCATGACAGTCCGAAATGTTATGAGTTCCATGAACCAGAGCTATCTGGCCAGCCACAGCTTTGTAGCCAATGAACTCTTTCATGTTAGTCCCTAGATGTGAAACTGGTCATCAACACGTTTAAAATGTAAACAACTTCTCTTTTAATTTATTTTCTAATTAACAGGTCTTACATTTCATGCAAATCACCTCTCAAGATCGACAAATTTAACAGTATTTATTCCCGAAAATAGGACTTGACATTTCATGCAAATCGCTATGCGATTTGCATGAAATGTCAAGTCCTATTTTCAAGGATACTTATTTAAGTGATATGTATTTATATCGCCACCAGCATACAAAAGGGCAACATTCTGTACAAGGATGGATCCTTACGTTACTGAACAATAGAGTCTCACATAAATCTTCATTTAATGAGCTGATCATAAGGTCATGAGTTCTCATCACAAAGCTGTTGAAACTGGTACTACAAAACCCGGCTTATTTTTTGGCGTAAGGACAAAAGTACTTTTTCGCAGTATTTAATGAGTAATTTGTCCTTTTAAGTAAATAAAACCTTAACCAAGTATCTGTTCAATAACCTTTATTCCTTAAAAAAAAACAACAATTTAATTTGCGACTTAAATTTCTGCTACGGCTAACGAACATTTGCTATGTCATTTTCGATAATAGGGTAAAAAGACGGCTAACGAAAATTCGCGATGTTATTTTCGACGTTACTCACATTTTTTCAGCAAAAAATTTCAGCATATTTGCGTATCACTCGATGTAAATTTTAACGAATCGTTAGCTAACGACGTCGTTAGCTTTGAACAACTGGGCCCAGATTGTGTGGATGCATGCTGATCTGGGTCCTGGATGGGTGAATGTGACATAAGGCGGGTTTTGTTTCGAGGGGCTCAGACTTAATTGGTCTGAATGGCTTATCAGAGGAGATAAGTCGGCAAAAACCAAAAAGTCTAAAAAGCCACATCCTTGCTCACTACTGACGGTCATATGGTCCGTGTCAAGTGAAAAAGTGCATTCGAGTATGCGCAGAACGTTCGGATATTCATCATCCTACACATGCGCAGTCTCAATCGGGCCTTTGCTCTCCAATGAAACATTCTAAAGTATCCAATGATTCTATTTGCGGACAGCGAAGGCCCAGATCAGACTGCGCGGATGCGCAGGCTGATCAGGACCGTCGCTGTCCGCATATGCCCGGAGACACGTCTTCGCATGGCGCAGCCCATATAACAGTTTTTTGTTAATGTGCAGTCGCACTTCAATGGCTCGAATATCTCTGGCATCATGGAAATTTGTTCTAGACATAATCAGTTCGAGTGTTAATCATATCGCCAGGTCACTGTGTGACCAGCCTTTATAATATTAATTTGGCTTTATTTTAGTGGATTATCAAACAGGATAATAAGAATAGATTTAGTCACTGGAGACTGTAGCCAGTCTAGAGTGCTCATGATGAATACTGAAAAAATGTATTATAGAAGATGTTCATGAATTGCAATAATCTTAGACATTACGAAAACAAGCCTATTCAAATACACTGAACATTTTACCACCAATAAAATGAAAATTTTCGGATAAAAAACTCGGATATTTTTCATATTTCTGCTCAAAACATAGATTGTGGGTACTCGTTAGAACCGCCTCGCCGAGGCGGTTCTAACGAGTGCCACAATCTATGTTTTTGAGAAGAAATAAGAAAAATAATGTATACCCCTGTAAACCCCAGGTTTACTATATAAAAGTGGGGTTTAAGGGGGTCAAAATTATATAGGCATGTTTTCGTGATGACTACTCGTAAGCCTATCAAAGACACCAAGATAGTAAACATACCTTGGCAGCAAGTACGCAAGCCATAAATAAGACTAGCATTAGTCTACACTGTAAAATATCACATAGCTTTTACGGTAAAATACTGGCAATTTTTGCTAGCGCATTTACCGTAAATTTGATGGGCGCCTGTAGGTTATTTGCAGGAATAATCACGCATGGCAGGGAAGAGTAGAACAAGGTAGGTAACGTAGGACAGAGTAGGGATGTGAGCTACCGCACCGTATCTTAGGCTTACACATCCTTACCACATCCTACGAGGTAAATCCTGCAAACGTGTAAAAGGGGCCCGTCAAATTTACGGTAACTGCGCTGCAGCCAATTGTCAGTATTGTACCGTTAAATCTATGGGATTGTTTTACAGTGTAATGAATTAAACTATTATTGCATAAAGATACTTTGTCTGTACCTAAAGAATCAAATTTTTATCTGAAAATGTGTCATTTTTCGGTGGTAAAATTTTCAGTGTATTTGAATAGGCGTGTTTTCGTAATGCGGTCATATGGTCCATGTCAAGTGAAAAAGTGCATTCAAGTATGCGCAAAACGTTAGGATTATCATCATCCTACACATGCGCATCTCAATCAGGCCTTTGCTCTCCAGTGAAACATTCTATAGTATCCAATGAGTCTGTGCGGACAGCGAAGGCCCTGATCAGACTGAGCGGATGCACCATGGCATCATGGAAATTTGCTCTAGACATGGTTAGTTCGAGGGTTAATCATATCGCCAGGTCACTGTGTGATCAGCCTTTATAATATTATTTTGGGTTTTAATTTAGTGGATTATCAAACAGGATATAAGAATAGATTTAGTCACTGGAGACTGGCTCCAGTCTAGAGTGCTCATGATGAATACAAAAAAAAAAAAAAAAATGTATTATAGAAGATGTTCATGAATTGCAACAATCTTAGACATTACGAAAACAAGCCTATTCAAATACACTGAACATTTTACCACCAATAAAATGAAAAATTTCGGACAAAAAACTCGGATATTTTTCATATTTCTGCTCAAAACATAGATTGTGGGTACTCGTTAGAACTGCCTCGCCGAGGCGGTTCTAACGAGTACCCACAATCTATGTTTTTGAGAAGATATAAGAAAAATAATGTATACCCCTGTAAACCCCAGGTTTACTATATAAAAGTGGGGTTTAAGGGGGTCAAAATTATATAGGCATGTTTTCGTGATGACTACTCGTAAGCCTATCAAAAACACCAAGATAGTAAACATACCTTGGCAGCAAGTACACAAGCCATAAATAAGACTAGCATTAGTCTACACTGTAAAATATCACATAGCTTTTACGGTAAAATACTGGCAATTTTTGCAAGCGCATTTACCGTAAATTTGACGGGCGCCTGTAGATTATTTGCAGGAATAATCACGCATGGCAGGGTAGAGTAGAACAAGGTAGGTAACGTAGGACAGAGTAGGGATGTGAGCTACCGCACCGTATCTTAGGCTTACCCATCCTTATCCATCCTACGAGGTAAATCCTGCAAACGTGTAAAAGGGGCCCGTCAAATTTACGGTTACTGCGCTGCAGCCAATTGTCAGTATTGTACCGTTAAATCTATGGGATTGTTTTACAGTGTAATGAATTAAACTATTATTGCATAAAGAAACTTTGTCTGTACCTAAAGAATCAAATTAGGTTGAATTCAATAGTAACCAGCCTTTATAATCATGACATTATATTGGTTTTATTTTAGTGGCTGTATTAAACAGAATTATAAGAATAAATATTTAGTCACTGGAGACTGGAGTCAGTCTAGCCACCAACCAAAGACTAGCAATGAAACAACCTCTATCTTTCCCAACATGGCGATCACAGTGCTAAACAGGATCGATTTAACACATCAATATAGGGATCAAACATGGTTTTTCATGCATTAACATTCGCCAGGTCCTGTGGGAGGTGTTGAAAACCGAGACCGAATGCCGCGGTTTTCAACACCTCCCAAGGGACCTGGCGAATGTTAATGCATTGAAAAACCATGTTCGATTGCTATTATTGCATAAAAACTGAAAACATTTGCTACAGTTCGCGTTATTTCTTGCACTATTTTGTTTCGCCTTTTCACCGATGTCTCGCGAACGTAAACTCCACTGACTATGCTAGTTCTAGGGCCGGACAGTACACATCTCGTAACGGCAGCAAATCTGTGGTCCCGGTACGATAATATTGAAAGTTGCGTAGCCGTGCATTAACAGCGCGTGAATTGCCTTGTTAATACACGGCTTTTCGCCGGTTAATGCACGGCTGTTAATAACGTGCGACACTGCTTTTTATGCAATAATAATGCATAAAAAACACAAAAATAGGACAAAACATGACCTGTAGGGCTGTAAAATATAGTAGATACAAGTCCCTGTCATAACTCTTTCAGCCCTGTAGACATAACAAATACCTTTGCAGACAGTGTAGATCCAGATGAGACGGCTCATAATGAGCCGTCTCATCTGGATCCACACTGTTTGCCAGTCCGTTCTTGATTTTTGACTAACATAGCTCTTCGCAAACCCGATGCTTCCTAATACAAAAATGGAAGAGTCCACTCAAGAAACTCAGGGATGAAAGGGTTACTAGTAGTTATCCCACCTCCACCAGTTTTATCAGAATTTTTTATCCTAGGTTCTTCGTTCCCCGCTTCCACAATTATTGGATATTATAGACTGTACTAACACTGGGAAATCCGTGGTTACACGTTACGAATGCCCAGACAGATATTGAGTTTCATTTTTCGTACGTTACTTAATATAAGGACTTTTCTCACGTTGCAAAATTAAAGCATTTTTGATGGACACGAGATTTGTTCAAAATATATTGAATCACAGTTAAAGAATCTACTTTATGATTTGTTAGGAGACGAATTCATAAAGTTGCAAGGTTTTTTTTTCGAATCCCATTTATATATTGATGTTAACAATTATATGTCATTATTCATGTATGTAATTGATAAAATGCAAATAAAAATGATTAAAATAAACTTTATTTTACATGTAGAACACACACATACACACACATACACACACACACACACGCATATGAATATAGCACGTATACACACACACACACACACACACATACACACACAACACGACAAAGCATCAGTATCAAAAATACAAACATACAAATACAACGGGGATACAGTAAAAATCATATAACATTTAAATTGCTGTGCAATGTACTTATGCTGAATTCAAAATTGAAGTCTTAGTAAAATCCGCTGGTACACAAAGTTGATATACGCACTTGATTGCGCATCGGGTTAACCAAATATTTAAAAATATAAAAAGAGGGTTATCCTTGTACTCAGTTCGTTTGTTTGTCCACTGCATGTAATAATATGCTCATTTTTTGCTTTCTATGGTTGGAAATATATGCTTAGAGGGTTGGATATATATATATATATATATATATATATATATATATATATATATATATATATATATATATATATATATATATATATATATTTGTTTTTCCGGAACATATCTACCTTTAAAGCAACTAAAGCTACCGCAAAACCACGAAAACTGATGATTTTCTTAATATTTCTACTGATATTGTTTCAAAAGCCCATCTTCAAACAAGATACTAGATTTTTTTCCATAAAACAATGTATAATGAACCATAACAAAATATGTAATAGCATGTAACACCCTTTCTAATCATTAGAAAAATATTTCTTAATTATCAATATACTTAAAAATTCTGAAATTCTCTTGTTTGTATCTTTTTTCACTGATTTCCAAGAACAAATTAAAATAACAGCTAAGGAAGCATACATATATTGTATATATTATAAATATTATACAAACAACACCACACTTTATTTCAAACAAAATTAGCACATGATAGCCACGAAAACAGGCGATTTTCAGCTTTTGCTGCTGAAATTATTCTTGGACCAAATTTTGGTCAAAACTCAACCTTGTTTCTATAAAAAAAATCTTTATTTAGAAATACTGTTTCGAAGATTAAAACATTACAGATCGTTCTAAAAATGCCATTAAAAATCATTTTGCGAATAAAAATGTAATGAATAAATGCTTTAATTATCCATGTCATCCTCGTTGTTAGATTCATCAGAGATTAATAAGTATCTATAATCATCGTCTAAACCGTCGTCCTCAGGTGATTCATCAATTGCTCTTCCAACATTATCTGGGGTCTGGTCTCCATCAAACCACTTAATTCTGAAGCGATTATCCTTAAGAACCCAACCAGATGTAATGGGATTCATTTCCAATGTACAGACTTGTAAACATTTTCCCATAAGTATGCAACCAATTTTGTATGTAAGATCTTCTTGTGGAGCGCCGGGTAATATGGTGATAGAAGGCTTTCATCTGCTCCTTTAATATTTGCCAAAGGTTGTTCTTCATCTTTTGGTGCATATTTGTCTCGGAACACAGCATAGCGTGCATCGTCTATCTTAGTAAGTTTGGGCTTCCCATACATACTGCAGACAAAGGCTCCAAAAGCATCTTCTACGGATTCATCCATGTCAGCAGAAGTGTCAAGTTGACCAAACGCATTCAGAAACTGATCTGACTTCTCAGCCATATCCACTGTGCGGGTTTTACCTTTACGAAAAAAGCCAGCTGTATAGTCACTTCCAGTGAAGGCATGCAAAGCAGGTAATGCTGAACATAACCTTCTACCTAATTCTCAACATAACTTTGTAACATTAACATACCTGCAAGTGTTGTTTCTGTCATTCCCAACATCCATCCAAACAAAGCTTTCAGTATTTTCCATATGGAACAGTAAAATGACCAGAACATCAGTATCAATGCTGTGTACAACAATATTTGGAAGCACGATCTGTTCACAAGCATGTTTTACATGTAAAACAATACAGGTATCAGCCTCTTTATTTTGACATTTGAGTTCTTGGATCTCTCGATGTCCTTTATTCAGGAACGGTACAGAAGACGACTGAATAAGTCTCGTGTACCCTGTAGTTCCTTTATTCACCTTCTCTTAGCTGGTAGTTTAACTGACACTACATTGCAGGCGAATGACATTACCTTCCTTCTTGGAATCGTTTTTTCGAACCGATCACTATCAACAAAGCAACCGGTCTTAAATTCTTCATACCATTTTTGACCCTGTGTCTGTGTTGACAAAATACTTTCCGCACCATCTGCTGGAATTACCTTACCCGTTAAAATGCAATACAGGCTTTCATCCCGAAACTCTACCAGGAAAGGATCCATGGTAGCCCCTATTCCATCTATTAATTCATTCAAATCTGCATTATCACCCTACTTGGTTTTAGATCTTGAAGCACATCTGCTTTTGGTTTCAGTCCTGACTTATTTATTAAATGACCAACAAGTTCACTTTGAACTGATCTGGTGACCATCCACCTTGGTCTAGCGCTCACAGATTGACTGAATGATGCTATCATTGTCAGTCTGGATGCGGCATCAATATTTACAGTCTGTTCGAATTTACTAGAGAATGGTTTAGTAATCCCTCGAATTGTTAAAGCTCCTGCTTCCAACATTGCACGTGCGCCCGGATGGGCCATTAATATTTAGAAGATCAAGGTGGTATCCACCTGGCACAATTAGGGCCACTCGTAGCAAAGAATATTGCACACATTTTACAAAGACAGACGATGAACAATTCCAAATCATTTGTATGACATGCCCTACTGAAAAGGAGATACAACTCTACAAAATCAATATATATCATCCAAAATGCATTTGTTTTTCCATGATTCCAAGACTTCGTTATATATGTGTATTGTTAATATTTCTGCATGAACAAATTATGATCATCCCTTCTTTCGAGACTCTTTGTATGTTCTAGAGAGGGATGCTCATGCAATTCATGAAACAGGGAATGAAGATAAGGTGGAATGTCTCCACATTCTTTAAGAAATGCACGAAAGTGCGAGACACGAAATGCTTGCGCTAGCAAAAGATGTAGCCTCTTGCAACGATTAAAATGTTTTCCGCTTATGAACCCAGATAGTTTACTTCTTTTGCCTATTTTCCTTATCATCTCTTGGTCATTCAGAATTTGAGCAGCTTTCTTGATGTTTCTTTCAGCTTCTGGATCATCAGAGCGTCTCATTTGAAAATGTCGGTTACTATTTGTAACCGACGGCAAAATATTTTGCACGAAAATGCAGTCAAGGCCGAATGCAATCTAGGACGATCTGTACTGTCCAAGCGCAGAAGTCCAAATGGCATTAAAATGCACGGACCGTCTTTTTTCTTTTTCTCTCTTCGTTTGATGACGTCAGCAAACACAATGTTACAAACTGAGTTTTTTTCAAAGTACACATGTTTGACGTTTAGCCGGGGCACAGCAATGCCTACATTTTGAACTGGCCATTATTGGTGACAGTCGTATTACTCGGATATGCTGTATAAGATAATATATTTCATGAGCTTTAACTTTCAGATTACTTTCCAGGGCCCAGTTGTGCAAAACTAACGATGTCATTAGTTAACGTATCGTTAAACCTTTGATCATTAAATATGGCATAGATAATATTTTTGCTGAAAAAATGTGAGTAGTTTTTACATTTGCAAAAGCTACTCACATTTTCCGCCAAAATACCTGTGAATTAGCTGTTGTACTCACTAGAACAGTTAACATTTTGACCACTAACGAGCTCGTTAAGCTAACTATGCTTTGAAAAACAGGGCTCAGATTGTCTGCTTTTGGATATCAATAAAAAAAATCTAGTATTCCAGGGCTTAAAATAGATTCATTACTAACAAACGAGCCGCGACACAGTAAAAGGTCCATTCCGACAATCCGTCAATGTTTCAGTGCGCATGCTCAGCCTCTAAGCAAGTCTAGTTGGTCAAAGCATCATTAGCTTAACGAGCTCGTTAAGGGTCATTTCGTTAACTGTTTTAGCGGATTCAATATACAATATTCTGATATTTTTTGCTGAAAAAATGTGAGTAGCTTTTGTACTGCAAAAGCTACTCACATTTCTTCAGCAAAAAATTTCAGCATATTTGCGTATCACTCGATGTAGATTTTATCAAATCGTTAACTAACGATGTCGTTAGCTTTGAACAACTGGGCCCTGGTGTTTAGGATGAAGCTTCCTCTTGGCCTACAGCTTATATGAGCGAACAGCGAAGATCATGGCGAGACTGCACGAATGCACAGGCTCGTTTGAACCTTTGCTATTTGCAATTGCAATAACGGCTTAAATAAGTGTATCTGATGTACAAAAAGGATGTGGTTTGCTATTACTTATTTTATTATAATTCATTTTATATTGTTTTATGAAAAACATCTGGTATCTTGACCCAGTATGGGCTTTTGGAACAATATTAGCAGAAATATTAACAAAATCATCAATTTTCGTGATTTTGTATTGGCTTTAGTTGCTTTAAGGGTGAAATATGTTCTTGAAATGGCAATAATAATACAAAAAATATCATCCAGCCTTCTAAGCATATATTTCTTATCATAAAATGCAAAACTTAGCAAATTATTACATGCTGTGGACAGGCAAACAAACTGAGTACAAGGGTACCCCCATTTTTGTTATTTAAATATTTGGTTAACCCCATGCGCAATCAAGTGCATATACTGACTTTGTGTACCAGCGGATTTTACTAAGACTTCCATTTTTGAATTCAGCATACTTTTCTGTACATAAATATAGACCTTCAAATCTTTTGGCCTCGACCACTTGATCAAACCTATCACGAGCTCTGGGACTAACTAATGTGCTGGTCTAAATTGTTATAAGGTGTTTGTGATATATCTTAAGTGAATACAGTTAGCAAAAGTAAAGATCTGTGAAAGGCATAAGAAAACAAACGAAACATTCAAACATGTTTTGATTTAAAGTTTTGCACTGCATTAAAATTGTGTTTGTTATCGGAGATTGTCAAAGAGCATCCACCAATGAAAAGATTGTTAAATGTTGTTTGGCAAATCGATGAGTGTTCGATGAAATATGGTTTATATCTTCTTGCAGTAAGTTTTCGATGCATGTGTCTCGAAAATGGCTTCAGTCTTAGTTCAATCAAAACAAACCAAACAACAACAACAACAAAAAATAATAAAAAATAGAATAAAATAAAAAAATAACAACAGCATATTTGTACATGTAACTGTGTTACCAGTGTTATTCCGCACTGAATTTATAGCGAGCTCGCTGCCGCATGTGGCCGAAGGCCTGCGCGAGCGAGCTCTATGGTACAGTAGTTACCGTCATTTGCAGTTTGTCGGGTTCTCAATTAATGTGGCAGATCTATTTGTATTTGCTGGGACCAACTGGGGAAATCCGGTACCAGTATCCGGAACCAGAATTTTAACGGTATAGCTTGGGTCTTAAAATTTGATTAATTGTTTTTAATATTATCCAATTGTACTGTAACTGCAATTGGTGGTTTTTTAAAGCATAGTGCATTGCGAGCTCGCCTATAGGCATTTCCTATGTTCATATTATGCATTGTGTTTGGGAAAATGGAATTCATATTTAACCCTTTCAACCCTTAGTTTCCGAGTTGGACTCTTCCATCTTGGCATTTTGGCATTTTGGCGTTTCTATTATTAAAAATAAGGCTGTGAGCACAAAATACAAAACAGAATGGCAAACAGTGTAGATCCAGATGAGACGGCTCATTATGAGCCGTCTCAACTGGATCTACATTGTTTGCCGAAATATGTATTTTGATGTGATGTGAAAGGATTAAACAAAAATACGCAATAAAAACAGCGTTTCTGTTATTAACTGTAAAAAATGCATTTAATAAATAAATATTAATAAAAACTTTACTTAGGGCGTATACAATCATCGCCCTCGTGTTAACCCTTGTCCTGCTGAATAAAATAAGAAGCCACACCCATTTCAAATTTTCAGCCAGTCAGATTACTTGATCAAGGTTGTTGATATAGATTAACATACTTAATGGCAAACAGTGCAGATCCAGATTAGTTGGCTTCTTCAGAAACCAACTGATCTGGGTCTACACTGTTTGCAAAAGCAGGGAATATCCGGGTTCAGCAGGACTAGGGTTAAGATATCATAAGATTTCGAATCGACCGCGTCAAGCGAAAACGTGCCTTCCAGCGTGCGCAAAACTGAATGTGGGGATTTACGTCATCCTTCACATGCGCAAAGTCTCATCCGGGCATTTGCTGTCCAGCGAAACATTCTACAGTATCTAATATTCTATTTGCAGACAGGGAGAGCATGATAAGACTGCGCAGATGCGCAGGCTTAGATGGAGCTTGGCTGTCCACATATACCGAAGACACGTTTTAAGCATGGTGCTACCCAGATATATTGCACTTTAACGCTAAGCACTTTGGGTAAAATTTTCAGCAAAATATTTCTTTTTTTTTTTTATTCGAGAAAATATGATTTGACATTTCATACAAACTGTCTCAGTTGGAGACAATTTGCACAAAATGTCAAATCCTGTTTTCTGGGAAAAATAAGAAAATATCACCATTTGTAGTCTGCTGATGTTTTACCCAGAGTGCTAAGTGTACTAAGTGTTAAAAGAGGGGAACTTGATCCCTTAATGATACTTAATTCCGCAATATGACATCTAGGTAAACGATATATACCCACATTAGACGTCATAGATGGCGACATACAGTCAGGGTCTAAACTGTTTGCGTTAAACAGACATTTCTACAAAAGAAATAACAAAAAAAAAAAAAATTAAATCAGACACTTTTACATTAAAACGGTTCTTAAAAATAAGTGTAGTAGAATAGTCCACTGGACATAAAGGGCACTGGATACGTCTGGTAGATTTTCCGTCATTTTTACAAGCGAGACAACTGCAATGATGTCTTATTTCTGAGTATGTCCGACAAGGGATCTACTGCAAAAGACTGAAAGAAAGAATTTGCTATTCTTGAAAGCAAATCTTTCCTTTTAGAGAGGACCCCTTTTCCAAAGGAAGGTAAACAATTTTAACAGGGTTATCTCCCCTTTGAAAGTGTATCCATTCCCCTAAATCCTTTACCCCTTTCATCCCTGTTGACCAATACAGACACCTTGGCTAAAGATGCAGATCCAGATGATACGGCTCGTTGCGAGCCATCTCATCAGGATTTACACTGTTTGCTATACTTTTCTCCTATTTTTATTTCCAACAATTGACGTGGCCACATTCAGAGAAGGAAAAGTCAATGTCAGAAACTCAGGGGTGGAGGCGTTAAATATCTAAATGTTTTATTCATATGTAAGAATTCTTTATTGTTCTTGACTATCATCATTTTTTTCCGTGGATATTGTTTCATATGATGCATTTTCACAGCTGTCTGTCACTATTTGTCCAACAGTCAATTCTTGGTAGCTAGGTGGCGCTACACACGCATATCCTCCCACTGAAGAATAAGCCGGTGGGTATGTTGGTGCTGAATACTGAGGCAATTTTACGTCCTTCTTCGAATCGAGCAGGCCGCAACTGACGGTGTAGGCGTTATTGTCATGGTTTTGCCGTTTATTAAATCTTGTTTGGTTTATTGACTGTCCGAACCGATGCGTGCACCAACAAAACACTATAATAACAATCCAAGTCATGGCTATCAGGCATCCAATGACAGGAGCAGCTGTAGAAAAAAGAACATAAAAATAAAGCTGGAAAAGAAGCTATAAAATTTTGCTTTTTAGAACAAAGAACACATTACAGATAGAACATTGGAGTCTCTCGTCATAAGCTGTAATGAAGTTTGCAACACTGCTAACTCCCACTAGCGTATACATGAGCAGAACAACATTTTCAAAGATACTACAATGAGCTCAATAATCCCTAAGGAAATAAAAATATATAAGCCTGCACAATTGTGTACCTTGACATTACTCTTAATTCTGATGCAGCTCAAAATTACAAGCATATGTTTGGTCCGAATAGGGGTCCTGTACCATATCAGTGACACATCGCAGTGAGCTATGCGGTGATGGTTCTGAGTATTTTAAAGGAACGATAAACAATGAAGACTGATCAAACTCATACACGTCCGAATAACATATAATATCTATACATACCCTTCACACAGACTGAACAAATGTCTTTTATACACCATGGCAGAACTGAGGGCGAGGGTTGTGGCCACATAAAATCGATTTAAGCCCCCATTACCCTAACACACACACACACACACACACACACACACACACACACACACACACACACAATATATTTTCACTTATCGTTCCAAACGGTGCTTCAGCTGTGGTTTACTATTTCTGTCATTGTATGTCTTTGCATGTATGTCTTGGTAAAATTTTTATTTTGGATAGCCGTTTAGCCAATTTGTGGGAAAGAAACTGTCCTTTTGGCTTCCTGTTTGCAGTGTTTTGATTGTGGTGCCGTTGCTGTAAGTGCATCTTATTTTTCCTTTGGTGTCTTGGACGGAAGGTGTTAGGTAATTGTATCGATTCCTGATCATTGCCTTCCGTTTTATTTATAAACATCTCCGTGCGAATTCTTAAGAGTTTTTTTCCCCACTATTATAGCGACTAGACACTTTTGACTTTTTTTAGAAAACGGAGAAGCTGCGTTAACGCGAACTTGTCCTACGTAACGATACGTGTTCTGTCCCATATAATCTCAGACCCTCTGTACGATACCTACCTAGCAGTCATGCGTCAACGTCAGCAAGTAGGGTAATTGTATAAATTGAAAAATATTGTATTGAAAAATTATAATTCTGATCATATCTTATGATGGTAATTTAAAAATGGTAGAGAAGACTATCAGTCTATCAACTCATCACGAAAACACGCCTATATAATTTTGGCCCCTTTAAACCCCACTTTTATATAGTAAAACTGGGGTTTACAGGGGTATATATTATTTTTCTTATTTCTGCTCAAAAACATAGATTGCGGGTGCTCGTTAGAACCGTCTCATCGAGGCGGTTCTAACGAGTACCCACAATCTATGTTTTGAGCAGAAATAGAAAAATATCAGAATTTTTCATCTGAAAATTTTCATTTTTTGGTGGTAAAATTTTCAGTACATTTTAATAGGCATGTTTTCGTAATGTAAAAGGTTGTCTTTCGAAGGGTGTCCTTTAATCATATTGTGTGTCCGCCCCTGGTTAGTTCGCGAAAATGGCTATAAAGCTTAAACCGTTGGGGATACTTTGACGATGTTTGACATACTGACAGATACCGACAAGATCTGCCATTACGCTTGCCAAATGCCACTTTTTTTTTTACCAAGGCAACGCCGAAGCAAAAATCTGAAAATATGGAAATCACCGTAGGTCGTAAACCATATGGGATAGTTTGATAAAATTTTGTATACACATTAGTATTGAATGCAGACAGACAAAGAAATTGCCAAATGCCACTTTTCCTTGACCGAGGCAATGCCGAGGCCAAAATTAAACAGCGAAAGTATCCATAACTTAACAGCTTAAGAATTTTAAGAATACTTTGATAATTTTTCGCACACAGATTGAAACCGACAAGATCTAGCTAATGGGGTTCGCAAAATGCCAATTTTTACTCGCCGATGGAACAAGGATGCAAAATATGGAAATAGCCATAGGTCTTCAAGAAGAGAGATTATTTTGATAAAATGTTATATACTTATTAATATTGAAAAAAATCTAGCCAACAGAATCGCCAAAAGCCTGAGGATAAGTAGAGGCACAGACAAGAATGAGGCGGGTCGTGATTCCATCACGAAAACATGCCTATATAGTTTTGACCCCTTAAACCCCACTTTCGTATAGTAAAACTGGGGTATACAGGGGTACACATTATATTTCCTTATTTCTGCTCAAAAACATAGATTGTGAGTACTCGTTAGAACAACCTCGACAGTACCCACAATCTATGTTTTAAGCAGAAATATGAAAATATATGAAATTTTTACCTGAAAACTTTCGGTTTTTGGTGACGAAATTTTCAATATATTTGAATAGACGTGTTTTCGGAATGAAAACTGATTGTTTTCGTATTTCTAAAGAGTACCCACAATCTATGTTTTTGAGCAGATATAAGAAAAATAATGTATACCCTTGTAAACCCCAATTGTACTGTTTAAAAATGGGGCTTAAGGGGGTCAAAATTAGTATGTTTTCGTGATTGTCTCTCCTGTTGGTGCTTTGGTAAGGCGGCGCTTTGTGACAGTAGCAATTCCTCAGTATCTTCACTTATACTTTTGCCAACTAAGATTTACTTCGTCTGACGTATATTGATTCTTGAATATTTTATGTAAGTTTAGGTCCAGTAAATGCCACATTGTCATTGTTTTAAGAACAGACATAGAGTGAATAGATACAACATACCGACAAACATTTCGTGCCTTTGTGTCATGTCCTCCTGAATTTCTTCCGAACCTGAATCTGCAATATGATGATAAAAATGTAGTTGTCAAACATCGCCAGAAAAACAACAAAAAGTAATACACTACAACCTCTTTATAACACGGTTCGTTATAACACGGTTTTGGATATAACACGGTTCAAAGATGGATCCTAAAAATGTATAGATTATATTGAAAAATGGTCATTTTTTTCAATATAATCTATACATTTTTGTTTGGATATAACACGGTTGTTTAACTAACACGGTTTATGCTATGGACCCGAACAATAGTATTATAAAGAGATCGTGGTGTATGAACAGTAATGAGAAAACTAATAATTGAGCCATCACAAAAATATGCCTATATAATTTTGACCCCCTATAATCCCACTTTTATATAGTAAAACAGGGGTTTACAGGGGTTTACACTATTTTTCTTATTTCTGCTCAAAAACAAAGATTGTGGTTACCCGTTAGAACTGCCTCACCGAGGCGGTTCTAACTAGTACCCACAATCTATGTTTTGAGCAGAAAAAAGAAAATGATGAGAGTTTTTTATCTGAAAATTTTCAGTTTTTGGGTGTGAAATTTTCGATATATTTGAATAGGCGTGTTTTCGTAATGCGCATGGCACATCACGAAAACACGCCTATATAATGTTGACCCCTTAAACCCCACTTTTATACAGTAAAACTGGGGTTTATAGGGGTATATATTATTTTTCTTATTTCTGTTCAAAACATATATTGTGGGTACTCGTTAGAACCGACTCGCCGAGGCTGTTCTAACGAGTACCTACAATATATGTTTTGAGTGGAAATATGAAAAATGTCGGAATTTTTATCTGAAAATTTTTCTTTTTTTGGTGGTAAAATTTTCAGTATATTTGAATAGGCATGTTTTGGTAATGAAAACCTATAATAAGTCCTGTGTAACCAGCAGACTCTGATAGCCTGTATTGTATATCCACCCAGTAAGGCAAGAGTTCACGTTCCCTCTTTGGACAGCCTGGAGGTTGTGGAAGGCACATGCGATCAGCGAAGACTCTGATCAGATTGCACGGATGCGCAGGCTTCGTTGGTCGCACGTATTATCGTAGGTTTTGAGGTGCGCTGGTTCATTTGTATATTTGAACATGTTTAACATTTAGCAGACAACAAACTGATAATACTTTCCCATTTTCCTGGAAAATAGGATTTGATAATTAAGCCAAAATTGCCTCCTAGACAATTTGCATGAAATGTGAATTCTTTTTTTCTGGCAAAATTAAGTAAACATATTTGAAAATGGAGTCTGCTAAATTTTTTGACCGGCATGCTAAGCGTTAATTGTCATATATATATATATATATATATATATATATATATATATATATGAGACAACTCATCACGAAAATATGCCTATATAATTTTGATCCCCTTAAACCCCATTTTTATATAGTAAAAATGGGTTTACAGGGGTAGTATATATTGTTTTTCTTATTTCTGCTCAAAAACATAGATTGTAGATACTCGTTAGAACCGCTTCGCCTCAATCTATGTTTTGAGCAGAAATGTGAAAAATATCAGTTTTTTATATCTAAAAATTCTGTTTTCGGAGGTGAAATTTTCTATATACTTGAATAGGTGCGTTTTCGTAATGTACCTTACGTTTGTAATGTTTTAATGTATGGAGTTTTACCAGCAGATGAGGACGAGGTTTCACTCGAGTAGTTTAAGCCCCAATTCCCCAGTATTTTTATACTGACCGTTCAAGGGCAAATCCTCTGTTGCAGTTCTTTGTTTATGCTTTTATGGTTTCATATGTGGAGTTTATTTGTCATTATTTGTTCATCGTCTCTCCATCTTTTGGTGCCTCGGGAAGTCTGTGATTCGTGATTGTGGCATTTCCTGGGTACCTTATGTCTTTGGTCCAATATGGTTTTGTGGTATTAAACAATAGTAGAATAGATTCAATTAAAATGATGTCTGTAAAATTATAAAAGAATCCACTAATCAACTATTATTGGACTTCTCCTCTTTAACTCTATGCCTGCTGAGCCCGGATATAACCTGCATTTTCAAACAGTAAAGAGACAGATCATTGGCTTCTGAAGAAGCAAACTAATCTGGATCTGCACTGTTTGCCATTCAGTATGTGAATTTATATCAACAATCTGGATCAATGAATCTGATTGGCTGAAAATTAGAAGTGGGTGTGGCAACTTAATTTATTCAGCATGACAAGGGTTAATATCGTCAAGTCACCTATTTGCTATTATATTGTACTTCTATCACAAAATTTTCGTGGATCATATCAAAATTTTCAGACAATTATTGTGCTATTATATCAAACATTTGGTGTTGTGTCACAGGAAATATTTCCCGCTGACTTACCAACAGTCACATTAACCCATCGAAGACGGGAGACTTCTGGGAACAAATGCTGACGTTGAAACGGGGGTTTACTGTACATTATTGTTTTCATTTATTTTAAATAAAATCTATAACGATTGCAAATAAAGAACACATTAAAGAACGTAAATCATCTTTTTTTTCGGAACTGTCGAGAATCTTTATATGACAGCAGTTTTTGGTGGTGAAATTTTCAATATATTTGAATAGGCGTGTCTTCGTAATGACTAGGTGGAGTTCCCGCCATTTTTAAAAGGAAATGAATAGTGTGACTTCCTGTTACAATCATGGAACACAGCTTTCCAGAGCATTGTTCAAAGGTATACTTATATGAAGTGACAATGCAAAACAACATTTTAATGAAAACAGAACGATCAGAACAGAAAAATCGCATTGGAACTATCAAGATTTAAATTATTGGAAGGGGAAACTTAAACATTGTTTTTGTGAATGTCCTACCCTATCCTTCGCCCTTAATCATAATACAGTTCCCACTATACTCAATTGTTCCGTGTGCGTTGAGGTGGGTGAACGTAAACAAAACACAAAAATGAACTTCTCAATACCATGATAATCAAAATAATAGAAAGAAAAGTACCCTGAGCTCGACCATAAATACGGATCAGACAAAAGCGATCTGATAATATTTTAGGACTGAGTCGTCTTTTCGGCGGCGGCCTGACCAACCGTCGTGCAAAACTAGAGGACAACAAAGTTGTTAGCTAAGTTATCCAAGAAACGGTTCCATAACAGATCCACTATATGCTACAATACAGAATTCAATGATTGCTATTTTCGTTTGTTTGAGGCGTCCCTTGGTTCTAAGAGATCCTCTTGAAAACTGATGTTTACTACAGCTAGAATTAAAGTATGTTTGGCTCTCGTAAAACGTTTTTCAGTACTTCACTTCACATAAGTGTAGTTTAAGCGTGCTGGTGCTTTGGAATCAGTGTGTTTAGACATGCCTATCCAAATAGTTACCATAAATATTTCATTGCATAACCCACAGAAAAGTGGACGAACCGACTGTAATATCGTCTTTTAGAGTGTGCCTTATAATCACCTGGTTACTCCGCCAGTCCGTTCTCCCGACCGTCCGTCTATGGCAGTTAACGAAACTGGCCTTTAATTATTCGCACACATTTGATACTGACAAGATCTAATGCGCTAGCCAAACGCCATTTTTTATTTGTGCGAGGCCAACGAAAATGTGAAAATATGGAATTCGCTGTAGTTCTTCAACCCTATGTGATATTTTGACATAACTTTGTATAAGCATTAATACTGAAAACATCTGGCCAAAGGAATTGCCAAATGGCACTTTTCAGTGACCGCAGCAAAGTCGATGTATTTTTTTTTCTTTCAATTACTGAAAATGCCTTAAACTCGTCGACCGTTAAGATTTTTTTATTAGTTTCCGCAAAGAGATTGACACCGACAAACTTTAGCAAGTGTCCGAGAATAAGCCGAGAGAATGAGTGTGAAAATATGAAAATGACCCTGTCTTGAACCGTACAGGATATTTTGATAATATGTTGTATGCAACTTAACATTGAACATATTTGACCGAAGGAATTGCCAAATGTTATTTTATTGGCAAAGCCGAGGTCAAAAGTCTCTTCGTAGTCAGTTAGTGGATACGGCTTAAACTCTTGAACCTTTACGAATATTGCGATTATTTTTCCATACAGACTGATCTCGACAAATCTAGCTACATGTAAGCCGAGGTCAAACAGTTGACACAATGAAATAAAACGGTACGCCATACCAAGTAGGTCATTACGAAAACACGCCTATTCAAATATACTGAAAATTTTACTACCAAAAAATGAAAATTTTCAGCTAAAAAGTTCTGATATTTTTCATATTTTTGCTCAAAACATAGATTGTAGGTACTCGTTAGAACCGCCTCATCGAGGCGGTTCTAAAGAGTACCCACAATCTATGTTTTGAGCAGAAATAAGAAAAATAATGTATACCCCTGTAAACCCCAGTTTTACTATATAAAAGTGGGGTTTAAGGGGGTCAAAATTATATGGGTATGTTTTCGTGATGTGGTGCACTTCTACAAAATGTTGATTCATTATTTATACCTCTGTTTTTGCTGATGAATCGGAATTCACAATTTGCCATATTGTATTCAAAATCCATAGCAAAATAGGTAATGTTGTGCATTCCCACCGGAAACATGCGATTCTTTTGCTTCTTCATACATATTTTGTAGAAGATACCGACATTATCGGAATAAGACGGCTCATCCCACGTGACCACTTCGTCATCAAATACGTAGATGTCAACGGGCAACTAAGAAGGCGAGGTCTTTCCGTGTCTGTACTGAGAAAACAGTTATTACCGTTATCTGAGTGGTTTGTTTTGTTAAACATAGATTTTGTTAACTCTTTCACTGCCATAGGCGATAAAATAGGCTTTTGCAAACAGCATAGATCCAGATGAGACAGCTCAATGAGCCATCTCATCTGGATCTACGCTGTTTGACATTCAGTCTTTCAACTTTACATATAAACTTCTTTCCAAGCGATATTTGTTTAAAAAAAAGAGCAGACGACAAATTTGTCACCGAAAGAGTTAAGCAATAGAAAAGCAAAGAAACTGTAACAGACAAGCAGAACAATGCAAACACACTCGTAATGGATACTTCTGTTTAATTTGTCTACACTAAAAGGAAAGGAAAGTAGTAGCATTTTCCCTTTTATAGTAGACCCTTTTTCGGGAGTGGTTTGTTGTTGTGCAGGAAAGGAAATAGGAAACTAAAACATCTACTAAGTGTATTCAGTCCCCTTAATAACGAACCAAACGACAATTCTCTGCCTGTCGTCACAAGAGTGAAGAACGAATTCAAAGACCATGATCGCTATTAAATTGATTGCATTATAGTATCGGAGCCATAAACATGTCTGCTTTTAACAGTTACTTCTTAGATTTAATTGCTTTCTTATTAAAGGTTACTACTTTATGGGCCGCGCCTAGCGCAAAAATGCCGTCGAGCATGGGCAAAATGTAAAGATTCTCATCATCATGCGCTTGCGCAATATCTCATCCGGACGTTTGCTCTCCATTGATGCATTCTGTGGTATCCAATTATTCTGGCAGCGGTCAGCAAAGGCCCTGATCATACTGCGCATATGCGCAATCAGCACATTTCCGTCGAGGCGATTCTAATGAGTACACTCAACATACAATCAATGTATAGAAAATCGAAAAGATTTCCCTGAATTATCGCTATTTGCTTCCTGAATTGGTGCCATGATTAACTCTCAGTGGCTCGAACTACCCATGTCTCGAACAAATTTCCATGGTCCCAAAGATGTTCGAGCCATTGAGATTCGACTGTAATTTGGGTCATCTTTTTTGATAGTAGGCAGAAGGCTTCCTCTTTGATGTAGGTTTCGTTGTTTAATGAAAGAAAATTTTAGTGTCATTTGAAAACAAAACAAAACAAAAATATATATATATATATATATATATATATATATATATATATATATATATATATATATATATATATATATATATATATATATATATATATATATAAAGCATACCTTTTCATTTCATTCACCGCGGTCCTTATTCCATAATGGTCCATATTCTCCCACATTTCCTAAGTCGCTATTACTTACCTGTAACAGCAACCTCAAATCTGCATTCTGCTGAACCACCATAACTGTCTGTTACTGTGGCAGTAATTGTTTCAGTACTTTGCATGTAGTCCGGGCATGGACAGTGTCTCAGGTACAGAGGGCTAATGGATACCTAAAATACCATTACGGAAACACGCCTATTCAAATATATTGAAAATCTTACCATCAAAAACTGAAAGTTTTGAGATAAAAATTCTGAAATTTTTCATATTTCTGCTCAAAACATAGATTGTGGGTACCCGTATTTCTGCTCAAAACATAGATTGTGGGTACTCGTTAGAACCGCCTCGTCGAGTTAAAATAGTTTGTTCTGACTGACATTATCTTATCAGAAAACACAATCTATGTTTTTGAGCAGAAATAAGAAAAATAATGTATACCCCTGTAAACCCCAGTTTTACTACATAAAAGTGAGGTTTAAGGGTCAAAATTATATAGGTATGTTTTCGTGATGCATTATAAAAACACGTACAGCATTACAAATGACAAACAGACACAATATAAATCGATATAAAATGCTGATATCTGAACCCATTGACATGAATCGGACTCTTCTACTACACTTCTTTGGACAGGTCTTTTACCAAAAGCAGGTTAGCTGGTTAGGTTATATCATTACTATGTTTTATAGAAATTCCTGTAGTAAATACAAACAGTGCAAGCACTGATTAGACGCCACGTTCTGCGCTGTCTGGTCTGGGTCAGCACCTTTTGCCAATCATTACGAAAACACACCTATTCAAATATATTGTAACTCTCACCACCAAAAACTGAAATTTTTCAGATAAAAAAATCTGATATTTTTTCATATTTCTGCTCAAAACATATATTGTGGATACCCATTAGAACCGCCTCGGCGAGGCGGTTCTAACGAGTACCCACAATCTATGTTTTGAGCAGAAATAAGAAAAATCATGTATACCCCAGTAAACCCCAATTTTACTATATAAAAGTGGGGTATAAAGAGGTCAAAATTATATAGGTATGTTTTTGTGATGTATCCCATTCGGGGGTCTCCAGACTAAAATGGGTTAAGGTCATACAACATGAAAACCGTACAATTGCAAAATAGATTCAATAAAAGCACCGCAAGCATAATACCCCGCCATAGCAATTATGTGTTTATGTATTAAAGTTATTTTTGCGAAAATCCTGGAAAGAAAATGCCGGAAGGACAGATAACAATTCTAAACCAGATCTTGATAACATCAATGAACAGATAACAATCCTAAACCAGATCTTCATTATAGCAATGCGTATAGCAAGTTTGGTTAAAAGGCCTCGTTATTTAATCAAGTTATCGCCCGGAAACGAAAATATGGGCGTGTCTCGGGCAGATAACTTCGTAAAAATTTGACGAAATTTGCCCATTAGAAATTCCAAACCAGATCTCCTTAATGTCAATATATATAGCAAGTTTGGTTAAAATCCCTTGTTATTTACTCAAGTTATCGTCCGGAAACGAAAATATGTGCGTGTCTCGGGTAAATAACTCCGTAAAAATTTAACGAAATTTGCCCATTAGCAATCCCAAACCAGATCTCCACAATATCAATGCACATAAAAAGTTTGGTGAAAATCCATTGATGTTTACTCAAGTTATCATCCGGAAACGAAAAACGGACGGACGGACGTACGACGGACGGACGGACGGACAGACACACGGACGTCTAACGTGAAACCATAAAACCCCGCCACTGTTGTGTGGTGGGGTATAAAAAGGAATGATTCTTGAGAGCAATGAACACATGTAAAGTTCCCGGACTACTAAAATTCACAGAACACCGGGTTTGTTCCATATGAATATTGATCCGTATTAATAGTTCGAATTTTTGGCCTATTTCTAAAGTGTTTGTTCTGCTAAGATGCCAGAATTGGTGAAAACGTATCATTTAGACCACAAGTCAAATGTATTATCAAGCTACTTAATTTGCCAAAGAAGTGCCAATGGCCGAAGAAACCAAGACCTACTAATCATGTTTTAAAACTATAATACAAATGCAATGTTTTGGAATAGTAAAACGTTGCGCGCGCACATTTACACCCCGCCTCCCTCTACTTTTGTTTGCTATTCATTTAACTCTTTCCCTGCCACTAGCGATAATAACAGGCTTGTGCAAACAGCATTGATCCAGATAAGCCGTCTCATCTGGATCTACGCTGTTTGACATCAGTACATATAAACCTCTTTCAAGGTGATAGTTTGTGAAAAAAAAGCACAAAAAAGCAGACGGCAAATGTCGTCTGAAATTTGGCACCGAAAGAGTTAAGGATACTGTTTGTGTTCTTAATTTATTTTCAGATATAATTATCAGTGACGTAACCAGAACGGAATAATTCTTACGCACACTCAGGAATAATCTTGTAAAAATTCTCCCTAGTATCACTGCGAAAAAAGTGGCTACTCTTAAATGAAAGAATTTGCTCCCAGAGCAAATTCTTTCCTTTAAGAATAGCCCCAAATTTGGGTGCGATTAATTGTTTGGAAGAGTCTATTTGCAGTCGACTGCAAATAGCCAAAAAACGTTAAAATGACTATTTGCAGTCGACTGCAAATAGCCAAACATCGTTAATTTGACTATTTGCAGTTAACTACAGAAAAAGTCCTTACAAACAAACTGTGTCGGTAAATGCTTGGGGCAGATGTGTTTATAATGTACATCAGACTTTTTGGAAAGGATATCAAGTACTTTCACATTGGTTTTGTGTCGGACCTGGAACGGGTTCCTTTTTGCAAAGCATGTTTGTCATTACTTTTGCATTGTGCATGTTGGTTTCGTGCTTTCTAGTAGTCTAATCACCTTGTTTGAGAAGAGATTATTTTTGTTGCTCGTTAAGAGCTCCATTTTTATGTTTTCTGCGTTTGTGCATGCTTCTTGTCTGAGCATTGTGCCAGTAGCTGGATTTCTACTGGCTGTTTCCACTAGCACCCACAGTCTATGTTTTCAAGCAGAAATAAGAAACATGATATCCCTTCACAGTCTTCTTTTCCTTTATGCAGTGGGTTTACCTATTAATCACATAGGTTGTTAGACGAGTGTGCATGTTACTGACGAAGCGAATCGTTCCAATTATTTTCGTCGTGAGAAAGCCTGCTGATTACATACATGTACGAACAACAATGGCCCAGACCAGACTGCGCAATCTGATCAAAGGTTTAGTTATGCATTACAATCCTTTTGATCACCGTAATCACCGCTGATTGCTTGGATAGAGAGAAAGAATAATGAAAAACAGTTATATCAGAAAAGAACAAAACAAAACAGAGCTTTATTCAGACTTGAAACTTAGGGCCGTTCTTCATGTACAGCATATCACAAAGAGCTTGAAAATAGGGTCTTATACATCTCATACATGTACATATATTCGTACTGATACGGCCGGGACATTTGCGACAAAGTTTCATTATGAAATTAGGCCTTTTCTCATTCAATCGTACACTTTATGAATCATTGGAACTGTATACTATACCAAACTCAACATATATTTCCTCCAAACCCGACAGTAACCATGCAATATGATAATGGGTGGTTTCTCCGGCGCGCAAAGTTTAGCTTATGATTGTTATACACGTATGTATGCATGTATATTTTGCCACAATGTTAATAATGCCATTGCATATAATTTGCATAGCTCATAGTGGACTTTGCGAATGTTCGAGTTATGTGTATCGTATTATTTTCATCTCTTTTCCTCCCATTTTACCCGTAAAACAACACCAAATAAACAGAAAATCAATCTTGGAAGGAGAACAGTAATGCGTTTTTTTACTTTATGTTGTGAAATCAGTAACACTCTAAATGTATGGTTTACATACCACTTACTTGCTTAACATGCTCAAAAATAAATGAAAATACATTTAAACACATCATTATTTGACCATTCTTAGACATTATTTGGAGCTGACTGCATGTATCAATTGCAAAGATTTGAGGTGACTGCAAATAGCCAGTTTTACGTTTTTTGGCTGTCTGCAGTCGACTGCAAATAGTCATTTCAATGTTTATTGGCTATTTGCAGTCGACTGCAAATAGCCATTTTAACGTATTTTGGCTATTTGCAGTCGACTGCAAATAGCCATTTTAACGTTTTTTGGCTATTTGCAGTCGACTGCAAAGAGCCACTCCGTAATTGTTTACTTCATGAGCAGCTCCAATGGTAAAAATACAAATTATTTTGTCTTAGTTGGAATCTCTTTATTGCAAATAATTTTATTTTTCTTACACATATTACGCACATGCGTAATGTGCGTAAAGGAAGCTACGCATATGTTTACATAAGTATTTACCCTAAATAAATCTGAAGAAGCCAACTGATCTGGATCTACACTGTTTGCAAAGGCAGGGCATATTCGGGTTCAGCAGGACCAGGGTTAAATTTACGAGAGCGAGTCGGGCCTCTGACTGAACGACGGCTACTTTCTCAATATGTTTCAGAAAGTTGACGCCTGAATATTGCTGTCCGTGGTCAGGCACAGCGTTGCCAAGTTGTGGTTTTATTTTGTTCTGGATTCGGACAGTTATCAAGCATTCCACTTTGTTTCAAAAGCAATGTCACGTAATGGTGTCATCCGAAGGCATCCGAGTAAGCTTAAAATGTCAGCTAAGTGTGCACATATCAAGTGATATCTGCTTGCTTACTCCTCGTATTTTATCGTACATTTTTAATCATTTAATATTTCGAGTTATATAACATTCTTAATTACTAAAGCACCAAGTATTCGGAAAGGCAAAAGCAGATAAAATCACATACTGTCAGTTGTTTTCCGCTATAGTCCTTGGCAACAAGGCGTGTCGACAAGCTTCTCAAGTTTGCAAAGTTACTTCCGGGTTCCGTGCTAACACGTGTTAGAACAGATGGACAATTATCAAACGTTGGTGGCCGACGTTTTGTGTTATCTACAAAGTAAATACATTAGCGTATGATTTTAATGACAAAAACATATCCGATTTTACAACATGTCCCCATTCTGCACCCGGTTACGTTTGCGCATGTGCTCTGAAACATCTCACGGACCTGAAAGATCTTACATTACAAGGACATTTAGTATTGCCACATAATTCTAGGTGTCAAATACCTTATTTACCCTCAGTATTCGGACTGACGGGTTTCAGCAAATTGTGTAGACCTAGATCAGAACGCGGCATCTGATCACGGTCTACACTGTTTGCTACTCACCCAGCATATTTCTGCTCAAAACAGAGATTGTGGATACTCGTTAGAACCGCCTCGGCAAGGCAGTTGTAACGAGTACCCACAATCTATGTTTTTAAGCAGAAATAAGAAAAATAATGTGTACCCCTGTAAACCAAAGTTTTACTATATAAAAGTTGGGTTTAAAGGGGTCAAAATTATATTGGCATATTCTTCTACACAGAAGATGTTTTGTTTTTTTTACACAGAAGAAGTAAATTTGCGAACTTTTGCAATGGTTTAACCCTAAAAGCGCCAGTCACAACTATTGCTCCGGGCAGTCTGATCTGGGTCCACACTGTTTGCCTGTATGCAAAAATAGGTTTGAAAAATTTGCAAGAATATTCAGCAGACGACATAAACAGACGATATTTTCAGATGCAGTTTTTCTTGGCGCTTTAAGGGTTAAAGCAAACCTTTTGTTGTAACTACCTATGCACGAAGAGTTTTATCCTTTAGTTGGTTTTAAAAAAATGGAATAGGTTCTTTTTTGCATAATGGCTGCAAATTATGCAGAAATCTGTAGGGTAGAGAAATTGCTGACAGATTTGCAACAAGTTTTGTTTGTTCAAATGTTCTCAAATTTTCACAGTATTGTTGCGAAATACAAACGGTTAAAAATCATTAAAGAAAAACAAAGGCTGTTTTCTTAAGTAACTCTCCATCCTAGCCCCATAGAGCTTTTGTGTAGAATTTGCAATGGTGTGACAAATGTTTGGTTGTAAATTCAATTTTATAGTAAATATTTGAGACCATAAGCATCAGAACAGACACAGCATTACGAAAACGAGCCTATTCAAATATACTGAAAATTTTACCACCAAAAAATGAAAATTTTCATATAAAATTTTTGATACTTTTTCATATTTCTGCTCAATACATAGATTGTGGGTACTCGTTAGAACCGCCTCGACGAGGCGGTTCTAACGAATACCCACAATCTATGTTTTTGAGCAGAAATAAGAAAAATAATGTATACCCTTGTAAACCCCAGTTTTACTATATAAAAGTGCGGTTTAAGGGGGTCAGCTTTATATAGGTATGTTTTCGTGATGGACACATGATTTCGGACAGGATATGGTCAATCAAATCAAACTATTTTCGTTTAAAATAAACGCCGTGCACAAACGTCTTTCTGAGTGATTTCGAAAGTACTATTGTTACGGTGGTTATCAATACCAACAGACATGAACCAACATACGTGATGCTATAACATAGATATGAAAATTGAATAAAAAAAAAGTACGATAAAATCCGAGATGTCATTCGATGTCGGTACGCTTACTTATTAGTGCATGTTTACTCAGATGCCTTCGAATGGTACCGATGCATGCCGTTTCTTCTGATGATGTCTTAAGGCAATGACGTCACGCCAAAGTTTGTCATACGTTTATGCAGGCTCTTATTAGATAATAAAAATGTGTATTTTGAGGCTACGAAAAATAACGAAAATAACGCAAATTTCTGCTATAAAATATAGGGTTATTACATTGATATTGGTGAATATTGTCCCTCGCAGAGATATCAAAGGACGAAAGCAAGTTTGGTAGATTTTGGTCATTTTCTAAGGGAAGAAAATTTTGGGACTTTCGATTTGCTTTTCTGCATACTAGTTCCCTTCTCAAAAGGTCTACTCTAAAAGGAAAGAATTTGCTCCCCTAGGGGAACAAACTCTTTCCTTTTAGAGTAGATACCTTTTCAGAAAGGAATTAAAAATGCTGAATAAGTTGCCTTTCTATGAAAGTGTATTAATTCCCCTTGATTAGTTTTTTTTTTATAGAAGACAAAATATATACCTGACATACACACATTAAACCAGGCGCGGCAGCCCCTGTGTACCCAAACTGTATTACCGCTGTATCCATAAATTCCTGGATCACCTTTTGTATAACCCTTGGGTGCTGGGCCTTCGTATTGATGTATACAGTCTGAATGGGATAGTTTGTTCTGCACTGTAACTTGACTGATCTCATTGGCTGCCGTAACTTGGCATTCTGCATATTCATAATTCCAACTCTCACATTTAACTCGCTTACAGGTCACTGGCTGCACTGAAAAAATGGAGTTAAGTATATGTTGCTTGACCACAAGTCGTAGTCAAACTGTACACCTTACTTTTGAATGAAAATAAAGTAGTTCGCTCTACTATGAGATAATTGGTCTTATGACTAGTAATGCAAAAGCAACTGTCTGGACCCAGGCTTACAACCGATCCTTAGAGTTTAATTGTGTCTTTAAAGGCCTGAACTTTTAGCGCATGAAAGGAGTTATTTAAAGTCAACTTAGACTGACTGTATTTATTCAGTAGTCGGTATCGAAATATACTTATAAGTTTCATCTTTTAATATCAGTTTTTATGTGTTGAGGCAAAATTTTCTTTGTAAATCTGTCCTTTAACCCATTTAAGCCTAGCGTCCCATAAAAGGGACATATGCAAACAGTGTAGACCCAGATCAGAATGAGACATCTGATCAGGTCTACACTGTTTGCTACTCATCCAGCAGTTTTAGATATCGATAGGTAGTAAAATGGACTTTGTTAGGACAAGTATAGTAAAGATTTAAGGTGTTCGAATACCAAGGGTAAATATGATATAGTACACTTTAAATATATAAACTCAGCAAGTCTATGACAAATGTTTGTTCGTAAATTTATTTTAATGGTAAATATTTTATAACAAAACATTCAAACAGACACAGATAAATGGTCTCGGACATGATATGGTCAATCAAAACAAAATACTTTCATTTAAAATATATGTTATGCAAAAACATCTTTCGGAGTGATTTCGAAAGTACAATAGGTATTCTGATTATCAATACCAGACATGAACCCACAAAAGTGATGCTATAATATAGATATAAAAATTGAATGCAAAATGTATAATAAAATCCGAGATCTCTAGATGTCGGTACGCTTATTTCTGAGTGTATACTTACACAGATGTCTTAGTATGGTATCGATACATGCCGTTGTTTCTGACGTGTCACGCCAAAATTTGTCGCACATTTGTGCAGGCTTTGATTATATAATAAAACAGTGCATTTTGAGGCTACGAAAAACAACAAAAATAACGCATTTATTCTGCTGTAAAATATAGGGTTATTACATTGATATTGATGAAAATTATCCCTTGCAGACATACCAAAGGACGAGAGCAGGTTTGTTAGATTTTGATCATTTTTTCTAAAGGAAGAAAATTATGTGCCTTTCGATTTGCTTTTCTGCACACCAGTTTCTTTCTGAAAAGGTGTACTCTAAAAGGAAAGAATTTTCTCCCCTAGAGGAGCAAAGTCTTTCCTTTTAAAGTAGATCCCTTTTCAGAAGGGAAGTAAAATGCTGAATAAGTTGCCTTCCTCTGAAAGTGTATTAATTCCCCTTAATTAGTTTTTTTTATAGAAGATAAAATATTTACCTGAAATACACACATTAAACCAGGCGCGGCAGCCTCTGTGTACCCAAACTGTATTACCGCTGTATCCATAAATTCCTGGATCACCTTTTGTATAACCCTTGGGTGATGGGCCTTCGTATTGATGTATACAGTCTGAATGGGATAGTTTATTCTGCACTGTAACTTGACTGATCTCATTGGCTGCGGTAACTTGGCATTCTGCATATTCAAAATTCCAACTCTCACATTTAACTCGCTTACAGGTCACTGGCTGCACTGAAAAATGGAGTTAAGTATATGTTGCTTGACCACAAGTCGTAGCCAAACTGAACACCTTACTTTTGAATGAAAATAAAGTAGTTCGCTCTACTATGAGATAATTGGTCTTATGACTAGTAATGCAAAAGCAACTGTCCGGACCCAGGCTTATAACCGATCCTTAGAGTTTAATTGTGTCTTTAAAGACCTGAATGTTTAACGCCTGAAAGGAGTTATTTAAAGTCAACTTAGACTGACTGTATTTATTCAGTAGTCGGTATCGAAATATACTTATAAGTTTCATCTTTTAATATCAGTTTTTATGTGTCGAGGCAAAATTTTCTTTGTAAATCTGTCCTTTAACCCATTTAAGCCTAGCGTCCCATAAAAGGGGCATAGGCAAACAGAGTAGACCCAGATCAGAACGAGACATCTGATCAGGTCTACACTGTTTGCTACTCATCCAGTAGTTTTTAGACACTCGATAGGCAGTAAAATGGACTTGTTAGGACAAGTATAGTAAAGATTTAAGGTGTTCGAATACCAAGGGTAAATATGATATAGTACACTTTAGATATATAAACGCAGCAAGCCTCTGAGTTTATCTGACTAATGTTTGTCCGTAAATTTATTTTAATGGTAAATATTTTAGAACAAAACATTCAAACAGAAACAGATAAATGGTCTCCGACATGGTATGGGCAATCAAAACAAAATATTTTCGTTTAAAATAAATGCTATGCCAGAACATCTTTCGGAGTGATTTCGAAAGTACAATAGGTATACTGATTATCAATACCAGACATGAACCCACATAAATGATGCTATAATATAGCTATAAAAAGTGAATGCAAAAATGTATAATATAATCCGAGATCTCTCAATGTCGGCACGCTTATTTGTGAGTGCATACTTACACAGATGTCTTCGTATGGTATCGATACAAGTCGTTGTTTCTGACGTGTCACGCCAAAATTTGTCGCACATTTGTGCAAACTCTGATTAGATAATAAAAAAGTGCATTTTGACGCTACGAAAAACAACAAAAATAACGCATTTATTCTGCTGTAAAATATAGGGTTATTACATTGATAATGATGAAAATTATCCCTTGCAAACATACTAAAGGACGAGAGCTAGTTTGGTAGATTTTGGTCCTTTTTCTAAAGGAAGAAAATTTTGTGACTTTCGATTTGCTTTTCTGCACACCAGTTCCCTTCTGAAAAGGTCTACTCTGAAAGGAAAGAATTTTCTCCCCTAGAGGAGCAAACTCTTTCCTTTCAAAGTAGATCCCTTTTCAGAAGGGAAGTAAAGTGCTGAAGAAGTTGCCTTCCTCTGAAAGTGTATTAATTCCCCTTAATTAGTTTTTTTATAGAAGATAAAATATTTACCTGAAATACACACATTAAACCAGGCGCGGCAGCCTCTGTGTACCCAAACTGTATTGCCGCTGTATCCATAAATTCCTGGATCACCTTTTGTATAACCCTTGGGTGCTGGGCCTTCGTATTGATGTATACAGTCTGAATGGGATAGTTTGTTCTGCACTGTAACTTGACTGATCTCATTGGCTGCGGTAACTTGGCATTCTGCATATTCATAATTCCAACTCTCACATTTAACTCGCTTGCAGGTCACTGGCTGCACTGAAAAATAAAGTTAAGTACATGTAGTTATACCACAAGTCGTAATCAAATGTACACCTTACGTTCGAATGAAAATAAAGTAGCTCACTCCATGAGACAGTTGGTCTTATGACTGAATAGTAATGCAAAAGCAACGTTCAGGACCCAGTTAAATTGTATCTTTTAAGCCTTGCTTTTTTGCATATGAAAGGTGTTATTCAAAGTCAACGCAGTCGCACTGATCGTGTTTATTCAGTAGTCGGTATCGAAATATACATGTATACTTATTTGTTTCAACTTTGAAAATCAGTTTTTATGTGTCAAGGAAACATTCGGATTGCAAATTTCAGTCCTTTATCCGATTTAAGCCTAGCGTCCCATAAAAGGGACATCGGCAAACAGTGTAGACCCAGATCAGACGCTGCAGAAGCTCCTATTGTCACTGAAAATAATAAAATATGAGCAGCGCATGACAGAACCTACAAAGGACCTGTGTGACCAGCAAAGACCAGCCTGTACATCCACCTAGTATGGCAAATGTTTTCGTCCCTTTTTTCGATAGCCCGGAAGCTTTAGAAGGCTAATGCGATCAGCGAAGACTCTGCTCAGACTGCGCGTAGGTTTTCATTTGCGTGGCTTATATTATAAGGACATACAGTGAGAATATGACTGTAAACTTTATATGATAAGAAAGCTGTCGTTTTTCATTTTTAATAACGTATTGCTATCAGATTAATATAATTTATGTCCAGAAATGCTTACCTGTCTTACAAACATTAAACCAGGCGCCGCAGCCCCTGTGAACCCACATCGTATTACCCGTGTATCCATAGAGACCCGGATCACCTTTTGTGTAACCTTCGGGTGCTGGATTTCCTTCATGGAATTGACAGTCAGCATGGGAGAGTCTGTCTTGTACTGTGATTTCACTGATTTCATTTGTTTCCGTTACTTTGCATTCTGTATATTGGTAGTTCCAACTCTCGCATTTTACTCGCTTACAATTACTGGCTCCACTGAAAATAGTCAAGACAAAGCATTTAAATGACCCTTTCATTTGAAACGTGAAAAAAAAAAAAAAAGAGACATTGGTCATACATGGACAATTAATGCTCAATGCACATGCGTGCAGTCGTATCAGGACCTTCGTTGCCTACACACAAAAACAAGGGTTATTGTAAACTACGATCGGAGAAGGCCCATGTTAGACTGCGGTGATGTGAACGCTGATCTTGACTTTCGCTCGATATGGCTGAATTTATAACTTTTGACCGAGTGTATCAATCGTCAGCCGTGCGATCCCGGATGCTGAAGGCTTTGATGTTAGTGCAGGCCATCGATGTTACATACAGTCGAGCCTCGTTATGTCGAACTCGCTTATTTCGAATTACCGTTTATCTCGAAGTGAAAATCTGGTCCCTGTTTTAACATGAAACTATGACAACAGGTAACAAAATAATGTGGAAAAGAGAAGAAATTGCTCCTAAGGAGCAATTTCTCCTCTTTTCCACATTATTTTATCATATATATATTTCTAACTTCAGGAGTCAAACTACATATTCATTTGTTAAATGTGTATGTCCAATTTATTGTTTTACTCATTCTCAACCCTGATATGTCCAGGTACGGATATCTCGAAGTGTTTCAGTGAGTCCCTTGGAATTCGAGATAACGAGAGTCGATTGTACTTTTACATGTAATGTAACTGCTCATCGATCGATCAACGAAACAGTGTTGTCAGCCGACTGACGACTTTGATGCAATGTAGGCGTTAAGAGCCTTCTCAGGCGAACTATAAATGGCTAAGGAACGTTACACACTGCTTTCCAAAATTAAACTATTTTGGAATGTTTTAAGCTAAATGTCAAAGAACTCTGAAACTTAAAATGTGTTTGTAAACAATACCGCTCCCAAATATATGCTTGTAAATACAAAATGCCAAAGTTCGAATAGGGCATCTCTCACTAAAATTTAACCGATTTTTTTTTATAAAAATGTATCAGGTAATTTGCTCATCATCCCCAACAAGCTCACCCAGTTTCAAGGCCCTAGCTCAACAGTTTTTGCGATATATTGCTGATAAGATTTCATTATCATAATATTGCTAGGGGCATAACACTGGGAAAAATCAGATGTTGCTTTCAAAAGTTAATCTGGTAATCTTGTAATCATCTTCAATAAACACACCAAATTTCAAAGCCCAGGCTCACATAGTTCTCGAGACACACGTACCTTGCTGACAATAGCTCATTATCAGTTTTACAAGGGGCTAACTCCAGAAAAAAAAAATATATTTCTAAAAGTAAATTAGGTAATCTACTCAACATACCAAGCTTCAAGGTTCTAGCTTAAACATTTTTTCGAAATATATTGCCGACAATATTCCATTTTGTCTGTCAAAAAAGGACCTAACTTTGGAACTATAAGTCTGACTGAACAAAACAATACAGGTGTACATATGTTTTCCATCCTGATTCCACATATAAACTTTCAAGATTCTACCTCTAAAGTGTGCCAACATAGTTGTTTTCTCCATGCTCAAGGGCATGAAACTTTCCAGTTAATGGTCCTATCCGGAAAGAAATCAAACTTAGTTGATATTTTGCAGTTCCACGTACCTGGAAATAAGATGAAGATCAGATTAAAAGCGGTCAAGAAAAGAAGGAGACCCTTATAACCAGATGGCAAATTCCAAGAGCATATAACAAGTGAGTAGATTGATCTGGCTCATTACGAACACACGCATATTCAAATATATTGAAAATTCCACCACCTAAAACTGAAAATTTTCAGATAAAAATTCTGATATTTGTTTCATATTTCTGCTAAAAACATAGATTGTAGGTACTCGTTAGAACCGCCGAGGCGGTTCTAACGAGTACCCACAATCTCTGTTTATGAGCAAAAATATGAAAATTAATGTACATGTATACCCCTGTAAAACCCAGTTTTATTATATAAAAGTGGGGTTTAAGGGGGTCAAAATTATATAGGTATGTATTCGTGATGTGAAATTCAATTAATTATGAGACTTATTGCTTGTCCTGTGAACCTGCGAGTTTGAAGATGATCCGTTTAAAAATGGCCAAGAAAAGTTGGAGACACCGTATTCCACATTGTTAGCCAAAATAAACTTTAAGTTGCCATAGCAACAAGAGTTTTGGAACCAAAAAGTAATCGATCTATCATCCCAACAAAACTGCTTAATGAATTTTATACAGATTGACCTACTTGTCTCAGAGATATTCTGGATTCAAAATATAACAGTATGGGGAATCTTTTCTTAACTCAAAGACATACAACTCTGAAATGATTAATCTGATCTGACTGAAATTCGAACTCGTTTGAGCCTGCATGCCTGTCCTGGTTACCTGAAAGTTTGAAGAATGACATTGTTTCAAAGTGTTAACGATGACGGACGACTGACGACAGGCGATGGACGACGGACAACATACGACTACGACGGACCAAGCCTATACCATAAGCTCACCGCCTTTTTATTATTATTATTATTATTTTCCGTCGTAATAGATTTGATCAATATTCAATTGATTTACTAATCATTTTGTATAAATGTTTAATTTTCCATGAATTCGATAAACAAGTTTAATGGTTATAGATACTGACCACAGATCTTTTGATGACCCCTCATATTTCTCTTTTGTTTATCAAGGCATCTAGATGGTCAATCTCTACGAGGAGTTGTCGTCTTTTCAGTTAGCTTCGAGGTTGACACTATTAACATCATGAAAACATACCTATATAATTTTGACCCCCTTAAACCCAACTTTTATATAGTAAAACTGGAATTTACAGGAGTATACATTATTTTCCTTATTTCTACTCAAAAAACATGTGAGGTGGTTCTAACAAGTACCCACAAATTATGTTTTGAGCAGAAATATGAAAAATAGAGTTTTTTATCTAAAACTTTTCAGTTTTTGGAGGTGAAATTTTCTATATATTTGAATAAGCTTGTTTTCGTAATGTGTTAAGTCGACCCAGCTAGCATTCTACGTAAATCTACATCGGGCCGTCATCGGCCCGTCAGCTACCCTGACGGGCCGATGACAGCCCGATATAGATTTACGTAGAATGCTGACTGGGGAGCCGGTCGGTTCATCTATTTACACTTTTGCTCTAAGCGGTTAACCAGTACTTGCCAGTAACTGACAACTGCCCCTCTTGAATTAGCGAAGAGGAGAATGAACGTAGAAATGATTTCATGATCTCTCTCCACGAAAGTTATATGGCCGAGGTGGGGTTCCATTACGAAAACACGCCTATTCAAATATATTGAAAATTTTACCACCAAAAACTGAAAATTTTCAGATAAAAAATTCTGATATTTTTCACATTTCTGTTCAAAACATAGATTGTGGGTACTTGTTAGAAGCGCCTCAGCGAGGCGGTTCTAACGAGTACCCACAATCTATGTTTTTGAGCAGAAATAAGAAAATAATGTATACCCCTGTAAACCCCAGTTTTACTATATAAAAGTGGGGTTCATGGGGGTCAACATTATATAGGCATGTTCTCGTGATCGAACTGGTGACTCCTAGATCTCCAGTCAGACGCGCTACCGACTGCGCTAAGAAGCCAAGCTTTTTCGTTAGCCGATGTAAGAGAAACTTATAGAGTACACACCTGCGATCTGCTCCCGCTTCTAACACTAATTCTGTCAGAATAACCAGAAACATCGTACACATACGAAGAAAATCCTTCCTGTCTGCCATGACAGCTACTAAGATTATTGAAACCCGGACGTTTGAAAACAAGCCAATAGTAACATAAATTTTAGGGAGTTTACCCTTAAAGCCTCATAGAAGTTTTGTAGCAGACGAGATTCTAAACTTTTATTTATTTCTATTTCCTTTTCAGAGAAATTAATCTTGAAATTACATGTGAATCGCCATCTTGCAATTGATTCACTTGAAATGTCAAGACTTAATTTCTCTGAAAAATTGAAATAAAACAAAATCAAAATTGTCGTCTGCTGCAGTTGTGATTGTCGCTTGATACAATAGTCTACCTATACAATTACAAATCGGGATTTAAATGGGATTTCAACGTTGAATTAGAATGTCAACATTTCCTTCCGTGAGAGTTTAAGTTATCTAATAGTGCAGGTTATATTTTATTTCCTTTGGGATCATTGAGCCAATCCTGGTTTTTTTTGATTGATTGTGTTGGGGTTTAACGACACGTCAACCCTTGAGGGTCATTTTGTGTCGTCTCCCAGAGAAAGGGAGAAAAGAGATAGAAGAGAGAGTAGAGGAACAGGGACAGGGAAGAGGGACAGGGAAGAAAGAGGAACAGGAATGAAAGTGAAGAAACAGAAGAAATAAAAACATTCCCCCTCTACCCTTACCCACTACAAGGATAGCAGGCCTTGCCCAACTGTAAGCCAATATCAGTTGGACGCCCCAGTGATGTAAGATACACAGCACCGAGCCAATCCTGGTTAATTTGAAAATCGAACACCGCTTAAGCCGGTGTACCGGTTTATCTTGCACCCTGGGCAGCTTGCCCCACCTCCCCCCCCCCCCCGGGGGTGAAGCTGCCTCTGGGCAGCTTGCCTCTCGGGATGATGATACCCCGGGGTATCTTGCCCCACCCTGGGCAGCTTGCCCCCGCCGGGGTGAAGCTGCCTCTGGGCAGCTTGCCCCCCGGGGGTGAAGATACCCAGGCCTGGGCAGCTTGCCCCCACCCCCAGAAAACTGATCTTTACATGTATGTGCATATGCATCTTTTTCCTGATAGGAGGAAATTGTGGACCAGAATTTAGTGGCCTTAGAAGTTTGCACCTATGCCAGAAAACCTGGCAAACTCCATTCAAAAAGACAATTTATCACTTTCCTATTAAACAGTCATTTGAATATTATTAATATTGACCATTAACTATTTTTCTATGGCTGGAGGTGAGGCGGGGAATAAGATACCATGGCCTGGGCAGCTTGCCCCCTACCCCCAGAAAACCTGACAGAACTTTATTCAGAAAGATTTTATACTTTTTAAATAAAAATCTTTATGATAGAAACATGGGAAAACTTATTTTTTTATGTGCATATGCATCTTTTACCCGACAGGAGGAAATTGAGGTTCAGAATATAGTGGCCTTAGAAGCTAGCAACTATGCCAGAAAACCTGGCAGACTCCATTCCAAAAGATAGTTTATCACTGAATAGACTTTCCTATTGAAAAGTCATTTGAATAATCATAAAATGGACCTTTAACCGTTCTTCTCTAAACAGGAAGGGGTGGGGGATACGATACTGTGGCCTGGGCAGCTTGCCCCCCCCCCCACCCCACGGGGGTGAAGATACCCTGGCTTGGGCAGCTTAACCCCCCGCCTTAAGAAAATCTTACACAACTTAATTCAGTAATTTTTTTCTTCTTTTAAATAAAAAATCCTTATAACAAAAACATGGCAAAACTTATTTTTTATGTACATATGCATCTTTTACTGGAAAGGAGGAAATTAAGAGCCTTAAAAGCTTGCATCTATGCCAGAAAACCTGACAGACTCCATTCAAAAAATAGTTTATCACTTAATAGACTTTCCTATTGAACAGTAATTTGAATATTCATAATATCGACCATTAACCATTTTTCTCTAAACAGAAAGGGGTGGTTGGATAAGATACCATGGCAAAGGCAGCTTGTCCCTCTCCCCCCCCCCCCCCACGGGGGTGAAGATACCCTGGCTTGGGCAGCTTGCCCCGCCTCAAGAAAATCTTACACAACTTAATTCAGTAAGTTTTCTCTTCTTTTAAATAAAAAATCCTTATAACAAAAACATGGCAAAACTGATTTTTTATGTACATATGCATCTTTTACTGGATAGGAGGAAATTGAGAGCCTTATAGTTTATCACTTAATAGACTTTCCTATTGAACATTTTCTCTACAGGAAGATACCGTGGCCTGGGCAGCTTGCCCACTGGGGAGGAATGTACCCTGGCTTGGGCAGCTTGCCCCCAGCCTCAAGAAAACCTTACACAACTTAATTCAGTAAGTGTTTTCTTCTTTTAAATAAAAATCCTTTTAACAAAAACATGGCAAAACTGATTTTTATGTACATATGCATCTTTTACTGGATAGGAGGAAATTGAGAGCCTTAGAAGCTTGCATCTATGCCAGAAAACCTGACAGACTCCATTCAAAAAAATAGTTTATCACTTAACAGACTTTCCTATTGAACAGTAATTTGAATATTTATAATATCGACCATTAATAATTTTTCTCTAGACAGGAAGGGGTGGTGGGGTAAGATACCGTGGCCTGGGCAGCTTGGCCAGGCCTGTCTATCTTACCCCCACCCCAGCCTATCTGAAGAAAGATAGATAATCAAAAGTATAGAAATATTCAAATGACCTGTTAAATGGGAAATAGTTTTAAAAAGGTAAAATTAACATTCTGAACTTTTAATTTTGTTTACAAGATTTTCTGAGCTTGGTAGAAAATTTCTTGAGCCACAGTATTTTGGCCCCGATCCCTTTCCGTAAAGTGAAAAAGTAGGTAAAAGCAGGTTCTACTACCATTCTAATGTCTGTGCATTAGATTTTAAGTTTAAAATGAATAAATAGCTTTCAGATAGGAGTTTGCCAAGTTTCCAGGGGTGGGGGCAAGCCCCAGGCCAGTATATCTTCACCCCCGGGAGGGAGGACAAGCTGCCCAGGCCAGGGTATCTTACCCCCACACAGTCTATCTGAAGAAAGATAGATAATAACAATAGAAATATTCAAATTACCTGTTAAATGGGAAATTGTTTATAAAAGATAAAAATAATATTTTGAACTTTAATTTTGTTTACAAGATTTTCTGAGCTTGGGAGCAAACTTCTTGGGCCACAGAAATTTGGCCTCAATCCCTTCCCGTAAAGTGAAAAAATAGGTAAAAGCAGGTACTACAACCATTCTAATGTCTGTGCATTAGAATTTTAAGTTTAAAATGATTAAATAGCTTTTTCAGATTGGAGTTTGGCAGGTTTACAGGGTTGGGGGGCAAGCTGCCCAGACCAGGGTATCTTCACCCCTGGGGGGCAAGCTGCCCAGGCCAGGGTATCTTACCCCCCACCCCAGCCTATCTGAAAAAGATAGATAATAAAAAGGAATAGAAATATCTAAATGACCTGTTAAATGGGAAATTGTTTTAAAAGGATCAAAATAACATTCTGAACTTTAATTTTGTTTACAAGATTTTCTGGCCTTGGAAGGAAACTTCTTGGGACACAGTAATTTGGCCTCAATCCCTTCCCATAAAATAAAAAATAGGAAAAAGCACGTACTACTAGCATTCTAATGTCTGTGCATTAGAATTTTAATTTGTAAATGATTAAATAGCTTTTCAGATTGGAGTTTGCCAAGTTTCATGGGATGGGGGCAAGCTGCCCAGGGCATGGTATCTTCAACCCCGGGGGGAAAGCTGCCCAGGCCAGGGTATCTAACCCCACACCCCAGCCTATTTGAAGAAAGATAAACGTATAATAAAAAGTAATAGAAATATTCAAATGACCTGTTAAATGGGAAATTGTTTTAAAAAGGTAAAAATAACATTCTTAACTTTAATTTTGTTTACAAGATTTTTTGAGCTTTGGAGCAAACTTCTTGGGCCACAGTATTTTGGCCTCAATCCCTTCCTGTAAAGTGAAAAACTAGGTAAAAGCAGGTACAACTACCATTCTAATGCCTGTACATTAGAATTATAAGTTTAAAATGATTAAATAGCTTTTAAGATTGGAGTTTGCCAAGTTTCCAGGGTCGGGGCAAGCTGCCCAGGCCAGGGTATCTTCACCCCCGGGGGAAAGCAAACTGCCCAGGTCAGGGTATCTTACCCCCCACCCCAGCCTATCTGAAGAAAGATAGATAATAAAAAGTAATAGAAATATTCAAATGACCTGTTAAATGGAAAATTGTTTTAAAAAGATAAAAATAACATTCTGAATTTTAATTTTGTTTACAAGATTTTCTGAGCTTGGGAGCAAACTTCTTGGGCCACAGAAATTTGGCCTCAATTCCTTTCTGTAAAGTGAAAAATTAGGTAAAAGGAGGGTACTACTACCGTTATAATGTCTGTGCATTAGAATTTTAAATTGAAAATGATTAAATAGTTTTTTCAGATTGGAGTTTGCTAAGTTTCCAGGGGTGGGGGGCAAGCTGCCCAGGCCAGTATATCTTACCCCCGACTCCAGCCTATCTGAAGAAAGATAGATAATAAAAAGTATAGAAATATTCAAATGACCTTTAAATGGGAAATAAATTGTTTTAAAAAGGTAAAATTAACATTCTGAACTTTTAATTTTGTTTACAAGATTTTCAGAGCTTGGTAGAAAACTTTTTGAGCCACAGTATTTTGGCCCCGATCCCTTTCCGTAAAGTGAAAAAGTAAGTAAAAGCAGGAACTACTACCATTCTAATGTCTGTGCATTAGATTTTAAGTTTAAAATGAATAGCTTTCAGATAGGAGTTTGTCAAGTTTCCAGGGGTGTGGGGGAGGGGGGAGGGGGAAAGCTGCCCAGGCCAGGGTATCTTCACCCCCGTGGGGGGGGAGGGGGGGACAAGCTGCCCAGGCCAGGGTATCTTACCCCCACCCCAGTCTATCTGAATAAAGATACATAATAACAAGTAAAATAGAAATATTCAAATTACCTGATAAATGGGAAATAGTTTTAAAAAGATAAAAATAACATTCTGAACTTTAATTTTGTTTACAAGATTTTCTGAGCTTGGGAGCAAACTTCTTGGGCCACAGTAATTTGGTCTCAATCCCTTCCCGTAATGTGAAAAAATAGGTAAAACCAGGTATTACAACCATTCTAATGTCTGTGCAACAGAATTTTAAGTCTGTTAAAACTATTCGCTTATCCATGGATGCAAATATCTATATGCATGAATGTAAATGCCTTGAAGCGATGATAATCTCATAAAACGGTTATTTTTTTGTCAAATCCGTTGATTCAGACTTGTATGCATTTTAAAACAGCTTAACATTATGAGCTTATCCAGTCGCCCAATAAAGAATGTATGAATTTTAAATAGGGAATTATTTGTTGAATGAAGACTATTGTAGCTGCAAATGATCCTATTTCTTAACCTTAATGTAAACTTTCAATTTCTGCAATAAACATAATAATAATAATAATAATGATAATAACATTAAAAGTATTACACATTATTGTAATCGAAAACAATAGTGACTGTATTAAATCCAAGCGTAAATTAAACATCTACATTTAATTTGCACAAAAATGCACTGATGTATATAGATATAAAAAATATTGCATGCAGCTAAAATATGATTTAAATGATTATTTTTTTTTCATACATAACTCATTTATAACAGATCCTGCTTTTCAGAAGTTGTCCAGTGATTTCTGTTTTGCAATTTATTAATTTTAACTTACATCACGAAAACACGCCTGTATAGTTTTGACCCCCTTAAACGCCACTTTCATATAGTAAAACTGGGGTTTGCAGGGGTATACATTATTTTTCTTATATCTGCTCAAAAACATAGATTGTGGGTACTCGTTAGAACCGCCTCGCCAAGGCGGTTCTAACGAGTTCTCACAATCTATGTTTTGAGCAGAAATATGAAAAATATCACAATTTTTTATCTGAACCTCGTTATCTCGAACTCGCTTATTTCGAATTACTACTTATCTCGAAGTGAAAATCTGGTCCCTGTTTTAACCTGAAACTATGATAACAGGTAACAAAATAATGTGGAAAAGAGGAGAAATTGCTCCTAATTATTTTATATATATATTTCTAACTTCAGGAGTCAAATTACATATTCATTTGTTAAATGTGGTTGTTCAATTTATTGTTTTCCTCATCTCTCAACTCTGATATGTCGAAGTACGGATATCTCGAAGTGTTTCAGTGAGTCCATTGGAATTCGAGATAACGAGAGTCGACTGTAATTCAAAATATCTGCTGAATATACCAAACATGATAAGTGTTAAAAGATCAAAAGTCTGCGACTTTGTTCGTTACTTGTAAAAAACACATGTCATAGCCACAGATAAGATCCACATAATATTTTTCTTATTTCTCTATAAAAAAAAACATATGTTGTGGTACTCATTAGAAGCGCCTCGCCGAGGCGCTTCTAATGAGTACCCACAACATATGTTTTCGTGGAGAAATAAGAAAGATATCAGCATTTTTCGGATTAAAAAAGCGCCTTATCTGTTGCTATGAAATGTTTCATCCGGTTGCAGCAGTTCGTAACCGTTACAGCTGGCATTGCGAAAATTGAGACTCTTTATCCTAAGGAACATGAATATTCTAATTTATTTTGTGGAACGTAAGTATTATGTATATGTATTTTTGAACTCTGTCTACTTATATTTTTCTAAAAGCAAACTAACTGGGCATGTCCTTACATGTCCTTAGTCTAGTCTGGGCTTACGCATATCACATATGCCCTAAATCAGGCGGTCATTATGTGCTAACACTGTGAGTGTGTGACACTAATACACATATGTAACTGTTACGTACGCGTACAAATGTACGCATCTTTTGTGTATTCGTATGTGTGACAGATGCACACTCACATAGTACGTACTCTCAGTTGGCTATTACAAAATTCATGTTATTTGAAATTACTTCCTCCATAATAAAGTAATAGAACAAATTATTCATCCACTTCCCACAATACAAAAATAACAAAGTAATTACAAAAGTCAAAAGCAACCCTGATACAAATTATTGCATAAAAAGCAGTGCCGCGCGTTATTAACAGCCGTGTATAAACAAGGCAATTCACGCGCTGTTAATGCACGGCTACGCAGCTTTCAATATGATCGTACCGGGGCCACAGATTTGCTGCCGTTACGAAATGTGTACTGCCCGGCCCTAGAACGAGCATAGTCCGTGGAAATTGCGTTCGCGAGACATTGGTGAAAAGGCGAAACAAAATAGTGCAAGAAATAACGCGAAATATAGCAAATGTTTTCAGTTTTTATGCAATAATAGCAATCATACATGGTTTTTCAATGTATTAACATTCGCCAGGACCCTAGGGAGGTGTTGAAAACCGCGGCCTCCGGCCTCGGTTTTCAACACCTCCCTCGGGACCTGGCGAATGTTAATGCATGAAAAACCATGTTTGATCCCTATAATATACAACTGAGCCAGGAAACAGGATTACGCGAATGTGCAGACTGGTTATGGCGCTAGCTGTCCGAGTATTGCATAAGGGCAATTTTCGTATATTGCACATCGTATGCAATGACATATTCACAAGTCTTGAGAGGGCGTTTATAGTTTATTTTTAGGATACTAAAAACCTCAAGTATTGTGCGAGCGACCACCGAATGTTATGTCCAAATTGTGCTGTTCACGCATAGCAATTTGTAGGTTTTCCTAACTGAAGAGTTGGAAACCCTTCACGCGGACTGAATTAGTGTCTTGTGTATACCACGGCTAAGGAACTAAGGGCGACGAGGGCTGTGGCCACGTAAAATCGATTTAGGCCCCATCGCCCCACCCCCCCCCTGCCCCTCAAGTAAGGTTTTAATGGCCGTTCCAAGGCGGTGCTTCTGCTGTGGTTTACTATTTATGTCAGTGTATGTATTTGCATGTATGTCCTGGTGAAATTTTTATTTTGGATAGCCGTTTGGCCAATCTGTCCTGGTGAAATTTTTATTTTGGATAGCCGTTTGGCAAATTATTTGGGAAAAAACTGTCCTTTTGGCTTTGCTCTCTGCTTCTTTCCCTTTGATGTCTTGGACGGAAGGTGTTAGGTAATTGTATCGATTCCTGATCATTGCCTCTCTTTCTATTTCCGAAGTTTCAACTAAAATGTACTATAATTATCCAGTGTATTTGGACACCTAACTAGTCAGGGTAAACACTGTACTTCTCTTTGACAAAAATTTGTATCACAAATAGAGTATTGGGATTACTTAATATTATACAACTCAATGAAAACGCAAAACTTGCCTATGTGTAAGATCAAGTTCGTAGATTAAGTTTTTCCTTTTGGCTTTCCGCTTGTAGTGTTTTGATTGTGGTGCCGTTGCTTTAATAGCGTTCTTCTTTCCCTTTGGTGTCTTGGACGGAGGGTGTTAGGTAATTGTATCGATTCCAGACCATTGCCTCCCTTTCCCTTTCCTATATATCACAAATAGAGTATTGGGATTACTTAATATTCTACAACTCAAATGAAAACACAAAACTTGCATACATGTATGATGAAGTTCGTAGATTAAGTTAATCCCTCTGTATATGACCACTGAAATTCTATGCAGAATTATGTGGCACAATTTGATTTTCTCCATACATCCATACGAAAGGAATAGTTCCACTTCAAACAACTGAAACGAGTTAAGCTCTATTATGATCTTTTCCCTTAAAAGGCATTATTGCATAAAAAGCAGTGTCGCACGTTATTAAAAGCCGTGCACTAACCAGCGAAAAGCCGTGTATTAACAAAGCAATTCACGCGTTGTTAATGCACGGCTACGCAACCACCGGGGCCACATATTTGCTGCCGTTACGAGATGTGTACTGCCCGGCCCTAGAACGAGCATAGTACGTGGAAATTGCTTTCGCGAAACATCGGTGAAAAGGCGAAACAAAATAGTGCAAGAAATAACGCGAAATGTAGCAAATGTTTTCGGCTTTCAAGACATCTCACGGTACCTGGCGAATGTTAATGCATGAAAAACCATGTTTGATTCCTATAATAAAATAAGACGAATCTCAGTCATTTATCTTATTCACAGATAAGAGATCAGGCACAAGAAAACCTATTATAATGTGAATAAATGATTGACAGGTAGAGTCCGAATAGAGACATTTATTTCTGACTTTTTTTTTTATCTGATTCGTAGGTGATATACCCTCCAGTGTATTTACTGCTCCTAAGAAGACCTCTTTACCCCCTCCTGTTGAGGCTTCATAATCAACGATTGATGTCTATTGCATAGCGCTTAGGTAGGGGGCAATAAAGTCATCAGCGAGTGGTGCCACTTTTGATCTCATTTTAGCTATGTCTTTAAAGACATAAAATTAAGAACATTGTGTTTGGTCATTAGTGTTATCACTGATAGAGACTGGGCACAACAAAACCGGGTACACTGTCAATAAACACAGCGTACAAAAAGGAAAACGCTTAAATTTGTTATCAACACCACTATGCCAATATACGGAATGTATACAGTGCGCCGTAAACAGCACACTAGAAGGAATATACGCCAAAACTGGGCGTTTTTCACCAATTTTTACGGCAAATAGGCCAAACTTACGCTGTGATACCGGAAAATCAAATGAACACAACGTTCTACATAAGCTGTCGAATGCCCTGACTAAGGAACGGTGATTCCCTCTACATGTCGCCTTTGTTGATAGCATATGGCCGTAGAGCGTTCACACGTCGGACCCAGTAGCTCTCTCTGGCTTTCCTGGTTCGATCTGTCTACTCTGGGTTATGATCTAAGCAACAAAGCAAGGCGTGGTTAAGGAAATAATGTTCTGGTGAACAGAACTTTCCTGCGACAGGAGACCTCTCGAACCGCTTGAATTTCCAATTATCCCGGTTGGTTCACTTGATCATCGGTTTCACCAACATACTTGTTTTCCACACTTGGTGCATGTTATAAGGTAAACAAGCGTGATGATTGCCCCAGACGCTGACTTGGTGATCTGCATGGGGGTTATCATTTTGCAAGTTTTGCATCTTGCTTTGCCGCACGGTCGTGTCCCCTCAAGTGGTTCATCATCACGCGTGTCTGGTTTGACCTTAGCACGTACAAGAAGATCCTACAGACTTTTGGGTCTTCTGTAGGCCATGATCGGTATTTCCGTGAGGATCTCACTCAAAATAATAGAGGACTCAATGATGGGCCAGTGTTTGTTGACTGTATTCCTTACCTCTGGTAAGTCTGTGTCATACGTCAACACGAAGGGGAGAACGCGAGACTCAGTTCTGTTGTCGTGCTCTCTCAATAGCAAGTGACTTTGTCAATTTCTGATAACCCCGTTTGCAGAGGTGGTCAGTCAGTTCTCTTGATTCAAAAGTGTCCGAATCGAAACAGATACGTTTGAGACGAAATGCAAGGCTGTAAGAAACATTTTTGCAGCAGTGTTTCGGGTGGCTTGTGGGTAAGAGATACTGGTATATATTTGTTGGTTTTGTATAGAGATCAACAGATATTGTATGTATAGCCCACAAGCCTTGATTAGATGTCCAGAAACATGTGCTGCTCCTTTGAAATTTCAGTTCTATATTTTATGCTTGCGTAGACGTTGTTGGCCTCGTCGAGGAATGTCGTCAAAATCTCGCGGCCGTGAAACCACTTCATGTCAATATCGTCAATGGACCTTAACCATGAAAATGGTCTCAAGGTCACTGACCTTAACAACTGTACCTCGGGACAAATGTTGGCATATGCAGGAGCCATTTTGTACCCATACCACTGCAGGAAACTTAGAAATACATACATGTGTCAATTATCTGAAGCAGATTTGCTAATCAATTTTGTTGAAATCCGTACTTTATGATGAAGTCCTATGAAAATTTGTTACAGTAGAGTAATTAAATCTCCTGCCCCATTGTTACATCAACCAATGCACAGTGATAGTTCATTTTACTTGATTTGCTAAAGCTAAGTGTTTATATAAAGCTTGTTAGTAATATTTCCAGGTTTAATAGCCAGAAAACTTCTTGATCTTTTTCTTCTTGTTGGCAGCTTACCAGTCTTATAAAGTTTCGTTTAAATCCATTTATTGCTACGTATGTTACCAAGAATCGTTCAGATAAGTCAAGAAACCTACAACAATTATTGGCTCATAGTTCTACATACAGTCGACTCTCGTTATCTCGAAGTTCCAGGGACTCTCTGAAATAATTCGAGATATCCGTACCTCGACATATCAGATTAGCAGAACTGAAGAAAAAATTGAACAACCACATTTCACAAATGAATATGCAATTTGAGTCCTGAAGTTAGAAAAATATTGAAAATATTGTGGAAAAGAGGAGAAATTGGACAATTTCTCCTCTTTTCCACAATATTTTGTTACCTGTTGTTAGATTTCAATGTTAAAACAGGAACCAGATTTTCATCTCGAGATAAGCGGTTATTCGAGAAGTCGAGATAACAATAGTCGACTGCAATTATACAATTATATGATTGAGCATTTTAACCATTTTATTTACGTATGTTATCTAAAATTGCTCAGCTAAACCAAAACCAATCCCATTTTCCTTTTGGTACATCGTTTGAGTCAGATAAAAAAAAAAAAAAAAATAATAATAATAATAATAATTTGTTGAATAAATCAGAATGGTATTTTTTGTAAATGAATAGAATTACTAAATAGAAATCATATTTAACGTGTTTAATAAGCTGTTAGTACGTTACGCCACCAGGTACAAAGTGCTAATAACTCTTCTTCGATACAGCAAAGCCTTATCTTTGAGGTAGATCTCGTCCAAATCTACATTTCCACCAAGTATCATCAAAATATTCCAAGTTACAGAGCGGACAAGAGGTTTTACGCAGACGCCGATGCCAACGGGATCCGTCCCAAAAAATTTTATATTCCTCACCCTCCCACAACCCCCACTCCCCTCCCCATAAGTATTGTTCTTGGCTACAATTTCAAGCATTTTTTATTATTTATTCATTTCGGTAGCATACCAATGATGCATTGTAACATCCATAAAAACTTTAAAACAAAACAAAATTAAGAAAACAAAAATGTTTTTTAAACCTTTCTGGAATGAGATGTTTTTTAGCAGAGTTTAGTTTAAATCATTCTGCATTATCTTTGTAATGTGTAACATATGTTACAAATATAACACATGTTACAATGATTTTCTTCTACTGGCATATTGATAAATTAGCAAAGAATGTTTAAATCATCACTTTTGATGAAGCACTTCAAAGACAAAATGTTCTGTGTGAAAAAAGTATTAAGTGCGTGACACATATATTATGTATACTTCCATAAACAATATTTAAGCGCTGAAATGCTGATTATTACATTGCATTCAGGAAAACGGCTCGGTCAGCGATATTTTAGTCATTTTGAAACGTCTGCCTGATAAGAGGACAAGAATTGGGACTTTGAGAACTTAAGAATACATGTCAATTATTTGAAGCAGATTTGGTAATTAGTTTTGTCAGAATCCGCACTTTATGAAGTAATTCTAGAAAAAAGGTTATATGTCGCATTGGTTACAGTAGAGTTATTCAATTTCTTGTAACATTGTTACATTAACAAATAAAGATTTTTAATAGAGGGCATGTTAGTATTATTTTCAGGTTAAACATCTAGAAAATTTCTGAAACTTTTTGTTTTTTTATTGGCAGCTTAAAAGTCCGAACAAGGTACTTTTAAACCCATTTTTTTTTTTTTTGCTACGTATGTTACCAAAAATGTTCAACTAATCCAACAAATCTTACAACAATTACTGTTATAGTTCTAAATAATTATACAATTACATGCATATGTTTGTATTTAAGACAGACAGATTTACATGCGAACCAGTGTGTTCTCTTTGTTGCAGCAAAACTATTCTTTTACTGAGCATTTTTAGCCAATTTTGTTACACGTATTACCTAAAATTGCTCAGCTAACCCAGATTAACCACATTTTACTTTTGTACGTTGTTTGATTCAGATATGATGTATAATGGCTAAAACTAGTTTTGTTAAATAAATTAGCATGGTACTCGTATTTTAGCAAATAGAATTACGTAAAACGGGTGAAAGGTAACGTATTTAACAAGCTGTTACTATGTAATGCCACCAGGTCCAGAGTGCAAACATATTTTCAATACAGAAAAGACTGATCTTTGAGATAGTCTATGTCTGCAAAATACCCTAGGGTTGGGGAGCAGGGCCAAACTTTGCCAGAAGTCTATTTTGTAATATATATAATATACATATTTTCCAAAATAGAGGTCCCGAGATGAGAACGATTTGTCCAGACTCATGACTTCGAGTTGACATAAGTAAGTACGTGTTGACCAAAATGAGTACGAGTTGACCGAACACTTGAGGACGAATTGACCAAATGGCACGAATTGACCAAATTGATGACAACAAATTGACTCAAGTACGAGTTGACTTGAGCTCAAGTTGACTGGGAGCCTGACTTTGTTTGTGGCATTTTATTTAAAAAGAAAATAAGATCCGAAAGATGTAATTTTGTAATATTTACGCCCAGAATTATCAATAAAAATTAAACTGATAGGTACAAAAAACTAAAGGGGATTAATGCCTTCGCCTCTACCAGTTTGGCTTTGTACATCTATCATCTGACTGTTTTCAGAGTCATGTGGGCTTCATGCACATGCACAACATGTATTCTTGCCATGATGCATAATTCTGAACATGACCTTGATATCTGTTAGAGATTGCAGACGCATGAAATTTGCTAAAGCATGGTTATAAGGCAAAATTATTAAATAAATCAAGAGCATCTAATTCTTGCAATACTGTGAGTTTGATCAGAGTTCTCTGACCGTCATGCCATTGCTAAATCTATTCCCTTCCTGTAGTGCAAGTTTCAAACCATAATCATGAAAACAGTAGAAGTTGCAGAGACATGAACTTCACTATGCAATGTGAATATGGCACATTTCTAAGTAAACGAAGAGTATCTAACTCTAGCAATAAAAATTTGATCAGAGGTCTGTAACCTTTATGCACATGCCCTGCCTATATTCTTACTTTGCTGCAAGTTTCAAATCGTTATCTTGAAGATTGTAGAAGTTGCTTAGACATAATTTATTATGTCATGTGTATAAGGGTAAGTAACTCTAGCAACAAAACTTATATCAGAGTTCTGTGACCTTTATGCACATGCCCAGCCTATATTCTTACTTTGCTGCAAGATTCAAAATATTACCTTGAAAACTGTAGAAGTTGCAGAGACTCGAACCCTACTATATCATGTGTATAAGGCAAATTTCTAAGTAAATCTAGGGTATGTAAGTCTAGGAATAAAATTATGATCAAAGTTCTGTGACGTGACACATTTATACACATGCCCAGCCTATATACTTACTTTGCTGCAATTTTCAAATTATTACTTTAAAACGGCAGTTACGTTGCGGAGACATACTATGTCATGTTTATTTAGATTTTTTTTAAGTAAATCAAGGTTTGAATAGCCGTTTGACCAATTTTTGGAATAAAAATGTCCTTTTGGCTTTCTGCTTGTAGTGTTTTGATTTTGGTGTCGTTGCTTTAAGTGCGTCCTTCTTTCCCTTTGGTGTCTTGGACGGAATGTGTTAGGTAATTGTATCGATTCCTGATCATTGTCTTCCTTTCTATTAAAGTAAAACCTGTGTAAGAGAGCCACCTTCGAGACTGACTTTAAACAGTTGCTGATATGTAAAAAGTTGTCTGTCTTATAAAGGTACATGTCATGTAATTTTGCTAGCAAAATTACATGACATGTACCTTTATAAGACAACCACCTTTCCACATCAACCACTAAAGTCAATTTCAAAGGTGGCTGTCTTACACAGGTTTTACTGTAATATAACTACAATTAATAATTTGATCTGAGTTCTGTGACCTTTATACACATGCTCAGTCTATATCCTTACTATGGTGCGACGTTTCAAACCATTACCTTGAAAACTGTAGGAGGAGTTGCGGAGACACGAACCCTACTATATTATGTGTATAAGACAGTTGTTTTAGGTAAATCAAGGGTTAGTAACTCCACCAAAAATAATTTGATCAGAGTTTTGAGACTTTTATGCACATGCTCAGTCTATATGCTAACTATTGTACAAGTTTCAAACCATTATCCTGAAAACTGTAGGAGGAGTTTCGGAGATATGAACCCTACTATGCCATGTATATAAGACATTTTCTAAGTAAATCAAGGGTAACTAACTCAACGAATAATAATTCGATAAGAGTTCTGTGACCTATATGCACATGCTCAATCTATATCCTTATGTAGTGCAACTCAAACCATTATTTTGAAAGTTGTAGGCGGAGTTGTGGAGTTGCAAGGACACGAACGAAGAGTACTATAAAGTGTGACGGATGGGCGGACGGAGGACGTACACACGGACGTATGACGGAGGGTAAAACTATAAGCATTTTTCCACTTCATGGCGGGGATATAAAATTAAAATAAATAAATAAATATTGATCCAGCGCGCACTGTCGTTTCGTTGAAAACACAATTTACAGTCATTCGAGTGCACCTCTGATACAAAACTATTTACCCAGTAAGCATTCTTTATAAATCTACAGCGGGCCGTTATCGGCCCGTCAGCTACCCTGACGGGCCGATAACGGCCCGCTGTAGATTTATAAAGAATGCTAGCTGGGTACATGATATCAAATGACGGATTATTTTAACCCTTTCCACCCTGAGTTTTTAAACGGATTTTTCTATCAGTGAATTTGGATATGTCCATTATTACAAATAGGAATGGCAGTCAAAAATCAAAACGGAATGACAAACACTATAGATCCCCATGAGACGGCTCATTTTCAGCCGTCTCATCCTGAGGAGATGGCTCATTTTCAGCCGTCTCATCCGGAGGAGATGGCTCATTTTCAGTCGTCTCATTACGAAAACACGCCTATTCAAATATATAGAAAATTCCACCTCCAAAAATTGAAAATTTTCAGATAAAAAAAACTCGGATATTTTTCATATTTCTGCTCAAAACATTGATTGTGGGTACTTGTTAGAACCGCCTCGGTGAGGCGGTTCTAACGAGTACCCACAATCTATGTTTTCGAGCAAAAATAAGAAATAAATAATGTATACCCCTGTAAACCCCAGTTTTACTATATAAAAGTGGGGTTTAAGGGGGTCAAAATTATATAGGCATGTTTTCGTGATGCATTTCTCGAACTTGTATGAATGGATCTGTCTCATACTTACAACAATTTTACTATAAGATGGTGTATTGTGATAGTGGTATTTCCTTGATATCGCCACATATTTGTGTGGGGTCATGGCTATGAATGCATATTACCATTGTTTGTTCTTTCTTAGAATACCAATACTTGGTACGCACCACGTTATTTCATGTTATTTCGTGTCATTTAACTGTTTCATCTCTGCAGTCCAAACCAGGTACATGTACCTGTGCAACCAGTGCAGAACTTGATGCATCACGAAAACATGCCTATATAATTTTGACCCCCTTAAACCCCACTTTTATATAGTAAAACTGGGGTTTACAGGGGTATACATTATTTATTTCTTATTTTTGCTCGAAAACATAGATTGTGGGTACTCGTTAGAACCGCCTCACCGAGGCGGTTCTAACAAGTACCCACAATCAATGTTTTGAGCAGAAATATGAAAAATATCCGAGTTTTTTTTATCTGAAAATTTTCAATTTTTGGAGGTGGAATTTTCTATATATTTGAATAGGCGTGTTTTCGTAATGAGACGACTGAAAATGAGCCATCTCCTCCGGATGAGACGGCTGAAAATGAGCCATCTCCTCAGGATGAGACGGCTGAAAATGAGCCGTCTCATGGGGATCTATAGTGTTTGTCATTCCGTTTTGATTTTTGACTGCCATTCCTATTTGTAATAATGGACATATCCAAATTCACTGATAGAAAAATCCGTTTAAAAACTCAGGGTGGAAAGGGTTAAAATAATCCGTCATTTGATATCATGTACCCAGCTAGCATTCTTTATAAATCTACAGCGGGCCGTTATCGGCCCGTCAGGGTAGCTGACGGGCCGATAACGGCCCGCTGTAGATTTATAAAGAATGCTTACTGGGTAAATAGTTTTGTATCAGAGGTGCACTCGAATGACTGTAAATTGTGTTTTCAACGAAACGACAGTGCGCGCTGGATCAATATTTATTTATTTATTTTAATTTTATATCCCCGCCATGAAGTGGAAAAATGCTTATAGTTTTACCCTCCGTCATACGTCCGTGTGTACGTCCTCCGTCCGCCCATCCGTCACACTTTATAGTACTCTTCGTTCGTGTCCTTGCAACTCCACAACTCCGCCTACAACTTTCAAAATAATGGTTTGAGTTGCACTACATAAGGATATAGATTGAGCATGTGCATATAGGTCACAGAACTCTTATCGAATTATTATTCGTTGAGTTAGTTACCCTTGATTTACTTAGAAAATGTCTTATATACATGGCATAGTAGGGTTCATATCTCCGAAACTCCTCCTACAGTTTTCAGGATAATGGTTTGAAACTTGTACAATAGTTAGCATATAGACTGAGCATGTGCATAAAAGTCTCAAAACTCTGATCAAATTATTTTTGGTGGAGTTACTAACCCTTGATTTACCTAAAACAACTGTCTTATACACATAATATAGTAGGGTTCGTGTCTCCGCAACTCCTCCTACAGTTTTCAAGGTAATGGTTTGAAACGTCGCACCATAGTAAGGATATAGACTGAGCATGTGTATAAAGGTCACAGAACTCAGATCAAATTATTAATTGTAGTTATATTACAGTAAAACCTGTGTAAGACAGCCACCTTTGAAATTGACTTTAGTGGTTGATGTGGAAAGGTGGTTGTCTTATAAAGGTACATGTCATGTAATTTTGCTAGCAAAATTACATGACATGTACCTTTATAAGACAGACAACTTTTTACATATCAGCAACTGTTTAAAGTCAGTCTCGAAGGTGGCTCTCTTACACAGGTTTTACTTTAATAGAAAGGAAGACAATGATCAGGAATCGATACAATTACCTAACACATTCCGTCCAAGACACCAAAGGGAAAGAAGGACGCACTTAAAGCAACGACACCAAAATCAAAACACTACAAGCAGAAAGCCAAAAGGACATTTTTATTCCAAAAATTGGTCAAACGGCTATTCAAACCTTGATTTACTTAAAAAAAATCTAAATAAACATGACATAGTATGTCTCCGCAACGTAACTGCCGTTTTAAAGTAATAATTTGAAAATTGCAGCAAAGTAAGTATATAGGCTGGGCATGTGTATAAATGTGTCACGTCACAGAACTTTGATCATAATTTTATTCCTAGACTTACATACCCTAGATTTACTTAGAAATTTGCCTTATACACATGATATAGTAGGGTTCGAGTCTCTGCAACTTCTACAGTTTTCAAGGTAATATTTTGAATCTTGCAGCAAAGTAAGAATATAGGCTGGGCATGTGCATAAAGGTCACAGAACTCTGATATAAGTTTTGTTGCTAGAGTTACTTACCCTTATACACATGACATAATAAATTATGTCTAAGCAACTTCTACAATCTTCAAGATAACGATTTGAAACTTGCAGCAAAGTAAGAATATAGGCAGGGCATGTGCATAAAGGTTACAGACCTCTGATCAAATTTTTATTGCTAGAGTTAGATACTCTTCGTTTACTTAGAAATGTGCCATATTCACATTGCATAGTGAAGTTCATGTCTCTGCAACTTCTACTGTTTTCATGATTATGGTTTGAAACTTGCACTACAGGAAGGGAATAGATTTAGCAATGGCATGACGGTCAGAGAACTCTGATCAAACTCACAGTATTGCAAGAATTAGATGCTCTTGATTTATTTAATAATTTTGCCTTATAACCATGCTTTAGCAAATTTCATGCGTCTGCAATCTCTAACAGATATCAAGGTCATGTTCAGAATTATGCATCATGGCAAGAATACATGTTGTGCATGTGCATGAAGCCCACATGACTCTGAAAACAGTCAGATGATAGATGTACAAAGCCAAACTGGTAGAGGCGAAGGCATTAATCCCCTTTAGTTTTTTGTACCTATCAGTTTAATTTTTATTGATAATTCTGGGCGTAAATATTACAAAATTACATCTTTCGGATCTTATTTTCTTTTTAAATAAAATGCCACAAACAAAGTCAGGCTCCCAGTCAACTTGAGCTCAAGTCAACTCGTACTTGAGTCAATTTGTTGTCATCAATTTGGTCAATTCGTGCCATTTGGTCAATTCGTCCTCAAGTGTTCGGTCAACTCGTACTCATTTTGGTCAACACGTACTTACTTATGTCAACTCGAAGTCATGAGTCTGGACAAATCGTTCTCATCTCGGGACCTCTATTTTGGAAAATATGTATATTATATATATTACAAAATAGACTTCTGGCAAAGTTTGGCCCTGCTCCCCAACCCTAGGGTATTTTGCAGACATAGACTATCTCAAAGATCAGTCTTTTCTGTATTGAAAATATGTTTGCACTCTGGACCTGGTGGCATTACATAGTAACAGCTTGTTAAATACGTTACCTTTCACCCGTTTTACGTAATTCTATTTGCTAAAATACGAGTACCATGCTAATTTATTTAACAAAACTAGTTTTAGCCATTATACATCATATCTGAATCAAACAACGTACAAAAGTAAAATGTGGTTAATCTGGGTTAGCTGAGCAATTTTAGGTAATACGTGTAACAAAATTGGCTAAAAATGCTCAGTAAAAGAATAGTTTTGCTGCAACAAAGAGAACACACTGGTTCGCATGTAAATCTGTCTGTCTTAAATACAAACATATGCATGTAATTGTATAATTATTTAGAACTATAACAGTAATTGTTGTAAGATTTGTTGGATTAGTTGAACATTTTTGGTAACATACGTAGCAAAAAAAAAAAAAATGGGTTTAAAAGTACCTTGTTCGGACTTTTAAGCTGCCAATAAAAAAACAAAAAGTTTCAGAAATTTTCTAGATGTTTAACCTGAAAATAATACTAACATGCCCTCTATTAAAATCTTTATTTGTTAATGTAACAATGTTACAAGAAATTGAATAACTCTACTGTAACCAATGCGACATATAACCTTTTTTCTAGAATTACTTCATAAAGTGCGGATTCTGACAAAACTAATTACCAAATCTGCTTCAAATAATTGACATGTATTCTTAAGTTCTCAAAGTCCCAATTCTTGTCCTCTTATCAGGCAGACGTTTCAAAATGACTAAAATATCGCTGACCGAGCCGTTTTCCTGAATGCAATGTAATAATCAGCATTTCAGCGCTTAAATATTGTTTATGGAAGTATACATAATATATGTGTCACGCACTTAATACTTTTTTCACACAGAACATTTTGTCTTTGAAGTGCTTCATCAAAAGTGATGATTTAAACATTCTTTGCTAATTTATCAATATGCCAGTAGAAGAAAATCATTGTAACATGTGTTATATTTGTAACATATGTTACACATTACAAAGATAATGCAGAATGATTTAAACTAAACTCTGCTAAAAAACATCTCATTCCAGAAAGGTTTAAAAAACATTTTTGTTTTCTTAATTTTGTTTTGTTTTAAAGTTTTTATGGATGTTACAATGCATCATTGGTATGCTACCGAAATGAATAAATAATAAAAAATGCTTGAAATTGTAGCCAAGAACAATACTTATGGGGAGGGGAGTGGGGGTTGTGGGAGGGTGAGGAATATAAAATTTTTTGGGACGGATCCCGTTGGCATCGGCGTCTGCGTAAAACCTCTTGTCCGCTCTGTAACTTGGAATATTTTGATGATACTTGGTGGAAATGTAGATTTGGACGAGATCTACCTCAAAGATAAGGCTTTGCTGTATCGAAGAAGAGTTATTAGCACTTTGTACCTGGTGGCGTAACGTACTAACAGCTTATTAAACACGTTAAATATGATTTCTATTTAGTAATTCTATTCATTTACAAAAAATACCATTCTGATTTATTCAACAAATTATTATTATTATTATTATTTTTTTTTTTTTTTTTATCTGACTCAAACGATGTACCAAAAGGAAAATGGGATTGGTTTTGGTTTAGCTGAGCAATTTTAGATAACATACGTAAATAAAATGGTTAAAATGCTCAATCATATAATTGTATAATTGCAGTCGACTATTGTTATCTCGACTTCTCGAATAACCGCTTATCTCGAGATGAAAATCTGGTTCCTGTTTTAACATTGAAATCTAACAACAGGTAACAAAATATTGTGGAAAAGAGGAGAAATTGTCCAATTTCTCCTCTTTTCCACAATATTTTCAATATTTTTCTAACTTCAGGACTCAAATTGCATATTCATTTGTGAAATGTGGTTGTTCAATTTTTTCTTCAGTTCTGCTAATCTGATATGTCGAGGTACGGATATCTCGAATTATTTCAGAGAGTCCCTGGAACTTCGAGATAACGAGAGTCGACTGTATGTAGAACTATGAGCCAATAATTGTTGTAGGTTTCTTGACTTATCTGAACGATTC